>VDFB02379711.1:232879239-233215226 GCA_007258455.2 Sequoia sempervirens | reverse complement strand
GTTGTCTAAATTCACCCATAGAGTTCAATTTGGAGCTAAAATTGAATAATCATGCGAGTCTGAAGGAAAGGCATTGTGTGTGTTCCCTCCTAGTGCTTTACGCAATCTAGGTAGTCAAACTACAAATGTACTTCTTCACTTTGTTTATCTTTAGAGGTTCTTCCTTGGTGGGAAAATGTACTCACCCCAAGGGAATGAACCAAGTGGTAACAAGCTAACACCAAGCTCTTTCGAACCACTATATAAATTTGTGATTGCAAGGAAAGTTTGTAATCAATGGGAAGTAGTATGTGATAGCTCTCCCCCTGTATCTTTATGACACATAAAGCCCTTGTTCTAAGGGTTGGCAGACCTCTTGATAGAGTTTATCATAGTACCCCCTAAAACATATGTCCTTACTATAAACCTTCCAAAAATCCTTAATACTTGTTGGTGGAAGAAGGGTCATTCTAAAGACACCCCACATTTTCACTCTTCAAAGTAGAAACGTAATAAATCCTCAAGGTCTCTAGATCTTTAGGATTTTGAGATTTGGTGGTCCTAAGAACTATGTGCTATAAGGGGACCCAGTGTCGCCAAATCTCTAACTATGTGAGTTTTTTTAGTGTTTAGAGAAATCCAAGTGGGGACTCAACAAGTATAGCCACTTCTAACCTAGGGTTGTGCAATTTGTGAGTCATTCAAATACTTTACTTGGATCTAAAAATTTGAAACAAACATTCAATAAGTCATAAAAAATTTCAAACCCTTTGGATGAACAAATATCCTTGAAGATTCCAATTATTACTAGTTGTCCGTAGGGATTTTATCCTTATACGCTTCTAAATATTTGGGCCTATATCTCAATTTATTCTCTCCAAAGTCAACTTATGAAAACTATTCCTTTGATTCTTTGATTTTTAGATAATGGACCTTGTGGAATGAAAAGGAGTTCAGACATAGACATTCAGTTTGAAATTTAAATGAGAAGTGTGGATGTGGTACAATCAATTCATTAAACAAGATTAAATCAATTGAATCCCACACATGTTATTGTTATCTTTTTTCTTATGGTTTTCCATGCAAATATTTGTCTTTTGATTTGAATTACTCATAGGGTAAAGCATGTTCTTCACTATCTTGGTGTTATAAACAAGGTACCTCTTAGGTTCATCTAGGATCAAATCAAACACTTCATCCATCCCAAAAATTTATCATCTCCATCCCACAAACAACTTTTAGAGCTTTGAAAAATATCAAAATTATAGACTTGGTTTAATCCTTAAAACACATCAAAATCACCTTGTTTAGTTAAGAGTGTGAGAATACATCCTTTCTCATACCTCTAGCTAAATTAGCACCCCTTTGAACAAGCTCATCCTAAGGTTGCGTCAAACATCTTGGGATCTACAAGTTCATTATCCAAATCAAACCAATCAAAATCAAATCCTAATGTCTATCATTGATCCAAAGTTCCTAAAAGTTCAACACCCATATCATTCACCCCTTTCATCCTTCATCTCATCATTGGTCCTAAATTCCTTAGAGGTAAAGAAGATCAAAACAAAAGAAGAATGTGGAATATAAACTTACTCCATACATCATGAGTGATCAAAGTCAACCAAACTATCAAAGCCTTACAAAACCAATGGATTACCAAAATCAATACAATGCATCATTATCTCCTATAAACTTCAATGATACAAAAAATGTGAGTATTCCTAATTTAAATTTTGAACACCTTTTCCTATGATAGATTTAAATCAAAGTCAAAATTTACAAATCTATCAACCAAACAATTAGTACATGACTCTTCAACAAAAAAAAATTATCCTATCCAATCCATACTTGCCAAATGTTAATATACCACTTGAGTAAAAACTTATCAAACATGATCATATCAAATGCACACTTTGTGAACTGTGGGATAGATACGATTGCAAATCAAACCAATGTTGTTCAAAACCTGAGCAATATATTGACAACTCAATGTATTGGTCCAAGTAAAGGTAACCTTGAGATGCAAAATCAAAGTTACCCAAATCAAAGCAATATGTTTCCCAACCACAACAATGTTCTATGTCAACCTATAATGCAAAATCTAAACATCGTCCCAAATCAAAACATTGTCCAAAATCAATTTGACCATGGTCCCATACAAATATCACAAGTATATATTCAAAATATTCTTGACCAACAACCAAATCAACTATATCAAGGGTGTCAAGTTCAAAATCAAGAACAATTTTTGTGAAATCAAATTGCTATACTTAGAAAATTTGTTGATTCATATCATCAAGAGACATCTCCACCCCAAAATATACACATCCCCCCATTGGTTAAGCCATGCCATCAAAATATTGAGTTGTGTCCACAACCACATCAAGAACAATATCTCCAATGTCAAGAGGTTGGATATCAAGATCAATAAAATCAACAACAAACCTAATCACCACATATTGAAGATCAATCACAACAAGAATCACCACAAGGTCAATTTCAATGAGTACAAATCTCACAAGGTAATGAACATGAATACACTCCTTTGGGAGAGCCAATTGAACCAACATTAAAAAATAAAGTTAATGTAAACCTCGTCACTCTTCCAAAAGTAAGTGCTTTCAACTCTATCATAAATTTTCCTTGGAATAAGGGTAGATCTTATTGTGAGTATCATAGAGACAATCGTCATAAAAGATCAAATTGTATTCAACTCAAAAATCTCATCCAAGACCTTCTTGATCAAGAAATAATAACTATTGAGGACAATGATCAAGATTCCACCACTAGTGATAGAAGCAACAATCTCTTAACCACAATTGTTGAAAATAATGATCAAGATATATCCATCAATGAGCACGTTTAAGATGTTTCTACCTCATCCAATGATCAAATCAACATACATCAAGAGTCACTTTTCAATCATGATCAAAATCCACCAACAATATCCAATAGTGACCCAATTTAAGAAATGCTAATGGGTATGTGCAAGATCAAGATGGGCCAAAACATGGCAATATGATGGGTATGTGGCTGATGACTTTCTTTTTACCCAAAATTGATGAAATGAAAAAGGATTTTAAAGGAGATTCAAAGCTTTCCACCAATATAAATTATTCTTTACTTTTAATCTAATAAGTAATTATTATTCATTTTCTATTTGAATTACGACTAAAGTCCAGATTGATAGGCTGATTGAAAAACATCTATAGCTTTCAAATGGTGTCATATTTTTTAAATCCAAAACATGCATCACATTCTATGCTTCACATACTATAGGATTAAAAAAATAAAAAAATGAATCTCATGAATTTTTGACCAAGTTAAGGTGGTCAGACATACAAGTTTTTATATTTTTTAAAAGTTGTAATAAAAAAATCATAATTAACTATTTATTTGGAAAAATAGATATATATATGCATCACATTAGGACATGAGTACTCTACTTATATATAAAATCTTATAAAAAAATATTATCATTTTATTGTGGTTAGGGTGGTCAGAAAGACACCAACTTCTTATTTTTTCCTTGAAATTTAAGTACTACTACATTGAAATCTAAATTTTTCACCAAATAGATTTATTTTTTTTAAAAAAACCTAGTAGTTTATAAACTACATTCAATTTGCTACAGATTCTATTCTTACATATTTTTGAAATAATATAGATAATTTATTCAATTTTTTACGTCAAGTTACCTAACTCTGATATTTCTAAATTTTTTGCCACTTAAGGGCCTATTTTTTCCATGATGATCCTGCACATACCCTAACATCATTTGATCCTATGGTTAAAAACATTGTCAATATCTCCACCACAATTTTTGAGGATGATGATCAAGATTCATCCACCAATGACTTATTTCAAGGAGTGTTAGAATTATTTGATCCTATTGACATAATCCAAGATCCATCCACCCATGATCATGTTGAAAATGTCTCTACATCACCTAATGAGCTAGAGGACATATCTCAAGAATTTATTCCAAAGCATGATCAACATATTTCAGCAAAATCCAACAATGGTCCTTTCTAATACATATTGACATCCTTTGACCTCATGGTTGCAGATATTGAAGGATTCCTCACCTCAACACGTGATTCAAACCCACTCAAACATCAACAGGATATTGATCCACTTCCCATTTCTAATGAAGATATCCAAGAACCCTTTGTAAATAATCCATCCTTTGAAATTGACCCATGTGAAGAACTTGATCCAAAGCATGTCGAAAGAAATTCTAAAATCATTCAAGATCAAAAATTTGTATCTCCAAGATACTACAACGATCTAATGGATACTCTCCAATCTATACAAGATGTCACAAATGATGATCATATCCATATGACAAATACTCTCAAAATACGTAGAATCAAAGCATGAAGGTAATACTTCCATAATACTCGGGGAAACTATGTCTCAAGCAAATTTCAACATAGGGAGCATAAAGAATCCTTATGATGAAACAAATGCTAATACTACAACCATCCACATCATTAATCTTCATCCACCCATCACCCCATCCATGAATTGGGACCAACATCAAAAGAAAGATTTGAATCAAAGCATGAAGAACGTTATAAAAAAAAAAAAAGCTGAGAAGTGTAATGGAAAAGTAAAATACACATGGATACCAAAAAAATATAAAGAAATATATCAGAGAAACTATAGGGAAAAATCAAAAAGGGAAATGTATCCATCAAAGATGTCCACAAAGGAAAAAGTAGTATTCTTAGGCAACGTACACAGAATATCAATAAGCTGGTCCTAATTTCATGTGCACTTCTATATCCATCCATCATTGCTCATCTTCCCAAGTTTTGAGAGTCAAAGGTTCCAAACTATTAACCCATCCATCTTTTATTCCTAAAAACACTCCATCCATGCATCCACGCATGATATCCAATTCTAAAATTAACCACATGTATTGGCAGCCACCCTCCATCATAAGAATTTAGAAGGCACTCTATTGTGATGCACACACATAGAAAAAGTTAACTCTGGTATCAAGGTAGATCAAAAATTTGAAAAGTTGTACTCTAGTGCACACATCTTGGCAAAGAAGCTTCTTCAAGCAAGATATCGATGAAACATTATGATAGAAGTATCTACATTGTAAAACCTCATCCCACAACCTAGAGGATGATACAATACTACAGAAGCACAACTAATATATTTTTTAAATTAAAACAAGATGAGTAAAGTATCCTGTTCTAACCACATACATCCTCTAGGCTATGTAACGCGTCTACATGTGAACACCATTACTTATAAAATTAAACCAACCACAACATAAGAATATTAAACTCAAGATACAACTTACAACAACACATTAACCCATTGCAAGATAAATCTAACACATAGAAATGTATTGAACATATTTCCACATATACAACACCATTAAATCCAATAATGAATAGATCATAAATATTATTACAATTACACCACAAAGGTTCACCTCGATACAAATGAGGTATTACAATTATACATATAGATCCATAGTTACAATGAAGAAGGAGAAGAACAACTCCAAAGAACCACATGAGCTCCTCGAACAAGAAGACCCTGCCATCGCGAATAGGAAGAGAAACTCAACAGTGTAAGATGCACGCCACCCAACCATCTGGTATTTGTAGGCCCAACCCCCATGCTAGGAGATGGTATCAGGTAACCAAGACATCCTATTACCTCTAGACACAGGCAATATACAAAAATACTCACATAATAGATAAACAAGAATTAGGGTCACACTGCTTCCAAAATCACTAAATCAAGTACAATCACAATTTCAAATAATCTAACTGTTGACATAGGAGGAGTATCATCAAAAAGGTTGAATGGGTTGTCCAAAGGAGATCTTCCTAGGTCCCGACCCCCCTCTAGGGTTATCCTAGTAACCTCTCACGATTCTAGCCGCACATGCACACCAGTGCGGAATCAGTTATCTTTCAAGAAGACAAGATAATGATCTAGCCATTTCAGGCCTTCCTAACTCACCTCAAGTCTCATACAAGCCCTTGAGCCAATGAGTGAGGTTGAATATCTTGTTATATGTGTTAAGCTAATAGATTATTTAATACCCACTTGATTATACTGACTCCCACACGAGTTGTCCTGGGACCACTTTGTGTCCTGGCCCTCATTGAAAGCCACTCCCCTATCGACAACACATAACTCAAACTACATGACAAGGGTAGATAGTGCACTAAAAATAAAACAACAACAATATACAATAAGCCTCAAAAGGTAACACATCCATATAGATATCCAATATTGAAACCCAATACGTGCACTACCCAAGAACTCAAAGGGTGAACTAAAGTTACAACAACCCTTTTTACCATTACAACTCTAGAAGACTTAGATTCACATAATGACAAATACTTTCCCCCCAGTACATAATTATAGAAACACGTGCTTTCAAATACAATTCAAGAACATAATCAAATACTATCCTTCAGATTTACTATCTCCATTGAAATCAATTCCGCATAGTTAAAATGCACCATTTAAATATAACTCCAACATATAATTAATAGCAAGAAAACTAATTGCATATCTTCTAATCTTCACAAGTACTCATAAGATTAACTCAATTTCCTCAATAAAATAAATCAATTATTTCCATTAAATTAATCATGCTTGTAAATCTTTATTAAATTACTCAAGCATTAAATAAATATATTTAATTATATATATACATATAAATATATTATTGAATTATAAAATTAATTATACTTTTCCAAATTCCATTTTAAAATAATTACAACACAATTTCCAAATCAAATATTATAATTACACATATATATGTATATACATATATATACACATAATATATAAATACATATTATGAATAATATGTATATAATATATTTTATATATAATATATATATACACATACATAAATATAATATATATTTATTATTTAAAAAGTAACCATTAAAAAAAGTGAAACTGTGCACACGCACTAGGGCTGACTTAGTACAGCCGAGCCCTTCCCACTATGGGGGTCAGTAGTGTCGGCCGCTCCAACACTTCCTGTGAAGACAACGCTGGGTGCTACCCTCCCTACCGACTCCCATATGGGAGGGTCAGCGGTGGGGGTAACTCCCCAGCCCTCACAAAATATTTAATATATTTTTTTTTAAACATAAAAACCCTGCGATTTTCTATAAATCGCCGTACGATTTAAATTCTGACTAGATTTACAATTTCATTTAATCTAAAATTTCATCAGGAAATTTACATTGTTTAAAATCCAATACCAAATTTATATATTAAATATATATATGTATATATGTACATATATATTTTAATATATATATGTATATATATATATATATATGAATTAATCCAAGCATTGGTTAAAATTGGGCAATAATTTTTTGACAAAAGAAGTTTTTTCTACAGGAAAGCTCAGAGGTCTCATTTTTCCAGATAATTAAAAGAAATAGGAAACTAAATAGAATAATGATTTTCTATAGAGAACTATAATTCCTTTTGTAACAATCTATTTCGAATGAACAAATACACAAAGGATATTTAATTATTTTCTACAGAGGTTTCACTTTCACAACAATCTTTTAAAAGAAAGGAACAAGAACTTCTATAGTATTGAAAAATCCTTTCCTAAACATTTCCAATTTGCATTACAGTAATAAAATAACTTTCCAATACAAAATTCACAAAAAAAACAATAAACCTGAAAATGTTCCAGAAGAAATTGTTGCCTATTCCAGAAGAATTATTGCCTCGAGAATTGTTGCCGAGCTTCTCTGTAACTTCGAATTTCCAATGTAGCCAAAACTTCCTCTAGTAAATTTGCCTCTTCCCAGAAAAACACACAATCCATAGCCAAGAATTCTACAGTAAAATTCTAAAACAAATCTTGAGAGAGATCCATAATTTCCTCACCAATTTTCCACAACCCACACAAAACTCTCCCGTGAAACAACTTTCTTTACTTTTCCCAAATATCTCTTCCGAGAATGAATTTTCAACAATTAGATAACAAATTCCTAACTCACAGTTATCTCAAACAAAATATCTTTTCCCTCAACAACTCAGATATTTTCCATTCACATGCATTTAAATAAAATAAAACAATTTACTAATTGCAACCAATTTAAATATTCTTATTTATTTAATTACCATTTATTTTAATAATAAAATTTACTCAATAACATAACTAAATTAAATATATTTATTTATTTATTCTAAAGCTTTCACAACAATGATTCAATTAATTAAATATTTAAATTAAATACACCTTTAATCTACCAAATTAAATTTGCACAAGAATAAAATACCCAGAACAACAGTGATAAAACTAAGACCAAACTCAAACTGACGACACATTATACTAGGTTAAAGGTATGACTAGGTAGCCCGTTACTATCTCCCAATATTACTATTGAGTAGTGGACATACTAGCCCTGTGAAACTAGGTGAAGCTAACGTGTTGTACCTGCAAACAAGAAAATATCGCATATGTATACATATAGTGATTCATACACATCGTGAAGAGAGAATCTCAAAAATCACAGGGCACTTGCAAGTGAGTGATGCAATACCATTCTCTTCACCAATACAATGCCACATCAACTGACAAGATAATATATCAATTAAACTACCATAAGCAAATATAGAAATGTCATCACAACTAAGCATCTATGCAAACATAAAGCATATTAACAAAATCATCATGCATATAATGTGTCATCACATCAATAAAGTCTATCATTGCTCCACTATTAGTGATAGAATAACCACAACATAAAACATAGTTTAATAAAGTATCTGAGCTATCAAGAAAACATAACAAATCGGAGGGGTGTCACATACATCGACACCACCAAGTGGTTCAACATGAGCTTAAAATCTTTCAAAAAAATTAAGAAATTAAAAAAAAAAATCATGAAAATAGTAAAGATAAAAAAATTGTCCTCTAATGAAAACCACTATGGTGGTATATTGGACAAGTACCATGATGAAAACCTAGAAAACATGGGTCATGTGTAGGATAGAGCATATATTTGTGCTAGTTTAGATGAAAGCATCGTATCCCATCCATAATAAATCCAACATTCCATCCATCTTATCCATAATAAAACCATTCATCCATGAACCATTTATCCAACCCATTTTCAACTATCTACGTCCATCTTCCAAATTATCTTGATCTTGACAAAGTTTGTTGCACACTTTACACTTGCTTATGGTAAACATCTTGACACATGAGTCATTTTCAATTGATCCTATCCTACCTAGCATTATATAAGCCATGAAGCACTATCCAAATAAGCATCCTCTATTCAAACACCTTATCTTATTTCAAGATAATCCATACCCATCCATCCATACATCTATCCAAGCATCCACCCATGGTACTTCATACATTGCTAGACACGGGGGGTAGATATTTATATTTTGCTTCATGAATAAATTTTTATCTATATCCTCTAGCTAATGTGCTGATCTGCACATTGGTGAACATCAAATCAAATTGATCAAAGAATTTGTCAGCCAAAATCCAAATCACTAGCCCATGACATATTTTGACAAGAAGATGTCCCTTATCAAGATTTAGCTTTCATCAAACATCAATCAAAGCTATCAATATCAGTTGCATCTAACATGTGCTTCAACATCAAATCAAATCATTCAAACTAATTTAATTCCAAACCAAGCTTAAAAAAAATAGGAAAGGCTAATCTTTGATGAGTCCCTGAGACACAAAAACACAAAACTATTCATGGGTATGTGTAGAGTATGTGGCTGATAATTTTTCTTTTACCCAAAATTGGTGAAATGAAAAGGGTTTTTAAAGGAGATTCTCAGCTTTCCGCCAATATAAATTATGCTTTACTTTGAATTTAATAAATTATTATTATTCATTTTCTATTGGAATTATGACTAGAGTCCTAATTGATAGGCTGATTGGAAAACATCTATAGCTTTCAAATGGTATCACACTTTTTGAACACAAAATATGCATCATATTCTATGTTTCACATACTATATGATTAAAAATTAAAGAAATGAATTTCATAAAGTTTTGACCAAGTTAAGGTGGTCAGACATACAAGTTTTTTATATTTTTTAAAAGTTGTAATTAAAAAATCATAATTAATTATTTACTTGGAAAAAAATTGCAATAAAATATTCATCACATCAAGACATGAGTTCTCTACTTATATCTAAAAGCTTATAAAAAACTATTATTATTTTATTGTGGTTAGGGTGGTCAGACAAACACCTACTTCTTATTTTTCCTTAAAATTTAAGTACTATTAGATTGAAATTTCAAATTTTCACCAAATATATTTTTTTTAAAAATAAACCTAGTAGTTTAGAAACTACATTCAATTTGTTATAGATTCTATTGTTACATATTTTTGAAATAATATAGATAACTTATTCAAATTTTACATCAAGTTTCCTAAGTATGATTTTTCTAAAGTTTTTGCTACTTAAGGGCCTATTTTATCAATGATGATCCTACATATACCCTCATAAATCTCGAAAAACACAAAAATATTTAAATAACATAAAAAATCCAAAAAATAGCCTCATAACAGTTCAAAAACATCTAAATATTTGAAAAAATCCATCCATCCCATTTCTCTTTCACTCGCAATAAATTCTCATCCATAATAAATCAATTGTCACCTTTATACTTTGGCATTACAAATAGAAAACAACCACAACAATCAACAAAAGAAAAATTCAAACGTAAAATCAAAATCGAAACCACAAACTTTTAAACTCAAAATCAAACTCTTGATCATTTTAGCAAACATGTCAATCAACCGTATATCAATATCCTTTTGAAAGAGCTATCAAATTTCCACCATCCACTAACATGTCCTAGGATGCATCCTTCCTGCATGTGATACCCCTCGTGTTGTTGATACTCTTATGTGTGGATTTTGAACTTGGTTTGTGTGGGTGATCAGTTCACCATTTTGGTTGTGTGTTGATTCATTGTTTGGTTGGTTTGATGCAATTGACATTACTTATGATCCTTGATGATACACTACGTGGTGATTAAATTATTTGGTTATGTTATGGTTTTCTTTAATAAAATATGTGGTGATGTTGTGATTCTATGTTGCCATGGTTTCTGATGTGTTTCCTAGTGAGTCTTGGTGAAAGGACAAAGTGGCATCACTTGCTCACAAGTGCCCTGCTACTCCACGATTACCTTTCATGGTGTGTCTGCAATGGATATTTACATGCTACTTGATATTTTTTTCTATGCAGGATGCAGGTACTTTTTAGGTTTGAGCGTGTCCAATAAACCCAATGGAGCAGGTTTGAGCATGTCCCATAAACCCAATGGGTATGATGTTGAAAAGGGAGTTGATAAGGAAGCGTCCCTTTCCCAAGTTCGTCACCTTGTTGTGAGTCCAATGGTGTCTTTGTCTCAACCTCATTTTTTTTTAAAGTTTGGGTTAGTGTTGATTATTTATTTTAGTATGTAAATGTTTGTTATTTAATTAGTATTTATTTTATGTGTGATTTATTAATGTTATTTAATTGATATAGTTATTTGTAGATAATTATAGTTAAGTTAATTGATTAATGTTCTTGATTAAGTGGATAGTTTAAATAAAAATAATAGATTCTATAATGTGAATTAGAATTTTAAATTTGCATAAGGTAAGTGGTATTGATTTTTGAATTTTTAAATTAATTAAATAGCTTATACTGCTTAATTATTATTAAAAGAAAAATAATTGAAAAAAAAATTGGTTAATTTATATTAGAGGATTGACGGGAGTGAGTGGGAATTTAATAAAAATTTTGATTTAAAATATTATCAGAGAGAATATTGGCATGCTGTGAATGGCAAGAAGTTTCTTCACAGAAATAAATTGGTTGTATAATAGTTTTTGGGTTTTGGAGGTTTCTGGTAATAATTTGTGGTGGTTTTCAACATATTTTTTGGACTCATATTTTGCTTCTGGCTAGAGGTGATGTTTCTAGAAAGGATTTAGAAGTTGAAATTCTAGAGGTGAAGCTTTGCTCCAACCCCTGTTCCTTCAAGCTTTAGGAAAACAGGTTCTTTACTATTAATTTAATTGTTTTCTTGTTTTGAAAAGATTTCCTAAAATTGTCTGTGTAAGAGGAAATTACCATGAATTAGTTGTAACCATATGTAGAAAAGTTTGTTAAAAGTTCCTATGTAGAAATACTTTGTTCTTGGATGTTGAAGTTTTGTCGTGATTATTTTGTTGCCCATGTAGAAATTTTTATAGTAAAATCAGAGAGACTCATGGAAAATAAATTATTGTGAAACAATAGAAAAGAAAAAATAGTGAAAAAACAATAGATAGATTTTGAAACATCTTAAGTTTTTGATTGAAAACCTTCTTGTTAAAATTAGGAAAATCCCATATCCAGTTTTCCTGTAGATGAATATGGTTTAAATTTATTTCTTTAAATTAATTTATTTGTTAAGTCAAATTTAAAATAAAATAAAATTATTTATGTGAAAATATTGGTTTCTTGTAGAAAATCTATGAACAAATTTTCTAGACAGTACAGATTGTCTGATAATAAATTTAAAAGAAAAAAATTATAAAATATTATTATGAAAAAAAATATTTCAAAAAAATATAAATATGGGGGAGGGGTGGAGGCGGAGAGGGGGGGGGAGTGGGTTCTGCTGGTGCTATACCTCCCCATACCCCAAGGGTGGTGCACAACCACCATCATTGCACACAACCCTTGGTGGGGCTGTAATTTTGTTTAAAAGGATTTTTATTTTGTTGAAATTCATTTTAATTAATATTTAAAGATTTAAATATATTAAATTTAATTCAAATTAAATTTGTTATTTTATATGATAAATATATATGTATATATGTATATGTATATATATATAGTTATATGGATTATTTTTATAATGTTAATTTAAATTGTGATAATAAAAGTAATATATATATATATATACACTTGGTCAAAATTATGGAAAAATATTACATAGGTTATTTATAATGTCTTCATGTTGTTACTGAACAAATTGGAAGAAAATATTTTATCAAATGCAATTGAGTGTTTTTAATTAACAAAATAGTTTGAGTTAACTGATAGTTTAACTTCCATGGTGGATTTCGTGCAATGAGTTATCTTAAAATGTGATAAGTATAGTGAATTTTTGTTCTTAAACAAAATCTTGATGTTGAATAGATATATTGTTCTTTGATTTTCTTTGAGATCTTTGTCGACTTTCTTGAGTTCGGTTATAAGCATGTGGGGACCCTTAAGTTAGTCAACCTTTCTATAGGAGATAAGGTTATTGATAAAAATTCCAGAGGCATGAGAAGATGGTGGTTTAATATGTGATCCTTTTATTTGATACTTGTTTTGATTTTGACTATAGCTGTTATTTTATGTTTACACTTGCGTTGTACCCATATTTATGGGAGTTGATTCTTATGACTTTTGGCAAGATGGTTTTGCCTCACGGTTGTTCTATTTTTGTGCTTTAGAGTACTTGTGGGTACAACTCCTTGGAATTTGATGTTATGTTTTGGGTCTCTAGGGAGAGTGACTCTACGTGGGCGCCGCCATACGAAGGGGCTGTCAGGATAACCCACGGTAGAGTTTGAGTAATAAGTGATAATGTAATTAATTAATTAGGGGGTGGGTAGTTAAACATTAACAAGATAATTGTGGATACCTCGTCTACCTATTAGTGCTTTCACAGACTAAAGGTTGGCTGAGAAGGTAATGGTTTGCAAGATCATTGCCTCGTCTCTACGAGAGATTAACGGTTCTGCACGAGTCACCCTATGGGGCCGGCGCCTAGAGAGGTTGTCAGGATAACCATAGATAGGGGTAGTACCTAGAGAAAGGTAGTTAGGATAACCCATGTAGGACTGTACGATGACACTCTCCTCTAGTATTCCCTTGAGTTTTTTTTATTGCTAACCTCTAGAAGTGGTCTATTGATATGTTTTGGTGATTTATTGTTGTTATGTTTTGGAAGTGATCTTTTGATGTTATGATTTCCTTTATGTGTGTTTTAGCTTTCCATGCTTGGAGTTTAGTCTTGTGTATTTGTTTGAATGTTCTTTGTCGGGGCCCCTTTCTTATTTACTCCTAGCACAAGGGTGGTCGAGTGGAACATGCTATGCATCCCGTCGGGTTCCCTATCTTGCACTTGTACCTTTCAGTGCAGAGTTTTGCAGAGACAACTTGATCCAGAGTTTATATGTTTCCAGATGTATACTTGTACTTCTATCATACTTTGTGTATTGATATGTTGCTCTCCCATGTATTGGGTAGACTTATGATGTAACCTTGAGTAATTGCTCATTGAGATGTACTTGCAGATTGATGTAATTTATAATCACATTATGTAATTCATTCTTGAATCATAATTGTTAATATTGTTAAGGTTGTGTTATATTTGAGAATATAGGTTCTTTATATTTCCAAGTACGATTTGTTATGAATACATGTATGGTTTTCTTTATGGTTTATTCTTGTCTCATTACATATCTATAATAAATGTTTAAATAAAGTAATTAGAATTAATTAGTTACATTAGTTGAATTGGTAATTACTATTATTAAATATGTTATGGGATTGATTACGTAATGTCACGTGATGTACCAAAAGGGACTTAGGTGTTTAACTTGTAATCATTAGGTATGTTAGTTGCATTAGTAAAATTAGTGTTTATTCTTAATGTTTTCAAAAAAAAAATTGTTACATTTTTAGTTGTTCTTTGGGGTTTACGCGATGGGGTGTTACAACTTGGTATCAAAGCTAGGTTTGCAAACACTGGGTACTCTGGGTAGTTTGAGTCCATTAGGCAACCTTTGCATTAACTTTTGATCTCTTATAAACCCAATTATTTTGCTAGATCATGCCTTCGGGTAGAGGTCATGGCCGAGGAAGAGGCCGGGGTGGTGGCCGTTGAGCCAACCTCCAAAGTCCATCATCACCGAGTTCCCACAGTTCAGAGTGTGAGGAACTATAGAGTTCCCAAAGCAATCCAATAGGTGGTGGTATGAACCTAGAGTAGTTAGGAATAAAGAAAGTGGAAGTAGGCCAACCGCTAGAAGAAATCTCTAATGATGAAACCCTAATACACACTCTAGTCTGGATAAAGATAGAAGAAAGTAGAAAAACAACTGAATCTAAACTTGTTACTAGGACCAAGAAGGTATCAATAGTTCAAGATTGTGCATTGGGGTGTGGACCCCATGCCCACATGCTGACAAAAGAGGAGGTAGAATGCCTACAAGCACATTGCCCCTCCTCTAATACGGCCATGAGAGACTCGGATGAGGACCCAAAAGAGTGTCCCCTGGGGGATCATGAGTAGGCACCTTTGTTTTGTGAACCCTTTTTAATAATGTACTTGATACTATAAGTTTATGTTGGTGCAGGTGCACCCTTTTGTTTGAATTGGTTGACAATATGAATAACTAGTATGTACGATACTCTATTATAATGTTTGTGTTATGAATTAAAGAGTGGTGTTTTCTTCAAAGTTGTGGTGTGGAATCTTCGCATTTTGGTTGTAAATGTGTAGGAACTTGTGCTGAAAACTAAATAAAGTAAAATTTTCAGTGTGTAAATGGAGAAATTAAAATATATATATATATATATATATATATATATATTGGTGTGAATAATCATGCTAGGATTTTATAGTATTTTGAGGTTAAGATGAAGTTTGAACTATTGACACTAATGTGTTATGTCCTATCATAGTTAGTGATTTCTTGATAGTGGGATTTTTCATTCATTTAACCATTTTATGCATTAGGAAATTTCTCTTTCTATTTGTGGTTGCAACCAATTGGTTACTTATTTTATTGCTTGATGTTCAATGTGAAACTTTGTACTCCATTATAAAATTTGATACTCTAGTCTTATTGCCATTGGTATTTGTTTGAAAGTTTCTAAGCTTCAGTGTATCCTTCTTTCCTTGCTTTTTTGGCTCGCTACTAAAAGCTTGAAGATCATCGTATGTTAGTTTGGCATCAATAGTAAACCCTTCGATCTACTATGAAGACTCCATCTTGGTAGTATGGTTGCATTCTAAAATGTGGAATGAGCTTGGTATTCAATTTTGGGTTCCTATTCTTTTTGTTATAACTATGATACTCTGCATTATTACTTAATCTCAGTAAGCATATTTTGGTCCTTATTGTATCTTAAATTCAATACCCCCTTATTACTCATCATGCCTTTAACCTTCACTATTTGCACCCTTTCTTTCCAACTGCATAGTCACGAATTGTCGTAGTTTTCAATTTATTCCTTGATGAATGTATGTTTTCCTGAGTATAGGTAGCTGCTAAATCTGTCAAGAGTCCATTTTTCTTCTTTATTCTTGACTGAGGTCGAAGTATATCGAACAACCATGGATGAAATCCCTTGTAGATCTATGCTAGTCTAGTGTGTTTGTTGTAAATTTTTGAGCCCTATCTATCAAACCATTGTGGTAAATGCTTCAAAGCATAGAATACCATGAGACTTCCAACATACCACATTAAATGTCGATAGATATAAATAGCCTATATCCTCTTTTGGTTTTTGTTGGTGATACTCAGCCTATGATAGTATATAATCCTTAGGCACCACCAGTTTTGCACACATGATGACAATCATATATGTAAAGCACTAAGGGAGTTCTACTATGTGCAAAAGGTGTTGCCCTTAACCACTAACTCTACATTTTCTCATTGATAGGTTTTCACATTATGGTATTCTTGTGTTTATTTTTCATGTATAGCGATCTTTGAGTTATCTCTGCATGTTCATTGGTGTTGGAAATTTGATTTGGAAGGTATGTTTGCAATTCAATGGTTTTAGTTAGGTGAAGATTGGTAGTTCAACCCTTGAACCTAAACTACATTTTCTATAATTAGTATTCGATAGAGTAATACATTGGTCTGAAAATTTGATTCAAACACTTATATTTGGGACAGCTAGAATGTCTTTATGATTGGAAATTAACTTCTCTCTACTTGGTTTTCCATTGTACTCAATCATTGTTAAATATTCTGTGTAACTCATGTATTTTTCATCATATTGACATTTGCATTTGTGTCTGTGTTCTCTTCTTTCCCTGGACTTTCACTGATGACTGCTACGAATGTGTTCAGGTTGATCTGGTTTTAATTCTTTCGTTGTAGTCCATTATCAGTAATGGTTATTCTCATTTTATGTGAAATTATCCCTTCCTGTGTTTGAGGCTTATTTATCATAGTTTCTTGCTTGTTTTCACTTGTTTTCCTTTGACGAAGTTTATTTTCTTGTGAGGATAGAGTTGCTTGTATGGTAGTTATCATCCTCGGTATTGCATTCTCTCCTTTTTGCTGTAATGTGTGAGAAAAGACGTATACCATGTTGAATTATTGTATCAAGTAATATTTTGAATTTGATATGCTAGTTTATATATAGACATAAACGTGCGTTGTCTCTATATGAATTGGTATAATGTGTTAGAAATCATAATTTTTGAATAGTATTAATTTACATATTAGGTTTTGTGGTAATAGTAATTGTTGATTAAGATTTATGCATAAATAAATGACTTAAATTGTCTCCATTAATCAACATATGAGGTATTTCATCATGAATGTTTTTGGGTTACATAGCTTTATAATTTTATAGTTTATAATTTTCATTTAGTGATAAATGCTCTTTCTTAGTTATATATTCAAGTTGTGTGGTTGTCAGGTAAATGATTAAATTTATTTTATAATAGGTAGTGAGAGCAAGGGAAATGGATTATAATATTCTTTTAATGTGTAGATATATTTTGTTTATACTAATAATAATACTATGGTATAGGTTGTAGTTTATTAATAAATAGAATGATTTATTTGATAAAGGGAAACGAGTAGGAAAGAATAAAATTAAAAAGTTGTTCTTACCCTAATAATTAATCGGTTAGGTAAATGATTTTATTAGATTTTCCCTTGTTACTAACAATATCATAATGGTATCATGGTTAAGCAGCCCCAATTACGTAAGTATCATGGTTGAGACTCGTGTGGGATATAGTGGCTAGTTCTATGGAGGTCTTGAGTAGCCTAAAAGAAAAGTGTTGAGACTTCAGTGACATGGGAGGATGTATCCTGAATTATAGAGGCATACCCATATTTATTTAGTGGCTTCCAAGAGTAAGCCATGTTCTAGGGGGGGAGGATGTGATACCCCTCGTGTTGTTGATACTCTTATATGTGGATTTTGAACTTGGTTTGTGTGGGTGATCAGTTCACTATTTTGGTTGTGTGTTGATTCATTGTTTGGTTGGTTTGTTGCACTTGACATTACTTATGATGCTTGATGATACACTACATGTGGTTATTATGTTATTTGGTTATGTTATGGTTTTCTTTAATAATATATGTGGTGATGTTGTGATTCTATGTTGGCATGGTTTATGATGTGTTTCCTAGCGAGTCTTGGTGAAAGGACAAAGTGGCATCACTTGCTTGCAAGTGACCTGCTACCCCACGATTACCTTTCACGGTGTGTCTACAATGGAGATTTACATGCTACTTGACATTTTTTTCTATGCAAGATGCAGATACTAGACACCAACTCCACTTGCTTATCAGGTTTGAGCGTGTCCCATAAACCCAACAGGTATAATGTTGAAAAGGGAGTTGATAAGGAAGTTCCCCCATCCCAAGTTTGTCACCTTGTTGTGAGTCCAATGGTGTCTTTGTCTCAACCTCATTTTTGTTTAAGTTTGGGTTAGTGTTGATTATTTATTTTAGAATGTAAATTTTTGTTAATTAATTAGTCTTTCTTTTATGTGTGATTTATTAATGTTATTTAATTGATATAATTATTTGTAGATAATTATAGTTAAGTTAATTGATTAATGTTCTTGATTAAGTGGATAGTTTAAATAAAACAAATACATGCTATAATGTGAATTAGAATTTTAAATTTGCATAAGCTAAGTGGTATTGATTTTTGACTTTTTAAATTAATTAAATTGAGCTTATAATGCTTAATTATTATTAAAAGAAAAATATTTGAAAAAAAAATAGTTAATTTATATTAGAGGATTTACAAGAGTGAGTGGGAATTTAATAAAATTATTGTTTTAAAATATTCTCGGAGAGAATATTGGCATGTTGTGAATGACAAGAAGTTTCTTCATGGAAAGAATTTGACTGTAGAATAGTTTTTGGGTTTTGGGGGTTTCTGCTAATAATTTGTGGTGGTTTTCAACATATGTTTTGGACTCATACTTTGCTTCTAGATGGAGGTGAAGTTTCTGGAAAGGATTTAGAAGTTGAAATTCTTGAGGCGAAGCTTTGCTCCAACCCTTGCTCCTTCAAGCTTTAGGAAAATAGGTTCTTTACTATTAATTTAATTGTTTTCTTGTTTTGAAAAGATTGCCTAAAATTGTCTGTGTAAGAGGAAATTGACATGAATTAGTTGTAACCCTCTGTAGAAAAATTTGTTAAAAGTTCCTCTATAGAAAAAAATTGTTCTTGGCTATTGAAGTTTTTCAGTGAATATTTTGTTACCTCTGTAGAAATTTTTACAGTAAAATTAAAGAGCCTCGTGCAAAAGAAATTATTGTGAAACAATAGAAAAAAGAAATAGTGAAAAAATAGTAGACAAATTTTGAAACCTCTTAAGTTTTGGATTGAAAACCTTCCTGTTAAAATTAGGAAAAACCCATATCCAGTTTTCCTGTAGATGAATATGGTTTAAATTATTTCTCTAAATTAATTTATTTGTCTAGTCAAATTTTAAAAAAAAAAAAATTGTGAAAATACTAGTTTCCTGTAGAAAATTGATGAACAAATTTTCTAGACAATATAGACTGTCTGAGAATACATTTTAAAAAATATATATTTTAAAAAATAATATTATAAAAAGAAAAGTATTTAAAATATATATATATATATATATATATATAAATATCGGGGAGGGGGCAGGGGGTTCGGCTAGTGTCGTACCTCCCCATACCCCATGGGTGGTGTGCAACAACCATGGTTGTGCACAACAACCAAAGGCTATTGGGCATAACCTTGGTGGGGTTGCGGCCTCCCCACAGGGAGGACATAGTCCTCCGAAGGGGCTACGATTTTGTTTAAAAGGTTTTTTCTTTTTTTTAAATTCATTTTAATTAATACTTAAAGATTTAAATATATTAAATTTAATTCAAATTAAATTTGTTATTTTATATAATAAATATATATAAATATGTCTATGTGTGTATATATATATGTATATATGTATATGTATTTATATATATAGTTATATGGATTATTTTTATATTGTTTATTTAAATTGTGATAATAAATGTAATATATATATATACACACACACACACACTTGGTCAAAATTATGGAAAAGTATTATGTAGGTTATTTATAATGTCTTCATTTTGTTACTGGACAAATTGGAAGAAAATATTTTATCAAATCCAATCGAGTGTTTTTAATTAACGAAATAGTTTGAGTTAATTGATAGTTTAACTTCAATGGTGGATTTCATGCAATGAGCAATCTTAAAATGTGATTGTTAAGTATAGTGAATTTGCGCTCTTAAACAAAATCTTGATGTTGAATAGATATATAGTTCTTTGATTTTCTTTGAGTTCTTTGTCAACTTTCTTGAGTTCAGTTATAAGCATGTGGGGACCTTTAAGTTATTTGACATTTCTATAGGAGATAAGGTTATTGCTAAAACTTCCAGAGGCATGAGAAGATGGTGGTTTAATATGCGATCCTTTTATCTGATACTTGTTTCAATTTTGAAGTTATAGTTGTGATTTTAAGTTTACACTTGGGTTGTACCCATATTTATGGGAGTTGATTCTTATAACTTTTGGCGAGATGGTTTTTCCTCACAGTCGTTCTATTTTTGTTCTTTAGAGTACTTGTGGGTACAACTCATTGGAATTTGATGTTATGTTTTGAGTCTCTAGGGAGAGTGGCTCTACATGGGCGTCATCACACAAAGGGGCTATCAGGATAACCCACATTAGAGTTTGAGTAATAAGTGATAACCTAACTAATTAATTAGGGGCTGGGTAGTTAAACATTAACAAGATAATTGTGGATACCTTGCAAACTAAAGGAGGGCTGAGAAGGCCGTGGTTGGAAAGATTGTTTCCTCATCTCCACGAGAGGTTAACGGTTCTGCACAAGTAACCCTATGGGGCTGGCACCTAGAGAGGTTGTCAGGATAACCATAGATGGGGGCGGTGCCTAGTGAAAGGCAGTCAAGATAACCCATGTAGGACTGTGTGATGGCACTCTCCTCTATTATTCCTTTGAGTTGTTTTTTTTTGCTAACCTCTGGAAGTGGTCTATTGATATGTTTTGGTGATTTACTGTTGTTATGTTTTAGAGGTGATCTTTTGATTTTATGATTTCCTTTATGTGTGTTTTAGCTTTCCATGCTTGGAGTTTAGTCTTGTGTATTATTTTAACATTCTTTGTCAAGGACCCTTTCTTATTTACTCCTAGCATGGGGTGGTTGGGTGGAATCTGCTACGCACCCTGTTGGGTTCCCTATCTTGCAGTTGTAGCTTTTGGTGTAGAGTTTTACAGAGACAACTTGATCCAGAGTTTATATGTTTCCAGATGTATACTTGTACTTCTATCATACTTTGTGTATTGATATGTTACTCTCCCATGTATTGGGTAGACTTATGATGTAACCTTGAGTAATTTCTCATTGAGATGTACTTGTAGATTGATGTAATGTATAATCACGTTATGTAATTCATTCTTGAATCATAATTGTTAATATTGTTAAGGTTTTGTTATATTTGATAATATAGGTTCTTTATATTTCCAAGTACAGTTTGTTATGAATAAATGTATGGTTTTCTTTATGGTTTATTCTTGTCTCATTGCATATGTATAATAAATGTTTAAATAAAGTCATGAGAATGAATTAGTTACATTAGTTGAATTGGTAATTACTATTATCAACTATGTTATGGGATTGATTACGTAATGTCACCTCATGTACCCCAAGGGACTTAGGTTTCTAACTTGTAATAATTAGTTATGTTAGTTGCATTAGTAAACTTAGTGTTTATTCTTAATGTTTTCAGAAAAAAAAATTGTTGCATTTTTAGTTGTTCTTTGGGGTTTACGCGACAGGGTGTTACACTACAATGGGAATTATCTTTGGCAATCACTTTGGATACTTATCCTAAAAAAAACACATCCTTTTGGCTATAGGTATGAAGAACATTATCTTATTTATTTACTTGATCTTTGTCTTGTTGATTTATCTATTGCACTAATTCCAATGACCTATCGATGATGTCTATCAAAATGATTTAGAGAGAAAGAAATGGGGCATTGATCATTATCTCTTTTTTTTCCGTGTTTGTTGAACATTATTGTAATATAACTTGGTGATACTTGCTTTGGTAGGTGTGTATGGAGGGAATTTTGGATAGCTTGTTGACTATTTCATTGATAGGTTATGCCTTTCTGTGTTTTGGTATGAGATTTTTGAAACTTCTAAAATACATCCTAGTGAGGTTTCTCTATGTTAGGTGTGAATACTTCTCCTATCTATTTGTTGAGTCAAAGTCCATCTCACTAGATACAATGCCATCCTAGTTTTCTATACCTTGATGCATCATATCTATGTGTGTTATCAAACATAAGGAAAGTTATTCTCTTTACATCCCCAATCCCTGTATAAGAGATACATCATCATCATTCATCATCATATCTAATAAAGTCATGATGACTCATAGATTTGTTGTAGTTTTGCATCTTCTTGAAATCAAGGGTTAATTCCTCTCATTCTTCTATCCTCTTTCATGCTAGCAACATGGTATCATGTCATCCAAAAAAAAATTTCATCTTGCATAATCATGGAATATCATCATAATAGGAAACATCATCCATCTCAAATGCATTACATTATCAGTTAAGTTGTTTAGGATAATATAGATTTTTTATTCTAACCATCTTAAAACCATCTCATTTGCATCATCATCATAATATAGATTTGTTAGTCTAACCTTCTCATTTCTCCATCTTGAACCTCTTTGTCATGAGCTCAACCTAAAATTGAAATTTTTTCCTTATCTCTCGAGGGAGAAGTAAATCAATGTACTTCTTTCCACTATGGCAACATTGGGGCATCCAAAAAAATCAGGAAATTTTTGAATTTCAGTCTCAACAATGTTATTCTTTGAACCAATGCAACTATTATGTTGCTTCAAAGAGGTGCAACATTTAGACATGCAAATTGACATTATGCATTTAAATCTAACTAATTAACATCAAATTCCTCTATTAATCAAATAAAGAAATTATTACATTAATTCACCAATGTTCATCATGTTGATTTAAATAAATCAATCAAATCCTAAAGTCCTCTCATTTGATTTAATAGACCAATTTATTTAAATCAAATTCCCAATCTCCTAATTCCTCCAAGTTAATTAATTCTAGATTAATTAACTCCTAATCCTAATTACCCATTATCTAGCTTTTAACTCCCCAAGAGTTAAATCAACCCTTGATTAACTAACCCACTTGCACATGAAAATAGTTTCTTTTAATTAATTATTTATCTCATTTATCCTCTCAAAAACATATTCTAAGGAATATTATTTCATTAAATCCCTTTATTTGACTCTCTTACCCAAAAAATTTCCCTCCAAAACATCTCAAGCGCATTCATTTAATGCCTCTCACAAATGAATTAATCTCTCTTACACCCCTCTTACATCTCAACCACATGCATTAACTATGCACATTCTCCAAAATGTGCTCCAACTTCACCAATTATATTTGTGACATGTTTCAAAATCTTATTGAATCTCCTTTAGTCCCACATTCCTCCCATCTCTCCATTCTTCAACCTTTCAACCTATAAATAGAAGCCACTTCTACTTGACAATCATTTACAAGCTTATGCATTTGCACTATACGCACATTCATCTTGCACTTGATCACTCACCATATTTGCATCTTCATCATCATTAGAAGCTTATTAAGGGGGTGGGAAAGGGAATCCATTCCACATCAAAGGAGCACCACTCCCACTATGGGATAGAGTTTGATCTTACTTTCTTATGCTTTCACTTAGTCTCTTTAATTTCTTGTTTCCTTGTTTGCATATGTAGCATGATCAAGTATCTCATAGGGATGCTTGTTTTGGTTTGTTTTAAATTTACTAACAATACTAATGGTGGTCATTGTTTGAAGCTTATGGAGATTTAGCACCCATAGATACCAATATTGCATAATCAACCATACAATACCAATTGGCATAATGGTAAGCCTATTTTTAACAATAAAAAAAATTGTAGAATAAAGAAACTCTAGAATAATTTATGTTGATAATCAAAGACACATAGTGAGTGCATCTCAAAAACAAGATTTTTATGATGAAGATGATGAAGAGAATTATGTTGTGAATGCTTTTGAGACAAAAGGGACACATGTGACTTTGAGGAGGCCATCACATGAGGAAATTAGATAATTAATTTTTTTTTGTTGTTTCTCAATTGAAAAGTAACTACCATATGATAAATAAGACTATGAATGATGATCATGGTAAAGTTGGTAGTGTTTTTAGTAAGGAAACAAACAAAGATAAAAAGGAGGGTTAGATAAGTAAGAAAAAAGAAGAATCTAAAGCTCAAAACACAAAGATATGGGTAAAGAAATTTGTTGGAATACATATTAATGAACTAGTAGCCTCCCAGTCAACTCAACCCAAGCCTTAAAAGCTGAAGACAAATGAAAAAAAGAAAATGAATGAGATTAAAGAGGAAGGAACATCTGATCCAAATAAAGGTCAAACTTGAAAGAATCTTGTGGTGGTATATGATGTACCCAAATATACCCCAATTGATATATTCCAATTATTATCACAAGTAAAGGTTTCAGTCCCTCTTCTTGAGATGATAAGGATTGAAGAGCATAAAAATAAGGAAGTAGCCTTTATTAATAATTTTGATACAACTTGTAATGAAAAAAGGGTGGATACTCAGCCTGGAATAAGTAAAGAAAAAATAAAACCAAAAGAAATTGATGAAAACAATAGTGATGAACCTCAAGTGTTTTTGGGTACCAAAATTACATGTCCAAATCAGGTGGACCCTTTATATATTACTTTGATTATTGATGATAAATTGTTAAAAAATCTATGATTGATTTTTGGGAAACTTCCAATATCATGCAAGTCAAAATAATGCAAGCATTGGATTTGAAAATCACCAAGGCTTATGGAAAGTGTTATGCAATGGATTCTAGAGAGGTTCTTTTCATAGGGATAATAAAAGAAGTGCCTTATATATTGGCAAAATATCCTAACAAGGAATTCATGATGAGCATTACTATTGTAGATATTTCTCCCAACTATGGGTTGCTGTCAAGAAAATGGTTTGCTATTGATTAATGGGAAAAATGGGACATACAAAGTCACCTTTTCTCCAACTAATCACTCAAGAATGTCATAGGAGTCCTAATTGTATTGACTAACAAGGTCGTAAGGTGAGTCAATTCACAATGATGAGGACCTAGGAGGGGGTTCTTTTAGCATTAAAGGGGTTCACCACAAAGAAAATGCTTGGAAAAGAAAAATGAACATTCAACCTACAAAACCTAGTTATGCAAGCTAGATGCCATGCAAAAGATGAACTTATGCAACAAGGAGATATGATATGTGTACCTAGGAAGTTTGAAGATGTAAGGATTCCTGAAATCTATAGAAGTTTCCAAAAAGTGATATGGAGAAATAAGATGCCTAATATGGCATATTAGTCCCACTGCTATTTTTTGGGATAGATGTAGAGTCTTCAGATGTCAGAACCAAATCTGAAGGAATTTCTAAAAACTATGCTCAAGAGGAGGTAGAAGCCCAAGGTGGTGTATTAGTCCCATTCTAAATTTTTGAAAACTCTGAATGTGATCCTGATCTCCAATGTTTGCACTTACCTCCTTTCCAATATTAGGCTCTAAAACTTTTGGATTCATCCAGTAGGTGATTTTCTGTGAAGATGGCAACTTTGGAATGCAACTTTACAACTTTTTCAACTTTTCACTCCAAATGATCTTCAAGACATTAACCTAGATCTACAATCACAAGTATTCAAGAGGTGAAAAACTTGTTGTTTGTTAGGGAATGGGGTTTTTCCTTGGTCAAACCCCTTGTTGGTAATTAAACCGTGAAATGAAATAAATAAATGAAGGGAAATGATGAATGAACAACATGTAATGCTACAACTCACCAAACCCTTAAAAAAGTCTACAAACTTTTGTGCAATGGCTAGAATGGATATGGATCATGAACCAAAGGAATGATCTTGAATTGCTTGCTTGAATCAAAAAACTACATCACAAATGTTAGCACAACAACACACATGATGCAAGAAGATCTTTGATATGATGCTTGAATCTTGATAATGGCTCCAAATGCTTGATAGAATGTTATTGAATGATTGAATACTTGGATGCTTGGATGATTTTTATCTTCTTTGATAAGAGAAAATGAGAGTAGGAACCTTGTATTTATACTTATGCTTAATATCCTGCAATTACATCACACCTAGCTTACATACGAATTCATTAAATAAATGAGGCTAAATCCCACCAGAATTTGAAATTAAATCCTGAAAATGACTCAAGGATGACTAAGACACCCTAGGTGGCATCTTAGTCCCAAGTCCTAAAAGCTTGGGGCACAGACACCAAAAAGGGGCCCAATTAAGATGCCTCAAAATTAGGGTCTCGAGACCTTTGGGGGACAAAGATTCCCTAGGTGACAATTTATTCTTGACCCAAAAATTAAGAACACATAGATGAAATCATTAAATTATCATTTGTTCATTAGAGAAATTTGGGATTAGCTAGAAAAATATTTATTTCATAGGGCTTGTTGATGCAAAATAGGACCAATTAGGCTATAAATGAGGATAAATAAAGTAATGTGATTCAAAACAACTATGAAAATGTAATGGTATGCATTTTACTACACTACATTTAGCCCCCACTTTAGTGAGAGAATGAACTTGCTTCAAACTCACTAAATTAACCAACCACACAATCAAGAGAGGTTCAAATTTACAAATATTATTAAGATAGGATGACAATAATGAAGAGGTGAGAAATCCCCATGATCAAGATCCTATGGAAAACCAACATAAGCTAAAAGTAACATGATTGCATATGATATATGAAGCCATAACTAGATCATAAACATACACCATCAAAGATAGGAAAAAGGAAAATGGAAAACTACAATGGATCAAGCTTTGACTTGTCGTCCAACATAGTGGATCGAGTCTAGGTTTACATTTTACAAGTGGAACATGATGTCCACTATGCAAATGAAATGCATGCTCACAATGGCTAGTGGGAGCTAGGTGTCCACTAGGTGAGCCATAAAGGACCATATCAAATCCATACCTCCATGACTTTAATAGGGTACACAAATTAAAGCTCACAAGGGCTACTGAACCTAATTGTTCACTAAGTGAGCCCTATGAAATCCATATCAAAGCCATACCTCCATGAATTTAATAAGGAAAAAAGGAAAATGCATGCTCACAAGGGTTAGTGAAGCTAGTTGTTCACTAGGTGAGCCCCATGAAGTCCATATCAAAGCCATACCTCCATGACTTTGATAAGGAAAAAATGAAACTACAACAAGAAAGAGGTATTTTCAAAGGGATTTTGCTTAGTTCAGCTGAGGTCTTACTCTTGGGGGACATTGTTCCTAATTTCTCCAAGAGAGGACCAATCAAAGGATAAAATATTTTCCACTTAAGGGATATAGTGCATCACATCGCCACTAAAGGGAATAAAATATGCTAAGATAGATAACGCTCTTGAAGGGAATTGCTCCCAATGTCAGCACAAAGAGGAAAATATGTTGTATGAAATAAGAAAATCACATCAAGGAACATGAAAAAGGAAAAAAAATGAAATAAAAATAATTCCAACGTATGCCCCCAATTTAAAGAAATTTCTAAAACCATGCTATGAGAAATTACTTTAATGTAGCCAAAAGATGAAAAAGGAAAAGAGGGTTATCCCCCAGAAACAAATAAGGGATCTATGGATTTAGAGTTAGTATTTTTCTTTGCTACAATGATATCAAAGAGCTTGGAACTATCATCATTCCCCAAATACAAATAGAACTGGAAGATTGACACAAAGAGAGTGAATTAAAAGAAAAGCCTTTTGGGTCAACATGGAAGAGACAAAGGGTGTCTTGATGCCTTGTGTCATTCCTAAAAGGAAAACACAAGAAAAAAATTAAAATGAAAAGAAAAGATAAGGAAAAATATTTTGGGTCAACATGAAAGAGACATGAATGTATCGATGCCTTACATCATCCCCAAAAGGAAAATAAAATACAAAAAGGAAAATGAAAGGAAAAGATAAAATATCAATGAAAAGGAAAAAGTATACAACATATAGAAGAATGGAGGTACAAATTGAGGAATGCACATAGAGATAGAAACACCAAATAGAACATCATGAGGGATCATGTTACACACATGCAAGCGAACAAAAATAAAATGCAAAAGACTAGTAAGGAATAGGAACATCAACCTAAATCAAGTCATCCACCTCACAATCTAATTTTGTATAAGCAGAAGGTAGATAGCGAACCTAATAGACAACAACAAATGCCTTACTAGGACAAGGCCATCTACTTCTTGCCCCCACTGAGTGAAAGAAAAGAATGGGATGAGGTAGGTGATGAGAAAGATCATGTAATAGTGAGAATAAAATATTCTACAACTATTACATGACAAAAGCGAAGAAAAGGATAAGTTACATAATCAATTGATGGAAATCACTGCCATCGATGTGAAAATTTTGCAACATTAACTTGAATGCACACAACTCATTGGTACTATGTCTAAGAGTTCGATGATATGCACAATGTGGGAATTTTGCATCTTTAAGATAAAGAACTAATCTATTCATAGGTGGTATTGTTATGAATCCTTTGTTGAGAAGTAGTTGTAGTTTCTTTGCACTTTTCAAGTGGTGGACGAAGAGGTTGTAGCTTTTGTAATTTATAAGGTATTTTGCATTTGCTAGATTCACCAACTTCTCTAGTTGAAGGAGGAGGAGAACTTGAGGTGATCCTATCATCCTTGTCATTGTTACGAGTCATTGGTTGTTCTTTAGGAAGAAGGACATTCATATCAGGGGGAGAATCAAAGGTCACCATACCATCTATTAGCTCTCAAAAATGCAGGCTAAATGCCTCAAGAGGTTTCCAATATCTTGATATGTTTTAGGGTAATAGACAAGGTCAAATGTTTTAGAAATTCTACTCTTCAGGTGCTGCTAGACCTAGGCGGGTGTACCTATATGAATAAAGTAGACTTAAAATTGTGTGACTTGATTGATTTGATGGATCTATTACAATGGCACAAAGTGTAATA
The DNA here is from genome assembly GCA_007258455.2 of Sequoia sempervirens. Classification (NCBI taxonomy): domain Eukaryota; kingdom Viridiplantae; phylum Streptophyta; class Pinopsida; order Cupressales; family Cupressaceae; genus Sequoia; species Sequoia sempervirens. The sequence continues at coordinate 233,185,834 of VDFB02379711.1, read as the reverse complement.
GATGAAAGTTTGCTAACTATTCCTACTAATATTGAAATTGAGATATGGATGTTTTAATAAGATTATATGAAATTATAAAATGGAATTGGTGGGACAAGTGCCTACCTTTGTTGGGCTAATGGATTCAAGAGGTAAATAATATGTGTTTCCCCTTTTGGCTTAATTCTAGTTTCTAGGCACTTTGAGAATGAGGTTCTATGACTGGCATAAAACTTCACTAAATTTATGACTTGCATAAATTGTGCTAGAATATTTTCTTACCAGGTTCTTCTTCAATTATCCACAAGAAATCTTTAAATCACTGTGATTCATCCAAAAGAATTTAAATCTAACTTGTAGACACCAATTGAATAATTCACACAAAATGGGAATACATTTCAATAAATCATAAATATACTTGATATACTGATTTAAATTATTAAAAGACCTCAAGTTGGGGACAACCAGATAAAAATGTAAATAATTGCATCACAACAACTGAACACCAAGAAAGGATTTCACCAAATTGATATATTCTTCTCCATTAGATAATTTGAAAGGATTTGACAATATATAGCATGATGTTTTATTTTGGAAATAGTTCACCCTATCCAACTACCTAACCTACTGATTTCTCCTAACTCTAATGAATCTCCTCAATGACATGATTATATTGTACATATATACATTGTTTCTTTTAGGGTTGTGACTCTTCGCCTGTTCGTTGCGCTTCTTCAATATTCTTCTTCTTCAGAAAAAATATTTAATTAATTTCCTTTGGAAAATTAAATATTTTAACTTTTAATCCTTCATTTTCCATGAAAATCATTTCCCAATACTTTTATTAATCTTAGCTTCTTTGCTTGAAAATATCCCCTTTGTATCTTGCTTAGTTGAAATATTTCACCAAATTTAATAAGTTACTCCTTCGAGTAAAATAATTATCCATTTCCTGCTCTTGTAACTTCCTTGGTAAAAATGGTCTTATCGTCATGAAGGTATTTTACTTTGTATTTATTTGTTCATCTTTATTAGTGAAAATACTCCTCAAGTAAAAATAATCTCCCATAAAAGCTTTAATTTTTCCTTTTAATTTCCTCCATGAAAAGATTTACTTCCCATTATTAAAATAATCCCTAGGTAAAGTAATTACCTCTCTCCCAGACTCTTCAAATGATTGTGACTCCCTGGAGAAATGTTTCACCCCCTGTGAAAACGTTCATTCTTTGAGTTACATCTCAGTGAAAATTCATGATTGCTACTTTATTTCATAAAAATAATCACACTATGATTATTGCTTTAAATATCTGTTAGTATACAAAATACACCTTTATGTAATAATAATTATCCACTCTCGTAATTCCGTTGGTGAAAAATACCCACCTCCAAGTGCAAATGCTTTATAAAATTTTACCCCATATGCTTTTGTGGGTAAAATAATTGTTTACCTTATAACTCCCTTTGCCTATTTCACATTTTAGTGAAAATATTTTATCTCTTGAAGAAAATATTCACCTTCATCGAATAAATTATTTTATTGCTCCACAATTTCAATATTTTAAATCCATTTTCTATATTGCACGAATATCATTCGAATATTTATTTCTACTTCCAAGCTATCAAAATGACATTTATTCTTTCCCAATTTTCTATCCTTCACTACTATGTTTTCATTGGCATGAGTTAACATAGTCGGTAAAAATTTACCCCGACCACCATTCTCTCACCGATGAAGTAAGTTATATCAGTAAGACTTTAAGACTTGAAAAGACTCCCACCGATACTAATTGTCTTGACGAACTTGTTATTCCAATAAATATTAATCACATGCTCTTTTCGGTGAGACTCTCCCCGAAGCATCTCACCGGTGTGACTTTAATAATCAGTGGAACTTATGCCGATGACCTTTCTCTCGTCAATGTTTTTCTTTTGAAGAGTGAAAAAATCTCTCTAATGCTACGCCAACATAAAAGAGTAACATGTACTTGGAGGCTGCTAAATTTTTTTTAAGACTGTCCCAAATTCATTTTAAAACATATCAAATGTTTAAAAAATAAAAATAAAAAATTATGCCTCTCAAACTTTAGCACATAGGAAAATTTTAATTTCACCAGCCGAGAAAATAGAGTAATTCCATTGCGTGCACACGGAGCATCCTGGAGCCACAAAAAATTTCAAAGGATTGTGATCAATTATTTCGGAAGTGGGTTTCTGATGGGTTTTGAATAGCTCACCCAATCGAAGTACTGCCTTTCTAAACTAGCCTGCCGGAGCATGTAGTGAGAAAAATGAAATTTTAAATTAATGCACCAAATGACCTTAGAATTCAATGAATTTGAAATTGGAGATATTTGAGGCCAAAAAACCAACTGGGTCATCCTTAGAATTTCAAAATTTGTAACTTTTTTGGAGCACCAAATCTAGCCTGGGGCAATCACAAAACAATTAAAAAACATACCAGAAGTCCTCCGACGACCATGAAAATGCATATACATGTTGAGTTGTGATAGGAGAACATGATCATCAAATTTTTTGGGCATGAAGTTTTTGGAATTGCAAACTATAAATTTCCAAAGTTGCTTACTCAACATTTTCTGAAAATTACCACTGTCAAGCTCAATTATAATCCTCCATTTGCCCCTTTTGAAAAAATATCAAATGTGATATTGAGAAGCTATAAATTTGGATATTATCTCATTTAGGAATGGTGAACATGTTTTAAATATGGGTTTTCACCAACCATCTCCGTTCATGAAATATCAAACACCAAAGTTGACCATGTTGTAGCTGTTATAGAAATGTAGTTTCCAAATTGTGTAAAATTCATTTGGTTTTGGCTTTGCAAAAATATCAAATGATACCCTGGAAACATGAAAATTGGCATGGAGTTAGACTTTGGTGTAGAGAATTTAAGGCACCAATCAGTTTTTCATTATCATCATCCATTTGCTTAACATTCACCCTCAAATTTGACCATTTTAACAGATTTTTTTCTTTACTGACAACAGATTTTCTCAAAAACCCTTAAACTTTGCCATCTGAAATTTTGTCAAAACTGATCAGATGAAGCTAAAAAATGTCATGCATACTCCCATATGGTAGATGAATGTGTCTGCAAAGTGGTTTGGCCTAAAAACTAACAAATCCAAAGTTATTATTTTTCAAAATGAGCTACATAAGCAAATTTTTCAACTTTACTTCTGAGTGCCAAAATCAATTCTTTGAATATGGGAACCTAAAATTTGCATGAAATTTTAGGCTCCAATAGTGGCTCCATCTGGGGATGAATGATTGTAAGATCATTGGAAGAATCAAGATCACTGGAAGAGCAGACCAAATAATTTATCCATCAAGCAACAAAATCAAACTCCCATTTTTGTGATGAATTGTTGTGGTTTTATGAAAAATATTCACCACAGCTGATGGTACAAGGCCACCAAAAGAAAGGGCCATTATTTTCCTCTATCATATACCTTGTTTTGTTTTGAGTTCAACAAATTTCTTTTGATGCAATTTACCCTATCACATGTACTATCATTGGCAAATTTCACATTAACACTGTTTTCAACACTGCTCATCTTTTCTTTTTCATTTTTTGTTTCAGACCTAGCCATAATCTGAAAATTGTTATTATCATGTGATAACCTTAAACTCCATTCACTACACCAAGATCCTTTATTTTTAATACCAAATTTTTTATCATTTTGTTCACTATCATGTATCATAAAATATTGAACTGAAAGTTGAAAATTTGAATGCATGTTACTTTGTTCTGAGAAATCTGCCATATTAATGTCTTCTCAGGCAATTATATTTGAGACATTCTCTACTTCTTCAATCTCACTAATTGGTATTGACACAAACTCGTGATCCACACAATCATCACTATGTACAGTTGAACCAATTAGTGTTGGAAATGAATTTTTTGAATCTTGATGTGTATATTTTATATAATGCATTTCTAGTAGATCTGAGATTTGCTCACTGTTGAGTAAATATGCTTCATCATCCACCATACTGCTATTTTGTTCTTTATTCTTCTCATCATCAAAAAATGATAGCTCAGATGTGTTGATCTCATATTCATTTGTCTCACAACTTGGTGCATCACTTTGATTATCAAGAAACATTTCATCTTCAACATAAAGTGGATTTGAAAATACATAAAATTTGTTTTCTAGCATACCTTGGAAAAATCTTATTTGATCATCTTCTATCTTTTCATCATACAATGGATTTGAAAAAAAATTAAAACCATTTTCAGATGTACAAACCTCTTCTTCATCAAATGTGTCTTTGTGGCTTTCAACTGCAGCTGGAGGTATTGTTTGCTCATTTTCAAATGGATCCACATTTTCCATTGCTTCTTCTTCTCGATCATCACCAGAACTGCAAGAATCATCTTGTTGTAGATCACCATCTAAATATTCAATAGATCCTTCATAACATACACTGTCACAATCTATTATGCAGGAGAGATCTTTTGTATCATCTTCATCCTCCAAGCTATTATAAGAATTATTTTCACTATCACATGTCTCATCTTCCATTAGTTGCATTATTTGATCAATTTCTCCATCTTCATCAATGATTTGACCATTGTCTTCACACCTTTTCCTCTGCATGGTATCAATAAATTTATTCACTAGATCAAAGGTATGCTGTTTTGATGACTCTAGCCAATAAACTAATTTAGGTTGAACCCATGCTCTTACAAACTGTTCAACAAATAGGGCCCTTGTAGGCCTACAATGAGAAGCTATTTGCATACAATTTTTTGTCATTCTGTTGTATAGAGGAATTATATCTTCTCCTTCATATTTCCTTATGTCAATAAATGCATCCAAGGGGGAAATTCTGCATCTTGATTTTGTGATGGATTCCTGGCTTTTAGTATATACATACACTCATCTTCTTCTTCTTCAAATTGTTGATTTTGGCATACATATTGCTGCAAGTTCTGATTTTTTTGAATTTGTACGAACCCATGGGAAGCCCAATTTGGTGCAAAAAAATTTCCATAGTGCTCGAGAAATTGATCCTGAAATCCTTGGAGAGAATTAATAGAAGCTATTGATAGGCTATTAAACCAATCCCTAGCTTCATGAATGAGTAACATTAGGAATAGACTCATATGAAAATCCTCATAAGGTATATCCAAATCTTGGATGAAAGTATTAAAATTCCTCAAAAGGTCTTCAACAATAATTGCACTACTCCCTATAAACTTTGGGACAAGACTTCTCCAGCTGCCATCCATAGGGTAAGGGTATAATTGAAACCCCGCCAAGTCAAATTGTCTAATCATTGTTGTATATTGATGAGGGGGAGGGTTAGATGGGTACTGATATTGGTACATCAAATTATTGTATTGTGTATGATGATGTGGCACATAATGTTGACCATGAGGTGGTTGGGTGTTTGTATATTGTGAGGGAATATGCGGTGGGTAGTTTGGCTATCTGTATTGATTTCCTATCTGATTGTAAGGAGCTTTTGACGAATCAAAAGGCCCAACATTATTATTTCCCTGCTTATGAGGTGGTACATATTTTGGGCATCCAACAGTCTGAGTAGTAATTTGAGCCTTTTGCAATTTGAAGTCCCTCATTGGTTGTATCATTTGGGCTTTCTCCTATTCAGCTTTTAGCTCTTCTAGCTCCTTCTTCTATAACTCAAACTGTGCTTTTACTTCTTCATGAGTTAAAGATTCATAATTTTCCTGAAGAATCACATGATCATCGAACTCATTTTGGTTACCCTCCATTCCTTGTTTGCATGCCTGTTGATATCTGAGTCCTTTTTCTTCGATTCTAGCATCAAACTCTGGTTGTTTCAGAGGATTATAAAAATTATTTATTTGTTCTTTTGGGGTACAAGGTTCTGCACTTGAATTATCTCTCTATGTATCATATCGGTCATATGTTTCACAATGTGGTCTCAATTCTTTATCTTTGTTTGTCATACCTTTATCAACCTTATCATCCTTGTGTGTCCACTTACTATTGCTAGCAGGACCCCCAGTATGACCTCCCCTATATTGAGATCTTCTTCCATTCATGTTGAAATGTTTTTATTAGAGTCGCCACTCACTTTCTTAAAAGTACGAAAATGTTTGTTATTTCCTATTCCCAGTGAAGTCTATAAAAGATTTATGACTCTATGACTAAGGCCCTGATTCTGAGTTGATTCCCCAATAGAGTCACCAATTTGTTAGGTGTGTGACTCGAATGAGGAGTGCAAATAAAACAATTGTGAACCTTTGGTTAAAGACCGATTTTAGAACTGTATTGACTCTATGGATGGATAGGCTGGAGCTACACTCCGCATCTCGTACGACCAAATGGACTATTCCAAAACATCCAGATGGGTACGTTTATGCTAGGGATGGTCCTCTCTTGAACTTAAATATGCTGAATCACTCCGAGCAACATTGGATTGTTGATTTCCCTTAAGAGTCCAAAGTGCTAAAAGGCAGCAATCTTTGAAGGTCTATTTCTTGAAGACCATGATGCTTATAGACTCTTTTTCTGAGGCTATGGGATTGTGTTGGGACCATCTACAAAAACCTCTCTCGATTTTTTCTATCTTGGAGGCATTTTCCTATGGTGATGACTTTTCAGTGGAGGGAAAAGTTGCCAGATGCAAGCAGTGTAAAGTTGTAAAGTAGTGCAACTTTCATTCCGCTACTCGTACGACCAAACAGATTGTTCCATCATGTCTGGATGGGTATGTTTACACTAGGGATGGTCCTCTCTTGCACCCAAATATGCCAAATCACTCCGAGCTACATTGGACCAGCGATTTCCCTTAAGAGTCCAAAGTGCTAAAAGGCAGCAATCTTTGAAGGTCTATTTCTCAGAGACCGTGATGCTTACAGAATCTTTGTCCAAGGATGTGGGATCGTGTTGTGACCATATAAAAAAACCTCTCTTAGTTTTTGCTATCTTGAAGGCATTTTCCTATGGTGATGACTTTTCAGTGGATGGAAAAGTTGCCAGATGCAAGTAGTGTAAAGTTGCAAAGTGGTGCAACCTTCATTCCGCAACTCGTACGACCAAACGAACTATTCCAAAATGTTTGGATGGGTAAATTTACACTAGGGATGGTCCTCTCTTGCACCCAAATATGCTGAATTACTCTGAGCTACATTAGACCAGCGATTTCCCTTAAGAGTCCAAAGTGCTAAAAGGAAGCAATCTTTGAAGGTCTATTTCTTGGAGACCATGATGCTTACAGACTCTCCGTCTAGGGTTATGGGATCGTGTTGGGACCATATACAAAAACCTCTCTCATTTTTTGCTATCTCAGAGGTGTTTTCCTGTGGTGATGACTTTTCAGTGGAGGGAAAAGTTGCCAGATGCAAGCAGTGTAAAGTTGAAAAGTAGTGCAACTTTCATTCTGCAGCTCGTACGACCAAATAGACTATTCCAACACATTTGGATGGGTACATTTACACTAGGGATGGTTCTCTCTTGCACCCAAATATGCTGAATCACTCTGAGCTACATTGGACTGAGTCAAATTAGGTGAAAATTTGATGCAGACACAAGGGCACAATCACAAACTCTTTGCAACCTGCCTATTTGAGGCATCTAACAAGATTATTCTAACCTCTTTGGATAGTCCAAAACTCCCTTAAAAATTTACAAGCAACTAAATACACATTTCCCTCTTTAACCCCCTTAAACCCTTGTAATAGTGAGAAACTAGTTTTTGTCCAATTACTCCACAATTTTCCAAAACACCAAACGAACACATGACTAATTCAAACACCCATATCCAAGTTACACAATATATATGAGAAACAACATAGACTCCTTTGGAACAGCATTGACTTCCTATACATTCACCCTTGAATAGGCTATTCAATTAGCCCAAAAATGTAAAGCAACATACCTTCAAACACCACATAGACCCCTAAAACCTTGATGCAAAAAATAAATTTCCAAGAAAACAAAGATTCTACAATTGGATTCCATTTGTACGGGCCTATAACTGTCAAATCGAAAAACCCATGTTTTTAGTGTAATTCTTGAGGGTTTATTGGATGTAGCACTTCCACAACCTTTCAGAATTTTCCACCACCTTAGAAACCCTTATTTAGGTCCCAATATGCTTAGAAAACAAAGAAACTTCTGGTATCTCAAATATTTTTGCAAACCCTAGGGTAAAAACTCTATTTTCAAGTGAAAAAAATCACCATTTTTGGACCTTTAACTCTTCATTTTATTTCAAAACCCAGTTCTCCACGCCTTCCACTCTTGAAATAATGTCAAGAAATGTAATAACATTTTTACATAAAATTTTTATACAAAGCAATGGGAAGATAAAACCAAGTAAGTGGTTTCCCCAAACTAATTGCCACCAAAACCATTCTTGATAGTTTAGAACCACGAACCACCCCAACATGTAATTATGATAGCACTCAAGATAGACCCCCACCATGAAAATATCAACTATGTAGGAACCCATAACATTATGGAAAGATGATCCACTTTTCCCAATGTAACTACCAATCATTACATGTGAGAGATGGTCAATTTCATTGATGGAAACAATTGAGTGACTCCCATTGATGACATTCTTTATTCAATGCCATTACAACAATATCCAAAGCATTCCAAAGAATACTAATGAAAACAATATTTCCCTCAACACCTCATGATCATTCAAGTACTCATTCTAACAATACAAGAGATTTACACTTCAAATTGCAAGTGAATATAATTTACTATATCTTATCATAAAAAATTCAAAACCTAATAGAAAAATGTATCAATGAGGTACAAGGATGTATAAAATCCAATCAATCAAACACAATCAACCTAACATAATTAAGGGTTGATAGGGGTATTGGATAATTAAGGGTTGATAAGGGTATGAATGTTTATCTTTGCATCTACTCTTGAATATCTAGGGACTTGGTGGTATTTAGAAATTTGTTACTCATTTTTATTGCATTGAATTAAAATGTCTCACTATTAATTGCTCCAATGCTATAAGATAAATGAATGTTTTCATGATTATAATGAATACATTGTATGTTATTAATGCTAGCATATATCATCAAATTATGCCAAACATGTGTTTATTCAACTCAAAGTGGGTGAATGACACCACTTAGCGAATATTTTGAATTTTGAATTTTAAAATGAAAGGGAATAGGTTTGTGACTATGAGGTCACCCTTGTGAGTTAAAGAATTTGGTTTGAGGAGTAAAAGTTGCAAGCCACTATAATTTATTATATATAAATGGGAAATATTACAAAACCTAGTTCAAACGAGCATACTGATAGGAAAGAACTAGGAAGAAAAACTTCGGTTGTAGCTCGATTAAGTACAAAAATAGACCCCTTTACAAAACATATGAGTTTCCAAAATACAGGCTCATTTACATTTTAAACATACCCTTTATACAATGCCAGAAATTTGACCCATATTTCAAAAAACATCACTAGGTATAGATTATGCCCATACACAAATATGACCATTTTACATTGTTTCCAATTTGGGAATTCAAATTTTACAATTTTTTCCAATTAGAGGCATTCAGGGCACAGTCTTCAACAATAGTAGTATGTTCATGTTCTGCACTGACAAGCACCTGTACAAACGATCAAGGTAGCTTAGAATAACCAATCTATATTATTCTAAATGACACAAAATATGATGAGATGGTAATGCAAACTATAAAAGATGCTTGGAATAACCAATCTATATTATTCTAAATGACACAAAATATGATAAGATGGTAATGCAAACTATAAAAGACGCTTAGAATAACCATTCTATATTGTTGTAATACATTGCATACCTCTCTTAAAGGATCAAAGATGGCTATTGTTGTAGCAGGTCCATGATCAATTGTGCCAGGAATATTGCAAAAGTGGGAAAATGAGAAATCTATATTGTCACAATAGAAAATATTCTTAGAATAATGTATCTATATTAATCTAAACAACTTGAATGATGATGACCTAGTGATGCAAACTATAAAAGATGCATACCTCTTTGAAAGGATCAGAGTTGGCTATTGTTGCAGCAGGTCCATGATCAATCTTGCAAAGAATATTGCAAAAGTGCATAGAAAATATCACTATTAAAGACATCTGTATTGCAATAGTATATAAAATATTAGTATTAAATAAAGAACACTAATGAACTTAATCATAATGAACATAAGCATTCTACATTCCATTCTTGAAAATGCTATTCAAGTGTGCTCGAAGGGTCATCTCTTTGCTTAAGAATATCCAATATTGCTTCATGATCAACATTACTAAGTGTCCATAGTTGTTTTGTCTTTGGTCCGGCATGATACTTCAACAACTTAACATTTATTGCTATAACAAGGCGCGAATACATGAGAATGGTTGTGTTTTTCGTAGTCTTCAAATGCAGGTATGCCATTCTTTCTAATCATGTATGTTCGCAACCAAGTTCCTGCAACCACAACTGAACCTGTAGGATACATGAAACCATCATCATCTTCCATCGGTTGTGTTAGCTTATGTTTTACCTACACACATCGAGCCAACTAATAGTCTGATCTCTCTTCATTCCCCTATGGTGCAGCAACTAAAAAAATATGTCCTAGTTGTAGTAGATCTGAAAGCAAGTTGTAATCAACTGAACTTTCCATTGTGTCATTTGTCATGGATATTGTTTGAGATAAAGGAGTTAGATACTGTGGTACCCATGTATCCACCCACTCACTTGACTCGCATTGATTCCACTTGCACTGAATACAACTTTGGAAAAAACAAGCCAACTCTCTTGTCCAAATGGTCCATGTGCCTGCATCTAAGCTTCGAAATGAATGCATCTTTGAAGAATCTTTGATTGTATGACAATCTAATCTACTCCCACTGTACCCTCCTCAATGAACCAAAAGAATTTGTGCACTGTTGAATCAAGTGTCCCTCCCTGTGACAATGCTGAACTACACCAATCAACTATAGAATGTGCATCGCTAAATTTTGCTCCTGAAATCTTCAATTGCTCCTTAACTAGAGCTCTCTTTACGCATGCACCTGCTCCATCATGCTCCCCTTTCCCATGTCCAGCTTCAAAAAAATTCCAAATATGAGGTATACCCCTCTCTACATGCATTCTACTCAACCAATAAAACATGCGAGCATTCTTGAATTGACCTATGTAATTATCTAACCAAATTAGATGTCGGCACAATGCTATATCATGCTCCTGCAAGAACTCAAAAAAAATCTCGAAACAATGTTGGACATACTAAAATGAGTGAGATTTATCATCACTCATATAAAAATGATACTCTCTGATTATCTTTCAATCCTCCTCTATACTATCAGGTGCATGTCTAAATGTTATGTGGACAAAAATAGCAATCTGAATGGAATTGTAATACTAAGATTGTACCTCATTTTGTGGTTGCAATGTGTAGTTTTATGCAAAGTCAACTACTGATTTAATAGTGCCAATCGAAAAAGAGTCCTTTTCACATCCTAAATTGTCGATCCAACCACTAAGACCTATGACTATGCCTTGCATACTTGTAGAAAAGATTGTCCTTAAAATATGAAATAAAATCAGCCATGTTGCATTCTTTTGTAACCAACTCACATCTAGAACCTTCACCTCCACTTTGCAAAGTATATTTGACTATATCATATCTCTTTTTCTCAACAAACTTCTTTCCAAATTCATGTTCGGAACTCTCATGAAAACATTGAACAAACTTTGACAAGCCACCACATTGTGAGCACTTTGCATTTAAACAATCATTTCTATAGAAAAAGCAACCATCATCTCTAGAACATAAAAATAGATCTAGCAAGTCCCTTGATGATTTTGGAAGATGCATTGCACCACACTCCTGCAAAATTTCATTAGTATGCAAAGTAGAATAGATATAACATAATAGCTCATGGTACATTGAAAACTCCACATGGTATTTGCAACAACAAGTATTACGAATCTTAAGAGGCACACAATAAAATGGCTTCAAACCCTCAAAAGCCTTTGCGAGATTTCCATATTTTTATGTGTTTCAATAAATTTTTTGAACAACATTGTTTGGCTTGATTCCAAGAAATGTTTAGGATGTGGTGTAAAGTCTCGATTGCCAATTCTTAACTTTAAAACATCCTTTGCATTAGGTGATACTCTAGAGTTATCATGCCAAAATTGTTGAATTACCTGCTTTACATTATCGGTTAGCTTCTTATGAACACGTGGAAGCCTCCTAACAAAAGCCCATGTATCATTTTCAAGAGGATCATCTATTCTTTCTCTTCTTGCAAATGCTCTAGCCAAAGTTTTATGCTTTATGTCAAAATTAATACAAGTTTGTCTCATAAAGCGAGCCTTTTTCAATTGATGGCTTACTAGGGCAGATATGAAAAATTGAGAGAGGTTTTTGTAGATGGTCCCAACATGATCCCATAGCCTCAGGCAGAGAGTCTATAAGCATAACGGTCTCTGAGAAATAGACCTTCAAAGATTGCTTCCTTTTAGCACTATGGACTCTTAAGGAAAATTATTGGTCCAATGTAGCTCAGAGTGATTCGGTGTATTTGGGTGCAAGAGAGGGCCATCCCTAGTGTAAACGTACCCATCCAGACTTGTTGGAACAGTCTGTTTGGTCGTACGAGCTGTGGAGTGAAAGTTGCACCACTTTGCAACTTTACACTGCTTGCATCTGGCAACTTTTCCCTCCACTGAAAAGTCATCACCACAGGAAAAGGCCTCCAAGATAGCAAAAATCGAGAGAGGGTTTTGTAGATGGTCCCAACATGATCCCATAGCCTCGAACGAAGAATCTGTAAGCATCATGGTCACTAAGAAATAGACCTTAAAATATTGTTTCCTTTTAGCACTTTGGACTCTTAAGGGAAATCACCGGTCCAATGTAGCTCAGAGTGATTCAGTGTATTTGGGTGCAAGAGAGGACCATCCCTAGTGTAAACGTACCCATCCAGATGTGTTGGAACAATTCATTTGGTCATATGAGCTGTGGAGTGAAAGTTGCACCACTTCGCAACTTTACATTGCTTGCATCTGGCAACTTTTCCCTCCATTGAAAAGTCATCACCACAGAAAAATGCCTCTGAGATAGCAAAAATCAAGAGACATTTTTGTAGATGGTCCCAACACAATCCCATAGCCTCGAACAGAGAGTCTATAAGCATCATGGTCTCCAAGAAATAGACCTTCAAAGATTGTTGTCTTTTAGCACTTTGGACTCTTAAGGGAAACTAGTGGGCAACATAGTTAACTTCTTCACAAACTTGGTTCGAAGTAATTTCATTCTTTTTTATGCATTTAAAATGGATTTTTAAGCCTTCCACACTAAAAGTGACCTCTAAATAACTTCAAACACCTTAACTACCTCATTCTTATTCATTTGTTTTTCAAACAAGCATTTTCATTCAAAGAGGCTGAGCTTTGATTTTTGCTTGTTGGATTGAATGTGGACTGTGAAACAACTTTCTTTTTTCTAAAATTGTTCAACATCATTGAACTAAAAATTTATCACACATCTATAGAGAAACAAAGGAGTACCACAAACTAAAACACATTACACTTCTATTCTCACTTACTTGATGTACTCTTCAACATCTCTCTTCTCTAAAAGCAACCTCTAAATCACTTCAAACACCTTAACTACCCTAAAACCAACCTCTGAATCACTTCAAACACCTATATTAAGCTACCATTCTCAAGACCAATGTAACAATGATACAAAATAGTGCTTTGAGTTTGAAAGATGGGTCACTTTCCTACTTTGGGTGGGATTTCAGACTCTCTAATACTATCATGCATTTCTTTCATTCCTTGTGCCTCCACCTCCCACTTCCATCTCTTGTGGGCCTTTGAAATTTTTCCTCTCCATTCGTATAACACCCTAATACCTTGACCACCACTTCTCAAACCATACATTCCTCTTTGGATCTTTGGGCCTTTTGATGATGTCTTACGTTTGTAAAAGAGCCAATGGGGTATCCTAATCCTCAAACCCCTAGATCCCCATTGTCTTGTGTCCTAACACCCAAGAATCCCACCACTTGAACCCTTGATGTTGGACCTTGGGATAATTATTTTCTTGAACTTAAAGCAATCATCTCCCTAGATCTCCACACTCAAGCATGCACTTTCACAAAACCTCACCATTTGAATGGACACCACCCATGACCACGACTAACCAAGAATGCAATTAATGAGCCCAAATTTGAATGTGAGAAAATGGCAAGAAAATTTGGACCCATGTTAGGCCTTCAACCTCTATACAAGGAATTAAACTTCATTAGTTGGGATAATCTTTGGACATCATCTCAACAAATCCAAAATTGCAAAGTCGGACACTTGTGTTCACTTATTGAATCTAAGGACAAAAACCCTTAGGTTATGGAGATTTTTCAATGAAACCCCATTGGTTTCCTAGAGTTTGGAGGATGAAACTTGTTTGGATTAGTGAGGGAAATTTCACAGAAAGGTTACATCTGTACGCCAAGAATAGTGGATTTCAGTATCCCAATATTTTTCTAAAAAATATTTTGATCATTGTAATCTTGGTTATGAGCAAACAATTGAAGCAAAAAAATTGTAATCATGAAGTGAGTTATTTGAATTAAATACTCTATTCCAACCAACTTATATGTGTAGATCTATTTATCATATCTGAATGTTTTAGATTTAAATATCTTGTTCAAATGTTTTGGCTGATTTTCATTGAATTATTCCAAATCTATGAAATTTGTATGAATAATTTAGTTAAGGATCATTGCATTTATCATTGAGCGTATGGTCAAATGTTCTCATCCTATGACATAAGTCTTGAATTTCTTTAATCAGTTCTGACAAGTCATGACCTCTTGATTGGGAAGGTTGTAACTCCCCCATTCATTAAGACAACTAGATGTATGTTTGTTGACAATATCAAATAAAACCTCCAACCAGGGTCTGCTAGTGTAGGGAGAAGCAATGCATGAATCTTTTTTTTGATTTGGGCTAAATGTGATTAGGACAAGCCCTTAAAGGGTTGTATCAAATCCCAAGAGAGAGATATGTTGAGGAATACAATAGAGAAATTATAGTGAAAATGTGCATTAGCATGTCTCATTTTATTTATAGAAGAAAGTACAGTGCACAACAATCAAGCAAAAGCTAAAATCCATCTATGAAATAAATTACTCACTATCAAAACTAACTTTCAAATTAAAGAAGAATTTAAGAAGCTATACTTTCATATAACTTCTTCAAATGTATTTAAATTATTGTACAAGGAACATAAAATATTAGAGATGCACTTTCCAAGCAATGTTGTTTTCCTATCGGTTTATGTAAAACATAATTATTGTGGGGATTCTACTTAAGATTCAATTAATCAAGGAAATCAGAAATGTTTTGGAGTTTTGTTCTACCAATACAATTATTTTCTATACTAGCCATTATGGAGAAGTGGTTTATACAAATTTTCTTTGTGAAAAATACATTGTGATTAAATTATTTGTTTAAAAGTTATGTCTTGCTTTTTATTTTCTAAAAGAATCCATATCTAGATGGTGTTCCAGTCAGATAAGCATCTATTTTTCACAAAGCTCAAAATTTTTAATAGAATTCTTTTCCTAAATTTCTAGGTCAAAGTGCATGATGATGCCATTTCATGCCTGCAAATAATTGAATCTTCTAGTCAACAAATGGTCACAACATCTTGGGATGGAATGATTAAAATATGGAACATTAATGAAGGCAAAGGTAGTTGGGTAACAACTTTTGGCTCATCTAAGAAGACACAAAGTGCTAGTAAGTATATGAAGAATGGTCACATGATATATTATTAGTATTCATATGGGAGTCTAGTCATATTAATTTTTTGAAAAAGGTGAATTTATGTTATATAAAAAAATTGATCGTTACAAATGGACCACCAAATTTACTAAGGTATGGGAAAGTTGACAAAGATGAAAATTAGATGGTGTAGGGTTAATCATATGAGTATCTAGTTGTTACTTATGTAATGTGAAAGAATGCTTTGAGTTGGAAAGATGTGCAATGCAATGTAATCAACAATATGAATATAAACTACATAATATTTAACCATTCTTTTTATGCTATTGTACATTGATATTTAACCATTGCTTCAAAGAGTTTAATCATGCACATGAGGAGGAAACTAAATTTTGATTGTCAACTTCTATATATATCAAATTATCCAATAATCAAGTGTATGTCCATATACAAAAATGGCATCAACGCCAACTCAAACAAAGTTTTACAATATGTGGCATATGCCATCTCGGTATCTATTCAAAATTTACATGCCAAAATGTCTATCTCATCCTAAACTACTGGTGGATCATCAAAATGGAGCCTCTTTGAAGCACTCGTTGGCTCTGAAGGTAGCTACATAAGAAAAAGTCAAACCACAATTGTGATTAGTTATACTATATAATTTAAAATTGAATAATTAACATAAAAATGAATACACATTGAATTATAATTGAACTCTAAAATTGAAATCTTGATTACTTGAAATATACGTCTCTTTGAAGGGTTAGGAGTCCTAGAATATACCCCTCTCAAAGAACTAACCAAACCAACTTTTGTAACATCAATCAATATATGTGAACAAAAACATGAAATTGATCCAAGTTAGCATAGAATTGTCAGTAATAAGAACATATTTACCAAGCACAAAATAAAATAAACACATACCTCTTTAAGTTGATCTTTTTTTGTATCTCCTTTAGGTGTCTCAACACCTCCTCCTTGAGGTGTTTCAACACCTCCTCCTTTAGGCGTTTGAATACCTACTCCTTCAGGTGTTGTGGCACTTATCAAAATTGATGTATAGCTCACAACTACCTGTACATAAAAATAACAAGTACATATGAAACTACGAATCTATGTCAATGTATGCATAATCAATAAAAGATCTTATAAATTTTAATTCAATCAAATTTGAGTTCAATTACCTTTCCCTTATCCAACACTGTGCCTCCATAGTCCAGAGAGTGTCACACCTCGCTCACACTAGGTGTTTGCTACAAGCAGAGAGTAAGATAAACATATAAGTTAATATATAATTTCATTATTGACAATTCAAATGACAAACAAATATACAGTAAAAAAATGTAAATGAGTGAGTGAGAAAATGCATACTGTGTGTGTGTCGAGGCCAAATGAAATGGCCCTAAGGGTGCTATCAGTCACTTGTGTGAGCTCCTCCTCAAAAATTAACTATTAAATAGACCATGTAAATAAATATTAGTACTTGATACTATCTCTTATTAATATTCATTTTTAAAAAAATGCAAGTTATGAATTTACACCTTAAATGCTACCTGTGTAACTACTCGAATGTCCACCTCTCTAGCAAGAGAGGACTGTATAGGGTGTGCTTCACTCCCCTACGTGTGATCTGCTATAATCTCCACATCTTGGATGTCATAATCATAAGAGTCTAATGGATGCTTAGGGGGCTATACAATAGGACCCAAACATATTTGCTGGCACATATTGCAAATATGTGGCACACAAATATGTGGACCCGAGGATGATGATGCAGCAACACTAGATCCATCGCCAAGATCACCAGACTGTGGTTGAGCTATTGAAGAAGCATGGGAAACCAAAAGACCACTCAAAGAGTGAATGGCCTGGATAGTTTGTGTGGCTACATCCTACATAATATCTGGATGTTTTACTAGAGTTGGCAGAGGAAGGGGATGATGGGGAACATGTGGGTGCCTAACTACTCTAGTTGCCCCTGGCCTATCCTGAGGCATACCTCTACCAACACCCTAGAAGGGTTTAATGTCAAAGTAATTGACACGATGCCCTAACAAAAACTCAGCATATAATTTTTTAATAAAGCAAAAAGTTACATCAAGATTATTATTGGGTGGTTTATCAAAAACCATACACCAACGATCCCAAAAGTTATGTACTATGTCCCTATGTGTGCACCATTTTATAGAAAGTTTTGGCTTGTTAACATTAACTAGCAAACCAGTGTTGGGGTTAATTTAAATAAAGAGGCTATTTGGGCTTTTGTTATTTGGAGATCTTTCACATCATCATAAGACATTCCACATGCATAATATTGCCTCATAGTTTCTTACCATGAATGAAATGCATTATGTTGGGTGGAGAGGGTTTCTACATTTATAATTATTCCTGTCAATGTGGTTGACATATGGGATAATCGAGGTATTTTCCTATAAACATCACAAATGCCCCTCAATTGCTCCAATTTTTCATGAATTAACTATTCAATTGATGGCTACGGAGGTGGTGGAGCATTTGGCATTTCTACATTTTGATTCTCAGCTAGTGGATTTTCATTTTCAACTAGTGGAATTTGTGCATTTTCATTCTTAGTAGCTATAATGCTTGATTAAAGTTAAAAAATAATTAATCTAAAATTAGATGATATAAATGAAACACTATTTTTAAATCAAAATCCATTAAAAACATTCATTTTTTTAATCAAAATCTATTTTGAACTCAATTGTTTCATAAAAATTCAATTAAAAACCCTATTTTGAAAAACAAATCTACAAAAAACATTCATTTTTTTATCAAAATCCATTCTCAATTCAATTTTTTCATAAAAAAATAATCAAAAACCCTATTGTGAAAAAAACTCCACAAAAAATATTTATTTTTTTAACAAAATCTATTCTAAACTCAATTTTTTCACAAGAACTCAATCAAAAACCCTATTTTTTAAAAAAATCAACAAAAAACCATATGAAATTATTCAAATCTAAATCAAAATTGAATCAAATCAAATAAAAATAAAAAAACTTACCTTTCTAAATCGAATTTAGCCTATATCAGATATCTGTTACGTGAAGAATGGATGCACTATGCACCCGTGGATTCTTGTCATCCTAATGACTTCAAAAAAGCGACATAAGTTTTTAATATATGCTTTTTACAAATCAGATATCCAATTTGGATTGGATATCCAATTTGTAAAAGTAGGTTTGGTGTTTGGTATGGTGACACCCGAGCCTAAAAAAAGTCAACATGTTCTTTTCACATTTTTTCGGTCGATGAAAGACATGTTTTTTTCCTCATTGCCACTTTTTGGCCCACCATTAACCTACACATACCCACTTTGAATTTAATAAATAATTATTATTCATTTTCTATTTGAATTATGAATAAAGTCCTAATTCATAGGCTGATTGAAAAACATGTATAGCTTTCAAACGGTATCACATTTTGTGAATATGAAACATGTGTCACATTCTATGCTTCACATACTATAGGATTAAAAAAAAAAAATTATGAATTTTTTACCATGTTAAGGTGGTCAGACATATGAGTTTTTATATTTTTTGAAAGTTGTAATAAAAATTTCATAATTAATTATTTACCTAGAAAAAAATTACAAAAAAATATGCATCACATCAGGACATGAGTCTTCTATTGATATCTAAAATATTATAAAAAAATATATCATTTTATTGTGGTTAGGGTGGTTAGACAGACACCTACTTCTTATTTTTTCCTTGAAATTTAAGTACTGTTGCATTGAAATTTCAAATTTTCCCTAAATAGATTTTAATTTTTTTTAAACAAACCTAGTAGTTGAGAAACTACATTCAATTTTCTATAGATTCTATTCTTACATGTTTTTTAAATAATATAGATAACTTATTCAAATTTTTATGTCAAGTTTCCTAACTCTAATTTTTCTAAATTTTTCACCACTTAAGGGCCTACTTTTTCCATGATGATCCTGCACATACCTGAATTAAGAGTTGAGTGAGCATGAGTGAGTTCAATTTCATTAGGTTCATTACCAAAGGCATAATTTGGCACATCTACCAAATATTTAAAGGACGTCCACAACCTTCCAAAGGACATATCCATGATGCAAGATTGAATAAATGCACTTGAAATGAAATAAATTGAGATAACAACTATTCTCCAAATTGAAATAGAAAATTAAAGGCAGCCCACAGAAGTGGAGCCCCAAATATAATAGGGACTAAGATGCCAGGAAGGGCATCTTCATCCTCCTAGTGAGATTTTGAAGTTCCAGGGAGTGAAATAGAAAAAAAATAGTAGAGAGACTTCTAAGGCAGAAACCCTGAAAGGGACTAAGATGCCAGGAAGGGTATTTTAGTCCTAGAAGAGGTTTCTCTAAAAAAAAAAAGAAAATTCTAGATTGTCTACAATGTTTACGTATTTCCTATTCAGGATGTTGATGTTTAGAAATAGAAAAATGTGCAAATGAGTGCAAGGAAAGGTAGCTAGGAACAAGCAATTGAATGTAATATTGAATGCAATTTTTTCTTCAATTTTCAATGCAATAAGAATGTTTCTAAATGAAACAATGCACTTTCTATTCTTTGAATGGAATGAAATGATGCAAAAAAGTAAAAATGAAACCTAGATATGAACTTTCACTAATGCAAATATAGGAAACCCTAAATGCAATTTTCACTAATGCAAAATGCAAGAAACCCTAGATTCACTTTCAATAATGCAAGATGTGACACAAGAATGAATGCAATCGAGATCTAAGGACATAATGGAATCCAAAACCAGAAATGAATGTTCAACATGGTCGGGTTCACAAAAATGATTAATGGGAAAAATGGGACATACAATGTAACCCTTTCTCCAACTAATCACTCAAGAATGTCCTAGGAGTCTAATTAGATTGACTAACAACCTCACAAGGTGAGTCAATTCAAAAGGAGGAGGACCTAGGAGGGGGTTCTTTTAGCTTTGAAGGGGTTCACCACCAAGAAAATTCTTGGGAAAGATGAATGAACATTCAACCTACAAAAACTAGTTATGCAAGCTAAATGAGAGATGCAAGCAATGAATTTATGCAACAGGGAGATATGATATGTGTACCTGGGAAGTCCGGAGATGTTGTAAGGATTCCAGAAATGCAAAGACACTTCCAAAAAATGTTATGGAGGACTAGGATTCCTAAGATGGCATATTATTCTTGCTACTATTTTTTGGGGTAGATGTAGAGTCTTCAGATGTTGGAACCGGATCTGAAGGAATTTCTATAAAATATGCTCGAGAGGACTAAGAATCCCAAAGTGGCATATTAGTCCCATTCTGAATTTCTAAAAACTCTAAATGTGATCATGATCTCCAAGGTATGTACTTGCATCCTTTTTGATCTTAGCTTCTAAAACTTCTAGATTCAGCCTATAGGTGAGTTTCTGTGAAGATGACAACTTTGTAATGCAACTTTGCAACTTTTACAACTTTACACTCCAAATAATCTTCAAGACTTCAACCTAGATCTGCAATCATAAGTATGCAAGAGGGAAAAAAATTGTTTTTTTGTTAAGGAATGGGGGTTTTCCTAGCTCAAACCCCTTGTTGGAAATTAAACCTTGAAATGAAATGAAGGGAAATGAAGGGAAATGATGAATGAACAACATGCAATGCTACAACTCACCAAACCCTTATAAAGTTTATAAAACTATGTGCAATGGTTGCAATGGATATGGATCTTGAACCAAAGGAATGATCTTGAATTGCTTGCTTGAATCAAAACCCTACATCAGAAATGTTAGCACAACAACACACATGATGCAAGAAGATCTTTGATATGATGCTTGAATCTTGATAATGGCTCCAAATTTTTGATAGAATGCTCTTGAATACTTGAATAATTGGATGCTTGGATGGATGTTAGCTTGCTTGATAGGAGAAAATGAGAGATGAAACCTTTTATTTATACTTACTTATGCTTAATATCCCAAAATTACATCAAACCAAGCTGACATATGAATTCATTAAATAAAGGAGGCTAAATCCCACTAAAATTTGAAATTCAATCCTGAAAATGACTCAAGGAGGACTAAGATTCTCTAGGTGGCGTCTTAGTCGCAAGTCCTAAAAACTTGGGGCACAGACACCAAAAGGGGGCCCAATTAAGATTCCTCAAAATCAAGGTCTCGAGACCTTTAGGGGACAAAGATACCCTAGGTGGCATTTTAGTCCCTACCCAAAAATCAGGGACATAGAGATGAAATCATTAAATTATCATTTTTTCATTGGAGAATGTCAAGATTAGCCAAAAATATGTAATTCATAGGGCTTGTTGATGCAAAATAGGACCAATTAAAATATGAATGAGGATAAAGAAAGCAAGGCGGTCCCAAACAATTGTGAAAATGCAAGGGTATGCATTTTACTACACTACAACTACTATAGGAGGAAATAAGCAATTGGATATGTCATTTGCCTCTATCCCTATTGATGACAAGGATGTTAAAATCTCTAGAAAGCCAAGGGTTGCACACATGATTGATGGGATGGAACCTAAAGAACATATCCAATTTGTTGATGTAGACATGGATAACTTCATAGTTGAGTAGCTTGATGAAGAAGAAGAACATAAAATTGCACCTATGGATTTAATGAAGTGGTAAAACAAGCTAATAATGAAGAATTATGGACAATGTATTTTGATGGGGCTTGTTCCAAGGAAGTATCTCATGTAGGTGTCATTTGTATTTTACCCAGTGAGAAAACTTTCAAATTTTCACTCTCATTGTTATTTTCTTGTACCAATAATGTAGCTTAGTATGAAGCTCTACCACTAGAATTAAGATTAGCAGAAAAAAATGAAATCAACAAGCTAAAAGTCCTAGGTGAATAAAAATTAATTGTATCCCAATTTAGGTCTAGATTTGTTTATTAAAATAAAAGGTTAAAATAGTATAAAAATGTTGTTTGGAATTCAGTAGAAATGTTTGACGCCTTTGGAAATTATTGAGTGGAGAGGAGGAAAATGTTAAGAAAGATTTGTTGGGAAATATAGCAATAATATGATATAAATTTTTCTGGTATCTCAAAGGTTCAAGTACAAACATTTCCTTTTGTTCTTGAAAACATTTAGAATTGGTAGGTGTTTAGTGATGATGAATATATATTGAAGTTCTAGCATTGCATAGATCAATATGAAAGTAAGGAGATTCACTTTCGAGATTTTGTGGAGGTTGTTGATGGAAAAGAAACAATATTTAGAAATGAGGTGGTCCAACTCAAAACTAAGAAAATCCCTAAGTGTCTTGTTGCTTTGGAAATGGTTTTTGACGGCCCTCATAAAAGCATTACTAGGAAAAATTCAACACATTAGGAAGACCTAGAGGAAGTAAATTTGGGGATTGAAAATTCTCCAAAGAAAGTTTATGTGGGGAAGAAAATGAAACCCCATATTAAAGTAACTCTAATTATTTTTTTTGAGAAAATATAGGCATGTATTTTCTTGGTCCAATGATGACTTGAAGGCATACAAAGAAGAGATATTTCAACATGAGATACCTCTTAAGATAGATTCCATGCCATTTATGAAAAAAACAAAGACCAATAAACTCAACATTAGCACCTAAAATGTAGGAAGTACTAATAAAGTTAAGAGAGGGTGGAATTATAATGCCTATCATACATTCCATCTATGTGTATAATCGTGTATCTATTATAAAGAAGAACAGTGACATAATACTGTGTAGATTTTAGAAACCTAAATATGTCATCATTAAAAGATAATTACATATTTCCAAACATGGAGGAAATGCTGCAAAAGGTCACTAATTATGAGCTAATGTCCATGATGGATGGATTTTTAGGATATAACCAAGTGAAAATCAATGATTTTGAGCAATAAAAATCAACATTCATGACTTTTTGGGTACTTATGTCTGTATTAGGATTCCTTTTGTCTTACCAAATATAGGTGCTACATTCTAGAGAGCTATGGATGTAGCATTCTCTGATTTTATTGAAATATATATGGTTGTGTATCAATATGACCTTACTCCATACTCAAAGAAAGAAGAGGGTTATTGTATGTGCATGTAAAAAAATTAAGTAGGGTATTGGAGTATGGGATTTCTCTAAATCCCAAGGAATATGCTTTTGGGGTCACCGAAGAGAAGCTACTAGGATATATAGTGTCAAAAAATGGAGTTAGAATTGACCCTAAAAGTGTTAATTCCATTCATAAAATAACACAACTAAAAAATGTAAAGGGAATTAAATCATTTGTTGGATAGATCAATTTCATAAGAAGGTTTGTGACAAACTTTGCTGAGATCACAAGACCAATTTCATGAATGTTGAAAAAATGTGAGAAAGTAACTTGGAGTGAGGATCCAATCATAGCTTTCAAGGATATAAAACAAGCTATCAAAGAAGCCCATGTTCTGAAATCTCTAGATTTTACAAAAACTTTCTATCTTTTCTCCTTTTCTTTTTTTCATACAATTGTTACGGTATTATTGTAGAAAAATGATGAAGTCTATGAAAAACCTATTGCATTTTTCAATAAGTC
Source organism: Sequoia sempervirens (assembly GCA_007258455.2). Lineage (NCBI taxonomy): Eukaryota > Viridiplantae > Streptophyta > Pinopsida > Cupressales > Cupressaceae > Sequoia > Sequoia sempervirens. The sequence goes on along the minus strand of VDFB02379711.1, from coordinate 233,161,542 downwards.
ATTGTAACCATTTGAGTTTAAGTATGACATGATTGAAAAACAAGCTTATTCCTTGGTAAATGCAGTGAAAAACTCTAGATCATACAAGTCTAGTTGGTGCAACTATTGTGGCTGATGTTCCAAATGTTGCAGTTAAGGATATATCTTTCCACAACAAGAGGTCACTAGAAGAATATGTAGGTGGATTAACTAAATCTAGGAGTTTAACATTGATGTTCAAATCACTAACTTCAGAGGACAAGGATTGGCTCAATTGATGGTTGAAACAAATCAGGAAGCAAACCAATTGAACAGTGTTGACTATATAGATGTGTCTCCTATTTGTGATATGTATATTGCAGGATTGTACAAGGATATTATATATTATTTAAAGAATATGTCATTCCCTGAGGGGATGACTAACAATAAAAAAATAACATGGGAGTTACAAGAAATAAAATATGTAATTATTGAGAATGAGCTATGGTGTAGGAACATAAATGGAGTGTTGTTAAAATGCATCAATGAGGAAAAATCTTTAGAAATTATGAATAAGATGCATAGTGGTGTGTGTGGTGGTCGTTATATGGCTAAGATAACAAAACATAAGATTTTGAGAGCACGGTTTTGGTGGCCCACATTGTTTGAAGATGCACATAGGTTGGTGAAAAAATGTCATGCATGCCAAAGGTTTTCAAGGAAATGAATATTTTCATGTAACTTTCCTCTTAGACCAGTCACAGTTCAAGCACCCTTCTAGCAATGAAGAATTGATTTCATAGGGGAGATTGAAGAGAAATCTAGTGGTGGTCATTCTTGGATCTTTGTGGCCACTGATTATTTTACAAAATGGTTAGAAGCCATTCCTACCAAGAAGGTTACCAACAAAGTAGTGATGGATTTCTTGATGAAAAATATTCAAATTAGATTTGGAGTGCCTAAGAAGATAGTATCAAACAATGCAATGTTTCAAATTAGAAGAATTTATATGTTTTTGCAATAAGTATAGAATAACAATCTCTTACTCTTCCCATTATCACCATCAAGGAAATGGACAAGATGAATATAGCAACAATAACTTGATGAAAATCATCAAGAGGGTGATAGAGAAAAATAAGAAGGCTTGGGATTCATAAATAAACCAAGCCCTTTAGGCCGATAGAATGACTACCAAGAAAGAAACAAGGAAACCTCCATTTAACTTGGTATATGTTACTGAGACTAGAATGCCAACTAATAATTTTCTATAGATCTATAGGTTTACTCAAGAGTATGATGATGATATCATTAATGACATGAAACATAGAAGCAATGTTATAACTAAACTAGACATGAAGTTAGGAGGGATGCACAACAAAGAAATTTGAAGATGTAGTTTTAGGTGAAAAAACTATATGATAAGAAGTCTTCTCCGAGGAAGTTTGAAATTGGGAGAATGGTCCTAATGTGGAATGATAGGGCTGAAGATAAGGGGAAACATGGCAAGTTTGATACCTTATGGTTGGGTCCTTATCTACAACAATTTTCATGGAGAGGGATCATATTTTTTTCAAAATTTTATAGGAGAACTCCAAGTATTACCAGTACATGGACAATTCCCAAATCCATACTTCTCAAGAGGTATGTTATTTTCCATGAAGAATGTATTATATGTATTTTATTTGTAGTTATTGTCTATTTTTGTTCTGGTCTGGTCTGGTCTTCTTTGGTTTTCGGTTCTCTGTGTTTCTAGTCTACTTCACCATGAAATATTTATGATCTCACTTTTTTGATTATTGAACAAATGTCCCTAAGCATCAACCACTGGTAAGACTCTTGTAAAAATTTTGTGGTTCTCTATTTTTTCCTCCCTATTTTTGAGCTTTTGAATGGTTTTGTGTGTATTAGGGTTTATTTGAATAGTGTTTAGGGATTATCTTGTTATTATGAACATACAAAAACCTAACTCTTTGATCACTTTAGTGACTTGGTCTTTTTCTACATTGATCCATTGAGTTGATTCTCAGTTGATCTAGTTACAACTTGATTCATTATCCTTGTGTCTTGACGGACCCCTTGTTCTTAGGAATACTCTTAGGTCCATTATCCTAAAAATTCCATGGGTTATTATTTTTTAAACTTTTAAGTGGTGATGGGTAAAAAATTCTTTTAAATGAGCCTTACTAAATATTTTGCCAATATTCCTAAGTTCTACTCATGCATATCATTTTATTGAGTGGTACCTTTTTCATGTTACCTAGTGGAGTCCCCACTTTAAAACAACATTTGGTACATATGTGTAATACTTCACTTAAGTTACTTTTTCCCCCCACACAACATTGACCACATGGTTACACCATATTCCATTGCATACTTCACATCCTATTTCATCTAACATCTACGAGCTCCCTTGGTGTGAAATGTGTTGGAATTGCTGATCTCATTTTAGGGACACTTTTCTAAATCCTATACCATTGCATTATCATTCACATTGAAAATTTAACTCCTAAATGTCTATTTCTATGCATGATGTGTGATGGTCAATCAAGATTGTTCCTCGTGGCTAGATCCTATTCCATCACATGGCTTCTTTGTATCACATTTGTGAATTCAATAACTCATCAAGAAAATGTAATATGTGATGGGAGTGAAGAAAGAAATATAGAAATGTAGAATATACTTATGGAATATTCCATATGACTTTCATCTTCTCATTGTATTGCATGGTTTTCTTTCATTGCATTTTTCTTCTTGTGAAGAATGAAGGAAATGTGATACACGATGAGTCTTTTAGTTTACAACATGTGTCATCATCTAGGTTCATTGTAAGCTTTTAGTGCATCATAGATTTGAATGAGAAGCTATATAAATAAATGCGATGTGTGATGAACAACCAAAAGGGAGGAATATACTAGTGTGAATACTCTTTGATAGGTGTCAGCTTATTGCAACATTCCAATGCATCACATTTTCATGTTCATCGGGCTTAAGGAAAAACATAATGTGTGATTCTTACTAAGTTAAGTTGGTAGAAAGGTTCAGAGGATGATGGGTATATATGGTGGAATCTTAGCTCATCACGCATTTCATTCACATCACATTTTATGTTTCAAATCTTTAAATAAAAAATTGATTTGTTGAGGATGTGTGAGGATCGTCGATTTTAAAAAAAAAATAATATAGATTGATGATCAAAATTCAAGAGAGAAAAACTAAATTATAGTTTGTTCCTTCACTCATGCTAGCTATCTCATTACCATTAATGGTGTATTTTATCAATTCTAAAGGCCATAAAGGTATGAATTACATGAATTTTCATTTCTTAGCAATAATTCAAAGGAAAACTAAAAATTTGAGTTTTAGGTGGATAAATTTGAAGAGTAGAATGGCTAGGGTTTTTGGATTTTAATTTCTATCCATATGTTCATGAGTTTTAGTTGAAAGCAGGGAAAAAAGGGAAATTGTAGCTACATAGTTTTTACAAAATTAGGATTGTTGCAATTATCTATTTTCAATTTTTGAAAAAAAAATCATTAAGCCCTAGTCTGAATCAAGAAAATATTTGTATGGTTTCTTGCATAATCTTAAGATAAATAATTGCATCTAGTCCTACTAGGGTATTGAGTACATTTGAAACCCTATTATGTGAATTTGAATTGAAAAACCCTAGATCTATTAAAATTAAAAAAATGTTATGATTCTCAAGCTATGATCATAAGAAGTAAGAAAGGGGCTCCATTACTAGACATAACTAGGAGTCAAATTGTGAGGACATTTGGGTTAAATTCATTTACAACAATTGCATTTCATTTCAATGCCCTATGCAAAGAGTATCAGAGGGATAAATATGGTTATATGAATCATGTGCTACCAATGCACAGAAGAAGAGACATGGTAAAGAAAGGGGTGAGGTTTACCCCAAAGGATTTTGAACCCTTCAACTATGATGAATTTGAAGATTATTTCAAGAATACATTTTATGATTTGTGTCAAGTATTGGGAAAGAAATGTGATTTAAGGATGCATGTTTCCCTAATGACTTTGGGTATGGATATTTAGAATAAATATTCAAATAGGAGTTTTTATTATGCTTCCTACATTGTTGAGGAGATCCACAAGAAATTGGTGGACTAGAAGGAGCCCAATTCTCTATTATATTTTTCAAACTATTATTTGTTAGTGCACATGTTATTGTTGATTGGTCAGAAAGTATGGACCAAGTTTATGGAGCTTGAGATGAAGGATGAGTAAGGGAATGATTTTCTTATTCAATTTTGGACACACATATGCGATCAAAATTTTCTTGATTCCAATTACATTGTATTCCACAATGGTTTGGTGATGGGTATTTTTGATAATTTTTGGGGTAAATCCCATGTATAGGATTTCAAGATAAATTAAGGAAATCTTCAGGCATCTAGAGTTCAAGGAGAACAAAAAGTTGAATCATAATTGGGAGATTGGTATCTCCATTCTTCATACACCATGTTTAGATTTTATGGTGCCTTGGTGTAGCCACATCGATTGTCCTTTTTTTATCTCTAATAGACTTTCCTTTTCAAAATTCATGTGGAAAATTGATGCAATGGATAAGGAGCACTTCAGAGGTCCACAGAAACAATCATTTATTCTTGGAAAAATTGCTTTCTATTATTTTAGGGTCACTTCAAAAATAAGGGTTAGATAATTTTTCAAAAATGTTGAAAAATTATAAAATGAATGTTGAAAAGGTGATGAATTCTGACCCTAAGGAGGGTATGTGCAAGATCATCATGCAAAAAAAAGGCCCTTAAGTGGCAAAAACTTTAGAAAAATCAGAGTTAGGAAACTTGACATAAAAAATTGAATAAGTTATCAATATTATTTCAAAAATATGTAAGAATAGAATCTATAGCAAATTGAATGCAGTTTCTAAACTACTAGGTTTATTTTAAAAAAAAATCTATTTGGTGACAATTTAAAATTTCAATGCAGTGGTACTTAAATTTTAGGGAAAAGATAAGTAGGTGTATTTCTAACCACCCTAACCACAATAAAACGATAATATTCTTTTATAATATTTTAGATATAAGTATAGGACTCATGCCTCGATGTGATGCATATTTTTTTGTTATTTTTTTCCAAGTAAATAATTAATTATGAATTTTTTATTACAACCTTTTAAAAAATATAAAAACTCATATGTCTAACCACCTAAACTTGGTCAAAACTTCATGAAATTCATTTTTTCTTTTTTAAACCTATAGTATGTGAAGCATAGAATGTGATGCATGTTTTGGATTCAAAAAATGTGATACCGTTTGAAAGCTATAGATGTTTTCCAATCAGCCTATCAATCAAGACTTTAGTTGTAATTTGAATAGAAAATGAATAATAATTACTTATTAAATTCAAAGTAAAACATAATTTATCTTAGTGGAAATTTGAGAATCTCCTTTAAAAACCCTTTTCATCTAATCAATTTTGGGTTAAAAAATAGTCGTCAACCACATACCCATCATATTGCCACTTTTTGGCCCATCATGATCCTGCACATACCCAGGGGTTTATTGATAAAGAGAGAAAGGAGATCGGTAGGTCAAATTTATACCATCATCTTTTATATAATGAAGATGTGATTAGTAACTTGGCATCAAATTTTGAAGTTAATGAAAGAAAATGGGCATGGATGCATATAGTCAAGGTTGAAGAAGAAAGGAACTTAAAGTTAATCCTTTATATACAAGCCCTTATGTAGAAACTAGACACCCTTTTAAAATGGCTATGAAGATGCTAGAAGCATATAAAAAGGGAAAAATTCTTAACATGGTCAAGCATTCTGAGAAAGCAACAAGAATAAAATGGGAAGAGTAGGAGGCGAAGGTTCAAAGCTATCCAACTCAATCATTTGTTGAAGCCCAATCTATCCAATTAATGGAGATTGAGGAGACACCATTTATTAATCCTCTTATAAATTATTTTGTTGAGATAGAGGGATGAGGTGAAATGGAAGAATAATCTATAGAATATGTTCCAAATGAATAAGTGTAGAAGAGATTTCCCTCCACTGAAGTAAATAATGTCATGGATTCTTTTGTTCCTATTAGCAGGATTGTAAAAATAGTTTATGATGAGAATATTGTTGATGATGAAGTTATTAGAATAAAATCTTGTCATGAATTTATGGATGATGAATCTTTTGTCTAGACAAAGGAATTCAAACAGTTTGTGATTGAAGTCAAAATAAATGACATCAAAGAAAGAACTAAGAAGGTAAAGGAAGGAGTTGATCCTTCATTTCATGAAAAAGTGGAGAAGATAGAATAAGAAAAAATAATGCATGATATTTTTGAGATTACCCCTACTAATGGTAGGAGGTTAGTGAAGAACAGTGGCATTTTTTTCTACCTTGTTAGGACTTAACATATACAATTTCTCTAAATAAAATAAGACATTATGCTGAAGCATTCATATCTAAGGAGAAATATGAACACAAGGTGTTTGGCTCTAGCTTCAGTCCAAGATTACACACATTAGGAATTTGGTCTATGGGACCAAATATAGGGAAGCCAAGAGTGATTGGGTTAGTTGGTGACATTACTAGAGATGTTATGATAAAAAGAGCCTCTAAAATGACTCCTATATAAGAATCCAAATTGATTGTGCATGTTGCTATGCAGAGTGTTGACATAGTTGAAATGTCTCAAGAGAGGCATGATTAGTTGATGGACACACATACAAATTTCTAGAAGAATATAACATGTTGAAAGCCACTACCTCTTAAGAGAAACTTGCAATGAAATCACTTCCACCTCCTACTTCCACACAAGAGTTTTCAACATAGGATAAAGAGATATTGTCTATCACAATACAAATATTGAAAGAGGAATTAATTTTTTTGAGAGAAAGTACGAAAAAGGCTAAGGAGGAAATTTCAAAGGTGGTCACTGATATCATTGATGATATATTGGGACATAGTATTTCTTTCATTTTATATAAGATGTACAATGTTTGGAAAGTTTGTAAGAATATTCATGAGTCTTACAAGAGACATTTTGAGGTGCAAGAAAGTTTTTAGAATGTATGGAGTAAATGGAGCACTAAGGTTGGTGCCTTAAAAGAGTATATGAAAATATGGAAAGTGATCATGAACACCAACAAATTTACCACCATTATTGTAGGCTATTGGATTATTGGGTGAATTTTTTTCTTTCTAGAGTATTTTGGACATAAAATTCAAAAGTAAAGTGAAGCTAGGAATAGTGAAATGGAGGAAAGGGGTTGCCTAAAATCTTGGATGAGGTGAGAAAGATAAATAACTTCAGCATTTGGAAAGGGGAATTTTGAAACATTGTCCCTTCTTTTCTTACTTTCATTTACATTTTAGGGAAACGGAATTATACATCACTAAACAATGCTATTGATGATATTTTTAGAATGGAAGTGGATCTAGATGTGTTTGTAAAAGAGGCCAGAACTATAATAGTTTCCAAGTACAATTTTCATAAATCAAAGGTATAGAAGTTGTTGGATATTCATTGGCTAGAGGAGTACAACACATGGCTTGAAAAATTTATAGATTAAGCTTTTGATATGTCAATTCTTAAGGTTTTCTCCTCCTAAGTAGGAAGGTGACTACTTGGTGTGTGCTAATTTGGATGTGTATCCTTGTCATTTTCCTTAGTAGCAAAGTGAATTCTTGGTGTGTGCTGATGTGGACATGTATCCTTGTCATTTTCCCTTTTTATGATATATGTCCCGAGGTTTTGGAAACATGTGAAGATGATCAAAAAGGAATATTTGGTTTCTTAAACAACCATCTTCTTTGACAAGATAGCTTTTGGAAGGTAGGTTATCTTCTTCAAATGCACAACCACTTTTTTCTCTTATGAAACATTCTCCCCATGGGTAGTTATGGCCCTTTTCTATGAATTTTTTTGTAATATTAAAGGAAATGGAAACATGTTTAAATGACTAGTGGCTTGTTGCTCCCTTGTATTATAAAAGGGAATTCATGGCCATTTACAAAAATATTTTGTTGAATTTCATAATGGAAATGCAAAGAATAGAATTTATGTCTGGTTCTAGGTTTTGAGTCTGAGTCTTTTGTAAATTGCTCATGTTTTATAACTATACTAGCATTTGATGAATACAAATGGCATAATTCTAAAGCCAATTTTATCCATTGAATATTTTATATAGGTTATGAATGAAATTAATCAAAGATCATTAGATTTGTCTCCATTTCCTTTCCTATGAATGTGTATTTCTATTTATGCTCTCATTCAAAGAATGACTTAAATTCCTTAATCTAAGTATAAATTTGTGTGAATTTATAGAAAGGATTTCTTAAGAAGAATTGGTTAAGTAATTTGAGTTTAATGATATAATGCATTGCTAAAAGGCTCTGTAATGTTTGCATAAAACTTTATTTTAGAAGAATACTTTTTATGGTTTGTGTCAGGTATTAGGAAATAAATATTATTTGAGGATGAATTTTTCTCTAATGACTTTGGCTATGAATATTTTGAACAAAGAATCAAACATGAGTTTTGATTATGCTTCCTACATTGTTGAGGAGATCCATAAGCAATTGGTGGACTTGAAGGATCCCAATTCTCAATTGTATTTTATAAACTATTCTAAGTTGTTAATGGACATGTTGTTGTTGATTGGTCAATAAGCATGGACCGAGTTTATGGAGCTCGGGATGAAGGATGAGTAGGAAAATAATTTTCCTATCCAATGTTGGACACATAGATGGGATCAAAATTGTCCTAATTCCAATTAACCTACATTCCACAGTGGTTTGGTAATAGGTATTTTGGATAATTTCTGGGGTAAATCCCATGTATATGATTTCAAAAGCAATTAAGGAAATCTTCAATCCTCTAAAGTTGAAGGAGAACACCAAATTGAATCATAATTGGGGAGATTGGTATCTCCATTCTTCATACATTGTGTTTAGAGTTTATGGTACCTTGGTGTAGCCACATTGACTGCCCATTTATGTATTTGATAGACTTTCCTTCATGGAAATTATGTGGCAAATTGATGTAATGGATAAGGAACACTTTAGAGGTGCAAAGAAATGACCATTTATTCCTAGCTGATTTTCTTTCTCACATTTTGGGTCACTTCAAAAGAAGGGTTAGATAATTTGTAGAAATGTTGAAAAATTATAGAATGAATGTTTAAAATGTAAGGAATTGTGACCTTGAGGGTTTTATTGATAAATAGAGAAAGGATATAGGTAGGTCAAATTTCTTCCATCATTTTGTATAAACTGAAGATGTGATTAGGAACTTGGCATCAGATGCTAAAGTTAATGAAAGAAAAAGGGCATGGATGCATATAGTAAAGGTTGAAGAATAGAGGATTAAATTTAATCCTTTATATGTAATCCCTTTATGCACAAATTGAAAATCATTTAAAAAGTTCTATGAAGATGCTAGAACCATATAAGAAGAACACATTTTTTAACATGGTTATGCATGCCGAGGAAGAAACAAGAATCAAAGGAAAAAGTAGGAGATTAAGGTTTAAATCTATCCAATTCAATCATCTTCTCAAGGCCCATATGTATAATTAATGGAGATTGAGGAGGCACTAGTTATTAATCCTCTTGTAGATTATTCTACTAAGACAAAGGGAGGTGGTGAAATGATGGAACAATCTGCAAAGTATGTGCTAGTGGTAATAGAAAAACTATCCCTCTACATTTTTTCACTTGATTTTGGAATGGTTAACATTAACATGGACCTAATGTAACCTTGATCTAGTGTTGTAATTTGGTTTACACATTAACATTGGATTTAGGACATTTGAAAGCTAAATAAACCTAATTTTTCCTTAATTTAATGTTGTAAAGTGTATTTATTTGTACCTTCACATTATGTTTTTGGGCCCTATTGCATTTATGTCCTTCATATCATCATTAATAGGACCCTAATACCCTATATTATGAATCTTCAGGCTTATTTCAACCTAAATCTTGACATAGACATCAAACATGCTTAGTTTCATAGCTCCTCAATATTTCTTCCACCTAAAAAGGCATGGTGGGACCCATATGCCACCTTGGGTGCATGATTCTCATCTAGATGGGACCTATATGACACAAGTGACGTAAGAGTCCCATTTGGCTCCTTTTTAGGGTTTTGAGTGACAAATCAGGGTTTTAAGTTCAAATTTCATGAATGTCAACTTTTGGGATCTAATATATGGTACATTGGATGGATTTCTTATATAAATAAGGTTTCAAATAATTATTTCACCTAATCCTTCATGATATCATCCTAATCTATCAAGATTTAAGCATTCCAAGAATTCACAAGAGCATAAAGATAGTTAACAAGAGCATTTCTAAGTATTCAAGGGAAAATTTCTTTATCATTTATTGCAGAAATTCAAGATCCCTTATCATATCAAGGTCATTAATTATCAAGAATTTTGTTGAGCTAGTGTTGTGATGTAGCATTGAAGATCCATTTGCAATTATTGTTTCATATCGAATTCAAGGTCAAGATCTACATTCTACATAGACACTTCATGTTATATTGTTGATTTACATCTCAAGACATCATTCAAGGTATCATTGTTCATGTTTCATATTTCGTTGTTTCATCACAAGTTTTAATTACCTAAATGGGGTTTGACCAAGGTAAACTTATATTCCCTAACAATCAACAAGTTTTTCTCTCTATAAATGTGTGATTGCTGATTTAGCTATCTTGGATCTTGAATATACTTTGAAGAATAAGTTACAATATTGGTGAAAGTTGTCCAAGTTATTACAAGGTTGTTATCTTCATGAAATGTCATCTACAAGTTACAAATTAGGGTTTTAGGTCCAAAAATGAAGTGTGGAAGGAAGAGAAAAGATAAGAGTATAGATTTAGTTCTTAACACTCCAAAAAAGTAGAGTGGAACTAATACACAAGTTTTGGAATATGAGTTCTAGTATAAAAAAAATTCTAGATTTCAATGAATTCACATCAATCATTGTGGGATTCTAGTTTTGGCACAAAAACCCTAGTCTAGGATTAAATTTCCCATATTGGCGTATGAGTCCCAGTGGGCATCAAACAATATTTTTTTAGGGTTTTGGATCCTATTTTGACCTCATCACTCTCCAAAGTTCACCTTTGTACTTTCTTTGTCTTTTATTCTACATTTTAGTTTCATTTCTTAGGTCATTCAGTTAGGTTTTGCATGGTACTTTTCATGTTACATTCATTTCTTGTCTTTCCAAGCCCTAGCTTGGTGGTGAACCCCTTTTGAGTCTCTAATCAAACCTTAGGAAAACCTTTAGCCAATCTCTCTCTCTCATTCTATCATTGGATTGACATATCTAGGGTTTCCTTGAATGAAACAAGAGTAAAATAGGATGACCCTACCCTTGTGCTCCATCTCCTAAAAGGTGGGGCATCCCTATTTCAATTGTTCCAATCCCAAATGAAGAAGTGCAGTAGTGATTCCCCTACCCTAAACTAAAAAATGTCATGGATTCTTTTGTTCCAACTAGTAGGATTGTAATAATAGTTTATGATGAGAATATTGTTGATGATGAAGATATCTGAATAAAATATTGTCTTGAATTTATGGATGATGAATCCTTTGTCTAGAAAAAGGAGTTTAAAGATTTTGTGATTCAAGTAAAAATTAATGACATCAAAGAAAGAATTGAGAAGGAAAAGGAAGCAGTAGATATTTCATTGCATGAAGTGGAAAAGCAAGAAGAAGAAAAAATGATGCAATATATTTCATATATTATCCCTACTGATGGCAGGAGGTTAGTGAAGAATAGTGGCATTCTTTTACTACCTAGTTGGGACTTAACTTTTGCAATTTCTCTAGATACAATAAGACATGATGTTGAAGCATTCATATCTGAGAAGCAATATGACAACAAGGTTTTTGGCTCTATCTTTAGTCCAAGATTACACACATTAGAAATTTGGTCTATGAGACCAAATATAAGGAATCCATGAGTGATCAGGTGAGTTGGTGACATGACTAGAGATTTTTTGATAAAAAGACCCTTTAAAATGACTCCAACACAAGTAGCCAAATTGACTGTGCATATCAATAATTTGAGTACTGACATAGCCATAATGTCTCAAGATAATTATGATAATTTAATGGACAAGCATAACAGATTGTTAGAAGAATATAAGTTGAAAGCCACTAGTTTTGAATAGAAACCTACAATGAGATTCCTTCCACCTCATACTTCCACACAAGAGTTATTTAGCACAGTATAGATACACATGGTCTCTTAGGATTCAAAGATTGAAAGAGGAATTGAAAATGGTGAGAGAAAGTGAGGAAAAGGATAAGAGGAAATTTTAAAGGAGTTCAATGATATCATTGATGACATCCTAGGATACAATATTTCCTACATGTTACATAAGTTGTACAATATATGGAATGTGTACAAGAATATTCTTGAGGCTTACAAGAGACATTTTGAGGTATAAGAAAGCTTTTATAATGTATGGAGTAAATGGAGCACTAGGGTTGGTTTATTAAAATAGATAATGAAAAACATGGAAAGTGATCCTAAAACACCTATAAATTTACAACAATAATTGTAGGATCATATTGGATTATTGGGTGGAATTTCTACTTTCTAGAGCAAACAAGACATATGATTCAAAAGTAAAGTGAAGTTTTTTAGTAAAGTGGAGGAAAGGGGAGTGCCTAAAATATTAGATGAGGTAGAAAAATTAAATGAATTCACCATTTGGAAAGGGTAATTTGAAAACATTGTCCCCTCATTGTCTACTCTCATTTACATTTTAGGGAAACCAAATTATGCATTGCTAGACAATGCTATTGATGATCTTTTTAGAAATGAAGTGCATCTAGATGTTTTTGTGAAAGAGGGAAAAACTATAATAGATGCTAGGTACAATTTGCATAACTCAAAGGTGCACAAGTTGTTGGATATTCAATGGTCAGAGGAGGAGGATTACAACACATGGCTCAGAAAATTTATAGATTGATCCTTTGATACATAATTGTTTAAGGTTGTTTCCTCTTGAGTTGGAAAGTGATTTCTTGGTGTGTACTGATATGTATGTACATCCTTGTGCTTTTCCCTATTTATGCTTTATGTCCTGAGGTTTTGGAAACATATGAAGATGAGGCAAGAGGAATATTCAGTTCATTGTAAAACCATATTCTTTGACAAGGTATGTTTTGGAAGTGATGAAGAAGAAAATGGATACCTTTTTGGGATATCACACTTTTCTCACTCAACCATTCTCTAATGTCCTAGGGGTCCTAATTGGATTGAATAACAACCTCACAAGGTGAGCCAATTCTCAATTAAGAGGGTCCTAGGAAGGGGTTCTTTAACTTCTAATGGGTTCACCCCCAAGCAAATGGTTGGAAAAGAAAATGTTTGAAAACATGTTGTGATATGCAAAATGACCTAAAAATAGAAATGTAAGCTAAATGAGAGATGAAAATTATGAAATTATGCAACACCAAGTTAGGATATGTATGCCTGAGAAGTTTGGAGATGTGACGAGGACTTTGGAAATGTAAAGCTGTCAAAAAGTGTTGTGGAGGAATAAGATACCTAGAATGGCATATTAGTCCCACTACTATTTTTTAGGGCAAATATGGAGTCTTTGAATGGCATAATAGAATCCTAAAGAATATTTGAAAAATACCCTATGGAGGAGTAAGATGCCAAAAGTGGCATATTAGTCCCATTTTGAATTTTTGAACTTTTTGAATGTGGTCCTGAAGGTTGATGTCTGCATTTACTTCTTATCAGATTTGAGGTCCTAAAACTTCCAGATCTGGCCTATAAGTGAGTTTGCATGAAGATTACAACTTTGGTAATGCAACCTTTGCAACTTTTAAATCTTACACTCTAAATGATATTCAATTCTTCAACATAAACATGCAAACACAAACATGCAGGATTGGAAAAAAATGTTTTTTTTTATTGAATGGGGATTTTCCTTGGTCAAACTCATTGTAGGTAATTAAACCAAATGATGAAATGAATGAAATGAAGCATGAAATATGAAATATATAAATGATATCACCTTGGATGATGTATTTTGAAACAAATATACAATCTACCATGTAGTAGCCATGAAGAATGTTGATCTTGGATCCTTGGATGTGATGTGAACAATAGTTACAAATAGATCTTCAATGCTACATCCACAGTCTTGGCTCAAGAACATGAATGGATGCACTAAAAACTTTACATGATTCTTGAATCTTGATGATGGCTTCAAATACTTGATGAATTACTCTTGAATGCATAAACTTGCATTAAGAATGAATACTTGAATGCTTGTTATGTTTGAATGTAAAAAATAAGTGGATAGTCCTTGTATTTATACTCATTCATGCTTAATATCCCAAAATTACACCACAACAAGCTGATATGTGAAGTCATTAATTAAAGGAGGCTAAATCCCACCCAAATTTAAAATCAGTTCTCAAAAATAAAATAAGGAGGACTAAGACACCCTAGGTGGTGTCGTAGTCCCAAGGCTAAATTCTTGAGGCACAAACTCCAAAAATGGACCTATTTTGGTGGTTTCAAGATCAAGGTCCCAAGACCCATGGAGGACAAAGATTCCCTAGGTGGAATTTTAGTCCCACCCCACCAATTAGGGACACACAAATAGAAACATTAAATGATCATTTATCTTATGAGGTTTGTCAAGATTTTCCATAAAAATATATAGTTTATGAGGCTTGCGGATTCAAAATAGGACGAATTAAGCCATAAAGAAGCATAAATTTAGCAAGGCAGGCCCAAAAAGTTGTGAAAATGCAAGGGTATGCTTTTTCATACACTACATTTATCCCCTACTTTAGTGAGAGGATGAACTTGCTTCAAACTCACACTAAAGTGGCCTACCACGCAATCAAGAGGGGTTCAAATATACAAATGATAGTAAGATAGGATGACAATGATCAAGAGGGATGATCAAACCAATAGGTTTTAGATCCTATAGCACATCAAGATAAGTACAAAGGAACAAACATATAGATGATATATGAATCCATAACTAGATCACTAGCATACACCATCAAGGATAGAAAAATAAAAAGGAAAAAGAAAAAAGGAAAAAGGAAAAAAAAAGGAAAATTGCAACAGATCAAGCTTCGACAGGCTATCCAATGTGGTGGACTGGTGGATAGGGTCTAGGTTGTTTGTCCAAAAATAAATTTCCAAGTGGAACACGTTGTCCACTATGCAAACAAAACACATGCTAAAAAGGCCTAGTGGGAGCTAGTTGTCCACTAGGTGAGCCCCAAGAAGTCCATATCAATGTCATACCCCAATGACTGATAAGGAAAAAAGAAAATGCACACTCACAAGGGCTAGCTAAGCTAGGTATTCACTAGGTGATCCCTAGGGGACCATATCAAATCCATACCTCCATGAATTTAATAAGGTACAAAAATGAAACACAATAAGAAAGAGAGATGTTTGAAAGGATTTTTCTTAGTTCATCCAAGGTTTTAATCTTAGGGGACATCATGCTTAACATTTCCAAGACAGGATAAATACAAGGTCTCATCTTTGGGAACATTGTATCTAATGTTTCCAAGAGAACGAAAGCAAATGTCATGCTCTCGGAGGAATTCAAACCCAAAGACACTTCCAAGAGGAAAAAGGCATCACATAAAGAAAGAAAATCACATCAAGGAACATGAAAAGGAAAAGGAAAAGAAATAAAATGCAAATGAAATCAGTCTAAAATAATGGCAATGTATGCCTCGACTTTAAAGAAATTTCTAACACCATGCTATGAGAAATTACTTTAAAGTACCAAAGGATAAATGCTAACAATAAAGAGGACATGAGAGCTTATTTTTAAATCCCTATGCCAAGTCATATGTTTCCGATAAGCTATGTCATGCAAAAGGGAATTCCCCCAGAAGATAGTAAATCACATGTGAGCCAACTTAAGGGATGTCGTCCACATCCCAAGCTTGCTCTTATATGTACATGAATGTTGGTCAACTAGCCAAAAGAGACAACGAAAAGTGACATACGAGGATGCGGCTACCTAACTGCTTACCCCCACTTAGTGCAAGACAAGGGTGAGCAGAATTGAAAAGAGGAAGTAGGTGCATCAACCCAAGGGAGAGCACCATAATCCTTAAGATGTTGAAATTTATTACTTAAATCCTTACATTCATTAGTAGCATGACCATGAAGCCTATGGTATGCACAAAATGAATTGTAGTAAAATTAATTTCACATTCTTGGGAGGAGAGATATCAAATGATCTTGGAGGAGTTTCGACAAGATACTTTCTTGATCAAAAGTAGAGGATGTTCCTTTATTTTCTGACAAAGATATCTCTTGCTTAGCACAAGGTGTCATAGCTACACAAGAGACTTTATATTGTGAGATTTTTTTCTCTCCTTTTTTGGAAGGTGTAAAATTTGATGAATTCAAATCATAAGTGTTTTGTTTGATGACATTGACATTAAGCAAAGATTTCTTTATTTTTTCATTTCTTACAAAGGATAAAGACCATTAGCGTCTATCAACTCAGGATGCACTACTATTAAATTCTTCTTAGAGGATGTTTTGTGCTAGTGTTGATATTAAGTGAAGGATTGTTTGTGTCTTTTGAAGGAAAATAACCAAGACCACTAGTCTTTTCTTGTTGTTGACATTCTATAGGGATGTGGATACCTTATTCTCTATCACCACATCATTTTCCACTATATCCAAGTTGTTTCATAAGTTCATAACCTTTTTCGTAAAGATTTTTCATTTCTTTAGGATTTGGTGGTTGTTGATAGTTAGTTTCTTCAAAGTTTGTTGTGTAATTTGTTGTCTTTTCTTCTGAAGTGGTTGAGTTGGATGCTTTCAAAGGGTCATCTAAGTTATGTGTTGAAATTACTATTGGCTCTTTTCCCTTGTCTAAATCTTTGTGTATGATCTTGTATTCTCCTATGAATGTATGTTTGAAATCTAAGGAACCTAAATCATCTTCTAATAGCTTTCTGACTTCTTCAATATGTTTTTCTTTATTCGTCTATTGCAAGGGTTCCACTTATGTAGTTGGTGTTAATTTTTTCAAGGGATTTTCTTTATTTTTCTCGAGTTGTAAAACATTGTAAGGCTCATTATCAATGTCCAATGTGTACATTTTGTTGTTGTAGATGTATTTCATTTTACGATGACATTGCATGAATCCATGGTCTACCTAAAATAATATTATATGAAAGATCATGAGGCATAACATGGATCGGTGTTTCTAATGTGGCCTTTCCACTTGTAATAGGAAAAGTGATCACACCAAGCAATTTATTTTCTAAATTATCAAACCATTTAATAGATAAAGAGTTAGGTTGAATTTTTGATTTATCAACACCAAGTTTATCCAAAATGCTTACACTACACACATTTAAGGCTGAGGCATTGTCAAAAAGGGTTTGATTTATCCCTATGGTATTGTATTGAGCTATGATCATGGAAGCATCATATTATTTTTTCACTTCCAAAGAAGAGAGCTCACTTTGGTGGAAAATAATGTCAATATTTATTCCTTGAATCTTGGTTGCTATGTCATTTCATTGTGTATTAGAAGGGATAGGAACTTGTTGTAAGGAAATATGATAGTTGGGGGAGGCTTGGATAAGGTCCCATAAAGATATCTTAGAAGGAGTATTCTTAAGTTGTTCAACAAGATCATACTCTTTTTCATTTTGTGAAGGAAAATGAGGGGGACCTGGTAAGATGGGATTAGGCAATATGAGGGATTTTGAAGGTGTTTTTCTTGGTTGCAAATGGATCCTAGTGTTATATGTATGATAAAAAATATTGTAACTTGGCTATTGTAAAACATTATGTCTAGGTGGTTCAAGGATAAGGACAGGTTTGTTTTGAACTTGTGGTTTTTGAGAGGGTGGATAAATGATAAGTTTAGGATTGAGAGAGAACTCCAAGGGATATCTAATGTGCATAACCTCAAAAAAATTATTGTTATCTACGTGATCTCTTAGTGAAGAGGAGTCCAATGTTACTTCATCATCTTCATCTAAGGAATTACTATTGTCAATGTTCTCATTTTCTTCCACTATTATATCTTCCCTAGAAGGAGAGTGTTTAGGAGAAATACAAACCAAATGTTCTTGACACTCAAGGGATGGTTCTTCTAAAATGACTTCATCACATGTAAGGAAGTTATCAATGGTTGAATTGTCTTGTTCATCAATAGTGGGGTTATTAGGAGAAGGCTCTGCATGATTGTCCTTTTTCTCTAAGGTCTCATTTTCTTGTGCCATACTATTAACCCTAGTAGGAGAGCTTGTAAGATGTTCATCCAATTCTATGGTAATATCTTGTAAAGTAGCTTCATCACAAGTAGGAAAGGCATCAAGGGAAGGACAACTATGATTAAATTGATCGTTCCAAATGGTAGGAGCAATTGGGAAGGGAGGAACAAGATTCTCATGACTCTTAATAGGTTCATCTTCTAACACCAACCTATCCTCTTTATATCGAGGGGGGATATTAGGAGGATAATAATGGTTATCTATGATATTATCTTTTTCATTAAAACATCATCACAAGCAAGGGATAAATAGAGAATAGGTAAGGTGATGTTTATAAATGTGTCTATGATCTCATCTTCTTCTTTTCTAATGTCTTCCAAAGGGGGACAAGGAGAGGGACAATCGAGACTCTCAATTCTTGTATCTTCTTTCACCAAGATACCTTCATCACTAATACAAGAGGTATTGGGAGAAGAACAAGTATGATTGTTATGATTGTCTACACATGCATCTTCATGTTATAAATTTTTTACAAATCCGGTAGATACTAGGAGGATATCCAACATGCTTATCAAAGGTTTTACTTTTCTTTCCTAGATTATTTCCATGAATAGATAAAATAGAATCATACAAGCCACTTGATATTCTAGAAACACTAAATTTTTGAAGAGAACACATGCTAACATGAGAAAGTAAATAAAGTGCAATGTAATGATTTAAAGTGAAATATTTAAATACAATTATCAAATTGGAAGCAAGGTAATTTACTGATTATAGTATGCTATGACTTGAAAGATGAAATTTTTTAAATGAAAATTTGGAATTGAGCAATACATGAAATGAAGCATTTTAAGCTAGATTTAGTAAAATACATTAAATAGAAAGTCAATCCACTGAAACAGATAACCAATTCCCGCAAACACAAACACATAAATGTTGATTCGGATCCTAAAAAATGTTGTCTAAAATTACATAGGTACTAAGATGCTAGGGAGGGCATTTTAGTCCTGATGAAATTTGAAGGTTTCAGAAGTTGAAATAGATAGAAAATCACTCAAACAGGGTACTACAATGCCACCAAGGGTGTTTTAGTCCTACTAGGTTTTTTTGGTAGAAAATCATATAATTCTAGGTTGATAACAGTGTTCCCAATTTGCCTACTCAGGAACCTAATGTTTGGAAATAGAAATTTGTGCAAATGAAGGCTAGAAAAAGTAACTAGTAACAAGAAATTGTATGCAACAGTGAATGAAATTTTTTTATTTTTTTTTTGAATATAATAAAAATGTTCCTAAATGTAATGAATAATGCACTTTTTAGTTTTTCAATGAAATGAGATGATACAATAAAGGAAATATGCAACCTATATGCACTTTCACTAATGAAAATATAGGAAATCCTAAATACAATTTCACTAATGCAAAATGTAAGATACCCTAGATGCACTTTCACTAATGCATGATGCAATGCAATATAGATCTAAGGACCTTAATGGACTCCAAATCAGAAATGAATGTGAAAAATTTGGTTTCACCAAAATGATGAAGAGGAAAATGGATACCTTTTTAGGATATCACACTTTTCTCACTCAACCATTCACTAGTGTCCTACGGGTGGGTATGTGCAGGATCATCATGGAAAAAATAGGCCCTTAAGTGGCAAAAAATTCAAAAAAATCAAAGTTATGCAACTTGACATAAAAATTTGAATAAGTTATCTATATTATTTCAAAAATATGTAAGAATAGAAATTGTAGCAAATTGAATGTAGTTTCTAAAATACTAGGTTTATTTAAAAAAAATAATCTATTTGGTGAAAATTTGAAGTTTCAATGCAAGTACTTAAAATTTAGGGAAAAATAAGTTGGTGTATGTCTGACCACTCTAACCACAATAAAATGATAATATTCTTTTATAATATTTTAGATATAATTAGAGGACTCATCTCCCGATGTGATGCATCTTCTTTTGTAATTTTTTTCTAAGTAAATAATTAATTATGATTTTTTTATTACAAATTTTAATAAATATAAAAAATTGTACACTAGACCACCTTAACTTGGTTAAAACTTCATGAAATTCAAACATTTTTTTTTAATCCTATAGTATGTGAAGCATAGAATGTGATGCATCATTCATATTCAAAAAGTGTGATACTATTTGAAATCTATAGATGTTTTTCAATTAGCCTATCAATCAGGACTTTAGTCATAATTCAAATAGAAAATAAATAATAATTATTTATTAAATTAAAGTAAAGAATAATTTATATTGGTGGAAAGCTGAGAATCTCCATTAAAAACCCTTTTCATTTCATCAATTTTGGGTAAAACAAAAGTTTCCAGCCACATACCCTACACATACCCATCATATTGCCACTTTTTTTCCCATCATGATCTTGCACATACCCAAGTCCTAATTCGATTGACTAACAACCTCACAAGGTGAGGAAATTCTCAATTAGGAGGGTCCTAGGAAGGGGTTTTTTAAGTTCTATTTGGTGAAAATTTGAAAATTCAATGCAGTAGTACTTAAATTTTAGGGAAAAAATAAGTAGGTGTCTTTTTGACCACCCTAACCACAATAAAATGATAATATTTTAGATATTAGTAGAGGAATCATGTCCCATTGTGATGCATATTTTTTTGTAATTTTTTTTCCAAGTAAATAATTAATTATGAATTTTTTATTACAAATTTTTAAAAATATAAAAAATTATATGTTTGACCACCTTAACTTGGTCAAAACTTCATGAAATTCTTTTTTATTTTAATCTCATAGAATGTGAAGTATATAACGTGACACATGTTTTAGATAAAAAAAATGTGATATCATTTGAAAGCTATAGATGTTTTTCAATCAGGACTTTAGTCGTAATTCAAATAGAAATTGAATAATAACTATTTAATTAATTAAAAGTAAAGCATAATTTGTATTGGTAGAAAGCTAATAATCTCCTTTAAAAAACCTTTTTGTTTCATCAATTTTGGGTTAGAAAAAAGTCGTTAGTGACATACCCTACAAATACCCATCATAATGCCTCTTTTTGGCCCATCATGATCTTGCACATACCTAGGTCCTAATTGGATTGCCTAACAACCTCACAAGGTGAGCCAATTATAAATTAGGAGGGTCCTATGAAGGGGTTCTTTAAGTTATAATGGGTTCACCCTCAAGCAAATGCTTGGAAAAGAAAATGTTTGAAAACACATTGTGATATGAAAAATGACCTAAAACTAGAAATGTAAGCTAAATGAGATACAAATGATGAAATTATGCAACACCAAGTTAGGTTATGTGTACCTGAGAAGTATGGAGATGTGACAAGGACTCTGGAAATACAAAGAACTTGTCAAAAAGTGTTGTGGAGTACTAAGATACTCAGAATGGTGCATTAGTCCCACTGCTATTTTTTGGGGCAAATACAGAGTCTTCAGATGCAGAAAAAGAATCCTAAAGAATCTCTAAAAAATACCATGTGGAGGAATAAGATGCCAAAGGTAGCATACTAGTTCCATTTTGAATTTATGAGCTTTTTGAATGTGGTCCTAAAGGTCAATGCATGCATTTGCTTCTTCTTAGATCTGAGGTCCCGAAACTTTCAAATTTGACCTATAGGTGAGTTTCCATGAAGATGACAACTTTGGTAATGCAACCTTTGAAAATTTTCAATCTTTCACTGCAAATGATCTTCAAGTCTTCAACCTAAACCTGCAAACACAAACATGCAAGATGGGAAAAACTTGTTTGTTATTGAATGGGGGTTTACCTTGGTCAAAACCCTTATAGGTAATTAAACCAAATGATGAAAGGAATGAAATGAATCATGCAATATGAAATATATAAGTTATATCACCTTGGATGATTTCTTGTTAAATAGTTATGCAATCTACCATGTAGTGGCCATGAAAAATTTAGATCTTTGATCCTTGGATATGATGTGAACAATAGTTACAAATAGATCCTCAATGCTACATCCACAATCTTGGCTCAAAAACATGAATGGATGCACTAAACCATTGACATGATGCTTGAATCTTGATGATATCTTCAAATGCTTGATGAATTACTCTTGAATGCATAAACTTGCATTAAGAATATATACTTGAATACTTGTTATGTTTGAATGTAAAAATTGAGTGGAGGAACTATGTATTTATACTTTTTCATGCTTAATATCCTGAAATTACACCACAACAAGCTGACATGTGAATTCATTAATTAAAGGAGGCTAAATCCCACCCAAATTTGAAATCAAATCTCAAAAATAAGCCAAGGTGGACTAAGATTCCCTAGGTGGCATCTTAGTCCCAAGGCCAAATTCTTGAGGCACTGACTCCAAAAAGGGACCTATTTTGGTGGTTTCAAGATTAGGGTCCCAAGACCCATGGAGGAAAAAGATGCCCTAGGTAGTGTTTTAGTACCACTCTAGATTGTAGGGACACATAGACAAAAACATTAAATGATCATTTATCTTTTGAGGTTTTTTAGGATTTTCCATAAAAATATATAGTTTATTAGGCTTGTGGATGCAAAATAGGAGCAATTAAGCTATAAAGAAGCATAAATAAAGAAAATGTTGGCCCAAAAAAGTGTGAAAATGCAAGGGTATGCATTTTTCTACACTATAGGAAGGAAAAGTATCTTTATCAATGTGTGCAACCACTTTTGTATTTTGTGGAACATTCTCCCCATAGATAGTTATGACACTTTTCTATGTAATCTATTGTAATATCAAATGAAATGGTGACATGTGTAAATGGATTGAGACTTGTTGCTCCTTTGAATTATAAAAGGGAATTCACATCCATTTACACAAATATTTTGGTGAATTTTGTAATGGAAATGCAAAGAATAGAATTTATGTTTGGTTTTAGGTTTTGAGTCTAAGTATTTTTTAAATTTCTCATGTTGTATAACAATACTAGTATTTGATGAATAGAAATGGCATAATTCTATAGCCAATTGTCTCCGTTGAATAATTTACATAGGTTATGAATGAAATGAATCAAATATCATTAGATTTATCTCCACTATCTTTCCCGCGGATGTGTATTTTTGTTTATGTTGTCATTCAAAGAATGATTTAAATGCCTTAATACAAGTATAGATTTGTATTAATTTACAACAAATATTTCTTAAGAAGAACTAGTAAGGACTTCGAGTTTAATGATGCAATACATTGCTAAATGGATCTATAATGTTTGCATAAAATATTATTTTATCATTGCAAATACATTAATTTTGACAATCCTTTTCCTTTGTGTTTAAGTTACAACTCTAAGATCAACCACAATAAGTATACTTTCAATATTTAAATTATATTGAATTAGTTTTTTGAGTTCAAGTCTTACCTTCTTCTATTGCTTTGAAATATTTAATGCTTGAAGAATAATGCTATATTCTTTTCATTTTTCAAAATCATCAAGAAACTATGCATAGAACACATATGCTAACTACAATATTTATGATAATTGGTATATGATATTAATGAGTACTATCTGGGATTGCCCTCATGGTTTCTACATAGACCAAAGTGTAGAGGGATTTTTTTTTTACTTTTAGTTGTTTATTGGCCAATCCCTCTAAGAAACTAATAATTTAAAATGTCAAACTCATAGGTTGTTTGTGAGATCTCATTGGGATTTAAAAAATTCCAACATATTGGAGACTTCGTTGGGGACAATCCTATATAATTATCTATTTTGAGATCATTTTATAGTTAGTGTCATGAAATGCTAAAGTTTTATTTTTAGGTGAGTATAAATATCTACAACTATTTCATCATTTATCAAGATTAAATCTTGTGGTCCAAATTTGTAGATCTTATATCCATAATGGTATAATTTTTTGTACAATTTGTCATAAGTCTTGTTAGGTTTCTCTACATTTGTAAATTCTCAAAAATTGAATGGATATTTACACATATTTTTACATTCCCATAATTTGGGTGGTGACTCTGAGTCTCCTATACTAGTGTGAGGTTAACTTGAAGAATTAAGACAAAAAGAAGTGAGAAGTTGTAGAAAATTGAGAGGAACCAGAGGCCATATGAAGAATCATCTTGAAGAGAAGTTGGAATGAGAATTGCCTTGAAATACTAAGTAGTCTTAGAAGTGAAAGACTATTGATGTACTGGTAAGTATATATCTAGTCCTCCAATATGAACTAGATGTTCTCTTTCTAGTAGCATGATGATAACCTAAAAGAATCATATGAGTTTTGTATACATACTACAAATCAAGATAATTCAATCTTGAGAGAGCTTGTAGAAGGAGAGCAAGCCCATTTTATTATTTGGCTAATAATTGATATGGTGGAAAATAGGATCCTTCCCAAATGTAATCAAATGAGAAGGATCTCTTATTTTTTCCAAGCCCAAATCAACTCAAATCTGCAAAATAAGATGTTAATAACAACCAAAAATCAACCCTAATTGTTATAACAATTATGAGGAATGTTTTAGAGTATAAAATTTTTTGTACCTAGCCAGAAAGTTATTTTTTTGAGCTATGGAGGACTCATTAACCTTCAAGGGCGAATGGATCCTTCTAGGGTTTTTAAAAACTAATTGAAAGATACTATACTTTGATTTTTGCACACTTGAAATCCCTGTTATCAAGTTCTAGAAGGCAGTATTCAGTTCTATAGGAATCTTTTTGTGATCTTACACCTTGGATGAAAACTTTGCAACTTTGACAATTTTGACAACTTTGATAACTTTGATAATCTTGCTTTTCAACCTGTAAATAAGATAAGATAATGAAGCATGAACATGAAATGATGTAATTAGAACCTTGACATGATATGATCTTTGAATTTCCTTAGAAAATGCTCTTGAAATTCTCTAATTCTCTTGCTTTTGATCTCTTGAAGTCACAAAAAAATTTCAAGTGAAAATGATGTGAATAAACCCCTTATTCATACTAAATCTAGAGATTAACCCCAAAATTCAAAGAATTAATACTGACACCAGATATAGAAAGAAAGAAAATTAAATTATCACCTAAATGAAATTCAAAATTTAGGGTCTCATTAAGGGAGGACCTATTCACCACCAAAGGTGAATGCGTCCTGGCTAAGTTTCTAGGACCAAGCATCGAGGAGTTGAAAGATGACCAAAAACCCATTCTAGAACAACTAAGAAAAGGGGGTTTTCTTAAGGGAGGACACATTTTCCATCAAGGGAGAATGGGTCCTGGCTTAACTTACTAGGACCAAATTTTTCCTAATGAAATAAGTTGATATTTAATTTATGATTGCTAGGAGAGATGCTTGGGAGGTATTGAAATTAAGTCCTAAAAGGGGGGTTAATAACTCCACTTCACCATAATAAATTAGGACCACCTAGATAAATGTTAAAGTACTATAAAAAACTTTACAAAACTTAAAAAAGGTATACGTTATACATATTTTATTTAGAAAGAGGCCCATAAGGCTTAATTAAGAAAATAAGTCCTAGAAAAGTATGAAAGTGTGCTACAACACTTCACAACACCTTTGCAAAGGATAAATTAAACCATAATTTAGTCAAATAAAGGTACTAAAATAATTTGAATGTGTACAAGACATTACAACACCACTCCAAGACACCATTAGTTCAGTTTTAAGGTTAATTATCCAAGCAAGCAAGGAAAAGAAAAAATTTTTCCTTATGACATTTTTCCCCCACTTTAGTGAGAGGATGAACCCATGTCAAGCTCACACTATACTAGAAATACAAGGAACATAAGTATGCAACAATAACAAAGGTACATGATCATACCATGTTAAAGGCCAAGAAAAGTAAACAAGATAAAAGAATCAAGCACAACTGATTCAATGCGATGTAAGGTGGTGACAATTTTTCCATAAAAAATGTTGGTCACTCTGGGGCCACAAAACTTGATGTCATCTACATGGTGTTTTTTTTCCAAAATATGTATGTTCACTCTAGGGTAGTGGAACCATAGTCTATCAACTAGGTGAATTATCCAAATGAGGTGGAAAATGATAGAATTGAAATAGCCTCTCATACCATATCGAAGTCATCCTCCTAACGACTTTGATAAGGCACAACAATGAAAATACTTTTGTAAATTTTTTTGAATGTCATGTAAAAAAATTTCTATAGGGGATTTTTCTTTGTTCATGTAATGTTCTTCCTCTTAGGGAGCATTATACCTAATGTATCTAAGAGAGGACAAGTCAAGGTGTAAGATTACTAGTCATGGGATGCCTCATTCACATCATGCCATGATAGAAGATCATATACTCTTGGATGACATCAAACCCAATGACTCCACCAAGAAGAGGACACATCACAAGAAAAAAAATGAAAATCACACCATGAAATTTTCCAAAAGATGTCAATGATGTATGCCCCCACTTTAAAGCAGTTCTACACCATTACTGTGAGTAATTTCTTTAAAGTAGCCAAATGAATTGATTGTAATACATGAGAGCTTTCCTTAGAAAACCCTATGCCAATTCATATGGTTCTGAAGGAAGTTAAGTCATGAAATAAGAAGAAAGGGTTACTCCCACAAATGCATGAGGGATCTATAGATTTGGGGTCAGTATGTCTATTGTACAATGGTTTCATAGAGCATGGAACTTTCATTATTCCCAAAATACACATAGAACTAGAAGAATGACACAAATAATTTGAAATCAAAGAAAAACCTTTCAGCTCAACATGGAAGAAACATGAATGTTTTGACACCTTGCATCATCCCTAAAAGGAAAGCAATGTAAATGAAAAAGAGAAAGAAAAGATTTTGGGTCAGCATGCAAGAAACATAAATTTCTCGATGCCTTGTTTCATCCCCAAAAGGAAAGCACAAGAAAAATTAAAAATTATTAAAACACAAAGAAGAATGAAGGTACATATAATAGAATTCACAAAAAGAGAGAGGAATATCAAATGAAATGTCACATGGGATCACATTACACACATGAAATCAAAGAAAAAGAAAAATCAAAAAATCAAAAGACTAGTAAGGCACAAGCGACTAAACCTAAATTAGGTCATCCACTGTCCAATCTCGATTAGTATAAATAAAAGATGGGAAACGAGCCAAAGGGACAACATCAAGTGCCAAACTAAGACATGCACCAAGTTTAGCACTCTTTGTAGGATATTTTTTATTTAATGTCATGGAGGAAGAAAAATATATATTCAACTCAACATGCACTTGTTCATCAATCTTTGCAATATCAATGTCATCATCTAAGTCAATCACAACAAGAGGTTGAATAAAAATTTCCATAAAATGTTCTTGTTTATGTTGTGGTGAGGGTTGAGAGTTGTCATGCATTTCTTCAAGTCTAGGTTTAGATTTATATTTTCTATTTTACTGTTGTTTTCTTTAGTTTGCAATCTACGATCAATAGCATGACATCTACGTCTATGCTCCCTAGCACTTCAATTTCTTTTCAGTTTATTGTCAATTTGATTTTGTGCAAGATCAGTTTTGTCAATCATAGGTTGCTTCTCTTCCTTAGAATGACTAGAATAAATGACAAGGGTTTTCTCAACCACTTTCTTTTTGACTTTCTAAACTTGTTTGACTCTAGGAGGGACAACGCAATTGTTTGTACTATTTCATGGTCTCTTGTGGGAAATTGTTGGGAAATTGTAGGAAGTTGTTCTATAGGTTTGAATGTTTATATATTTTTTTAATTCAATCATTGTCTCATTAGGGATGGTTGGTTCGGTCATAGGTTGAGGCATGTTTTGAAGTGATAGTTCTGCTATTTTCTTTTCCTTGAATTTTTTATATGATTTAAAAAATAAATCTTCATGAGGCTTGATAGGTTCCATAGACTCAGCCCAAAAGTAATCTAGTAAAAAATTCCCTTTTGTTGAGGCTAGATGAAATCCATTATGATGTACAATGAAGATGTTATTTCCAAGTGGAGACTTTAGACATTTATTTGTAACCGAAGGGACAACATTCATGGAGGGAAGCCATGGATGGCCTAGCTTCATGCAAAATTGGTCTAATTATGGAATGATGGAGAATGAAACAATTACTAATTTTTGTTCCACTTTTAAAGGGAGATCTATCAAGCCTATCATAGGGCAAGAAAATCCATTATGTTTCTTGATCCATGCTTTTAGATTATCATATGTGTCTTGATATAGCTCAAGAACATATAAGAATTCTTCTATGATCACATTATCTCCATAGATAGGATCAATCAATAGCCCATTAGTGGGTTTATTGTTGATTTGGCCAGCTATGTAATGAGGATCATCAGGTGCATGTTTACGTATGTCATTTTGTGAGAAATCAATTTCAAGAGGTTCTTTAGTCAAGCCCTTAAAAGGTTTAGCTTTGATAAATGCTATCACATTCACAATTTGTTCATTGTCTTTTGTATTGTCATCATTTGTATCAACATTCATCACATTTGTCTTTGTTTCACTAGCTTTGACAAATGAAATATTGTGCTTAGACATGGGATTTGTAAATATTTACAAATTTTGAATGGAAGGAGCTATAGACTTATTTCCTTGATCATTTACACCTCTGATTAGTAAATGATTAGAATCAATAAGGTCTTGCATGAGATGTTTAAGACACTTACTGTATTCTATAGTATGTCCATTTTTTTATGGTAATAACACTAAGCAGTTTTTTGAAAGCCTTTAGGAAATGGTATAGTAGGTTATGTTTTCTAATAGGAGGTAAGGTAAGCATGTTCTTGTGAATGAGCTACAATATGCTATTGTGAAGAGTATTGGGTAAAGGTGTAAACTCTCTCTCCCTATCCCCAAAAGGAGTTGTTTTTATAGTAGCCACTTGATTATTGTTTTTTTGACTTGTTTGGGGATTATTTTGTTGTAAAAAATATTTTTTTTTTCTAGAATGATTGATAGTTGTTTTGAGTTGTGGAATTAGTTCTTTTAGAATGAGTACTCAGATTTTTCAAATCCCAGCCACTAGTGGAGTTTTTATGGTCATGAAGTACTATACATAGTTGTGTGAAGGATGGAGACCTTAAAATTTCATGTTTCTTTAGGAGTTTATATTGTAAGTTGGAAATGAGAATTCTTTGAAGGTCGGCATTAGGAATCTTAATGTTTACTTGTGAAATTAGTCACTTTTTCATCTTCCTTTTTCTTGCATGTCATTAGATCTATAAGGGTAATCTTGGGACCCATGTGAATATGGAAGTGGTTGTAAAAGGAATCAATGAGTTAATTGAATGAATCAATTGAATTATTCAGTATAGATGAAAACCACTCTAAAGTAGTGTCCTTCAAGGATCAAGGGAATAACCTAGCCAATACTTTATCTTCAAAGATGAAATCACTACACAAGGTTGTGAAGGAGGAAACATGGCTTATAGGATATCATTTCATACCATATTTCTCAAAATGAGGGACACCTATACCTTGTGGTATTTGCACTCTTAATATGTTAAGGGAAAATGGGGTTGACTTGATGTATTGCAAAGGTTCACCATTATTGTTTTGTTGTAATGTTTTCACTTGTTGTTGAAGGGATGTCATGGTTTGCAAAGCTAAATTAATGAGAGGTTAATTTTGGTTATAGAATTGAGGGGAATAAGGTGGTGTAGTGTATGTATGCAGAGGGCTATTGAATTGTAGGTTATTGAAGGTGGATTGTTGAGGTATTATTGTGTTTGAAGGATTTCCTATGGGAATACCTATGGAAACGTATAGGGTCCTAGTAGGTATGATTTTTGTGGTTGGTTGAATTGTAGTTGTGGGTTGAAATGTTGTTGTAGGTTGGAATGTTGTTGTAGGTTGTCTACTAGTGTGTTTAGGGATGGACATTGGTATTTTGGCTAACATAATTGAAATTCCACCTTGACTTTGAGTAGACCACAAAGCTTGAGTGGAAGTGGTAATGGTAGGGACAGTGTTGGGAATGTTAACAACACTATTTTTGGGAAGTGAAGTCATGGGAAATGAGGTATGCAAACTATGAGCCATGGAGGGTTGATTCTCAACACTATCCAAAAGAGAGTTAAAGTACCCAAGATCCATGACAAGTGAGATATCCCTGGATGACATAAGAATCAAACTACATCTTATAATAGTATTGCAAATAGGACACCAAGTTGTAAAGCTCATATAGGTTTTACAACCGTAGTGTGCAAACCCTAGAATGGTAAAGGGACAATTCAAGAATGTAGAATGCAATGTAATTTTTTGATTCTAATCAATGCAATTTACTAATTAAATAGTGCAATAAAATGAAAATGAAATTTTTTGATGCAATTTTAAATTTTTACAATGCACTAAAATGAAGCAATTTAAGCTAAATGCAATGAATTTGATGAAATGAAAAATATAGAAACTAAAACAGCAAGATGAATGCACCAAACAAAAGTTAGAAACTGATATTTTAATGTCCTAAAATTGCAGATCTATAGCTAACAAGGACTCATTCACCAGTAAGGGTGAATGGATCCTGGTTAGGTTTTTTTGTGATCTTTATGTGAATTTCATACTCAATTTTAAATATTTTCAGTTGCCAAAAGTGTCAGACATGATCAAGGAGTTATTCACCAGTAAGGGTGAATGGGTCCTAGTAATGGTTTGCAAGATTTTAGATATATCTTTCAGTTCTAGGTTGTAGACAATGAAACACAGCTTTACATTTTCTAGAAATTCAATACAAAGAATTCAATAAAGAGATGAAATGTAAGACATAAAATGAAATGCAATTTTGTTTTAATTTTAAAATGCAATTGAATCAAATCTAAATGAGATGCAAAATGACATCTTTATTTTTTATTTTTTATTTAAGAAGTGCAAAACAATGCAAATCTAAACCCTATATGATATGCAAGATTGAAATGGAAGAGAAGAAACCCTAATTCAATGCAAATATAAATGCAATGAATGCAATTTTTTAACTTGAAATGCAATGGAAGACTCCAAAATTCACAAAAGGGAAATGTTGAATAAGTCAGGTTCACCAAAAATGATATGGTGGAAAATAGGATCCTTCCCAAATGTAAGCAAATGAGAAGGATTGCTTGTTTTGTCCAAGCCCAAATCACTTCAAATATGCAAAATAAGATGCTAATAACAACCAAAAATAAACCCTAACTATTATAGAAACTACGAGGAACATTTTTAGAGTATAAAAATTTATGTATCTAGCTAGAAAGTTGTTATTTTTGAGGTATGGAGGACTCATTCGTCTTCAAGGGAGAATGTGTCCTTTTAGGGTTTTAAAAAATTGATTTCAGGATCATATACTTTGATGTATACTCTTGAAATCCCTATTATCATGTTTTGGAAGGAAGTATTCAGTTATGTAAGACTCTTTATGTAATCTTGCACCTTGGATGAAAACTTTGCAACTTTGATCATTTTTACAACTTTGATAATCTTGCTCTTCAACGTGTAAATTTGCAATCACACACTCAAGGATAGAAAACTTGCTGATTTTTTAGTGAATTTGATGGTTTTCCTTAGTCAAACCCCTTGTAGGTAATTAAACCAAATGATGAAATAAGGTAATGAAGCATGAACATGAAATGATGCAATAGAACCGTGACATGATGATACATATGATCTTTGAATTGCTGTGATAAACATTTGAATTCTACCTTGAAATTCCTTAGAAAGTGCTCTTGAAATTCTCTAATGCTCTTTTTTTTATCTCTTGAAGTTACAAAAAATTTCCAAGTGAAAATGATGTGAATTAACCCTTTATTTATGCTAAATTAGGATATTAACCCAAAAATTCAAAGAATTAAAGCCGAAACCAAATTTGGAAAGAAATTCAATTAAATCCCTCCAGAATGAAATTCAAAAAATAGGGTCTCATTAAAGGGGGGATCCATTTTCCACCAAAGGTGAGTGGATCTTGGCTATCTTTCCAAGACCAAGCTTCGGGGAGTTGAAAGATGGCCAAAAACCCATTCCAAAACAACCAAGAAAAGGGGGTCCTTTTAAGGGAGGACCCATTCACCATCAAGGGTGTATGGGTCTCAACTCAACATACCAAGACCAAAATTTTCCCAATGAAATAATTTGATATTGAATTCATTATTATCGGGAGATATCCTCGATAGGTGTCAAAATTAAGGCCTAAAAGGGGAGTTAATAACTTCACTTAACCACAATGAATTAGGACCACCTAGATAAATGTGAAAGTGCTTTAAAACACTTTATAACATTTAAAAAAGGTATACATTATGCATATTTTAGTTAGAAAGTAGCCCATAAGGCTTAATTAAGCAAATAAGTCCTAGGAAAGTGTGAAAGTTTGTTACAACACTTCAAAACACCTTTGCAAAGGACAAATTAAAGCATGATTTGGTCAATATAAAGGTCCCAAAATTATGTGAATTTGTACAAGAAAATACAACACCAATCAAGACACCATTAGTTCAATTTTAATGTCAATTATCCAAGCAAGCAAGGAAAAGGCAACTTTTTCCATTACTACATTTTTCCCCCACTTTAGTGAGAGGATGACCCCATGTCAAACTCACACTAAAGTAGACATTCAAGGCACTTAGCTATGTAGTAATAACAAAGATACATGATCATAACATATCAAAGGAAAATAAAAATAAACAAAAACAAAGGATCAACTAGAACTCATTCAACATGATGTGAAGCAATGGCTATTTGTCCATAACAAATGTTGCTCACTTTGGGGCCACAAAACTTTAGGTTATTTGTGGGTTGAGTTTGTCCCAAAATATGTATGCTCACTCTAGGGTAGTGGAACCTCAATCTATCTACTAGGTGAGTTATTTCAATGAGGTGGAAAATGTGAGAATCAAACTATCCTCTTATACCATACCGAAGTTATCCTCCTAACCACTTCGATAAGGCACCACAATGAATTTTTTTTTGTAAATTTTTTTTGAGTATCATGTAAATATTTTGTGAAAGGGTATTTTTCTTTGTTCATGCAATGGTATTCCTCTTAGGGAGCATTGTGCCCAATGTCTCAAAGAGAGGACAAGTCCAGGTGTAAGATTATTTCCCATGGGATGCCCCATTCACATCATGCCATGATATAAGATTGTGCACTCTTGGATGACATCAAACCCAATGACACCATCAAGAAGAGGACACATCACAAGAAGGAAAAGGAAAATCACACCATGAAATTTTGTAAAATATATCATCAATGTATGCCCCCACTTTAAAGTGGTTCTACACCATTACTATGAGAAATTGCTTTAAAGTAGCCAAATGATTTTATCGTAATACATGAGAGCTTTCCTTAGAAAACCCTATGCCAAGTCATATGTTTTTGAAGCAAGATGCATCATGAAATAATAAGGAAGGCTTTCCCCCACAAACACATAAGAGATTTATGGATTTGGGGTCAATATGTCTATGCTACAATGTTGCCATAGAGTATGGAACTATCATCATTCCCCAAATGCACATAGAACTGGAAGAATGACACAAAGAAAGTGAAAACAAAGAATTTTTTTTTGAGTCACTAGGGAAGAAACATGAATTTTTTGATGCCTTGCATCATCCCCACAAGGAAAGCACAAGAAAAATGAAAAAGAGAAAGAAATTTTTTTGGGTCAACATGGAAGAAACATAAATGTCTCGACGCCTTCTATCATCCCCAGAAGGAAAGTAGGAGACAAATAAAAAAAGATTATGAAATAGAGAAGAATGAAAGTAGATATCAAAGAATGCACAAAAAGAGAGAGGAACATAAAAAAAAATTCATGGGGGATCACATTACACACATGCAATCAAAGAAAGATAAAAAGGAAAAAACAAAAGACTAGTATGGCATAGGTGAGTCAACCTAAAGAAGGTCATATGCCTCTCAATCTTGATCGGTATAAATGGAAGGTAGGAAAATAGAAAAATGGTAAACATCAAGTCCCAAAATATGACACACACTAAGTTCAACACTCTTTGTAGGATATTTTTCATTTAAGCTCATGGATGAAGAAGAAAATTTATTCAATTCATCATGCACTTGTTCATCAATCTTTAAAATATCAATGTCATCATCTAAGTCAATCACAACAGCACGTTGAATAACAATGTCCATACAATGTTCTTGTTTATATTGTGGCAAGGGTTGAGAGTTGTCATGTGTTACTTTAGGTAGGTTTATATTTTTATTTTCTTGAGTTTGCAATCTATGAGCAATAGCATGATGTTTACATCCATTATCCCTAGAACTTTGATTTCTTTTCAGTTTAGTGTCAATTTGATTTTGTGTAAGAGTTGTTTTGTTAATCATAGGCTCCTTCTCTTCCTTAGGAGGACTAGAAGAAATGACAATATTTTTCTCAACCATTTTTTCTTTGACTTTGTAAACTTGTTTGACTCTAGGAGGGACAATGGGATTGTTTTTACTATCTCATGGTCTCTTCTATGAAATTGTAGGATTTTCTTCTATAGGTTCTTGTCATATGTTCAGAATTTTTTTTAGTTCAATCATTATCTCATTAGGGATGGTTGGTTCGGTCATAGGTTGAGGGATTTTTTGATGGGATAGTTATGATATTTTATTTTCCTTGATTTTTTTTATTATTTGAAAAATAAATATTCACAAGGCTTGATAGGTTCCATAGGATCGGGCCAAAAGTAATCTAGTGAAATATTCCCTTTTGCTAAGGCCGGATAAAATCTGCTATGATGAATAGTGAATATGTTATTTCCAGATTGAAAATTTAGACATTTATGCACTATGGAAAGGACAAAATTCATGGAGTGAAGCTATGGATGCCCTAGCTTCATGCAAAATTGGTCCGATTGTGGAATGATGGAGAATGAGACTGTTAATGTTTTTTATCCCACTTTTAAAGGGATATCTATCGAGCCTATCATAGGGAAATAAAATCCATTACGTGTCTTGATCCATGCTTTCGTAGTGTCATATGTATCTTGATATAGCTTATGCACATATAAGAATTCTTCTGTGATCACATTCTCTCCAAAGGAAAGATCAATCAATATCCCATTAGTGGGCATATTTTTGATTCGGCCAACAATGTAAAGAGGACCATTAGGTGCACATTTAGGTATGTCATTTTTTGAGAAAGAAATCCCAAGATATTGTTTAGTCAAGCCATTAGAATGTATAGCTTTGATAAATGCTATCACCTTCACAGTTTGTTCAATGTTTTTCATATTGTCATCATTTGTGTGAACATTCATCACATTAGTCTTTGTTTCATTATCTTTGAAAAATGAAATACTATGCTTAGGCATGGGATTTGTACATATTTACAAATTTTGATTGGGAGGAGCTACAGACTTATTTCCTTGATCATTCACACCTTCGATAAGTAAATGATTAGAATCAATAAGGTTTTGCACAAAATGTTTAATACGCTTACAATATTTTGTACTATGTCCATTTCTTTGATGGTAATGACAGTAAGGATTTTTTTGAAAGCCTTTAGGAAATGGTATAATAGGGTTAAGTTCTCTAACATGAGGTGAGGTAAGCATGTTCTTGTCAATGAGTTGTAGCATGATATTGTGAAGGGTATCGAGTAAAGGTGTAAAATCTCTCTCCCTATCCCTAGAAGGAGTTGTCATTTTTATAGAAGCCACTTGATTATTGTTTTGTTGACTTACTTAAGGAGGATTTAGTTGTAAAAAATCCTTATTGTTTTTCTTGCATGATTTATAGTTGATTTAAGTTGTAGATTTAGTTATTTCAAAATGACTAGGGCTATTTTTCACATCATGACGATAGTTCTGTGAAGGATGGAAACCTTAATATTTCAAGTTTCTTTTGGATCTTACCTTGTAAGTTGGAAATGGGAATTCTTTGAAGGTCAACATCAGGAATCTTAATGTTTACTTGCAAATAAAGTGTCTAATATCTTCCTATGAAATCAATCACTTTTTCATCTTCTTCTTTCTTGCATGTCATTAGATCTTTAAGGGTCATCTTGGGAACCATGTGAATATGGAAATGGTTGTATAAGGCATCAATTTGTTCATTGAATGAACCTATTGAATTGTTTGGTAAATATGAAAACCATTCTAAAGCAATGTCCTTCAAGGATAAAGGGAATAACTTAGCCAATAGTTTATCTTCAAAGATGAAATCACTACACAAGGCTGTGAAGGTAGAAACATGTCTTACATGATCTCCTTTCTCACCATATTTCTCAAAGAGAGGGACCTTTATACCTTGTGGCATTTGAACTCTTAATATGTCAAGGGAAAATGGGGTGGATTTGATTTATTGTAAAGGTTGACCATTATTTTTTTGTTGTAATGTTGCAACTTTCTATTGAAGGGATGCCATGGTTTGAAAAAGTGAATTATGAGAGGTTCAATTTGGTTATAGAGTTGAGGGGAATAAGATGGTGTAGTGAATTTATGTGGAGGGCTAGTGAATTATAGGTTATTGAAGGTGGATTGTTGAGACCTGAATTATTTTGTTTAAAGCATTTTCTATGGGAATACCTATTGAAATGTATACGGTGCTAGTAGGTATGACTATTGTGGTTGGTTAAATGGTAGTTGTGGGTTGAATTTTTTTTGTAGGTTGTGTACTAGTGCATGTAAGGATGGAAATTGCTATTGTGGATGGAAAAATTGGAATTCCACCTTGAATTTGAGTAGACTCCAAAGCTTGAGTGGAATTAGTAATGGTAGGGATGGTGTTGGGAATGTTAAGGAAATTGGTTGTGGGAGATGAAGTCATGGGAAATGAGGTATGCAAACTATGAGCCATGGAAGGTTGATTCTCAACACTATCAAAAAGGAAGTTAGAGCACCCAAGATCCATGATAAGTGAGAGATCACCAGATGACATGAGCCTCAAACTACATCTTATAATAGTATTGTGAATAGGAAACCAATTTGTAAAGCTCATACAAGTTTTATAACCCTAGTGTCCAAACCCTAGAATTGAAAAGGGACAATGAAAAATCCTAGAATGAAATGCAATTTTTAGATTACAAGAAATACAATTTACTAATTAAACAATGCAATAAGCTAAAAATGAAATGTTTTGATGCAATTTTGAATTTTTACAATGCACTGAAATGAATCAATTTAAGTTAAATGCAATGAATTTGTTGAAATAACAAATCTAGAAAGTAGATCTAACAACAAGATGAATGCACCAAACATAAGCTAAAAACTGAGATTTTATTGTTTGACTTTGCATATCTATAGCTAATATGGAATCCTTCTCTAGTAAGGTCGAATGGGTCTTGCTTAGGTCTTTCTAGGATCTTTCTATGGATTTTAGAATAAATTTTAATGTCCTTTTAGATGCCAAAAGCTTTAGGTTAGACCTGATCAGGGACTTATTCTATAGTAAGGGTGAATGGTTCCTGCTAAGGTCTTTTAAAACTATTTTTTAATGATTTGCAAGCTTTCAAATATATCTTTCAGTTGCAACTTGTAGACAGTGAAATGCAGCTTCAAATTATCCAAAAATTCAATGCAAAAAATGCAATAAAAAGATGAAATGTAAGACCTAGATTGAAATGCAATTTTGTTTTTATTTTCAAATGAAATTGAATCAAATATAAATGAGATGCAAAATGACTACTTTATTTTTGTATTTCTTCAAATTTAAGATGTGCAAAACAATGCAAATCTAAACCCTATATGATATGCAAGATTGAAATGAAAGAGAAGAAACTCTAATTCAATGCAAATCTAAATGCATTGAATGCAATAACTTAACTTGAAATGTAATGGAAGACTCCAAAATTTAGAAAGGTGCAATGTTGAATAAGTCAGGTTTACCAAAAATGATATGGTGGAAAATAGGATCCTTCCCAAATGTAAACAAATGAGAAGGATCACTTATTTTTTCCAAGCCCAAATCACTTCAAATATGGAAAAAAAGATGCTAATAACAACTAGAAATAAACCTTAACAACTATAGCAACTATAAGGAATGTTTTTAGAGTATAAAAAGCTATGTACCTAGCTAGAAAGTTGATGTTTTTGAGCTATGAAGGACTCATTCGCCTTCAGGGGAAAATGGGTCCTTTTAGGGTAACCAAAAAATGATTTTAGGATTTTTTAATTTGATGTTTTCACTCTTGAAATCCTTATTATCAAGTTATAGAAGGTATTATTCAGTTCTATAAGACTCTTTCCATGATCTTGCACCTTGGATGACAACTTTGCAACTTCAACAATTTTGACAACTTTGATAATCTTACTCTTCAACCTGTAAATCTGCAATTACACACACAAGGATAGAAAACTTGTTTATTTGTTAGTGAATGGGGGTTTTCCTTAGTGAAAGCCCTTGTAGGTAATTAAAAAAATGATGAAGTAAGATAATGAAGCATGAACATGAAATAATGCAATTAGAACCTTGACATGATGATATGATCTTTAAATTGTTGAAAGAAAAACTTGAATTCTCCCATGAAATTCCTTACAAAATGCTCTCAAAATTCTCTAATGCTCTCACTTTTGATCTCTTGAAGTCAACAAAAATTGCTAGGTGAAAATTATGTGAATTAACCCCTTATTTATACTAAATTAAGAGATTAACCCTAAAATTCAAAGAATTAAGGCTGACACCAAATTTGGAATGAAAGGCAATTAAATTCCTACCAAAATGAAATTCATAAATTAGGATCTCATTAAGGGAGGACCCATTCACCACCAAAGGCGAATGGGTCCTGTCTAAGTTTCTAGGACCAAGCTTCAGGGAGTTGAAAAAGGGCCAAAAACCCATTCCAGAACAACTGAGAAAAGGGGGTCTTGTTAAGGGAGGACCCATCCACCATCAAGGGTGAATGGGTCCTGGATCAAATTACCAAGAAATTTTTTTTTCTCAATGAAATATTTTGATATTTAATTTATGATTGTTGGGAGAGATCCTCGAGAGGTGTCAAAATTAAGGCCTAAAGGGGGGTTAATAACTCATCTTAACCACAATGAATTAGGACCACCTAGATAAATATAAAAGTTCTTTAAAACACTTTAGAACACTGAAACAAGGTATACATTATGCATATTTTATTTAGAAAGGGGCCCATAAGGCTTAATTAAGGAAATAAGTCCTACAAAAGTGTGAAAGTTTGTTACAACACTTCACAACACCTTTGCAAAGGACAACTTAAAGGATGATTTAGATAAATAAAGGTCCTAAAATGATGTGAATGTGTACAAGACATTACAACACAACTCCAAGACACCATTAGTTTAGTTTTAATGTCAATTATCCAAGGAAGCAAGGAAAATAAAACTTTATACATTACTACACTAAGAAATTGTACAAAGAAAAAATTTGGGAGTCCAATTTATATTCTAAATTGGCATGCCGGAGGTTAAATCCTAGATCATCTGGCACACCTAATCCCTCTAATCATGATTTTATTGGTAATCATGTTAGTAAACCACCTTCTCCTACTTTACATATTGGAGTCACCAAAAAAGTAACCCTTCTACATTTTCTGACCTGTTTGGGCCCTCTTTGTGATTTTGGCTTAATGTGACCATGGATTAATATTGAAATGTGAATAGCACATTCACATTAGGTCTTGGCTCCTTGTGAACTAAAATGATTCAAATGGTACCTTAATTAAGTGTTGTAAAGTTTTGTAACATACTTTCACACATTTCTAAGGTTTTGTTAATGTATTTCACCTAAAATAACCTATTTTCATAATTT
This sequence comes from Sequoia sempervirens, assembly GCA_007258455.2. Taxonomy (NCBI): domain Eukaryota; kingdom Viridiplantae; phylum Streptophyta; class Pinopsida; order Cupressales; family Cupressaceae; genus Sequoia; species Sequoia sempervirens. The sequence goes on along the minus strand of VDFB02379711.1, from coordinate 233,121,725 downwards.
ACCAGGCCTTATTTCAAAGTGTTCTAAAGTGTCGTAATACACTTTCACACTTTCCTAGGTTTTTCATTAATATTTGGCCTTTCTTATGCTTTAATTGGCCCCATTTTGCATCCACGAGCCTTATTTATGTGTATTTTCTAGACTAATCCTAAAAATATCATTTAAAAGATCAAAATTTTGAAACCCACCTCAAATTCCTAAGGTTGGACTCATTTTCCATTATGGGCAAATGAGTCCCCTTAGGTCGGATCCATTTGCCCAGGTTGTTGAATGAGCCCCCCTCAACTCAAAATTCAAATTTTATTTAAAATTTTGGCTAGTTTTTCTTCTCCAAGATCTGAGGTCGGCCTGTAGTGTTGTAATTTTAGGAATTATTGCATAATTGAGTATAAGTACAAGGTTGTTTCTCTCATTTTCATCCCAAATCATTCAAGTATTCATGCTTATAGTTCACAAAAGCATTCAAGGAATTTCAAGGGAAGATTATCAAGCATTCAAGTGCATTCTTCAAGTGTCAATCATCTTGTCAAATATTTTTGCATCATGTTGTTTTAGAGCTAACAATTGTGGTGTAGGATTGTGTGATTCAAGCAAGCATTTATTCAAGATCTATCAATATCAAGCTAGATTCCATGTCCACATTCTTTGGAGCCATTACTTACATGTTTGTAGCACCTAATTACAAGGGTTTGGTGACTTGAAAAATCATTATTTGTTCATTCATCATTCTCTATTCAATTTCATTCTATTTCAAAGGTTTAATTACCAACAGTGGGTTTTTCCAAGGCAAACCCCTATTCACTAACCCTACAACATTTTTCACTCTATTTGGATGTGATTTGTAGGTCTAACTTGTAGATTTATCAAAGAGAAAGATCAAAAAAGTTTTCATCAAGTTGTCAAAGCATTTCAAAGTTGTCAAAGTTATAAATAAGCCTTGGAGAAGCTTAAAGAAGGTTGACAGGCTGAATATTGCAGTTTTAGACCCATATCTAGATTAGGAACATAAAAGTAGATAGAGAGCTACAAAATCTAGTTTTGAATTTCTAGAAATCTAGAAGCGAACTGATTTTCCACTATTGGTGAATGAGTCCCATTGTACCCGTGTGCCTGGGATTTTTGCAAATCTGAGTTCCTATTTGTCTAAAACCTATTCTAGCACAATTTACCTAAAACTGGATTGATTCTCCCAACTTGGCGTATGAGTCCTTGTTAGCATTAAAAGAAAAAATTTCAAGATTCCATACCTCCATTCTACCTTCTTCAATTTCTCAGGTGTATATCTCTAGTTTTGTAATTCTTTGTTACATTTTACTTGTATTTCAAGGTCATTTTGTATATCACACTATATTTTCCAACATTTTGAGTTTTCCATGTTTACACTTGGTGGTGAACCCCCTTTTATTAAATTTATCCCCTATGTCAGCCCTATTGTTAGATTTAAATCTCCTTTAAATTAAAATATTGAGGGTTATCCTTGGGTGGAACGTTCTCCCCACATAGCCCCATTTTTGGAGGTTCCATCTTGGTGAACTTGCATTTAGGACATCGTAATTCTGATTTGGAGTGCATTTACTTCCTAGAGTTAGCTTGCATTAACATTGCATTGCACTTTGCATTGGTTAATTCACATTCTAGGGTTTCAAATTTTTCATTAGTGAAAAGCTCATTTACCTTGTATTATTGCATTCAATTCCATTGAAAACTTCTAAAATTCTGCATTTGCATCGCATACTTGGATTAGAAAACATAAAAAGAATAAAATACAATTTAAAAATCCTAAAAATTCTCAAAAAGACTTGTACTTGGGCTCATTTGTCACTTAGGGCGAATCATTCCCATTGCATATTTTTCACTACATTTTCTAGCATTTATAGTTCATTTTCTGAGTTTTTGTTTGTTGTTGTTATTTCTCTATTTCAGTTAGTATAATTTATGTTTCATTCAATCCTTTGCATTTAGCATTCATTCATTCATATTCTGCATTGTTTAAGATCAAAATTTTGTTTAGAACATTGTTGCATAGTTTATAATTTTAAATTTGCATCATGGATATTCTTAAAAGCACAATAGTGTGTCACACTCTCGACCAAATAAATAGTTCTAAGTGAACTATTTTTGGCTAGGAGATATTTGGTCAAGTGGCTTTAGGTTGAAACCATGTGGTACCAACATGGCAAGTACCTTTTTGACCGAAGAGGTTTCGGCTGAAAGTTACTCGGCCGAATACATCCAGCCAAAAATGTGAAAATACTAAGCACATTTGGTATATATAGCTTGAAAATAGGAAGAAATTTTCAACCGAGTATGTTTTGGCTCAAACATGCTCAACTGAAACATACTTAACCAAGCATGTCTAGTCAATGCATGACCTTGGAGTGGTGAATCCAAATATATAATTTTTTTATATTTTGATTAGTTTTAATATCTTTTATTTTTAAAATAATGCAAGTAGGTTGTTAAAATTAAAAAATAGGCTGATTAGAAATTAAAAAAAAATAGTAACACATAAATTAAATTTTTTAAAAACCTATATGGGGCAAGAGAGGAGAGAATCTTCTTCAAAATGGTATAATTATTTTTTGAAAATGATTAAAAAAATGACAATAGTTGACATCCTGTGAAAACTGTCAAATTCTAAAAAGTCTAACTTTAAAATATTATGAGAAAAATATACATAAAAATTTGAATTTTTAAATTTTCCATGGACAAGATATTGAAGTTATCTATTTTTGAAAAAAAAATTAGGGAGAAATGAATTATTTTTCATTTTATTTCTTGGTGTCTCGTGAAGTCACTCTTTTTTGAAATTTTCAGCATTCCAAAATTTGTCCTTAAATTGACAAAAACATAATGAAAACAATTTTTTTTTAAAACTGAAAAATTACAGGAATAAACTTCATGAAAAGTTATACATTTCATTAGTTTACATCATTTTGAAATTCAAAACATAAGGGCCACTTTTATGTGGTTGAAGTTCTTTTTTTTTTTCTTGTTAGTCAATTCCTTTATAAAGTGTAACATACATTTGTACTTTTACCCATATATGTTTTAGTAAGCTTTGGATGTCATTAAATTCCTTAGTATATATGTCAAGTTGTACCTATGGCAATGACCCTAATGACATTGAACTCACTCATGCTCACTCGACTCATAATGCATGTCCTCCTCATGATGTTGACATCATTGTAGAAGATGATGACAACATGAATAGGTTCCTCAATGATTATCTTGACAATATTGAAGCTAATCCATCCTTATATCCATCCATGAAGCAACAATATCTTCCTATAATACCACCTCTTAAGATTTTTGGTTGTTTACATCCTAAAACAAAAGTTGAACCTAAATTCCCTAAAACAGGTGAACTTGGTTCCTATAGACAAGAAAATGCTCAACCATTTTATGATAACAAAATAACAAACACTCCCATCAATCTTGAGTAAACAAGCATGTGATACAACAAGTGAACATGCAATTCATCAACTCCTAGAGAAAATACCAATAAATGAAAGCACAAAAGTGATAGGATATAAAGATCCCCCTCATAATAGAATTCCTCCTAGAGAATATTTAAGGCTTCAAGATGATGGCATGGTGTTTTTTGATTCCCCTCCTAATTTGAATGCCATTCTTCCTAGATAGAAACCAATGAATCATAACAATGAAAAGGATGTGAGGACCACCTTCAGTCCTCCTCCTCCACATTCCACTAAAGAAAAGGGTGAATCTAGCAAACACAAGAGACCTTAAAAGGTAGAAAAAATGAAGTCTCCTCATCCACCACCTGAAAGTGAAAGGAAATTACAAATACTTTTCAACAAAGAACTAATAACATTACCACCTATGAATATATTGGTGCTATATCCTAAAGATGCAAAAGTTCCACATTGTGCATATCCTTGAATTCTTGGACATAGTACCGAGGAATTTCATGCATTCTAGTTAATATTGCAAAACTTTCACTTTGATGGCAACGATTGCTATCGTGTGATTGCTTAGCCTCATATTATTCCATCCCTTGTCATGTAATAGTTGTTTAACATCCTCTTCTCATTATTACATGACCCTTCCCATCACCTACCTTAGCTCATTCGTGCCTCACACTAAGTGTGGACAAGATTTTGTTAGCCTTGTCCTAGTAATGCATTGGTCATTGTCCATTTGGCTCATCATTCACCTTCCACTTATACAGACTGAGATTAGGAGGTTGATGATTTTCTCATAGGTTGACTCACATTTTATTTACTAGTCTTTTTCATTTTCATTTTCTTTTTCTTTTGTGTGATTGCATGTGCATAATGTGATCTCCCATGATGTTATATTTGATGTTCTCTCTCTTTGTGACATTCTTTATGTGTACTTTCATTCTTCTCTTTGTCATGAATCACTTTTGTTTTTTATATTTTTCTTTTAGCTTGCATTTTTCCTTTTTAGGGATGATGCAAGGCACTGAGACATTCATGCGCATTTCATGTTGACCCAAAATCCTTTTCTTTTCTTTTACCTTTTCACTTATGTTTTTCTTTTTCCTTGTGCTTTTCCTTTTTGGGATGATGCAAGGCATCGAGACACCCTATGTCTCTTCCATGTTAACCCAAAAGGCTTTATTTTCCCTCGCATTTCCATTGTTCTTTTGCTTTTCTCTTGTATTTTTTCTGTATTTTTTCTTTTGGGGATGACATAAGGTGTCAAATCATTCATGTTTCTTCCATGTTGACCCAAAAGGTTGCTTTTTTCTTGTTCTTGATTTTCTCTCTCTTCAATGTGTCATTCTTCTAGTTATATGTATACTTGGAGGATGATGATAGTTCTGAGATCTCCTATAAACATTGTAGAAAAGAACATACTAACCCCAAATCCATAGGTCCCTTATGTGTTTTGGGTTTTCATTTTAGGGGAAACCTCTTTATTTTCCCCTTTCTCTTGCATGACATAGCCTTATTCAGAAACATATGACTTGACATAGGGCTTTCCAAGTTTCCTCTCATTTCTTCTCTCTTGTTTTCATTGTCTACTTTAAAGTAATTTCTCACAGTATGGGGTATGTGCAGGATCATGATGGGCCAAAAAATGGCGATATGATGGGTATGTGTAGGCTATGTGGCTGACGACTTTTTTTTACCCAAAATTGATGAAACAAAACTAGTTTTTAAAGGAGATTCTCAACTTTCCATCAATATAAATTATGCTTTACTTTGAATTTAATAAATAATTATTATTCTTTTTCTATTTAAATTACAGCTAAAGTCCTAATTGATAGGCTAATTGAAAAAAATCTATAGCTTTCAAACAGTGTCACATTTTTTGAATCCAAAACATGCACCACATTCTATGCTTTGCATACTATAGGATTAAAATAAAAATGAATTTCATGAAGTTTTGACCAAGTTGAGGTGGTCAGACATGTATATGAGTTTTATGTTTTTTTAAAGTTGTAATAAAAAACTCATAATTAATCATTTACTTGGAAAAAAATTACAAAAACATATGCATCACATCGAGACATGAGTCCTTTACTTATATCTAAAATATTATAAAGAAATATTATCACTTTATTGTGGTTAGGGTGGTAAAAAAGACACCTACTTCTTATTTTTTCCCTAAAATTTAAGTACTACTACATTGAAATTTCAAATTTTGCACCAAATAGATTATTATTTTTTAAATAAACCTAGTAGTTTAGAAACTACATTCAATTTGCTACAAATTCTATTCTTACATATTTTTAAAATAATATAGACAACTTATTCAAAATTTTGCATCAAGTTGCCTAACTTTTATTTTTCTGAATTTTTCGCCACTTAAGGGCCTTTTTTATTCATGATGATCCTGCACATACCCTATGGTTTTAGCAATTCTTTTAAAGATGGGCAATACAATGGCATTATCATTTTGCAGCTTTTTTCTTTTTCATGCTTCTTAGTGCAGCCTTCTTGCTTCACACGATGTTTTTTCCCACTTTTTGGATGACATTGGGTGTGATTTCCTTCATGAGCATGACCTATCTTAGCATATTTCATTCCTCTTATTAGCTTGATGTGACACATTGAATCCCCTAAGTTTGGAATTTTCTATTCTTTCATTGGTCCTCTCTTGGAGACATTAGGCACAATGTTCCCTAAGTTAAAGATCTCACATGAACTTAGCAAGACTCCTTTGAACATTTGTTGCATTTTGCATTTATTGTTATATGGCCACCTTGTATAACACAACTTGCATGCCTATGGTGCGATCGCATTTGTTCATGAGCTCTAAGAATACAAAGTTTTTCTTGTCTCATGAAGCTCAAATTTTTTTTTTGTGTGGCTCCTTATTAAAGTTATTAGGAGGTATAACTATGGTATGGTTGAGTGGGAATCCCAATCTGAGGCATGAGTTTCCCCATAGCCACTTGCATGTGTGTTAGTACATACCATCCATGAGTGTATATTTCTCACCTTTTAAGACATCTTACCTAGTGGACAACCATGAGTTTCGTTGCCTTAGAGTGAGTATGTGTTTTCTAGACAAATAGCCTAGATCTAATCCACATCATGTTGGAAAAATGGTCGAAGCTTGATCTGATTCTTTTGTTTTCACCTTTCTCTCTTTGGTAGTGCATTCTTGTGCCTTGTTGTTTTTCTTGATATCATTTTCATGTGTGTTCCTTTGTGCTTATGCTGGTTTTTCATGTGATCTTGATTCTAGGGGCTTCATCACCCCTATTGATCATTGTTTTCCCATCTTGATAGCATTGGTACATTTGAACCCCTCTTCATGTGTGGGTTGGTCTACTTTAGTGTGAGTTTGAAGCAAGTTCATCCTCTCACTAAAGTTGGGGCTAAATGGAGTCAACAAAAAAGTAACCCTTCTAATTTTTTTGACTTGTTCAGGTCCTCCTTGTGATTTTGGCTTAATGTGGCCATGATTTAATGTTGCAATGTGAATAAAACATTCACATTAGGTCTTGGGCCCTTTTGAACTAAAAGGATTCAAATGGTACCTTACTTAAGTGTTGTAATATACTTTCACATTTTTCTAAGGTCTTGTTAATGTATTTCACCTAAAATAACCCCTTTTCATCATTTATTGAGCCTTATTTCAAAGTGTTTTCAAGTGTTTTAACACACTTTCACAATTTCCTAGGTTTGTCATTAATAATTGGGCTTTCTTATGCTTTAATTAGCCCCATTTTGTATCCATAGGCCTTATTTATGTGTATTTTTTAGAATAATACTGACAAATATCATTTAAAACATCAAAATCATGAAACTCACCTCAAATTCCTAAGGTGGGACTCTTTTTCCATTATGGGTGAATGAGTCCCCTTTAACTCAAAATTAAAATTTTATTTAAAATTTTGGTAGGTTTTTATTCTCCAATATCTGAGGTCAGCGTGAAGTGTTGTAATTTCAAGAATTATTGCATAATTGAGTATAAATACAACATTCGTTCTCTCATTTTCATCCTCAATCATTTAAGTATTCATGCATATAGTTCACAAGAGCATTCAAGGAATTTTAAGGGTAGATTATTAAGAATTCAAGAGCATTCTTCAAGTTTCAATCATCATGTCAAAGATTGTTTGCATCATGTTGCTTTAGAGCTAACAATTGTGGTGTAGGATTATGTGATTCAAGCAACCCCTCATATTGTTTGGACTTGATGCTTTGAGACTGTGATATTACTATTTATTGGTTGGTTTGGTAGATTGGTTAGTTATATTGATCGATGATTATGTTAAGTTTCATTTGAGGACATGTATATTTGATATGATATTCTAGTTTGGTGATGTTAATTTGATTTGGGTAATATATTATGATGTGGTGGTTTAGTAATTAGTTTATAATGTGATTAGTTAGTTAAAATTGTTACTCTTTATATATTGTTGTAATGTTAGAGTAGTTTTGGTGAGAGGACAGTGTAGCACCACTCATTCACAAGTGCCCTACTATGCTATAACTCCTTTTCACAATGGGATGTTCTGATTATATATATATACATGTACATAATCTTGTTTGTATGCAGGAATTGCAGGTATAAAGTCTCGATTCCACCTGTTTCGGCAGGATAGGATGAGCATCAATTTAACCCAACAAGCATGATGTTGAAATAGAGATGACAAGGAAGTCACCCTGTCCCATGTTTGTCAAACCATCTTGTCTAGTGGTATTGTGCATCCTTGACTTTTGTTATTTGTGCAATTTATTATCGTGGTTTGTGTGAGTGTACTAGTGGTATTTATTTTACGTTGGTATTTTATATGTTGTGATTTATTTAATAAAATGATGTTAATAAATGTTTATAATAGTGTTGGAATAATTTGTATTAATATATAAAAGGTTTTATTTCAAAAGTCATGTGATTTATTTAAACGTGTAAATTAAATTATTTAAAATTTAGTATTTTGATAATTTAATTAAATTAGCATGTTGAGGATAATTATAAAATTAATTAATTAAATAAATGAAATTATGTGAATTGCAAGTAAAGCTTGCAAAATCAAATTAAAACATAAAGTATTGTTAAATGGGAAAAAACAATTATAAAAGAAAAGAAAAGATAAAAAGGACCAATGAGGATTGAGTTTGGCTAAAAAGTAGGAATTGAAGTAGAAAATTTCTTTTAAATTCGAATTTTAGAAGCTTAAAAGAAAAAGAGAGATCATATATCTTTGTTTAATTGTAAAATTGTGAGTTTTTCATTCACGGGAAATGGACAGAAGTTACAAAAAATATTGAGTTTCTGGGAAATGGGATTTTCCCTTGTTCTTCTTTTGTAGAAAATTATTTTAGTTTTCCTTGTTTTGTAAGAGAGGTTCTCTGAAGTAATATTTAGATTTGAAGATTGGTCAAGAGAATTAGGTGAATAAGTTTTGAAGGCAGGAACGAGAGCACTTCGAAAAGGCCATTGGGATCAACCAAAACTTCATCAGATTTTCAACAGCACATGACTGTAGGTTCCACTTGCTTCTTCTTTAGTTTTCTGATTCAAAAGTAAAATAAATAAATGAATAAATATGTTTGGTCAATAGAAAAAAAAAAAATTGTGCTAGAAATTTAATGGTTATTAGATAGCAAATTAGTAAGGGAAAAATTATTGTGATATGTGAAAATGTTTGTTTATATATTTGTAATAATATATATATATATATGCATTTTTTTTAAATCGTATACATTGTACTGTGAATGTATTGCTGAAAATATGTGTATCATTGATGTATAAATATATATGTATGTATATACAGTGTATATATATATATTTATATTTTTTTTTGAATTTAAGTATACTGGTTCGCATTTTTTTTAGTTTATGAGCTGAATCGAAATTGTTGTCGGCGTATTTGTTTTGGTGAAGTTTTGTTTTTTTTTTTAAACAAAAAAATAATAAAATAATATATTTTTTTAATTTGGGGAATGAGGGGGGATGGTTGGGCTATACCCTTCCCCCTTCCCTGTGGCTACAGACTGGCCACAATAGTCCATATAGACTGTTGTGTGAAACAGTCCATAGGACTGTTGCATACAACAATTGCATGGGCTATTGTGTGGTCCGTAGCGGCAGCAACAAGTAAGTTTATGTTTGTTTTTTATTTTTTATTTTTTATTTTATTTTGATTTGAATCTTATATATATATATAATTATTAATATTATATAAATTTTTTTTATATAATAATAATTAAATAAATTTTATTTGGCATGAATATTATATATATATAATAAAAATGAGGATATATTGTGTTATTTTGAAAATGGAATTTATGGTTATATGGATTATTTAAAAAAAAAAAGATGAAATTAATTTTATCATTGAATATTTATTGCAAAAATTTCATTGTAGGAATAGAGAGTATGTAATAGAAGAAAATGGAATGTTTATCTTGGTAGAAAGATGATTATGTTGATTGAATGTGAGACCCTATGAATTTGTTGGACTTTCTCGTACCATTAAATTATTGTTTTAAATTTTTTTTTGACATGGGAACCCTATTGTATTTATGAACCCAATTATGGTTGTTGTAAACCTTAGTTTTCCAAAGGCGTGTTCTTATAAATGGATATTTGTCCTCAATTAATGTCCCCTTGTAATTGCATGATTTTAGCTTTATTATTTTGGAAGGGTTGTACGAGTTTGTTGAGATTCTGATTATGAGTTATAGCGAGCTGGGGAATGCCTCGCATGTCTTGCTTGAGATATATGCTTTATTACTTAAGGTACAACCCTTGCTTGATATTGTTGTGTTGGGGTCTTAGGGAGAGTGGCTCTTCATGGGGGTTGGCACCTCAAAAGGAGGAAGGGCTCAGGATAACCCACGTAAGAGTAAATTCACAAGTGAAAACCTAATAATAGAAATTAGGGGGATGGGTAGTAAAAATGCATATGATAATATTGGATACCTCATCTATGCATTAGGGCTATTGCAAACTAATGGTAGACTGAGAAGGTTGTGGTCGGCAAAGTCATAACCTTGTCCTCAAGAGAGGTTAACGACTCTACATGAGATACCCTCATGTTGGAGGAAGGGCCAAGATAACCATAGATGGGGGCTGACACCTCATGTTGGAGGAAGGGCTAGGATAACCCATGTAGGCTATGTGATCAAACTCTCCACTTGATGCCCTTATGCCTTGTTTCTTTGTTGCCTCTGGAATTGTGTTCTGAGTGTTGTTTTAGATTCATTTGGAAATGTTTTATGTTTTCTTCTTTGGTTACTTGGTTAATGGTTATTGCCTTGCTTGTTGTGATGAGATTTATGGCTTTATGTTATTATGTTGACTCGTGGATGTTGTCGTTTGTGTCCTTTGTAATCCTTGATGTTGTATTTGGAATTAATGTACTATATTGTCCTTTATTGGAGTTGGTTTTGGCTTTCGTGGTCGTGATTACTTCCTTGTCACCTTTGGGCATGGGGGTTGGGTTATTTATAACCCACATGGTTGTATGGAACGTGCTCCTCACCCGTTGGGTTCCCCATCAACATTCATTCTTCTCAGCATTCTTCAGTTGGAGTTTGTACCAGTTGTTCATTTTGTAATTTTGACATTATTTGTACTATGTATTTATCCCACATGTATGGGAGATTTCATTATATCCATTATTGATAATGTAATGTATTAAAAGATGATGCATTGTATATGAACCTTTGTAAACATTATTGTATGAGATTCATTATGGTTGTATCACACGATGTATTATTCTTTTACTTATGGTTATATGGATGTACTTCTATAAATGGATTTTGTAATGTTGATGAATGTAAATTTAGATAAGTTATTTAGTGTTGTCTTTTATCTTTTCATTATGTATTGATTATGCGATGTGACCTCACGTGCCCTAGAGGACTCAATGTTATGATGATAATGTGCAATGTGAATATGTTTAAATGTTTAGTTGCATTTTTGCTTTGTATTATTAAAAAAAAATGTGTGCAATGTTTGTCCTTTGGGGTTTGCATGTTGAGCGTTACAATTGAATTAAAGATCTATCAATATCAAGCTAGATTCCAAGTCCACATTCATTGGAGTCATTACATGTTTGCAACGCCTTATTACAAGGGTTTGGTGAGTTCTAACATAATTGTTTTTTCATTCATCATTCTCTATTCTATTTAATTCTATTTCAAGGATTTAATTACCAACAAGGGGTTTGACCAAGGAAATCCCCTATTCACTAACCCCACAACATTTTTCCCTCTATTTGCATGTGATTTGTAGGTAAAACTTGCAGATTTATCAAAGAGAAATATTGGAAAAAATTTCATCAAGTTGTCAAAGTAATTCAAAGTTGTTAAAGTTGTAAAGAAGCCTTGGAGAAGCTTAGAGAAGGTCTACATGCTGAATATTACATTTTTGGACCCAGATCTAAATCAGGAACAAAAAAATAGACTAAGAGATACAAAATCCACTTTTGAATTTTGAGAAATCTAGAAGTGGACTAATTTTCTAGTATTGGTGAATGAGTCCCATTGTACATGTTTGTTAGGGATTTTTACAGATATGAGTACCCATTTGTCTAAAACATGTTCTGGCATAATTTACTCAAAACTAGAATAATTCACCTAGATTGGCGTATAAGTCCTAGTTAGCATTAACAATGCATTTTTTCAAGATTATAGACCTCCATTCTACCTTCTTTAATTTCCTAGGTGCACATTTTCAATTTTACAGTTATTTGTTATATTTTACTTGCATTTCTAGGTCATTTTGCATATCACACTATGTTTTCAAACATTTTGAGTTTTCCAAATTTACACTTGGTGGTGAACCCCCTTTTGTTAAATTAACCCCCTAGGTTAACCCTATTGTTAGATTTCAATATCCTTTGCATTGAAATCTTGAGGGTTATCCTTGGGTGGAACCTTCTCCCCACATAGACCACATTTTTGGAGGTTCCACATATGGATGTTTCAAATCTTATGGATAGTGCTCTAGAGAATTTTTTACTTAGATATTACATTTTCCAATGAAAATAAGATAATGAATTAAATTAATGTGTTATGAAGAGAAACCAAAAGTGAAAATGAGTTGGGAATAAAAGGGGCCAAGGAAAGAGAAGAAAATATCAAAACTACTATGTATGAAAGGGATATGTTGAAGAGAAAGCTTGAGTGAATGAAATTATTGAATTAAGAGGAGCATGAAACTATCCATAGTACATATAATGGCCCTATGATCACCCAAATACTCAACAATGATACTATAAGTCTGCCACTAAATAATACCCATACTAGTAATTAGACTAGTTCAACAATCACTAACTTTGTTGCAGCCACTACTACCTCTAGTGCCCTTGCTCAACCTATTGATAAAGGAAATAAATCATTATAGGGAATAAATATTAATGAAGGTTGTTAATCTTAAAAATTACATACATCTAAGGTATCTGAATCATTAGAGCCCAAGCTAAAGAAAGAGAATGAGCATTTACAAATGGAGCTAAAAATAATAGAGATATTGGTTGTAAATTATGAGTTGCAAAGGAAGATTGAACTCCTAAAATCTTCTATTTGTGCTATAACATCTACTTCTTGGTATCGACCACCTTCTTCTCCTCAACCCACATTAAGAATTGGTGTCAATAATTCATTCAACACAATTCAATCTATTCCTTACTCTCAACCCCAAAATATGAATAAAGTTGAGCAACCTCAAGGGAGCATGCATACTCAGTTTGGGGGTAATAGTACAAATCAACAAGAAAATCAGAATGTAGGAGGAAGTGGTAATGATGGACAATATAACATCCAAGGAAATTAGTTTAATAGGATACCTATGCAAATAGATAGGTATAGGAAATTGTGTTTCAATGGGATCCTTGGTTGTCCTAATCCTATCCAAAATGACATTAGAATTGTACTAAACAAGTTCACTAGAAATAATGCAATTTGTAGTGAAGATCACCTAAGAGGGTTTCTAAATCTATTGGATGATTATGAGGTTGAACATGAGGATGTTGTTATGAAAATTTTCATGCAGTTATTGGTTGAGGATGTTATGGATTGGTACAAAGGTTTACCTAAGGCTAGTACTAGATCTTGGGAAGATTTTTAAAGAATTTTAAGAGAAAAATATGGTGCCAAGACAAACCCACTTGATTCATGTTCAATGAACTTAATAATATTTGAAAGGCACAAAATGAGATGGTATCAAAGATAAACACAAGGTTCCAAAAGGATATGTTCAATATCCTATCTTATTTGAGACTAGATGAACAATTATGTTTGGTCTCATGGGCTAATACAAGAAGTTGGGTCGACAAAAAGCTCAAAAAAAAAAGTTTTTTTGTTGTTTTTAAAAAAATTTCACACTTGGACTAAAAATTTGAGGCACTTACAAAATGAATCTCAAAAAATTCAAAAATATGAAATTTTTAATTTTGAATCTAGTTTCCAAATATGTAATTTTTAATTTTTAATCTAGTTTCCAAATATGTAATTTATTCAAATACCCTGATGATAGAAATTGAATTTTGATATGGATGTATAAGAACCACTTTTAAAAGTCTTTTTTTTTTACCATACCATGCATGTGTACAGACATCAGTCTTTGACCCAAATACAATTATTTTGCTAATTAATTTTGGGTAAAGATATCCAACAACATGAAGATGGGTGAATTTTTTTTTGTAATTTTTGTTTTAATATTCTTTTTTCTTGAATTTTTATTGGCCTTAATTATTATTTTTTTTAAATCATCATGTATGGACAACATAATTGGACCTAAAGTAAACATTTTTTGAATCTATTTTTTCGTTGTGAATAACTATATAAAGATTCATGCCATATAATTTTTTTACAAGAAACTTAACCAAAAAAAGTTATTAGAAAACAAAAAACCTTGATATTTCAAGTTTATGGACTAGTTTGCTTAGAAATTAATTAAAAAATAACAAATATAATCCAATTTTAATAAAAATTATACATTTGGATTAAAAAATAAATTCCATTAGCTATATTTCCAAAGTTGGACATTCCTCTTGAATTTTCATTAGTTTTTTAGTTGCAAATCAAAGGCTAAGGGTCAGGTTGCCAAGTCATTCCCAAGCCTAAAACTGAGGTTGCATGTGGGTTGGGCATTCAAATTGTTAATAACATATATGTGTTATAAAATAAGTACATGTTATTTAAATATAGCACATATGCATTATATAACATGTATGTGTTACCTATTTACCTATTGGGTAAAGGTAATATGTACACATTATATAATGCGTATGCGTTCCTAAAATAGAACATGTATGTGTTTTATAATGCATATGTGTTTCTTATTTAACCGTTTTTCCCAATTTTCAAAAAACTAATAGAGCACATTTTTTCTACAACATTCCTTTTCTGTAGTATGGTCCGAAAGGACCATTTTATGCATTTTTAAATTGCAATGTTGTCTTCTTCAATCTCTTAATATGGCATATTATATTCAATTTTTTGGAAGACAAGTGTAGGTTAAATTTTCTGAAGTAGAATCAAGTACAAGAACATTTTACATGCAAACTTGGAAAAACAAAACTTTTGGATGTATTCATGATGTTTTTGTACTTCAAAGTTTATAGAAGAAAGGATCTTCATACTATATAGTTTTATTAGAATATTCGAAGGTGGTAGCAATTGGAACATAGGTTACGAATCATTTATTTTTACCAATGAAGGTTTGGTAACCATGGGATCAAAGAAAAGGAAAGAAAAACAATGTAGAAAGTTAATGACACCCAAAAAAATTTAAGCAAATAGAGAAATGGAGGCAAAAAGACAAAGGGATAGAAGAGAAAGGATTCATGAAATGAAAAATTTAGAAGAATCTAGATCCATGATTGTTGAAGAGGAAACCATGAAGGGTGAGATGAATGTAGATGATACAAATGTGGAGATGGTGAATATGGAAGAAAATGCAATTATGGAGACAAACCCAACTATGCCTTCAACTTCAACTTTCAATGATATGGAAATAATACCTATGCAAACAACTTTAGGTATGCCTTCAAATCCACCTCCCAATGATACGAAAAATGCACCTATTCAAAAAATTTATCCAGCTATGTCTTCAAACCCAAGTCTTGATAATATTGATCTTAGTTATTTAGATGAAGTTGGATACACCATTGATGGTATCAATAATTCTAGTTTTGAAACAATGCAAAAAAAAATAATGATAAAATATCTTATATGAATGCAAATGAGAATGAAATCCCTCATATTGATGAAAATCGTAATGAAATACCTTTTATGTCTGAATGAAAACACAAACTGAATGAGAATGAAAATGTTTTTTTACAATTGAAAAGGATGTGTTAGATAACCTTCATGGTAAATTTTCTTGGAGACAAATGAGAACATATGAAAATAGAATATATAGAATGTTTTTTTATAGAAATAAATTAGGATTTCAATGTCAACTCATGATGCAATTAATGAGAATGTCGAAAATGAGAAAAGTGATGAAAAAATTAGGCATTTTTTTAAAACCAAAAATGAAAGATGATTCAGTAGAACAAGTCATATCTAGTGTCGCTAATGTTATTGATTTTATAGGTAGGAAAAGTTTATCTAAATATAGGAATGCAGCTCGTCAGGAAATAACAACTACTCTAGTTAATAAAGCAACTTCAAATAAAAGAATGTTAGGTAAGACTAGTAAATGTATACAAGAAAATCCTAAAAATTTGATAAGAGCTTCTAAAAGAAGAGAAAGTATTGAAAAAGATCCAATTAATCAATGTTGGAGTTTTAGTGGTAGACTACCAAGTTCAGACATGAAATTAACTAATGAAACCAAATCTTTAATCAAAAGATATTGGCATGATAATACAAAAGTATCACCTAACATTAGAGATGTTTTAAAATTAAGGGTGGGTTCCAAAATTCATGAACCTCATCCAAAGCATCTCTTAGATATGACTCAAACTGAATTATATTAAAAAAAAAGATAGATTATTCAATCTTACCGTTTAATATTAACATAAGTTAAAGATCATTCAAAAAATGTAAACCTTTGTATGTTAGAATTAATAAAAAATGAGTCTCTTGTTGTTGTAAGACTCATGTACAATTTTGTTATTATTATGATATCTTTTTATATATGCATTGTACTTTGCATGCTAACCAAATTATGCAAGACATTTGTGGTATTAATATGCCACCTGAAACAATCAAAGATTTTATCTAACAAGTTTGTTTTGTGAAACCTCTAATGGGTACTTATTTTATTTAAAAGAATGTATTGTTGGACAATGCAATAGATGTGGTAACTTTTTATTGTAAGGAACATGTATGCATGAAACTAGTTTAGATGAATTTGGACAACAATTAGTGGATGTTAAAAAAATAAAAAATATTAAATATTCTTTAAAAGATGGAAAATTTGGAAAATGTTGTGAGCTAATTGTGGAAAAATTTACTGTGCATACATTTATTAAATACTTTAAAGATTATATTGTACCTAAATATGTTAAAAAATCCTAATATGTGCATTGGCTTGATAATCAATTTCGTTTATGTAAAAACACATTCCCAATTGGAACTATATTGTTAGTTGTTGATTTTGCTAAAAAATATACTCTTCCTCCACAAGAATAAATTCAATCACAATATTATAATTTAGTGAAAGTAGCTATATTTGTTTATATTGTATATAGACATGCAGATGATAATAGGGTATGTGCAGGATCATCATGGAAAAAATAGGATCTTAAGTGGCGATGAACATTCAAAAAAATTAGAGTTAGGAAACTTGATGTAAAAATTTGAATAAGTTATCTATATTATTTCAAAAATATGTAAAAATAGAATCTATAGAAAACTGAATGTAGTTTCTAAACTACTAGGTTGATTTAAAAACAAAATCTATTTGGTGAAAATTTGAAATTTCAATGCAGTAGTACTTAAATTTTAGGAAAAAAATAAGAAGTAGGTGTCTATTTGATCACCCTAACCACAATAAAATGTTAATATTTTTTTATAAGATTTTAGATATAAGTAGAGGACTCATGTCTCAATGTGATACATATGTTTTTGTAATTTTTTTTCCAAGTAAATAATTAATTATAAAAAATTTATTACAAATTTTAAAAAATATAAAAAACTCATATGTCTAACCACCTTAACATGGTCAAAACTTCATGAAATTTTTTTTTTAATCCTATAGTATACAAAGCATAGAATGTGACACATATTTTAAATTCAAAAAATGTGATACCATTTGAAAGCTATAGATGTTTCTCAATCAACCTATCAATTAAGACTTTAGTCGTAATTCAAATAGAAAATAAATAATAATTATTTATTAAATTCAAAGTAAAGAATAATTTATATTGGTGGAAAGATGAGAATATCCTTAAAAAAAAAAAATTATTTCATCAATTTTGGGTAAAAAAAAGTCATTAGCCACATACCTTACACATACCCATCATATCGATACTTTTTGGCCCATGATGATCCTGTGCATACCCAATAGAGAAGATATAGAATTTTTTTGAGAGAGTACCATTTTTATGTAAGTGATAATCAATTACATTCATCTGAGTTTGTTCAATATTATTTTGATCTATTTTATAAAAAAATAAAAGAGAGACAAATTCAAATGAGAGAACATCTCATATGGTGAGATAATTGCATGAATCAATTCAAGAATGCTAGAATGTTTTATTGGTTATGTAGAGTTCATAAGGAAAATAATATCCAACACATGTGGAGTTTTATTGAAGTTGTAAATGGTAAAGGAGAACATGATGGAGCAGGTGCATGTGTGAAAAGAGCTCTTACAAGAGAGCAACTAAAATTTGAGGATACTATGAAATTCAGATATGCACGTGCAATTGTATATTGGTACAATACCAAATTATCTACAAGAAGAAGTGAGAGCTCCATAATTCAATTCTTCTTTCAGTTAGTTGATGAAAATGATATTATTACTCTACAAGATTGTGAAACAATTAATGTATCTAAAAAATGGCATTCATTTAAGAGTTCAAATGTAAACACATGGACAATATGGACAAGGGAGCTTGCATTTTTTTGTCAATTTTGTATTGCATGTGATTGGGAGGAGTGTGAAAATATGGAATGGGTCAAAGAATGGAAAAAAAAAGCCTTAACACCTACATCAACACATGTTCAACATGGAATGATAATTGAAGATAATCAAGTGTTCACATCAGATGATTATGACCATGTTTCAGATCTTATACAAGAAGTTAAATTGAATTGAATTGAATTTTATATGTATGCATGTTTAAATGTGAATTAAATATATGTCTCTTTATTGAATTTTTATTTTTTTTACAAGACATGCATATGTTGTTGTTGCACCTAAGGGGAATGAAGAGGAGACAAAGTATTGGTTGGCTAGATGTGTTGGGAGAAAACATAAGTTGGTACATCCTACAATGGATGATGACAACTTTAAGTATCCAACTAGTTTTGTGATTATTGTTGGCACCTAGCTTTGAAAATATATAATAAGAAAGAATGGCTTGACTGTATTTGAAGATTATGAAAGACACAAGAAGATTATACATTATTCACATTTTATTTTGGACACCAATATAAAACTAGTTAGATATCAAGGGAGGCCTACTAATAAAGTGTTATGGACACTTTCAATGGATGATCATGAGACAATCATAGATGCATTGCAAAAAAGAGAGGATACAAATGGTACAATGGAGTAAATAAATATAGGTACTCATATATAGTTGTATATATTTTTAATTGATAGTCAATATATAGTTAAAAATTTATCATATATACGTGTCCGTATATATTTATCTTTAGTCATGTTTCCTAATTAATGTTTTATATCTTTCTTTTGTTTCAAGTCTCCCAAAACTAGATCCATTACAATAAAGAGAGGGCATGCATATATATTACAATGGAATTCAAATCTAGAGATAGGTAACTATATATAGCTCTAGATACATTTAATTGATAGTATAAATATAAAAATAAATAATTCATTTTCATTTTATAGAAAAATTATAATTGGTTTCATATCCTCCTAATCCATTCTCTTAGGACCCCCTAATCCATCCTCTTATCTAATCTTAATACATCCTCTTGCATCCCCTTAAGTCACTCTCTTAATTCCCCTTAAGCCATCCTTTTAGGACCCCTTAAGCCATGTCCTCTTATCTACCCTTAATCTATCATCTTGCATCCCCTTAAGTCACTCTCTAAACTCCCCTTAAGTCATCCTCTTAGTACCCCTTAATCCATATCCTCGTAAATCTACCCTTAATCCATCCCCCTACTTCCCCTTAAGGCTATTAATTCCCTTTAAGCCATCCTCTTGGGAGCCCTTAATCCATATCCTATTATATCTACCCTTAAACCATCCTCTTGCATCCCCTTAAGTCACTCTCTCAATACCCCTTAATCCATCCTCTCATGAACCATAAAGAAATATCCTCTGATATACCCTTAATCCATCATCTTGCAACCCCTTAAGTCACTCTCTTCACTTTCCTTAAGTCATCCTCTTAGCACCCCTTAATCCATATCCTTGTATATCTACCCTTAATCCATCATCTTACATCCCCTTATGTCACTCTCTCAACTCCCCTTAACCCATCCTATTAGGACCCCTTAAGCCATATCCTTTTATCTACCCTAAATCCATCATCTTGCATCCCCTTAAGTCACTCTCTCAACTCACCTTAAGCCATCCTCTTAGGACCCCTTAATCCATATCCTCTTATCTACCCTTAATCTATCATCTTGCATCCCCTTAAGTCACTCTCTCAACTCCCCTTAAGCCATCATCTTAGGACCCTTTAAGCGACATCCTCTTTTCTAGCCTTAATCCATTGTCTTGCATCCCCCTAAGTCACTCTCTTAACTTTAGGTTTAAAGATTTAAGGTTCATCTCATAGGATTTAGGTCATAGGGTTAAGGATTTAGGATCTACATATCCTAGGGTTCATGAGATATATATAATAACAAATCTAAATGGGTTAAGGGTTTAGGGTTCATTTCCTAGGTTTTAGGTCCTACGGTTTAGGGTTTAGGGTTTCTAGGCATCATGAGATGCTTAGTATTGTGTGAACCCTTTTCCTAGTAATTGCAAAACAACATGAGTAAACAAGTTAAACAAGGAATTGCAAGCTAAAACAAGGATTCCCTATGAAATCCATTTACAAACTCAAAATAGGAAAGAAAACAATGAAGAACCAAATAGAAACAATGAAATAGCTTAAATCCTAATTTAAATATGCAAACTCATGATCCCATGGGGGAATTGGTGCCAATTTAATGTGAAAAATGGCCCTTTCCCAATTTCTAAGATGCAAGCTTTGAATGTTGAAGAGATTGATCCACTTTGTTGATGAAAGATGAGAACTCCAAGCCAAAAATCTGCAAAACCTAGCTATGACTCAATGATAATGGATAAAATTCAAGAGATATTTGAGTATGGTAACTTTGCTTGGATTGTGGATGATGAAATGAGGATATGAGCACTTTATTTATAGAAGTCCAAGATGGATGAATGTCCAAATTTGAGCAATGTGGGACTAACATTCATCCAATGATATGATGCCACTTTTCAAGCCATGAATGGATGGTGGATGTGCAAGATTTGGGGTTTGTGCCAATAAATGCATAATATTTGAATTTCAAATTTGTTGAAATGACATGCAAGAGGGAAGGGAAAATGCAATAAATGCCACTTAGCTCAAGGAAAAGGAAATGTAAGAGGTTTTAAATGCCTTGTTGAATGTACATGTTGACTTGAAATTTTTGAATTCAAATTCAGAGAATATTCCAAAAGATGCCTTGTGAGGAAAATAGAGATTTAATAAATGAATTAAATCTATTTTCATATGCAACTTGCATTATATAGTGTAAGGAAAATCAGATGTGGTAAACAATTCTCCTAACATCAATACCTCAAGAAATAATGTAGATACACTTTAAAATTTACAATTATAGTCCAATTAAGATGCACTAAGAAATAGACAATGGAAATAGAGTATTTGAAAAACACACATGAACGCCAGATATACGTGGGAAAACCCTTACGGGAGAAAAACCCACCACACCAAGATAAATCATTTTGTATTATAGTAATAAAATTACATACAAATTCCAGACTTGTCTTTCTGGTGTCATTATACAACAACATTCACCATTAACATTCTTGTACATGATTCCTCACATTATAGTCCACAGAATTCATCCACTAATATAATCACTCAACAACCTGTCAATTCAACCAACCAATTACAAACTGTAATCATAGAGTATATCCATGTCAAAATCTGTCTATAGAACTTCCTCACAGAGCCATTGCAACTAACTTTCTACCAACTGTTCCCATTCGGCTCCTCCTATTCATCCACAAGACTCCACATAGGATGGTCTTACTCAGTCAACATAATTCACAATGTACTGGCATCTCGGTGAGACACTAACAGTGTCTCATCGATGCCACATAGACTTCATATCGATGTCGGCAAGAGACTCTATTATCGCTAAGACATTCTATCAAGCTCCATGAGTTACACAGAGTCACCAAGCAGTTGCCTAGACCTATCGCATTTGCCAAGAGACCATAGTGAGTCACCAAAAGGTATACCGAAGACACAAGTCATATTGAGCTCTAAAGGATAGTTGACAAGACATACCGATATCGCCAAAAGGTTTCTCTGAGACATAAAGGCTACCCCAAAGTGTTCACATGTCACCAAGACATTTCCCTTCGGTGAGAGAACATACTGATCTCCATATGTTACCCCAAAGACTCTTCATCATTGACAAGACTCATCAAAGTTGTTGGGACTTCTTACCAAGACCTCCATGTTGTACTGATGACAAACATTCACCAAGAGCTACACTGAAGACTTCAAAAGATGTTCTTGTCAGTGAGACCTTCAATGTTCACTGAGATGTCTTCCCAGGATCCTTGAGTTACCCCGATAGCCATCGGCTATTGGCAAGACAACCTTTAGTTTCTAAGACGTTTCTTCGACCACTTTTGAGTTACTCCGAAGAATGTATGAATGTTTCCCTATCGGAGTGACCTTCTCCATTCACTTGGACTTCTTAGCAAGAAACCTTAGCTATCCTGAAGCCCATGGTTGCCAAGAGTCTCCCTGAAATATGATTGAATGGCCTGTCGACTAGAGGTCTCCCGAGCGCTATGAGGTCATAATGAATACACTATGTCATAGTGATAGAATCCACAATGCAACCTTTCGGCAAGACATTTGCAAGGTCACAGCGACCTATACAAACTAGAATGAATCAAGCTGCTAGTCGGCCAGATAATGAAGATGTCACATCGATTTGTCTCTAATGGAGGTTTTAGCCTGTATAGTTTGAGGCACATATTTCCAACAATCTCCCACTTGACGAAGATCATACAGGCACCTCCAGAGCACATCATAACTTACTAAAAATCATGGGAACTAAGACCAATTGAACTAGCACACCACCTGAACTTATCTATGCTCACTGGCTTCATCAATGAATCTGCAAGATTCTCCAAAGTATCAACCTTTTCCAAATTGACCTTTCCATCCTCAACCATATCCCATATAAAGTGGTACTATACATCAATATGTTTTGTCCTAGCATGGAAAGTAGGGTTCTTTGCCAGACAAATTGCACTCTGACTGTCACATAAAATAGTTATTTCACCTGCATCAAAACCAATGTTAGAATACAAATGTTTCAACCAAACTGCTTCTTTACAAGCATGAGTAGCTGCCATGTATTCAGCCTCTATAGTGGACAAAGTGACTATAGCCTGTCACTTGCTCATCTAGCTCACTGCACCACCATTCATCATGAATATGTATCCACTAGTGGATCTCCTGCTATCAATGTCCCCTGCCCAATCTTCTTAACTACGAATGTTGAGAGTCCTCTGTGATTCAATTGAATTACCATGGTAACACAAAGCGAAATATGAAGTACACTTCAAATATCTAAACACTCTCTTCATAGCATCCCAATGCATTCTTCCTGGATTAGCCATAAATCAACATAGTACTCCCACTACTTGGGCAATGTCTAGCTTTGTACAGACCATTGCATACATAAGACTGCCTACTGCACTAGCATAAGGTACACTGGTCATGTCCTCCATCTCAGTAGAAGTTTTTGGATAGTCCTCATCAGATAGCTTCGTTCCATGCATGACTGGGACCACTAGTTGTTTGCAATCATTCATACAAAATCTCTCAAGAATAGTCCTGACATACTTACTCTGACTGAGCCAAAGCTTTCTATTCTTCATGTCCCTTGTTATCTCCATTCCCAGAATATACCTTGCTGCACCAAGATTTTTCATTTTGAACTTAGCATACAACTGAGACTTAAGATCAGAAATTATTAGCTTGCTATTTCTTATGAACAACATATCATCAACATAAAGAGCAATAACAAGTACTTGATCCCTTTCAACTTTATAACATACATAGTGATCAGATTTTGATCTCACAAACCCCAAAGACAATACAAAAGTATCAAATTTCTAGACCACATTCTAGGTGACTGCTTTAACCCATACAAAGACTTCTTTAATTTGCATACCAGGTTTTTTTACCTTTCTCAACAAAGTGCTTAGGCTGGGACATATATATTTCTTCTTCAAGATCACCATGAAGAAACGATGTCTTCACATCCATCTGTTCGACCTTTAAGTCATAAGATGCTACAAGTGACAAAAGAAATCTAATGGACATCAGCTTTGCTACAGGAGAAAATATTTCCCTATAATCGATTCCCTCTACCTGGGAATAACCCTTTGCAACCAGTCTTGCCTTGTACTTTTCTACACTACCATCCAGACCAATCTTTTTCTTAAATACCCATTTGCAGCCAACAGCCTTTCTGCCTTTAAGCAAGGGCACCAGACTCCAAGTTTCATTCTTATCTAAAGATGCCATCTCTTCTTCCATGGATTCCAACCAAGAATTTGAATCAGACACTTTAAATGTCTCTTTCACAGTCCTAGGCTCATCAGTACTAGAAATAAAAGCATAGGCACAAGTAGAATCAATCAATGAGAACCCACACCTATTTGGTTGTTTTCTTTTTGAGGTTGACCTCTTCACTTGTTGAGGCCAAGGTTCTTCTTCCTCAGAACTTTCAAAACTGCTCGAGCTCTCCTCAGTTTCAGGTACATTTTGAATTTCCAATTCCTCTTTCTTAGGTGTAGAAGGAATTATTGCTACATCCTTATTGTTATCTGACTTTGTCTCTGACTGCAGATCCAAAGTGGAAGGTTTCAGCTCATGAAATATTACACTTTTGATGTATACAACCTTCTCTGTATTAGGATTCCAAAGCTTGTATCTTTTTATGACAATGCTATAGCCATTGAAAATACATTTGACAGCCTTGTTCTCTAATTTATATCTTTTCACATCTGGCACATGAGCATATGCCTCATAGCCAAAAACTTGAACATGTCTAAGTGAGGGCTTCTTACCAGACCACGCTTCCAAAGGTGCTTTCTCAACAAAAATAGAATTTGGAGACTGATTAATTAAATAAAATGCAGTCGATATAGCCTCAACCCATAATTTCTCCTCCAAGCCAACACTACTGAGCATACTTTGTGCTCTCTCCATCACTATCCTATTGAACCTTTCAGCAACTCCATTTTGCTGTGGAGTATAAGGTGTAGTCTTATGTCTTTTGATTCCATGGTCTTTATAGTATCTTTCAAATTCATCATAACATAATTCACCACCATTATCGGTCTTTAAGCATTTTATTTTTCTACCAATTTGATTTTCAACAAGGTTCTTAAATTCCTTAAATCAACTACACACTTCTGATTTACTTTTCAAAAAATAAACAAATGCTCTTCTTGAATAATCATCAATGAACGACACATAGTATCTTGACTTAGATAAAGAAGGAACATCCACTGGACCAAATACATCCAAATGAATATAATCTAACATACAAAAAGATTGATGAGGACTAGAATAAAATGAAACACGGTGATGCTTTCCATATATATAGTGTTCACAGAATTCAAATTCAAGATTACAATCTTCAAGCCCCTCAACCAGGTTTTTCTTCTTTAAGGTTTTTAAACCTTTCTCTCCTATTTAGCCTAACCTATGATGCCAAAGCATAGTCTTCTCTATAGGAAGTTTTACTTCCATAGAATCTACATAATTAGGGATATTTCCCTCTTTACCTCCATGAGCAGCTTTCAGTGACTTTCCAAAGACACTGTTGCATTGAACAACATGTGCATCCAACTTGTACAGGGTACCAATTCGAGCACCTCTATCCAGCACCATTGAACCTCTAGTCATCTTGCAGCCACTTCAAGAGAACGTAACTTGTACTCTAATATCATTCTGCATACTTACAGACAATAGATTTCGAGCTAAACCTGGTATGTGCATAACATTATTAATTCCCTTCACTCTACCATCAGGGAATTGTATTCTGACTCTTCCACGACCAACAATCTCCAAAGTTGAATCACTTGAAAAGTACACCTTTCCACCATCGTATTCTTCATACTTTGTGAACCACTCTCTATGAGATGTCATGTGGAACGATACTCCAAAATCAATCAGCTAGACATCATATGATGCCTATGTAGCCAAGGCTGCAATGAAGGCATCACCATCACTATGAGAAGAACCATTATCAAAAGAGCCCTTCTTCTTCTTTTTCTCCTCTTTACAATCCCTTCGGACATGACCAGGTTGCCTAGAGTTCCAACACTTCACCTTGGACTTCTTGCCAGGAGACTTTGATCTCTCTTTTGATTTTGATTTGGACTTCTTATCCTTCTTCTTTCCTTTCTCCTTCAGTCTTCCTCTGACAACAAGAGCTTCCTTTGCCATCTCAAAAGATTTCCTTCTCATCTCTTCTGATAGCAAAGATGCAACAACATTTTCCATCTTGAAACTAGATGTTGTACTCCCAATTGCCATCACCAGATGATCCCATGAGTCTAGCAAAGAACACAATAGAAGCATACAATGATTCTCTTCTTCAGTCTTCACACCAACAGATGTTAATTAAACAAGTAGCATGCTAAACACGTTCAAATGATCAGCCACAGACCCTCCTTCCCGCATTCTCAATGAGTACAACTTCTTCCTTAGGAACAATTTATTCACCAAGGAATTCCCCTGATAAATAGATGCCAGCCTCTTCCACAAAGAAGATGCAATCTTCTCCTCATGCACATTCAAAAGCACTGAGTCTACCAAACAGAGCCTTATCAGCCCCTTAGACTTCCTATCTGCAAGGTCCTAATCTTCTTGCTTCATGCCTGTAGGTTTCACTCCAGCCACAACAATCCAAAGATCATGGTCAACAAGAAGATCCTCCATCTTGAGTTTCAACAACTCAAAGTTATTGCCATTGAATTTCTCTATTTCAAAATTTTCAGTTGTACTAGCCATCTTAAACTATAATTAGAAATTGACAAACTCTAGAAGACTCCCACTGAATAGAATTGACACAAAAAACCCAACATACCCACAAGGATAACACAACTAGCTAGGCTCTGATACCACTTGAAAGGAAAAATTAGATGCGGAAAACAATTCTCCTAACATCAATACCTTAGGAAAGAATGTAGATACACATTAAAATTTACAATTACAGTCCAATTAAGATGCACTAAGAAACATACAATAGAAACAAAGTATTTGTCAAACACACATGAACACCAGATATACGTGGGAAAACCCTTAAGGGAGAAAAACCCACCACACCAAGAGAATTCACTTTGTATTATAGTAATGAAATTACATACAAATTCTAGACTCATCTTTCTAGTGTCATTATACAGTAGCATTCACCATTAACATTCTTGTACAGGATTCTTCACATTATAGTCCACAAAATTCATCCACTGATATAATCACTCAACAACCCGTCGATTCAACCAATCGATTACAAACTGTAATCACATAATATATCGATGTTGAAATCTGTCTGTAGAACTTCCTCATAGAACCGTCACAACTGACTATCTTCCAACTGTTCCCATTCAGCTCCTCCTATTCATCCACGAGACTCCACATCGGAAGGTCTTACTAGCAACTCAGTGAGACACTAACAGTGTCTCACCAATGCCACATAGACTTCATATTGATGTCGCCAAGAGACTTTTTTATCGCTAAGATGTTCTATCGAGCTCCATGAGTTACACCGAGTCACCAAGCAGTCGCCTAGACCTATCGCATTCGCCAAGAGACCATAGTGAATCACCAAAAGGTATACCGAAGACACAAGTCATATCGAGCTCCAAAGGATAGTCGGCAAGACATACTGATATCGCCAAGAGGTTTCTTCGAGACATAAAGGTTACCCCGAAGTGTTCAGACGTCACCAAGGCATTTCCCTTCGGTGAGAGAACATATTGATCTCCATATGTTACCCCGAAGACTCTTCATCATTGGCAAGACTCATCAAAGTCGCTGGGACTTCTTACCGAGACCTCCATGTTTGACTGATGACAAACATTTGCCAAGAGCTACACCGAAAACTTCAAAAGATGTTCCTATCGGTGAGACCTTCAACATTCACTGAGATTTCTTCCCGGGATCCTTGAGTTACCTCGGTAGCCATCAGTTATCGGCAAGACAATATTTAGTTGCCAAGATGTTTCTCTGACCACTTCTGAGTTACTTAGAAGAACATTTGAATGTTTTTCGTGTTGGCGTGACCTTCTCCATTCATTGGGACTTCTTAGTGAGAATCCTTAGCTATCCCAAATCCCATCGTCGCCAAGAGTCTCCCTGAAATATGACTGAATGGCCTGTTGGCCAGAGGTCTCTCGAGAGCTATGAGGTCATAACAAATACACTATGTCACAACAATAGTCTCCACAATGCAACCTTTCAACAAGACATTTGCAAGGTCACAACGACCTATACAAACCAGAATGAATCAAGCTGCTAGTCGGCCAATCAATGAAGATGTCATGTCAACTTTTCTCTAATGGAGGTTTCAGCCTCTATAGTTTGAGGCACATATTTCCAACATATAGAGGATGGGACGTGAGATGGGATTAAATTAATCAAGGGTTAATTAATTTAATGAGAGAGGCTAGATGATGTGACCTATTTGACTCAAATTTATGGATTTATTTAAATTAAATGAGAGAGGAATATGGTAAGAGGCTAATTAAATAAGGATTTTGATTTATTTAATTAAAGGAGATGGTGTTAGATTAAATCAAATAATGTTTTAATTTATTTAATTTAATGGATAGACTTTAGAGATTTAATCAAATAAATTGATTATTTAATTAAGTAGGAATAATTAGATGAGATGGATTTATTTAATTAACAAAAGAGATTAACTTGACTAGATAAAATGATTTATTTAATTAAGAGACAAATATTGATGAATTTAATCAGATAGCCTGGGAATTTGATTAAATGGTTAGACAGAGGGATGATTCAGGAAGAAACGATGTTAGTAAGTCAGGATCGGATGCACAATGTCGATCAGTATATTTTACATGTCTACATTTTACCCCTCTTTGAAGCAATGCACTCATTACGTTGGTTCAAAGAATAACTGATCTCAATTAAAGCCAAAAAACAATTATATTTAAAAAATTACCCCACTATAGTATGGCGAGAGAAAACAAGCGATTATAATTCCCCCTCGAGAGATCAGATGGAAAATTTTAATTTTTTGGGTGATCTCGCGAAAAAAGGTGACAAAGTGCTCGCCAGGTCTGAAAGGGGTCCGAGAGGCTAAAAACGTGTCTAAACACAATAAAATGATGAAAAACAAGCCTCAAAAGGACAAAACCAGGTTTGGAGGTCCAAAACCCTAGCAGGACAGCCATTTAGGGTTTAAAACCCTAATTTTTAGGCTTAAAAGGGGCCCGAGGGGTCACTTTCAAGTCATTTTCACACACCTCCACTAGCAATCTTGAGATTTGACCTCTAACTCTCCAGCGATATGGCTCAATGATAGCTTCCCTTGCACATCACTGACCGAGTCCAGAAATACCAGCGGCCACCTGGCATCAAGGCACCAGTATGTGACCCTTACCCAAGCTTAGTTTTTTAATCTAATGTCATAATTAATGCTTTAAAAGGGGAGCTCACCTCCAATGGCGCTATATAGCGCCGCTCGGCATTTAAACTACGTCTCACAGTGCTATTTTGAGTTGCAGCAATCTAGTTCAAAGTTTACAAACTCCAATGCTAGGCTTGGGCTCGGGCTCGGTGGGTTGGTTTGGGAAAAGTGCACCACAATGGTGCCCTTTTTACGCAAACTATGACGCTAGAGGAGAAAGTGTGCCACGGCGGCACCATTTAGCTCTTTTTATCTCGAGCGTCAGAGTTTGAGTAAAATCAAATAGCGACACCATCACAAACTGTGCCGCTGGGGACGAGCTTTGAGCATTCGTCCAATAATTTTTCAAAAATTTTAACACACTAACCTTCCTTGATGTAGGATGCGGCGAGGGAGCTCTACTCTTGGGAGCATCGATTGCGAGATTTGGCTAGCATCCTATAGGAATTGGTCGACCGGGACCAACATCAACTTGGAGTAACAGGATTGTGGCACATTGTGTATGCAGAGCCCATGCACACTCACCTAGGGATGTTGTCAGCACTGGCTAAGAGGTGGCACAATGAGATGTCATTTCATCTCCCCACTTGCGAGGCCACCATCACTCTGGAGGACATTTGGAGCATTCTACGGTTGCCTATTCATGGTTGACGGGTGATCTTTGATATGGATGAGGGATGGGAGTCCTGCATCAAATTCCTTGCCACACGGGACATTATCTAATGTGAGGGACAGATTGAGTTGGAGTGATATAGGGTCATAGCACCTCCCTTCTGTTGGGTGGTTGCAGCCATCATTTTGGGTTTTGTTGCCCAAGACCGATGAGGGTGATATTTCAGTCCCAGCTGGGGGTATTGCTAAGAGCGGATGGTCCAAGATAGGCCAGTTTGCTTCGCATGGGGGCCTGTCCTCCTAGCTTCACTCTACAGAGACTTACATGAGTATGTTTACATGGATGAGAAAGCACTAGGGGTTGGAGTGATAGTACTTCACGTTTGGGCATGGGAGCACATTTTTGTGCTACAGCCACCTGTCATTGCAGTTCTGATGGGGGCAGAGGATTCCCTCGTGGCACGATATAGAGGCAGTGTGTCCTTTACACACACTGGTGAGCATGAGATCTCCTACTAGAGGTGGGTCCTAGATGAGATGCTTGTTTTTACTTGGCATCCATACCTTGGTCGGCTCAGATGGGATGAAAAATCTGATCAACTCTTTTATTGCCACCAGGACCGATACATGCTGGGGCGAGAGCACATGATGATTGAGAGGTACCTACTCGGTTACATATAGAGTCAGTTCATAGAGCCACAGGATCGGCGTAATGATGGCTATGTAGCCATTTTTGCTTGCAGCATGACACAGGTGTCATGGGGACATGGTATTCTTGCCTCAAAGGAAATTGATACCTTCAGGCACTTGGTGGCCCGACTGTGGGCTTATGATCAGGGCTTGGCAGATCCCGACACAACTCAAGCCTACAGAGACTTGTTTAGACCTCCACTTGGATTGACCATTCCAGGTGAGGACCCAAATCCGAACAGAGTCAGAGGTAGAGGGAGAGGACAAGGGCGAGGACCGAGGGTTGAGATTTGATAGGATCCACCAGGGGTGCCCCCAGTCCCACTAGTTCATGGAGGTGTTCATATGCAAGATCAATAGCAGGATCCTCCAGTTCCACCACCACGAGCTGAGGGTGAGGATTAGCCCCATGTGCAGCCACAGGTACAGCCAATAGGACAGGAAGATGCATGGGACGCGTTGATTGCACAACTACAAGCCGAGGTTCAGGCAATGATAGCAAAGAGAGACCAGGCTAGGGTTGAGAGAGAGTAGCTCAGAGTAGAGAGAGATCAGGTTGTGCAGCAGAGATAGGCTGCAAAGCTACAGGTAGCTATAGAGCTAGGTCGTAGATAGCAAATCAAGAGTATGACAGCCTCCTCCTCTCAGGGTATAGTGCCAGTGCTATCTTATAGGGATGCCATCTGAGAGATAGAGTACTGTCGATGGGCTTATCACGATACCATACCCAGAGCAGATTACGTCCCAGAGTACTCAGACCAGGCCACCCACAGACCACCAGAGGGTCATGGTGACATGGGTGAGGACAACATTCACATGGATCAAGCTTGATCCAAATGATACACTTTTTGTGCCTTATGGGCTCATTTTTGATAGCCCAATGGGTGTTTTGTATCGATTGACATATATGTACAGTGATCCAATTTATTCTTTGTACTATGATAGTGACGTGATTGATGATATATATCAGCTGATTTTGATGCGATGTGTTGTGTTCTCCTTTATGCATGGATGGTTTATTTCAATTGATGTCTTTTATGGATGCATTTATTTCTAATGATGTTTATGCAATGATTATGACTAACAGATCTATATTATGCTAACCTATGATATGATGTGCAATGATGTTATCTATATGATGA
Source organism: Sequoia sempervirens (assembly GCA_007258455.2). Lineage (NCBI taxonomy): Eukaryota > Viridiplantae > Streptophyta > Pinopsida > Cupressales > Cupressaceae > Sequoia > Sequoia sempervirens. Next base: position 233,089,774 of record VDFB02379711.1, on the reverse strand, counting down.
TTTATTTTATGCCAATGTGATATGTGATATGGATTTTGATATGTAAAATGATATGATCTATGGTATATGCAATGATGTGTGAGAAATGCTTATATATGAGATGATTTATGGATGGATGTAATATGAATGCGATGGTCATGATATGATGCAATGATATGTTAATGCGTAAAGTGGTGAGATGATGTCATGATGTTATGCAAGCATGTATGCCTAATGAATTAAATGTTTATATACCTATTGATTATGTGAAAAATGATTTGAAATGCTTTTGTAGATGTTATGTGATGATTTATATGAAATGCAAATGAATTCTTATGCAATGATTGATATAATGTCTTTGAGATGCAATGACATGGGTGCACCTACTTATATGATGATAAAAATGCAATGTGTATGTTTTTGATATGATATGTTTATGCAATATGCTAATGATTTATAGATGTAGGATTGATGATGATGATGGTGATGATGATCAACTATCATAGTACCTTGTTAGTGCGGTTAGTAAGAAAAGAAGTCATTTCAACAAGACCCACAATGATGCAAATACAAATGATGATGACGATGATTACTTGCCGAGGAATTAGGATTTTCAAAGGGCCAAATTTTCTTATGTTTGATAACACACATGGTATGATGCATCAAGGTATAGAAAACTAGGATGGTGTTGTACTCAGTGTGATGAAATTTGACTTGACAAGCAGATAGGAGTATTCTTGTTCACACCTGATATACAAAAACGTTGCTAGGATGCACTTCAAAAGTTTCAGACACCTCAGACCAAAACATGGAAAGGTAAACCTATCCATGCAATAGTCAACAAGTTCCCATAGACCTCTTCATACATACCTAACAAAGAAAGTATTCGCTGAGTTTATATTACAAGAGCGTCCAACAAGCACAACAAACAAAAGATAATGATTATTGCCCCATTCCTTTTTCTCTAAATCCCCTATTTTGGGATATCATCGAGACATCCTTGGAATGAGCACAAATAAGATAAGTCAAAAGATAAAGACCAAGTAAACAAATAAATGAATGCTCTTCAATACCACTAATGGAAAGAGGATGTGTTTTTTTCTAAGGATGATAACCAAAACTTATTGCCAAAAGATAATGCCCATTGTAGGAAGGATAGATCCTATTACATGTTTGTGGATGGCGGCACATCATTTCATTTATCCAAAGTGTTATAAAGGATGATTGATATGGGACCAATTCAAATGATGTGTTATTGATATGAAAAGATAACCAACTTGCTTACGCACTGACTTAGACTTAAGACTTGGCGTATGGAGTTTTACTTTTAAATCTACTCGACTTGTTTCTAACTGTTTCACCAAAGGTTGATGACGATGATCAGTTTATTATGAGTGGTGTTATTGCGGGTGGAAGCAAGATGAGGTGGATGGATTTTTTTTCAAATATTTGGATGTTTTTGGAGTTTTGCAATGTTTTTGAGGCTATTTTTGGTGTTTTTGGATTTTCAAATGTTTTGATTTTTAATTTTTTGATGTTTTTGGGATTTTGACCAAGAGACTAACCTAAAGACCTATCCTAGGGGTCTTGAGGGCTCATCAATAGATTGGACTTGCCTATGTTATACACACAGAGACCACGTAGTTCGACTGACGACCTGACCTATTTACAGATTGAGATATACATGATGAGATGTCAGTTTATTATGACAGACTCCTATAGGACTGACCTAAATGTCTCAGGGGATGATCAAAGATCAACCTTTCCTATGTTCAAGCTTAGAGATGACATAGTTTGACAAGATGACTCTGTTTTTGACTTTTTGACTGACTTTTTGACCTATTTTTGGATTTTTCTAATTTTCTGATGTTTTTGGATTTTCTGATTTGAGGATTTTAAGATCATACACAAATCTGATCTGATGAGAACATGCCCCCAGCGTGGGTCAATAGACTACTCCGATGAAGGCAGGACAAACTGACCTTAAGGATGGGCCAAGTAGTACTAGGAGGGATCATGATATGAAAATAGGACCAAGCTATGGTGCAGATGTGAGTGGATGAGGGATGGATGGAGACTTGAAAGTGATGGATGATGGAAGCAAATGGATGGATGATGCCAAACAAGCCACAAAGATCCTAGTGGATGGAAAGTGCTTATTTACACTAGGCACCTGTTTGCCAGGTTTTCACCAAGGTACTTGTCCAAAGTGCCACCGAAGTGGTTTTCACTAGAGGATGATTTTTTGATCCTTTTTTGATTTTTTTTTATTTTTTTGCTTTTTTTATTTTTTTTGCTTGTCACCAAGACGCCTGTTTGCCAGGTTTTCGCCAAAGTGACCATTTTTCAGGACATTTTTCTAATTTTTTTTTTTTGGATTTTTTGGTTCTATACCTTGAAAGATTTAGGGATAAAACTTTTTGAGATGGGAGCTATTCATGGGCTCCTATAGAGGTTCCCCTTCGGGTGTTGATAACTGATATACCCTTGATTTATAACTTGCTATTATGATGAATGGTCCTAACCAATTAGGTTCAAACTTGCCTTTGCTGGTTAGGTTTGGAACATTCTTCTAATTTTCTTTTAAGACCAGTTCTTGGACTTGGAAAGTCTTGCTTCTAATTTTCTTATTATAGCTCCTTTTGAGTCTATTCTGATAGACTTGTAAATGATTAAAAGCATCTATCTATCTCTCATCCAGTAGCTCCAGCTCGTTTAGTCTTGATACACAATACTCTTCATCCGTGATGAGGTTTTGCAATGATATCCTGAGGGATGGGAGCTCAATCTCAATGGGGAGAACTGCTTCTGATCCATAGACCAAGGAGAATGGGGTGGTGCCAGTGGGTGTGTGGATGCTGGTTCAATAGGCCGAAAGGGCAGGATTAAGCTGTAGATGCCAGTCATGACCTGCGTCATTGACTATTTTCTTGAGGATTTTGAGGATGGTTTTGTTCATGGCTTCTGCTTGGCCATTGCCTTGTGGATAGTATGGGGTGGAGAAGCGATGCTAGAGTTTGAATTTCTCGCACAAGTCACAAACCTCTTGGTTCTTGAATGGTGTCCCATTATCTAAGATAATGGCTTGTGGGACCCCATAATGATAGATGAGATAGTTCAGGATGAATTTTATGATCTACTTCCCACTTATATATGTCATGGGTATGGCTTCCACCCACTTTGTGAAGTACTCAGTTGTAGTTATGATGAATTTCTGGCCATTGGATGAGGTGGGTGTGATTTTCCCAATGAGATCGAGTCCCCACTATGAAAAGGTCCATGGTGTGATAATAAAGCTCTTGAGTTGGTGCATGGATGAGGTCCCCATGCTGCTGACATCGTATACATCTTTTAGCATGATCATGTGCTTCTCTTTCCATTATGGGCCAATAATACCCCATCCTCAGCAGTTTCTTAGCTATGGTCATTCCACTCGAGTGTGAACCATAGATACCGTTATGAACCTCAGTTAGAGCGGTTAATGTCTCCTCATCATTTAAGCAACATAGCAAGGTATCTTCTATGCTTCTACGGTATAAGGTATCACCTAGGATGACAAATATGGATGCCTTTTTGACAAAGGTTCATTTTAGGTTTGATGGCAGGTCAACAGGTATGACTCCGATGCAAAGATATGTGTAGATGTCATGGTACCAAGGATCACCAGGACCAACAGTTTCACACATGAATTCTGATTCTGGTACCTCAAATGTGGGAATGAGAAGTTGCTCAATCAAGAATTCATATTTTGGAACATTGTTGGGGATATTCAGCAAGGATCCAATTGTTGCCATGGCATCTGCTGCTCTATTGTTGGTTCTAGGAATCTGCTCAAATGTTATTTCAATGAAAGATTCTTTGAGAGTCTCCACCAATTTCTTGTATGGAGTGAGCTTATCATCCTTGGTCTGATATTCATTATTGACTTGGTTTATCATCAATTGAGATTCTCTGTAGACTTTGAGAGCTATGATGTTCCATTGCACTGCTATTTTGAGATCTATAGTCAAAGCCTCATATTCTGTGATGTTGTTAGTGCAAGGAAATGCTAGTTTGTATGACCTTGGTATGCAGTCCCCTTGTGGGGTGATGAAGAAGACACCAACTCCTGATCCGTGCTGCATGTATGAGCCATCAAAATATAGTTTCCAGTGGTTAGCTACATTGAGGTTAAAAAATAGATTCATCTAGAAACTCTGAGACAAGAGGATTCTTAGAATAGATAGGTGCTTCTACTAGTTGATCTGCAATAACCTAACCCTTAATGTCTTTCTGCTCTACATACTTGATGTCATACTTTGACAGTATCATTACCCATTTTCCCATTCTTCCTATGAGCATTTCCTTTGATAAGAGATACTTGAGGGGATCAATTTTGGCGATGAGCTTTCTCTTGTGTGCCAACATGTAATGTCTAAATTTTTGTGATGCAAACACTACTACAAGGCATGCTATCTTGATGAATGAGTAGTTTAGCTCATGACTGACCATTGCCCTGCTGATATAGTAGATAGCCCTCTTTGTTCTATTTTCATCATGCTAAGCTAGGAGAGCTCCAAGGACTGTTGTTGTTGCTAATACATATAAGATCAATGGCTTTCTTGGGATGGGTAGCATTAAGACTAGTGGTGTTAATAGGTATTCCTTGATTTTATTAAATGCTTCTTCGCATTTTGTATCCCATTTCTATGCTACCCCCTTGTGGAGTAGGTGAGAATATGGATTATGCTTATTTGCCAGTTGTGCTATGAATCGACAGATGGACTGAAGTCTATCTTGGAGACCTCTCAATTATTTTAATATCCTTGGTGCATCCATCTCGAGGATTGATTTTACCTTTGCTGGATCCACCTCGATACCCCTCATGGACACTATGTATCCTAGCAATTTACCTGATTGTATGCCAAAGACGCACTTCTTGGGATTTAGTCTAACTTTCTATTCCTCCAGTCTGTCAAAGATAACACTTAGGGTTGCTATATGATCTTGTCTTTTTCTTGACTTAGCTAGAATGTCGTCGACATAGTCCTCGACTATTTTATGAATCATGTCATGGAATATTAATGTCATGTCCCTTTGGTATGTTGCTCCTGCATTCTTTAGGCTGAATGGCATTATGTTCCAGTATTAGGTCCCCCATGGACAAGTGAAAGTCGTCTTATGTTGATCCTGTTTTGCTATCATGATCTAGTTGTATCCTGGAAATCCATCCATTAGTGATAGCATCTCATGTCCTACTGCCATGTCTACTATCATGTTGATGTTGGGAAGTAGGAAATCATTCTTTGGACATGCTTTGTTCAAATCTCTGAAGTCCATATAGATTCTGATTGCTCAGTCAGGCTTTGAAACAAGTACCAAGTTTGATACCCATTCTGGATAATCGATTGGTCATACGAATCCTGCATCTAACAACTTTTTGAGCTCCATTTTAACCAATAAGGCAATTTGAGGATGCATTTTTTGAAGCTTTTGTTTGACTGGATTTGCTTCTGGATACACTGCTAAGTGATGAACCACAGTCTCTGGATCAAGCCCTGGCATGTCAGCATAACTCCATGTGAATTTTATTTTCCTTTCCCTTAGGAATGCTACTAGGAGTTCTTGCTCTTCTGATAATAGTGATTCCACATAGAATGTAATATGCGAGGTCTCCTCGGTTCGTAGGTTGATAGGATTGCATTTTTTGGCCAAGACTGTTGACTTCTCCTGATGAATAGTTCTTAAGGGAAGATTGAATCCTTCATCCTCGGGTGCCTCAGAGGGGTTTTCACTGTTGGATACATCCTTTATTTTTACTATTTTCTTATCAGAGAGTGCCACAGTGTGGTTTTCACTCAAGGACTTGGATATGATTCTTAGTTTCTCACTTTTGTGAAGGATTCAATCATTTCCCCATAATAGGCATGTGTGTCCAACTCCATTATAAACCCTACCTTATCATCCCCATTTAGAATGTTGTCCCATAATCCCATGAATTTTGAGAGTGCCTCATCGTTTTAGAATGTATCAAGAGCAGGTGATCCTCATTGGTCATAGTCGATCAGTTGGGGGTAGACTAGGCAGATCTCATGATTCTGATGGTTTGTTTCAAAGGAGATGGTGCTAATCATACACAGGGTGGTGTCCTCAAATAACCTAGGTAGATTGGTCATGGTATCCTCATCATTTCTACTAATATAGGCATCAGTTATAAAGTTATGTATGTCTCTATCTATGGATATTGGTGAGTGTACTTCTGCTAGTATTGGCTAAGAAGAAATATTAACTGTTCTAAACAAAGGACTTTAGCCATGTATGGTTATCCTCAGAGGGGTACATCCAAGGCCAAGATTTGTTATGGGTCACTTCTCTGGCATGATAGGTATTATGAGCCCATTATCATTTTGTCCCAGTCTTTGATTTATGTCGTAGCCCATTGCAAGCATCAGTTGTAGGCCCTTGCTTGTCTCATCCATTGATAATTCAGGTATCGATCTTTCATCTTGATACAACATGTGAGATGGATCTACTTCAGTAACCTCCTGGCCAAGGTCTCCCCAGCTTGTGAATTTGGGATAGTCTTCAGGATAGGTTTGCAATGTGGAAGCTTGATTTTCTTGTGGATGTCCACATGATCTAGGAGATTGTGGTAACTCTCCTATCACAAAATCATTGTTAGGGAGTTTGTAGCTTCCACAACCATCCTCCTGGATGATGAGCTTGATATCAAAGATGGTGGGGATGGTGGGGATGGCGGGTGTCTCTATTGTAGAAGTGGATATGAGAGTGGTAGGGTCGATGTATGGTGTGAATGGGCCCTCATCATTCTTTGGCACCTAGAGAATTTTGTAATACTTTGCTTCAAGTTTTTTGCAATATGAAAATGGTTCAGGATCTCCATGGACAGTAACCTCTTGTCCATTATGTATAAATTTCACACATTGGTGGAAGGTTGATGCTATGACTTTCATTGCATGGATCCATGGGCATCACACGAGGATATTATATGGCAAGTCTAGGTCCAAGACCTGACAAGTGGTTTCCATGAGCGTTGGCCCTACTTGAATAGGGACTTTAATCATGCCCTAAGACACTCTTTCTTGGTCATCATATGCTCTTATCGTGATGCCCTTTCCTTTGTCAATGGAATCTTCTAATATTTTCAACTGCTTAATGAGGCTGAGAGAATAGATGTTCAAACCCGCACCTCCATCCACCAAGACCCTTTTGATTTTGCTCTTGTGTACAATGGCTTCCAAGTGAAGTGCATCATTGTGAGATGGTTGGGTGGGGAAATTTTGGTCAGAGAATGTAAGGAGATTAGGCGTTATGATATTTTTAACCATAGCTTGGAATTGCTCCACATCAAGATCTGTGGGGACAGTGGATGAGGCTAATGCTTCCTCGAGGATCTTTTTATGCATAGATGAGATTTTTAACAACTCCACGATGGAGATGTGTGCTGGTGTTCTCTTCAGTTGATCTAAGACATTGTAGCCATTAGGAATGGATCTGGATTAAGGAACTCTATTTGGTTGGGATGATCCTGCAATGGTGACTTTGCCCCCTCTTGTGGTAACTCCACAATATTTGGCATGGACGCCCTTGATGGTGATGACCATGCAGTCTTCATTTAGGGAGGCAACGACTGTTTCATACACATGATTTACATTTCCCTTCCCCTTATCATTTATATTCCCTTTGTTTCCATGATTCAGCATCAGACTCTTGTAGATTTTAAGATCCTGATTTCCCGTAGGTTGTTCCACGTTTATGATTTTCTTATCGATGAGATCTCAGATGATGTTTTTGAGTCTCATGCAATTGTTTGTGGTGTGGCCTTTTATTTTATGACATTCACAAAGTTTATTTTTGTTATACCTAGGAGGTTTGACATCGGGTTCTTGGTAATTCTCAAATGTAGGAGGCTTGATGAGTTTTTCATCAATCAACTTTTTCATTACGTCCTCCAGTGGTTCTCCCAAAATGGTGTATTTTCATTTTGGATAAATTTTGCATTGGGGTGGTCCCCTTTGGTCATTGATATTATTGATGGTTGGATTGTTGTTGGGTTGGTATGTTGTGTGATGAGTTTTTTGGCGTTGTGATTGGATTTGTGGTGTGGTTGTATGTTGGTGTGGACCACTAATGACCACTTTGGCATTGACGACGCCATCATTAGTGATGTTTTTGTTCCTTGCCCATGTGCGAGGTTTATCATTGTAATTGATGGTGGGCAGTTATTTTGTTGTTCGTGATATGATGTTGATTCCCTAGGTTGGGTCACATGGAATTTTTTGATGCTGAGTGCTTTGGAGATCAATTGATCATATGTGGTGATGCCCTGAACCTTGAGATGTAATGCCAAGCACTCTTCAGGGTTGGCTATGATGGTGCAAACATGTTGTTCTTCTGCATGGTCCACTTGCTCTGATTGACCTTGGATCACCATCTTTGTAGAAATGAGGCGAATGATTCACCCTTTCCCTTTTTTAGAGCTGAGAATTCTTTGAGACTAACATCCATTGCGATATTACATGCATAATTTTTAATGAATGCATCTCTAATTTCTTGGAATGTTCTAATGCTTGAAGGTAAGCAAGAGAACCATTCTATAGCGGGGCCTACCAAGCTCCTAGGAAATACCCGCATTAGATAAGTATCATCATATGCGACCTCCATGCAATGAACCTAGAATTCCCTGATGTGATCTTTAGGGTTTACCATCCCTTGATATTTGTCAAATTTGGAGATTTCGAATCCCTTGGGGAATGGTTTCATATCTAGGCTCCTATCAAATGGATAGGGACATAAGTTGCTTGGTGTTTTGGTTGTTTGAACTGATTGAAGGTCAAGCACTTGTTGTGAGAGCAACCTGAGTTGTGTCGTCACATCATTTTGCAGATCAGGGGGTTGGATGAAAGTGTTTTGGGGTGTTTCAATCATTGGTTGGATGGATGGGTTGGCCAGTGCATTGTTCGATAGTATCTGTTTGTTCTGGTGGGTGAAGTAGGCTTCTACTTGCTTTTGTATGAACAATGCTTGTTGTTGATGTTGTTGTTGCACTTTTTGTTTTTCCAACAATGCTTGTTGTGGTGCTTGTTGGGCTGCCAATTCTATTGCTTCTTGCTACTCTTGGTATTGTTTTAATGCTTGCTGATATGGTTGCTATTGTGTTGCTTGTCTTTGTGCAAGAAATTGTTCTTGATATTGAGCTTGTTGTGCCTGATATTGGGCTTGTGCTTGTCTTGTTTGTGCTTGTGCTGCTTGTGCTTGTGTTGCTTGTTGTAATAACAGTTGTGCTTGAGCGGCCCTTTGTGCTTGCAATGCTTGTGTGGCTTCTTGTTGTTGTTGTTGCAATAACACTTGGGATTGTTGTGCAGATTGTGCAGCTTGGGTAGCCTGTGCAGCTTGAGCAGCTTGTTGAGCAGCCAATTGTTTGGCTTTTTGTTTCTAAACTTGTTGGTATCGTCTTTGGAAAGCAGCTTGCAATGTTGCATCATATTGGCTTCATGTGGTGAAAGTTGGAGGTGGTGGAGGTGGTGGTGGATTTGGAATCATGTTAGTGAAAGTAGTGTTGGTGTTTTGCATGATGGATGGTGCTGTTGATACCGTTGGTCCTTGTGGGACCATGCTTTGTGATGTTAAGGGGGTGTTTGATGAAGTTGCAATTGCTTGTGTGTTTATCATTTTTTGTTGCGATATCAATGACAAATTTTGAGCGTCTGGTGTAATGATTTGATTGATGGTTGGGATATAGGTTTGATTGATACTTGGTAGGGGAGGAATCCCTAAACCAAGGAGTGGTGCAAATGATATTGGAAATGGTGGGAGAGGTGGAAATGTAAGGGGTGTTAGTTGTGAAAATGTTGTGGTGTCGAATACGCCCCCTGGTCCGAACATATCTCCCTCTTCTTGTGAATTTGTGAGAAGAGGTGTTTGAGGTGTTGCGTGAAAAAATGATGATGATGGATCATGATGGAATGTGAGGAACATTTTTGTGTAATGGGTTTTGGGGTATGCTTTGCTCAAAGGTGGTGTTTGCATCCAAATTTTTATTATTAACAAGGGTGTGTGTTTGAAGTGCATTGAGAAATGAACTTCCCTTAGTAAAATTGGGTTGGGTTGGAGCAAATGATGTTGTGATTTGTGGAATGTTTTGTGTGATGTTTTGAGATGGGGGTGTAGATGAGATAGGAATGGTGGATGAAATTGGAGGAAAAGATGCCTCCATTATAGTACTCACATGAAAATATGAAGTTAACTTGGCCCCTTGTTTTGCTAGCTCAAGCATGTATAACGAAGGGTTGAGCCTCATCATGATGTTAATGATTCTATGGTTGTCTAGATTTTTGAGAATTTCAGTCATTTCCTTGCGAGACATTCCAAAGGTAAGGTCCTCTTCTTGGTTTTCTTCTTGTAGATTTTGTGATGATGAGAGGGTCAACGGATTACTTGATTCAGTGAGATTCATTTCTGTGTTTGTTTGGCTAAGATCACTTGAAGTGGTTGTTTCTTTGTTGGCTTCCATACTCTTCTTGTATTGAGATCTAGTTAGAACCATAAAACAAGGATCAATCTTCGAGAATATGGGAGATGAATATTTTGATTATTTTGGATCGATCTTTATTTTATGCCCCAAAGTAGAAACCTTTTAGGATGCCTTGAGGATAAAAGGTGATGATATGATGACGATGTTAGGGATGGATGATAAAAATGTTTTGGCTTTTGATGAATCTTGAATAAGATACTAGGCTTTTAGGACTTGTGGATTTTGTTTTTTATTTTGGGATTTTGTCCGTGATTTTGATTTTGATTTGGATTTGGATTTTGAACAAAAAGACCCTAAGATGTTGGATGATGATCTAAGGGATAGCTTTGTTCAAAGGATGATGATTTTGAATACATGTGAGGGGAAGGATGCATCTACCCACACCTATCCAAACAAGATGAATTTTTTGCTAAGTATATAAAGAAGGATTCATCTACATATACTAAGCTAGACAAGATGATTTAGATAACTTTGACTAAGTATATGCAAAAGGATGCATCTACACATACCTAGCCAAAGGTGTTTTTGATAATGTTTTCAAGGATTTAATCTCAATGATTTTGATGATTTTTATTTTGCCACAAAGCCTAGTATTAAAGATGATTTCAAGATTTTCCCAAAAGGTAATTGTGAGATGATATTTTCTTTTGATGTTTGGAGGATGGATGAAAAATATTTTGATATGTTTTTATCCTAAGGTGAACCTAAAAGGTACACTTTGTTTGCCTAGACCTAGGTATTGATGAGCATGGAAATTCTTCCTAAAGACCTTTGTAGCCAAGGAATGATTTCATTTGAACATTCATTTTCAGATTTCCAACCAATTAGTATTTTCTTTGGGATGGTGAGTCCTCAACACATATGAAATTTCATTTTGCTTAGCTTTGCTTAATGTCTTTATTTTACCAAAAACAATTTCTTCAATTAGGTTTTCAAACTAAGATGTCCAATGTCTTAATTTCTTCAAACACCACAAGATATGTTATGTGGAAATTCAATGAACTCAAGGCAAGGGTTTTCCTATTGTTTACTTAAGGAGACAAATCGAGATATAATGCAATGTTTAGAAACCTCTAAGGACGTGAATCCCAAGGGAAAGAAATAACATATGGATTGAGTCAATTGTATTTGTCCTCAAAAGGGTTTGAAATTTGGATAAGGTTCAAGTGTTTGTTTCCATGATGTTTTCGATCAAGCAATGCATTTTGTAACCCAAGAATAAGTACAATCCTATGGATGTGTAAGACAATATTTGTTGGATTCCCACTTGGACAAGTCTAGCTATGCTTATCTATAGAGAATGGTTAGATGCTTGACCCCATTGGCTCCCCTCCATGACACTCACTTATACAGGGTAGCCAAGCATCAACACCCATGAAACTCCCATGGCATGTTTTCCATTTCTACTAGAAGACCGTAAACGTGTGGGGTGGCTTGAGAATGACCGTTCTTGCACCAACAAATAGATTAAAGGATTTTGGAAAATTCTAGCACATGGGTTTTAGTAAGGACTTTCTGTTCATAGAGATTGACCCATACGACAAGAGTCCCCTTTCAGATCCATCTTGTTGGAATCAACCACGTGATATTGGTGTTTCTTCCAATATCCGCATTTATATCCTAGTTGGAAATACTCTTGGCTTTAGAGTGTTACTGGTTGAGTCATTCCCTTGGGTGAGTACTTTTTCCCCAAGACAAGCCCTCTAGGATAAACAAAAGCGAATGAAGAACACTATTCGTAACTCGATCAATCCTTGTTGGCCACAAGGAGAGAGAATATACACAACAATGCCCCCACTCACACTCACACAAGATGTTCAATTTTAAACCTAAATCAAAGTGTAGAGGTGATTGCTTTGTCTCACCCTAAAGTCATGAAAAAGGCCTTTTGATTCTCAAGATCGCTATAAAGCACGAGTGAAGTGCATACATCCTTTTTCAATGGCTTTAGTTTAAGTAAGCCCTCACAAAAAACAAAGTTTACACTTGTTCTTTTTAAATCCTCAAAGAAAAATCTGAGTTCGTTTTAAAGCACCATATCGCAAGTGACAAATATTTTGTTCAAATGTTAGCAAAAAAATAAAATCTAGTAAGTTGTCGATCCTATTGTTCATTTTAGCCCTTTTGCAAGAAATGGAAAGGTTCTTTTTAAGCTCAAATGAAAATTAGTGTTCTAAGAAAGAAGTGCTAATAATTCCTTGAAGAAGTGTTAAACAAACACTAAAGTGTTTAAAAACACTTTAATTTCGTAAGAGATAGCCCTCATGCTCCTTCGTTCTTCAATTTCGATTTCCAACCTTCAAGTGAGAAAAACCAGAAAATAGGATATAAATTAATCATAAATCAAAAGAACGTGCTAAAATAAAATTTTCCCTTTTTACAGTCTCTTAGTGTTGCAACTCACAATGGTGTCACAATTTGGTTTCTGAGTGGTGCCCTCACAGCGCTGCTAACTACTCAGTGACGCTCTATGTCGGGACAAAGAGCTCAACTGCATTGCAATTTTCACCCAGCATCACAGTTTGCATCCAACATCGAAGTTTACTATTTTTTGAAAATTTTTGTAGGTTGGCGAGTCTCGTGGCAAAATTTAGAATTCAAAAATTTTGGTGGGACGAGTCTAGCAGTGTAGTTTGTGTTTTAAGTGGTGCCATATAGCGACACTGACAAGCCTATGGTGCCAAAACAGCAACGCTGAGCTCCCAACATTGGAATTTCCTATGTGTGAAGAAAACTACAGAAATTTTAAGAAAAGATTAGAAATAATGATATCCAACCCTCCTTCTAGTGCCAAATGTGTGAACCCTTTTCCTAGTACCTGCAAAACAACATGAGTAAACAAGTTAAACAATGAATTGAAAGCCAAAACAAGGATTCCCCATGAAATCCATTTACAAACTCAAAATAGGAAAGAAAACAATGAAAAACCAAATAAAAACAATGAAATAGCCTAAATCCTAATTTAAATATGCAAACTCATGATCCCATGGGGGAATTGCTGCCAATTTGATGTGAAAATTGGCCCTTCCCCAATTCCTAAGATGCAAGCTTCGAATGTTGAAGAGATTGATTCACTTTGTTGATGAAAGATGAGAACTCCAAGCCAAAAATCTGCAAAACCTAGCTATGACTCAATGATAATGGATAAAATTCAAGAGATATTTGAGCATGGTAACTTTTCTTAGATTTTGGATGATGAAATGAGGATATGAGCTCTTTATTTATAGAAATCCAAGATGGATGAATGTCCAAATTTGAGCAATGTGGGACTAACATTCATCCAACGATATGATGCCACTTGGCAAGCCATGAATGGATGATGGATGTGCAAGATTTGGGGTTTGTGCCAATAAATGCATAATATTTGAATTTCAAATTTATTGAAATGACATGCAAGAGGGAAGGGAAAATGCAATAAATTCCACTTGGCTCAAGGCAAAGGACATGTAAGAGGTTATAAATGCCTTGTTGGATGTACATATTGACTTGGAATTTTTGAATTCAAATTGAGAGAATATTCCAAAAGATGCCTTGTGAGGAAAATAGAGATTTAATAAATGAATTAAATCTATTTTCATGTGCAACTTGCATTATCTAGAGGATGGGATATGAGATGGGCTTAAATTAATCAATGGTTAATTAATTTAATGAGAGAGGTTAGATGATGTGACCTATTTGACTCAAATTTATGGATTTATTTAAATGAAATAAGAGAGGAATATGATAAGAGGCTAATTAAATAAGGATTTTGATTTATTTAATTAAAGGAGATGGTGTTAGATTAAATCAAATAAGGTTTTAATTTATTTAATTTAATGGATAGACTTTAGAGATTTAATCAAATAAATTGATTATTTAATTAAATAGGGATAATTAGATGAGATGGATTGATTTAATTAACAAAAGAGATTGACTTGATTAGATAAAATGATTTATTTAATTAAGAGATGAATATTGATGAATTTAATCAGATAGGGGAAGTTGATTAAATGGTTAGACCGAGGGATGATTTAGGAAGAAACAATGTTAGTAAGTCAGGATCAGATGCACAATGTCAATCAGTATATTTTACGTGTCAACAAGTATAACAAATATATATGGGTTAAGAGTTTAGGGCTGATCTCCTAGGACTTAGGTCCTATGGGTTAAGGTTTAGTATTTCTAGGGTTCATGAGATTATTATAATAAAAAATCTTTATGGGTTAAGGATTTAGGTTTCATCACCTAAGATTTAGGTCTTAGGGTTAAGGGTTTAGTATTCTCATCTTAAGGGTTTAGGATTTGTAAGGCCTCTCTTTGCATGTGACTAATACAATCTTAAAGTGTTATATATTCCTCCTAAATAGATGGTTAGATATATTGCAAGCGATATGAAGATGATAGTCTAACAGTAACCTTATAGTTTTATGTTATGTTATTTTACTTAATGAAGATGTATGTGCATGCGAATTATTGTATGAGATTCGAACTTATAAGATGAATTTGAAATAAGATAATTGTTGTGTCATATTACATTGGAAGAGTAATTAGCTATGTAAATGATTCATGAATAAAGTTACAAAGATTCGATTTACAATTAATGTTATTTATTAATATGCCTAACTGTAGTTAATTATGTTGTGCAGGAAACTAAATGAGTCGATGTGGGATTAACTTTAAAGATCGAGAAGATAACGGTGCTAGCATGAGAAGGGATAACCATCAAGTGCAAATCAAAAGACTTCTTGTTGAGGATATAAATTTAACTCCATATGAGACCTAAAAGCAAGTAGAGTAAATGTATTGGAGGGCTAAGGAATCAAATATGCAAATAGGAGGATGGATAAATATTGGAATCAAATCAGATACATCTTTGGGAAGTCCTAAGTGTAGCCCTATTTGACTTAGAAGGGTTTAAGGTTTTATTATTGATTGGTTGATTATGTTTGAGTAGAATCCAATTGTAGGTCATGTGATGTGAGTTTGGTTGGGGTTGGAACCCTTGGTCAAGATCAAACTCGTATGGATTCTTTTGTGGGTTTTAAAAAGGGATTATTGAGTCAATTTCCTTGGTTTTTGAACAAGAATAGACCCCTAGGACCTATACCTATGGGTTTGGAACCTTTTTGACATGTGAACTTGTCCTTGGAGTGTGAAAAGACCCCTCAAAAGTCCACATTCATGAATATGACGAATTCAAAAGTGTTGGGGCTTGGGAAGTGTGACTTGTAACTCTCAACTTCCCACTCCCCAAAAGTTCTTGGAATTGGCACAAGACTCACACATGTGTGAGCACTTGTGGGAAAGAGTGTAGGTTTGGAAGATTTCTATATAGCTCAAGAAGATGGAAGATTTGGGCATTGCCCACTTCTCCTCTTGGAGAACTCTAATGGAGATAGTAGAGAATGATCAAGATGGCTTGGCAGAGGAAAGAAGGTTCAAGGAGTTAGCCTCCTCATAAAAAGAGATAAGTATTCTCTCCTACTACTATTTCCCTTTGTTATTGGTGGTAAAGATGTGAAATATGGAATGAATCATGGTGGAGAATGGAAGGTAGAGAACTTAGATACATTAAGTTTGTGCTATGTTAGTTTGATTTCTTTGTAAACATGAGAAAAGACTCCATTTATCATCATGGAGCTAAAATAATTCCTTGCTTGGGGGTATGGCTAGAGCCCATGAGGCTCCATGACGCCATTACAGTAGGGTGGAGAGAAAGCTTTAATCAGTTGTGTGTCCTTCATTGTATTTCTTTAAACTTATTTGTAAAATGAAAAGCTAGCATTTGTTTGTAACATGAAAGAGAATGGAAAAGACCAGGTTGCATCAAAGGTTGTGATTCTTTAAAAGGCTTATATTTATGTTATTAAAAATGGAATAGAGCAAGACTAAATCCGTTGTAGGTCATTCATTATATGTCTTAAAATTAGTTGTAATATGTAAGCTAGTGAATGTTGTAATGTGAAAGAAATTGGAGAAAGAGCAAGTCTTATCCCTTGTGAATTTTATGTTGTTTTTCCTTCTAAATACTGAATGCAGTGTCAAAAGTATTTTATTTGGTTGTCATAAAAGAAACATATACACCTTGTGAGTTGCAGCAAAATTCCTTCTTCAAGACTGTATAAGAAATTACTATTAATTTCTTATATAGTTGAAAGATTATATTATGTATCTTTGCAGTAGTATGGAAATGTGTTTTGCTTCAATTGTCATGATGGAAAGATGCAGATAAGAGGTAGAAAGGTAAATATAATGGGGTAATGAAATGATTATTCCAGCTGCATTTATGATCTAATATATTTTGTGGTGGTAAAGTGTATTTTTAAATGTTTAGCAATGAATTTGATTTGTTGTTCTTCACAGTCTGAGAAACTATGAGCAGCACATACTTGTGTAAGTCATTTTAGAAAACAAATGTAAAAGCTAAACGAATAAATAGAATTGTGCAAACCTAAACAAAAAAAAAATACCTGACCTCCCTTCTTCACAAATTGAATGATGTTGAAATAGCTTAAAAATATATGTTAATTATAAGCTGTGTAAGTGGTTTCAGTTTTATCGCTTACACTCAAATGTCTACAGTAAAATAAAATAAAGATAGTAAAAGAAAAAAACAAAAAACAAATTTAGTGCCTGGTCTAAACTAAAGAAAAAATATACATATATACAAAGAAAAATGTAGGGGAGACCGGGTAAGGGTTGAGCCAAGATGACTACTAGCAACTCCTCTTCTAACTATTGTTATTCACCCAGATTGTAAATAAAAGGTGAAAGCATTTAGTTACTTGAACCTTGATCAGGCAGAATGGGACGACTATTAACCAGTTAATAAGATAACACAAAAGTTAGATCTAAGTTGGTTGTGTGTTTCAAAATAGTGCACTAGATTTTGCACAAATTTACTAATAATATATTCGTGCCAGAATGTGTAACTGTTAAGGTGATCTGGAAACCAAAGATCATTATAGTTAGGATAACCTGAAAACCAACATCCAGAGAGATTATGCACACATTATTAGCCTAAAAATAAATAAATAAATAAATAAATAAAGAAGAAAAAAGAAAAAAAAAAAACCCAGCATTATTGTTGATGCATTATTTCTCAAAAAACATGTTTCCAGCTACATGCTTGAAAATCTCACCAAATGCCCCAATGTTGCCACTTTCTGGAAGCAGAATACAATGAGGCCCATATAATCTGCATTGAAACAACATCATTAAACAATAAAAAAAAAATTGTCACTACTGCAAATATGTTAAATCTCAGATCTCAAAATCTTTGTAAACAAATAATCTAGAAATGGAGATTAATCTTAGGCCTGAAGATGTAGTTGTAATGTCATGACAGATCCTTGTTCTGTATGCAGTTAGCAAACACCAGCTATCGACTCATGCTTTGTGCATATACTCTTTGGCTACACTAGCATGGAACGTCCCTCTTGACTAACACAGCTAATAGAGGGCGCCTAGAAAATAGAGGATTATTTATTTTTTTTTAAATAAGAAAACAACACCCATAAAGCCAAATATTATCTCAAACAACAACTGAATTTTTTTACTACCTCTGTCTTCAGCTAAGTATTACTAGGCCGTGCCCATTTGGACCCTAATAACAGTTGTGCCATGCTATTTCCTTGCGTTGGAAGTTTAAAAAAAAAAATTCTACTTAAACCTGTCAGGTTTCTTTTTCACTTGGGCTAAGAAAGAAATCAGAGACCAGAGTAAATGCATGGAAATTGTACTGTGTATTTGGCTTAATTATGAGCTGCTTTGTAGGCTCGATGAGGTCCTTTAGGAAGCGTATGATAAATGCTATGGCTGTAGAAACCAGTCAATCAATAGATACATTCCCTTATTTGGCTAAATACACTACAATACGTCTTAGTCAAAAGTGCTGCCAGGACTTTAATGCCATTCAATGAATTGGCAGGTGAGTAGCTGTGTAAGCGACACACTATTGCCTCAACTTAGTAACCTGCAGGAATTTGGAATGATAGCATAGCTAACACAAGGTACTGGCATTAAAAGAAATACACGAATATGAAAAAACCAAAGAATGAATGTTAATATTAAGATACAGTATTACTAGACGATGCAATTGCTATTCAATTTAAAACGTGTCCTTGAATTCATTATTTAGGAGCAATGGAAATGCTAGATAACACTGTAGTCCTTTATAAAAGTTATCGCTGTGTGCATTCGTTCAGTGGTCTATGACTTGTCAATGGGGAAGATTTCAGCATTGAAGATTATAGTGAATGTTACACAGCCTTAAAACTAATATCTGACACAAAGCATTTAATAATAGAATCATCAAATAAGAATCAATAAGATCTATGCCAATGAAATAAGTAATGGTATTATACGGATTTAAGACTATGACAAACAAATAAGGATGAAAGAAGGAGAGAAAAAAATACAGCAAATAAATAGTCAATCCATTGTGGGCCTCGTATCATGTGCGTGGCTTTGGGAAGAAGAAACAAAAAAAAAACTCACATAAGCTCCATTCCCACCACCTCCTCGTGAGAAGACAATTTTATCAATTAAAAAAAAATTATCATATAAATTTCTAAGTTAAAGACTCCTTCAATGAAAAGAAGGGAATATATTCCCATACTACTTTGTTTTGAAAAAATGTCTCTATTGACTTAAATAGGAAATAATATAAGGATAAAGGCCACGTGGTATTAGGTATTCCTAAAAAGAAAATGGGTATAGTTTCTTTTTATTTTCCCTCTTTCCTTTCTTTATAGGAAAATAATCTTATAGTTTTAGTTTGTTTATTTCTTAAAGGAAAATAATTCTTAGTTAAAGAAAGAATGTATATTATGAAAAGAACAAGTAGATGATCAAATTAATAATAAATAAATATGAAAATTTTATAGTTAAGTAAATTATAAATATCCTATTTAATTTTGTACTTGCATTGAGTGGTTGAGAGTTATGGTGGGTTTCTTCAGCAGAGTCAAGGTAGCTTGAAAAAGGGTAAGGTGAACAAACATTAAAATTGTACATTAATCAATCCTTGGATTTTCATTTAACTAGGCTAATACACTTGTGGGATTGTTCTCCTTGGTATCTTCACACACCCAAATATTGTACTATGACCTTTATCCCCATTGCTTGAGGTGAGTGTGATGGTATCCTTTCACACCCACTTGTTTACATACCTATCCTCACCCTCAGGTAACGTGTCGACGATTCCATAAAGAGGATTCACATAAGAGGATGAAGTTAAAATATTTAAATATGGAATTTGAAACATTTTATGATTTTGGATTAATAAAAATATTAGAAGTATTAAATAAGGAAAGTAAATTGATAGTATGGTGGGGGGGGGGTTAGTTAATAACAATAATATGCTTTGGACTTAATAATAGTGATATGCTTAATGTGAATTTGATCCTTCTATGAAGCGAACAAGAATTTAAATAGTTATGGTTTGATTTTATTACCCATGTACAAGCATATATATGTATAGCACATCTCCTTCTTGAAACTTGGTAAAACGTTGGCATTAGTTCAAAAAAAAAAAATATGTTGGGATTTTCTAGTGAAAATTATGGGCATGACACTTGGTATCAGAGCCCTAGGTTGCAACTCTAGGGAACTCTGGGAATAAATTAAGTAGTAACTATTGTGAGTATTTGGATAATGTGCAAACCAACTCAAGTGTTGTGAATAAAATATTAATAAGGGAAACTCTAAGGGACTTGAATGGTGTAGTAAACATGAACAGGCTAGTTGTACCTATCCAGCCCAAATAAAATTGTAAAGTACTCATTGGCCAAGAAATGACCATTATAGATGGGTTGAGCATGCATTGAATTGATTACATTCAACTTTTAGGAGAAACTTGATATAAAACATGGTCCCTTGTTTTAAGTAAATGAGGTGAATGACTTGAGCCACATATTAGTCTAGTTAATAAGGTTTATGGAATTAATATAGTCTTTTGACATTAAATTTTCTTAAACCTTAAAAAGGTATAGTGTAGTTTTTGTAGCAAGATATTTTTATAAAGTGCATGAATAGTGTTATAGGACATCATGATGTGTAGAAACATTATTTTGTTGGCTTCCTAAGTCTATAATTCTCAAATACAGTAATGACGCTACTTGTTGAAGCTATGATTGTTTTGGAAGAAACATAATTGCTTATAGAAACATTAGTACAAATATATAATGAAAATATATTACTGTTATTTTGAAAACGTATCATTAGGTAAAGGAAGGACTTATATGAACCTCAAAAATGGGATTAATGTGTTAAAAGTTGTGGTTGAATAAGGTTAGATCTCCAAAACCCTTAAATTGATTAAATCAAAATAACAAAAAGAGTGAAACAATAGAAGATCTTTAGAATTTGTATTACGTGGAATATGAGCACCACATGCATTTGAGATTTAAAAGATTGTCAAAGATTAAAACTAAACCTTTAAGGTATAGATTATTGGACGTAAGTTAAGAACTTGTTCACAAATTGGTATTAATGTCTCATGAATTTGTATCTTGCACGTCTTAGACCATGGTATATCTATATTTTATCCGCATACTCAAAGATCTTGATTTACAGAGTTAATCTTGTGAAGTAAAAATAAAATAAAATAAAATAATTTACTTGATGGTTGGTTGTATGAATTTCATGTATGATGACATCAACTAATGGTGAAAGTCTTGCATTGTATAGTACGTGTAACTTAGAAAAGTGGAAAAAAATGAATTTTACCTTGAATTAGATGGTGAAACCCTATGTCATTCAAAACACTATTGCAAGTAAACCATGACCTAGTGAACTTAATAGTATGATGAAACCTATCAAACCTTTTGTGTTAATCCAAGACTAAAACAAGTGAAAGAATATAATTACTAAAATTCGAGTCAAAGGTTAAAATGTGTAGAAAGTTACAACTAAGTTATAATTGATGAAAATTGATTTAGGTAATGAGTAAATAATTTCCTTCTAGTAATTGAGTTTAAAAACTTGGTGAAGAGGCCTTGTCAAAATATGCATTTGAAGTTACAACGTTATTTAGGGCTCACACTATAAACACTTCCTTATATATAGCTAAGAACTAAAGTCTTGTTGGTGCCAAAATATGAAAGGATACATGTCATAAAGGAAGTAATAGGGTAGTCAATTAGGTGTTGACCTTGAAGGTTGTGTACATGTTATAAGAATTGAATAATCGATTATTGAATTTATGAGGTTGAGTAATGAAATATGTGTGCTTCATGGCATATTAAGTGATTGGAAAGTTAAACTATATCGATAAGAGGCACTAAGTAGAATTGTAAAACTTTCAACTAATGTTGTATTCTAAACCATTGACTCTACTCACTCTTTGAGAGAAAATCATGTACACCGGAATGCAAAGGAGAAAAATTAAAAGTAGATAGAAATTTCAAGAATTTAACTCAGTTGTGCATCTTTATGAGGTTATATGGAGTTGTGATTGTAAAAATGATGATTGTAACATGTGATTAAATGGTTCAATCTCAGATAGTGAAATGCAAGATTTGTAAAAAGATATCAATGAGTTGTGAAAATTATTATTCTATGTTTCATGCATTGAGTGTGCTTTCCTTTCCCATATAGTAATGTTTCAAAATTAAATGATTGATTAACTTCTTTATTGAGTAGAAAACATTCTTTATCATGTTGCAAAATGTATATAATGGGATTACCATATGGATATGTTAGTGAACATGTAACAAACATAGTTGAATGAAAGAGGAAGGACAATATGGATTCAAATATAGAAGACCAATATTGATCATATATGTGATGTTGGACAATGGATTAGTAAGATAAAAGTATGATATGCCATGTATTGTTAAACCTAAGAAAATGGAGTACCACCTAGGCTATAGTTGTGCATCGTCTAGTGATTTCCTTTACATATGCAAAGTGAGTAGAGATTTACAAAATTGAGAAGAAAAGTGAATTTCACCTAAAGAAAATGGAGTGTATTTAAGTACATTGATTTTGCTATGAAAAATTTAATAGAGGGTATTGTGTTATGTCATGTGATGTGAGACTAGTAAATGTGTTGTGCCCCAAGTATGAGATACAGGGTATCTGACTTGGGATAAGGGTGGTGGACGTCTAGTACGAACCCCTATGCGTACCCTTTGTGATGGTCCATTGTGTAAGTTAGCTAGTTAAGAAATGATGTAAACATGATATGTGTGGACGCGTGTTTATTAAATGCAATGTGATGTATTCCTTTGTGTTAGTTTTGTTTGTATGTTAAATGTGTACCCCTAGTGTTTGGTTCCCCCCTAATGGGAGTGTGATGCCAGCTAGTGTAAATAGGGGTTGAGAGGCACATGGTCTACCATCAGGAGATTACGAGCTTAGGGTGTTGTCCCTAATCCTAATAAAGGATCTATGTCAAGTCATTGTAATCTTCCCATGGACGTTAACCGTGGCCTACTCCCCCACATATGAGAGCCACACTTGTTGGTTCATAGTGCAAACCTATTCCTTGATGTTTATAACCCATGGGTAAAGGATGGAATAATATGGACTACCAGTGATTCATACTTATGTGGTCAGGGACCACCAGTTACTCATATTCATGTGGTTAGGGACCACCAGTGCTTCATGTTTATGTGGTCAAGGACCACCAGTGATGTATATTAATGTGGTTGGGGACCACCGTTATTCGTATTTATGTGGTCAAGGACCACCAGTTATTGCATGCTATAATACTTATGATGTGGTTAGAGAACCACCATTCCCATCCTCCCCTTAGGTGGCTTACCAAGTCACGTGGTGTTTGTAATGTGCAAATTTTATTGTTGAAATATGAATTATTTATAATTCTTGATTGATGTTTTATTTTATTATGTGCCAGCAATGTGTAATTTTACATTTATGTACTTAGGCTATTTAGCCATTTGGAAGTTGTTATATAGTCCGATTTGCCTCAAGGACTTGTTTAATTTCACCTTTGACTTATGATTGGAATGTTGCAATGTAGCTACAATTTATCTTTAATTTGTTTCTCTTGAATTTATAGTTCCCTCTTGGGAATTTTATTGAAACTTTGGTTTATGATCTTGTGTTATTCAGTTTGAGGCTTTCTCCTTGGTTGCAAATTTGCTGGCATGTGTGGTGTAATGTGGAATTTGTAAACTGCCATATCCCAGGGGGTTCCCTGGCAGGTCGTATAGGGGAGTAGATGTGTTGGGGAATTATTTTGAAAGGGGTTGTGAATGGGACTGGTATAGGACAGTCATTAATCCATTCTTCCCTCATTCTATGATTATTCTTATCTATATGGAGGAGTCCTTAGAGAAGGGCCTCGAGTGGTATCCAAGAATATCCATCCTTGTAAACCCCATTATGTGAGCCTTGTGTTGTAAATTATGTGACTGTATGAGGATAGGCACACCCATTGGGAAGAGCACCCTTTGTATGAGGACAGGCGCACCCATTTGGGAAGAGCATCCTTGCTATTGTTGTGCGTACATGTGAAATTACAAATAAATGCGATGTGGCATACCTATGAGCTATGTGAGAAAAAAATAGTAACATGTGATGCAAAGTTAATATTATTTGAGACATGGTATGAGTGCCATAATTACAAGGTAAAATGTCCTCTTAAGCATATGTTTTGACAAAATGTGAAGCTAATAATTCTGAGACATGATTGGTCAATGAAACAAAAATATTTTCTAACATCATGAGTGATGTTTATGATGCAAAGAAATTTTGGAGGTGTATAAAAGGTTATGAATTCATTTAGATATAGTTTTGCATAATTTAATTGAAGTCGATTACATTGTTAATAAATTAGACCTACATGGATGGTTGTTAGCATATGTTAAATTAATCATATATCTAATAAATGTTCCAGTATGGGAAATTTTGTTCTAAGTTTTTAAATATTTAATTCATGGAAGAGATTTGCTACTAATATGAGCTTATAGCTAAATGTTTAGATTCTTCCATCCAGAAAGTAAAAGTAATTAGTAAGTTTGATATAAATGTTCTTATATTGAGATTATGTTTTCAAACCTAAATGACTTCAAGGAGGAAGTCTAAGCTAAGGGGAGGGAGATGTAAGGCCTCTCTTTGCATGTGACTAATACAATCTTAAAGTGTTATATATTCCTCCTAAATAGATGGTTATATATATTGCAAGCGATATGAAGATGATTGTCTAACAGTAACCTTATAGTTTTACGTTATGTTATTTTACTTAATGAAGATGTATGTGCATGCAAATTATTGTATGAGATTCGAACTTATAAGATGAATTTGAAATAAGATAATTGTTGTGTCATATTACATTGGAAGAGTAATTAGCTATGTAAATGATTCATGAATAAAGTTACAAAGATTCGATTTACAATTAATGTTATTTATTAATATGCCTAACTATAGTTAATTATGTTGTGTAGGAAACTAAATGAGTCGATGTGGGATTAACATTAAAGATCGAGAAGATAACGGTGCTAGCATGAGAAGGGATAACCATCAAGTGCAAATCAAAAGACTTCTTGTTGAGGATATAAATTTAACTCCATATGAGACCTAAAAGCAAGTAGAGTAAATGTATTGGAGGGCTAAGGAATCAAATATGCAAATAGGAGGATGGATAAATATTGGAATCAAATCAGATACATCTTTGGGAAGTCCTAAGTGTAGCCCTATTTGACTTAGAAGGGTTTAAGGTTTTATTATTGATTGGTTGATTATGTTTGAGTAGAATCCAATTGTAGGTCACGTGATGTGAGTTTGGTTGGGGTTGGAACCCTTGGTCAAGATCAAACTCGTATGGATTCTTTTGTGGGTTTTAAAAAGGGATTATTGAGTCAATTTCCTTGGTTTTTGAACAAGAATAGACCCCTAGGACCTATACCTATGGGTTTGGAACCTTTTTGACATGTGAACTTGTCCTTGGAGTGTGAAAAGACCCCTCAAAAGTCCACATTCATGAATATGACGAATTCAAAAGTGTTGGGGCTTGGGAAGTGTGACTTGTAACTCTCAACTTCCCACTCCCCAAAAGTTCTTGGAATTGGCACAAGACTCACACATGTGTGAGCACTTGTGGGAAAGAGTGTAGGTTTGGAAGATTTCTATATAGCTCAAGAAGATGGAAGATTTGGGCATTGCCCACTTCTCCTCTTGGAGAACTCTAATGGAGATAGTAGAGAATGATCAAGATGGCTTGGCAGAGGAAAGAAGGTTCAAGGAGTTAGCCTCCTCATAAAAAGAGATAAGTATTCTCTCCTACTACTATTTCCCTTTGTTATTGGTGGTAAAGATGTGAAATATGGAATGAATCATGGTGGAGAATGGAAGGTAGAGAACTTAGATACATTAAGTTTGTGCTATGTTAGTTTGATTTCTTTGTAAACATGAGAAAAGACTCCATTTATCATCATGGAGCTAAAATAATTCCTTGCTTGGGGGTATGGCTAGAGCCCATGAGGCTCCATGACGCCATTACGGTAGGGTGGAGAGAAAGCTTTAATCAGTTGTGTGTCCTTTATTTTATTTCTTTAAACTTATTTGTAAAATGAAAAGCTAGCATTTGTTTGTAACATGAAAGAGAATGGAAAAGACCAGGTTGCATCAAAGGTTGTGATTCTTTAAAAGGCTTATATTTATGTTATTAAAAATGGAATAGAGCAAGACTAAATCCATTGTAGGTCATTCATTATATGTCTTAAAATTAGTTGTAATATGTAAGCTAGTGAATGTTGTAATGTGAAAGAAATTGGAGAAAGAGCAAGTCTTATCCCTTGTGAATTTTATGTTGTTTTTCCTTCTAAATACTGAATGCAGTGTCAAAAGTATTTTATTTGGTTGTCATAAAAGAAACATATACACCTTGTGAGTTGCAGCAAAATTCCTTCTTCAAGACTGTATAAGAAATTACTATTAATTTCTTATATAGTTGAAAGGTTATATTATGTATCTTTGCAGTAGTATGGAAATGTGTTTTGCTTCAATTGTCATGATGGAAAGATGCAGATAAGAGGTAGAAAGGTAAATATAATGGGGTAATGAAATGATTATTCTAGCTGCATTTATGATATAATATATTTTGTGGTGGTAAAGTGTATTTTTAAATGTTTAGCAATGAATTTGATTTGTTGTTCTTCACAGTCTGAGAAACTACGAGCAGCACATACTTGTGTAAGTCATTTTAGAAAACAAATGTAAAAGCTAAACGAATAAATAGAATTGTGCAAACCTAAACAAAAAATAAAATACCTGACCTCTCTTCTTCACAAATTGAATGATGTTGAAATAGCTTAAAAATATATGTTAATTATAAGCTGTGTAAGTGGTTTCAGTTTTATCGCTTACACTCAAATGTCTACAGTAAAATAAAATAAAGATAGTAAAAAAAAAAACAAAAAACAAATTTAGTGCCTGGTCTAAACTAAAGAAAAAATATACATATATACAAAGAAAAATGTAGGGGAGACCAGGTAAGGGTTGAGCCAAGATGACTACTAGCAACTCCTCTTCTAACTATTGTTATTCACCCAGATTGTAAATAAAAGGTGAAAGCATTTAGTTACTTGAACCTTGATCAGGCAGAATGGGACGACTATTAACCAGTTAATAAGATAACACAAAAGTTAGATCTAAGTTGGTTGTGTGTTTCAAAATAGTGCACTAGATTTTGCACAAATTTACTAATAATATATTCGTGCCAGAATGTGTAACTGTTAAGGTGATCTGGAAACCAAAGATCATTATAGTTAGGATAACCTGAAAACCAACATCCAGAGAGATTATGCACACATGATTAGCCTAAAAATAAATAAATAAATAAATAAATAAGAAAAAAGAAAAAAAAAAAACCCAGCATTATTGTTGATGCATTATTTCTCAGAAAACACGTTTCCAGCTACATGCTTGAAAATCTCACCAAATGCCCCAATGTTGCCACTTTCTGGAAGCGGAATACAATGAGGCCCATATAATCTGCATTGAAACAACATCATTAAAAAATAAAAAAAAAGTCACTACTGCAAATATGTTAAATCTCAGATCTCAAAATCTTTGTAAACAAATAATCTAGAAATGGAGATTAATCTTAGGCCTGAAGATGTAGTTGTAATGTCGTGACAGATCCTTGTTCTGTATGTAGAGGATTATTTTTTTAAAAAAAAATAATAGAGGGCGCCTAGAACAACACCCATAAAGCCAAATATTATCTCAGACAACAACTGAATTTTTTTACTACCTCTGTCTTCAGCTAAGTATTACCAGGCCGCGCCCATTTGGACCCTAATAAAAGTTGTGCCATGCTATTTCCTTGCGTTGGAAGTTTTAAAAAAAAAAATCTACTTACACCTGTCAGGTTTCTTTTTCACTAGGGCCAACAAAGAAATTAGAGACCAGAGTAAATGCATGGAAATTGTACCTTGTATTTGGCTTAATTATGAGCTGCTTTGTAGGCTCGATGAGGTCCTTTAGGAAGCGTATGATAAATGCTATGGCTGTAGAAACCAGTCAATCAATAGATACATTCCCTTATTTGGCTAAATACACTACAATACGTCTTAGTCAAAAGTGCTGCCAGGACTTTAATGCCATTCAATGAATTGGCAGGTGAGTAGCTGTGTAAGCGACACACTATTGCCTCAACTTAGTAACCTGCAGGAATTTGGAATGATAGCATAGCTAACACAAGGTACTGGCATTAAAAGAAATACATGAATATGAAAAAACCAAAGAATGAATGTTAATATTAAGATACAGTATTACTAGACGATGCAATTGCTATTCAATTTAAAACGTGTCCTTGACTTCATTATTTAGGAGCAATGGAAATGCTAGATAACACTGTAGTCCTTTATAAAAGTTATCGCTGTGTGCATTCGTTCAGTGGTCTATGACTTGTCAATGGGGAAGATTTCAGCATTGAAGATTATAGTGAATGTTACGCAGCCTTAAAACTAATATCTGACACAAAGCATTTAATAATAGAATCATCAAATAAGAATCAATAAGATCTATGCCAATGAAATAAGTAATGGTATTATACGGATTTAAGACTATGACAAACAAATAAGGATGAAAGAAGGAAAGAAAAAAATACAGCAAATAAATAGTCAATCCATTGTGGGCCTCGTATCATGTGCGTGGCTTTGGGAAGAAGAAACAAAAAAAAAACTCACATAAGCTCCATTCCCACCACCTCCTCGTGAGAAGACATTTTTATCAATTAAAAAAAAATTATCATATAAATTTCTAAGTTAAAGACTCCTTCAATGAAAAGAGGGGAATATATTCCCATACTACTTTGTTTTGAAAAAATGTCTCTATTGACTTAAATAGGAAATAATATAAGGATAAAGGCCACGTGGTATTAGGTATTCCTAAAAAGAAAATGGGTATAGTTTCTTTTTATTTTCCCTCTTTCCTTTCTTTATAGGAAAATAATCTTATAGTTTTAGTTTGTTTATTTCTTAAAGGAAAATAATTCTTAGTTAAAGAAAGAATGCATATTATGAAAAGAACAAGTAGATGATCAAATTAATAATAAATAAATATGAAAATTTTATAGTTAAGTAAATTATAAATATCCTATTTAATTTTGTACTTCCATTGAGTGGTTGAGAGTTATGGTGGGTTTTTTCAGCAGAGTCAAGGTAGTTTGAAAAAGGGTAAGGTGAACAAACATTAAAATTGTACATTAATCAATCCTTGGATTTTCATTTAACTAGGCTAATACACTTGTGGGATTGTTCTCCTTGGTATCTTCACACACCCAAATATTGTACTATGACCTTTATCCCCATTGCTTGAGGTGAGTGTGATGGTATCCTTTCACACCCACTTGTTTACATACCTATCCTCACCCTCAGGTAACGTGTCAACGATTCCATAAAGAGGATTCACATAAGAGGATGATGTTAAAATATTTAAATATGGAATTTGAAACATTTTATGATTTTGGATTAATAAAAATATTAGAAGTATTAAATAAGGAAAGTAAATTGATAGTATGGTGGGGGGGGGGGGTTAGTTAATAACAATAATATGCTTTGGACTTAATAATAGTGATATGCTTAATGTGAATTTGATCCTTCTATGAAGCGAACAAGAATTTAAATAGTTATGGTTTGATTTTATTACCTGTGTACAAGCATATATATGTAGAGCACATCTCCTTCTTGAAACTTGGTAAAACGTTGGCATTAGTTCAAAAAAATATATATGTTGGGTTTTTCTAGTGAAAATTATGGGCATGATAGGATTTATAGGGTTCACAAGATTCTTAGAATAACAAATCTATATGGGTTGATGGTTTAGAGTTTAGGGTTAATGCTTAAGGGTTAGGTTATAGGTTTTAGGATTTCTATGGTTCATGAGATTCTTAGAATAAAAAATCTATATGGGTTATGTTTTTATGGCTCATCTCCTAGGCCTTAGGTCCTGCGGTTTAGGGTTTCTAGGGTTCATGAGATTCCTATAATAACAAATCTATATGGGTTAAGAGTTTAAGGTTTATCTCCTAGGGTTAAGGGTTTAGGTTTTCTAGGGTTGATGAGATGATTAGAATAACAAATCTATATGGGTTAAGGGTTTGGGGTTCATCTCCTAGAATTTAGGTCTTAGGGTTAAGGGTTTAAGGTTCATATCTTAAGGATTTAGGATTTATAGGGTTCATGAGATGCTTAGAATAACAAATCTATATGGGTTAGGAGGTTAGGGCTCATCTCCTAGGCATTAGGTCTTATGGTTTAGGGTTTTTTAAGTTCATGGGATTCTTATAATAACAAATCTATATGGGCTAAGGGCTTAAGGTTCATCTCCTATGGTTTAGGTCCTAGGGTTAAGGGTTTAGGGATTCTAGGGTTCATGATATGCTTAGAATAACAAATCTATGTGGTTTAAGGGTTTAGGGTTTATCTCCTAGAATTTAGGTCTTAGGGTTAAGGGTTTGTGATTCATATCTTAATGGACCTTTAGGATTTCTAGGGTTCATGAGTTTCATAGAATAACAAATCCATATGGGTTAATATTTTAGGGCTCATCTCTTAGGTCTTAGGTTCTATGGTTTAGGGTTTTATGGATTCTAGGGTTCATGAGATGCTTAGAATAAAAAATCTATATGGATTAATGGTTTATGGTTTATCTACTAAGCTTTAGGTCCTATGGTTTATGGTTTAGGGTTTTTAAGGTTCATGAGATGCTTAGAATAATAAATCTATATAGGTTAAGGGTTAAGGTTTCATCTTGTAGGCTTTAGGTCTTATGGTTTAAGGTTTAAGTTTTATAGGTTTCATGAGATGCTTAGAACTTAGAATAAAAAATATAATATGGGTTAAGGGTTTAGGTCTTCGTGTTAAGGATTTAGTATTTCTAGGGTTCAGGATATTCTTAGAATAAAAAATCTATATGGGTTAATGGTTTAGGGTTCATCTCCTAGGATTTAGGTCCTAAGGTTAAGGGTTTAGGATTCTTATCTTAGGGAACTTGATGAGATGCTTAGAATAAAAATTTTATATGTGGGTTAAGGTTTTAGGGTTCATCTCATAGGATTCAGGTTCTAAGGTTAAGTGTTTAGAATCTTCATATCCTAGGGTTTATGAGATGCAACTCCTTAATCCACTTTATTGCATCCCTTTAATTCATTATCTCAACTCCCATTAATCCACACTCTTGCATCCCTTTAAGTCATTATATCAACTACCCTTAATCCAAACTCTTGCATCTCCTTAATCCATCCTATTAAAGGACCCTTAAATCATATCGTATTACATCCCCTTAATACACCCTCTTTCATCGCTTAAGTAACTCTCATAATTCCCCTTAAGCAATCCTCTTAGCTCTTGTTAAGCCATATCCTAGGATTTATGAGATGCATCCCCTTAGTCCACCCTCTTGCATCCCTTTAAGTCATTCTCTTAACTCCCCTTAATCCACCCTCTTGTATCCCCTTAAGTCATTCTATCAACTCTCCCTCATCCACACTCTTGCATCCCATTTATCCATCCTATTAAAGGACCCTTAAGTCATATCCTCTTATATCGCCTCAATCCACCCTCTTGCATACCTTAAGTCACTCTCATAATTCCCCTTAATCCATCCTCTTAGGAACTATTAAGCCATATCCTAGGGTTAATGAGATGCATCCTTAATAATCCACCCCCTTGCATCCCTTTAATTCATTCTCTTAAATCCCCTTAATCCACCCTTTTGTATCCATTTAAGTGATCTTATTAACTCCCCTTAATCCATGATTTCTCATCCCCTTAATTCATTCTCTTAACTCCCCTTAAGGAATTCTCTTAGGAACCCTTAAGCTATATCCTCTTAGGTCCCCTTAATCTGTCCTATGGAAAACATCACTTGAATTTGTAAGGAATTTATAAGATCCAATTTTCTAACTTTTACTATAAATTGTTCTTTTCTTGCATGAATTATTTAGTTAAATGACTCATAAAAAATATAGTTACTTTAATTACATTAATTATTTTTGCAAGTTCTCATCAAGTTGGTCTACCATCTAATTGTCACTATAAAAAAATTTATCAAGAGACTATGTAAATATCAATTTGTGGCCTTGAGCTAAAAGTTTATAAGCATTAATTGTATGTGCATGCACATATGTTTCATCATATTATATAGTTGTATTAAACATCAATATACATTATATATGTGTATTCAATGCATGAAGTTCAATGAACTTATTAGTCACTTTTTCAATATCTTGTTCCAATTTTATCTTATACAAATCATGTCTTATATTTACCACATTTTATATAATTGTTCATTGTGTAGATTATACATTTTATGCATACAAGGAGATAGATTTGTGTTTAGTGATTCAAATATTTGATAGAATTGGAAAATATTTAAAATTACCTACCCTTAATTTATTATGAATATTATCTAAACTATTTAAGGAATGTTTTAATTTGTCAACTAACCATGTGATAAATTATTGAAATTTAAGATTTAATAACTTTAGGACATTTATAAACTTAATTCAACAATGGCATGTAAATATATATGAAATTTGATTCTAGATAAGAATTTATGTAGTGCATATTACTTGAAAATTAGATAAAATATATATACACACACGATTGCATATAATCATCAAAATGAACATAACAAGATCATAGTTGAGTACATATATAATCATCATATTAAAGTAAACTAATATAAATAAACAAAAATATGATCATATTGATCGATATAATGTATGTGAAATGGTCAATGACATAACATGTTCAAAATCTATATGTCAAGTCCAACACATATATTTAAATAAAACTGGATCTATAGTCCATAAAATTTAAAACCATCTAACTATGAGTGTGATTAGTCAAATCAAGTCTCCTCTTTTCTCCATGTGGACTAGATGTACCTGTATCATGTTGTAGAAGAGTACAAGAAACTTGAAATTAGATTTAAGATTATTTAGAAAATTTGATTTAATTTAACATATAAACTTAAAAATATAAACTTGATAAAAATAAATTTAATTAAATATCTAGTAAATAAAGTAAAAATGATTTTGAGTATGCATAAATTACTGTATGATCATGTGAATCTATTGGCACATTTTGTTGAATGGGAAGTATAATTGTCCATTGAGAAGGTCCAAATGCTTGATCTACTAATTCCTGCATATTCAAATCAAGAAATTTAAAATTTGTTAGAACCTTGAATATAAATATTTAAAATGTCCCTAAAAATTGTAAAGGAGATTTAGTAAATTTTACAACCTCGAATGATATGACCTCATGATCACACATATGATATTTCCCATGCATAAAATTCGATGACGTCCCAGGTGTGCTTGTCATGGGTATCACATGAACTCCCTGCATATAGATACAATAATGTATAGATCATTCACACATGTGTACAAATTAATAAATTAGATCTATGATGTGTATTTATTTTAAACTTAAACTTTTGAAAGAACGCACCTAAGATGGCCCATGCATAATAGTTGATGATGACTCAGGATTTCTCACCACAACTTGTGGTTAGTCGGTACTTAGTATCGCATGACCTCCTTGCATCTAGGTACAACATATCATTTCACCTATGTGTACAAATTAAAATTACATTAGATATGTCCACATAAATTAAAATATATATTGGTTTGTACTTAAGAGAAGGGTGAGCCCAATTCTATAGCACTTGAAATACATACACGATCATATTGAGATTTAGCAATCGTGTGATCATGCATCTACATTGAACACTTCTTAAATTAATATTATATATACATATATAATTTAATGTTATTATTTAAATGAATTTTGTACACTTCAAAAAAATTAAAATGTGCCTAAGTTCAAAAGATGTACATCCTAGATGAATGTGGATCACTTGAAGTGGATGCCTAAGTATGCCCATAGCCTGATCCTCCATGATCTCTATTTCCCACTTTAGCTGCCACGTGTGTAGTCTAATGAGTGATATGTCTCGAAAGAAAAATCAATGCTCCTAATGTCAAAAACATTGTCTGTTGTTGAAATATAGTGGGAACACCAAGAGAAGGAGCAATAATAGGAATAATCGGAGCACATCACTAAGGATTAACATGTGCTCCTAATCTATGTTGGGGCATGCCACACCCAGCTCCATGAAATGACCTCATATCAAAATAGTTGGGTTTTAAACCCAACTCAAACTCAGCCCATAAATTTCTCAAATAGTAAAGGGGAACCTCACAATTTCCATGTGGTGGAGTATCAAACATCATCCACCATCTATCAAAAAAAAAATTAGCCATTTGTGGGTTCCTACACCATTTAATTGAAATTCATTTTTTAGTGGGTGGAATTGGTTTGTTTGTTTGGGGGCTAAAGAAATTTTAGAAAACAGATTGTTTTGTAATTTTAAGGTCATATATTTCTTTATAAGACAATTCCTCTACATAGAATTGTCTCCTCTCTTCTCTCCATTGATGGAACCTAACTATGTCCATATCAATGGATAAAATAGAATAGACAATAGTTTGCATTGAATATGAAAACTGTGTGAGATGGGGGAATATTAGGCTCACTTTTTATCAAATCTATATTTTCTTGAATCACATTAATGACGAGGGTTACACCACCTGAAACCATAGAGACATAATAATAGATACCAACACAAAAGATGTGAGATAGAAGATAGCCCATTTTCAATTACTTTTTAGAAAATGAATTTACATATTCAAATCTCACATGCTATAGCCTCATGGGCTTGGTTCATTAGAAAAAAAAATCAACTCTAAAAGAAAAACTATTATTCAGAGCCATAATTTGCAGTAATGGAGCCACCTTCTACAACTCCCTCATATATATTTTTATTTTACCCAATAATTTACCTAGAATATTCTAGAAAGTTTGAATTTCCCTTTTTTTTGGTGCCAAAATTTCCACTATTTGATTTCTTGCGTAGGAAGAAATTTTAATGAAATTCACTTTTTAGACTGTAGGCCCATAACTTTTAATATGGCTGTCCAATTTGCTATTATTGCACATTGTTGGAAAGCTCTCGATGGGCTCTACAATGTGTGAACCACCATAGGTATCTTTGTCAACTTTTTGATCTATTTTAGGGCCTCTAAATTCTTTATATATGAATTTGAAGCTACATTGGAGAAATTTCCTAGGACATAAGCTTTAATTTCTCCCAAACCATGCAAGGTATTGATATGATTCTTTCGTGGCCAAAAATGTTTTACAACTCTACTCCTTTGGGTAAATTCTTAGGTCCATATGAGAATGTTTAGGCCAACTTACTAAAAATAGTAAGTGACTATTTTTTGCTATTGTTGATACTTGACTATCTTACAGCCCTTAAGTACCATCATGGAACTCAAAACAACAAAATAAAATAAGGAAAAACATTTTTTTGGGTGATGCAAGATTGTCCTACATTGTTGAATGCTCCTACATCAATTAAGGTTTGGTCTAATGCTCTCTCTTAACTGATTTTGATCTACTATAGGGAATGGAGGCTTAGGAGGTGGAGAGGGTGGAGGTGTGCATGGTTTTTTCATGGTGGAAAATGTAGATATATGGGATTTCCAAGCTGCTCATTAGGTATAAAATCCTCTATATTAAATTTAAGCTCCATGTTCAATGAAATGGCAACTGTGTGTTAAACAATTAAAAAATATATATGAATAAACTAATTAAATAATGTTCACAATTTGAAAGTTATAAATCACATTGAACATGCACAAATTCAAAATACATTTCATTTGAAGACACATTCAATTTAAAAAATTAAAAAATCCATAGCATGAAAATTTAGCCTAATTTATGTTGTAGAATTTGTACAAACAATCATAGCCTTCCCTATGACATGTACATTAAATTATAGGATTAAAGTCACGTACATACCCTTGATTAAATTCTCACTCTATCTTAAATTTTGATTTCAACACAATGGCCTAATTTAAAATCTTTAAATATTAATATCAAGGTCATACTTCATTGATTTGATAAGTGGGAAAATTATAAATGTATTATGTATAATTTAATGAGCTACTTGATCATAATTTATTGCTGGAATTTCATGATTGTGTGATTTTGGTTTAATTTCTAACTAAATTTATAGAGTTATTTTTCTTAACTAGCCTATATTTCCTTACTAATTTGAGAAGATAATCATGGCTATTTCAAAATTTTCTTAGGTTTTGTTATTATATATTTGATATACATATTTATAAGTCTCAAACATTGTCACTTTTGAAAATTTTAAGTATTAGGTCCATGAAGAGGAATATATAAAATTATAAATTGTCCATTCATTAAACCATGAACCTTGAATTTTTATTGCAATAAAATTTATTATGTGAATTAGAGCCAACAAGCATATTCATCTCAAATTTATTTTATGATAGAGAGTTTAATTTTATTAAATCATGTATATTCATTAGGTTTTGTGTTGAATTATAGTAACCATATGGTTTCATTTTCCTTGCAAGGTTAAAATTGAGTGGTAAATTGTACTTGCCAAGACTATTTTGATGAAATTTGATACTTGGTTTTGAGTTCCTTAGAGGTATGTATAGGGACATAGATACAAATTTTGGGGACTTTTTGTGCACCTACGCATGAAGATTATGAACATAGGTGAATATTGCTAAATAAATTGAACAAGGACTTGGAAAAGTGAGCGCACCAAGTATTTGAAGATTTGTTAGAGGAGGAGAATAAGGATTAGGAGTGATAAAGATATTACTAATGCAATATTGGGCTCACCAATAAGTATTATTAAGACCATATTTGAAACAAGTTATTATTTCATTGAAAATGTAGAATTTGGTGCTAGCTATGCTCCTTGTATGGAAAATATACAAGCATTATGAAAGGTTGAATGTGATTTTATGTAAATTAAGGCTTAACTAAAGTATTTTTATAAAGATATGAGATTTTATAAAGAAGTTATTATTGTAGGGACTATGTGATTTGAGGGCTAGTAAAAAGACAACAAATCTAGACATTATAAATCTAATTTAGGTTTAGGTTTTAGGGTTTAGGTCCTAGGGTTAAGGGTTTTAGTTTTTAGGTATATTTTTTTTGGAACCTAGGGTTTAGGATTTTGATTTCTATTTTTTTTTCCTATTTAGGTTAAATTCAAGTTAATTTAGGTAAATATTTTATGGTTTTCAATTTACAATTTAACATTTTTAGTTTGGTTGATTTTTGGGTTACAAATAAAATTTAAAAACTACAAAATATTCTTGAACCTAATACAAACAAAACAAACAAAAACTAAATAACAATTACAAAACAAAAATGGAAGATATAAAGCAAAAAAAGAGTAGAATTCAACCAACTCAGAGGTCGTTGAGGTCGGTTGTATCGATGGGAGGAGGTGGTAGTGAAAATTAGGTTGAATTCAGCCCTCAAGAATGCATATGTGTAATTATTTCTCTTCCTCAAGTCAATGGCCAAACTGTAGTAAAAAATGAATAAGATAGTCATTTATTTAAAAAAGTCAATAGCTTTTAGTAATGTGTACATGTTATAAAATGTGTACATGTCACTAACACATACACATTTTGTAACGTGTACACTTTTCTTGGTGCATACCCAAATCTAAATGCATACACATTCAGATTTAGGCTTAGGTACCTAATCCAAAGCATGAAAATGTGTTGTGTTTCTTGCGATTTTCTTTTGTTTTGGCTGAAACTTCCCCTATTCATGGACCCAACTTCTTTCTTTTACCATCATATTTCAATGCTTTTGATTCCAAGATGGGATACCACCTTAGAGATAAGAATCATCAAAATTTTGGTGATGCATATGAAGTTTCCCTGCATATTGAAAGGAATAGAAGAGCATGAAGGAAAGTAGGGAGAAGAGAAGATGTAAAGATTTTAGAAAACCCTAAAGGCCATCAAAATGAAAAAGAAACAACACAGGAAGATAAGATAGAGAAGATGAGGAATATCTTGAAGGACTTGAATTATAATATGTCTAAATAGGAAAAGGGTTTGGAAACTAATAAGTAAAAATTTCAAAGAAATGAAAGGCTACCAAGATTGTATGATCAACAATAGAATACGAATTAGTATAATTGTAAGCTTGCTTTTAACAATGAAAAAATTAAAAAATGAAGAAACTCTAGGTCCAACGGTAGAAATTATGGGATGGAAATTGAATGGTGATTGCTCCTTGGCTTCATATCATGGAAATGAAGGTAGATTTCCTAGAAAAAGTTGTGATACTTTACGTGGGCATGATGGTTATGTATATAAAGAGATAAAGATCAATAGTGGTAGTTAAAAGGAAATCAATTAATTGACTATGGTTTACAGTTAGAATAGATGAATGAGTTCCTTTGAAAAGGTAGGACAAAGAGTTTGATCAATGGCCTAGGTTTGAAGTTGAAGATCCAAAATGGCTAGTCGAGGATAATGGCAGTGAAACCCTCATTTGAGTTGTTAGTTTACATAGAATATAAAATTAATATCTATAACCACACAAAATACCAAGTTAATTAATGATTAGTTCATTTGGGTGACAAAGATCATATTCTTAGCAAACAAAAGATTGAATACAAAGAATATGTGTTAATGAACATAAACCTTAGATTAGTTACATACTAGAAATGGAATTGGTACAAATTTTGAGGAAGATGGTGTGTGGCTCAATGTATAGGAAGCTTTTTAGAGAATAAAATGAGTGAAGGAAACCATAGCAGAGGATCTATACGTGTGTGAAAATCTTGATGAAATTATTGAAGTCAATGAAGATTTACAAAATGAAGACAATAAAAAATTGACTAAGATTTGATGCATGTAGAAGAGTAAGATTGTGAGAAGTTAACTAGATAAAGTATGTACATCTTGAGATAGAGTGAAACCAAAAAAATCATTAGAGAAGATCATCAATGGTTTGCATTCAAGTTAAATAATAAAAAGAGGTGCAAAGTAGAGAATTGAGTTGCAAAGACTACAACAAAGAGTTGACTAGTTGAAAATAAAGTTGCAACATTGAATTGTGTTCAATAGAACAAATTGTAATATCTTGATTGTTAATCTAATTTGTGGGTGTCATTAGATAACTGGGTAGGTAGTCAGTGTAGGGATTTTTTTTCCTTGGAGTGGGTGCTCCTAAAACTAGAGTATTGGTGTCTCCTTAGGGTTGGTGTCCTTAAACTTTGCAATCAAATATTTGATTGTGATTATGGATTAGGACAATAGATCCTAGAAACTATTCTCAATGTGTTTTTTCCCATCTTGGTTTTTCCATACAGATATGTTGTGTTATGTGAAATTGTGTGTGAATGTTCATTTATTTGCTAGTTTAGTTTAATCTAAACTAATAGAGCTAAAAGGAATTAATTTTCTTGTAGCTTTAAAGGGCTTATTAAATTAATTGATCTATTGTTTCACTTATCTCTCAGTAACACTTGCAATGGCATCATTTAATCTTTTCTTCTAAATTTTTTCTTAAAAACCCATGGAAGGATGACCTAACTTGTTTATTTCATGCTTTAGAGTAAATAACTTTCAATTTAGGCTTGAGAACTTACAATTCTATGAGTATTTTAATTTTTTCTTAAAATTTAACCAAACCCTTCACATTTACTTTGGATCTAAAATTGAACAATACAAATTGAAACTTAGTTTGGTTTTATTAAAATGAAGATTCACATCTCTTTTGGTTCACTAAAATGAACCATTTTCTTCTTTTCTTGATATGATTGGATAAAATTTTAGTGTGTATCCTCTCCCCTTGTACTTTGTGTGATCTTGGGTGAAGAGAAACACTCTTAGTTTACAAAAAAATTGAGTTACCTTAAGGAATGCTACGTATCCTCTGCCCTTACGCTTTGTGGAATCTTGGGTGAAGAGAAATATAATTTCTTGTTGAATATTATAGATAACAGAGAGTGGGGGTGAATCAGTTATCATAAAACAATTTTCTTTTCTTTAACTAATCTAGAGCAAGCTTATATCAATAAAAAAAAAATCAAATCTAGATATTTTAATGAATGCACACAGCAACAACAAGCACAATGAACACTAGAATATACATGGAAACCTAATAAGGGAAAAAACATGGAGAATGCTAATTCTCAATAATATAACATTGGTTCAGGTGATTTTTACAAAGGCTCACTACCAAAATGCTCACTACAAGTATGGCTCACTGCCTAATTAATACAACTGATTAAAAAATAGTCTCACTAAAAGAAGTGAACTCATGAAGTTGCATCTAGATATGCATGAATTCAATTTTGGTTAAGAGAAAAATATATGTTTGTAGCAAATTTGATCAAGAATCTTCTACACAACTTCCTCACACAAACTCTACAAAACAGATTACTTCTTCCTTCACACCATTTTATCTGTGCATACACATCATACTCCACTCTCCTTGTTTCATCAAAAAAAAAAAACTTTTACTTATACCATTTCATGTTTCCATAAACTCATAGGTTGACCAATCACAATTTGAATTTAGATCACCACAAAAACATGTCAGCATGAAGAACAACCTTGAAATATTCAATAACGCCTTGCATGCTTGTACTAGACCCAAAATATAGGTCACACAAAAAGATCTTCTTA
The DNA here is from genome assembly GCA_007258455.2 of Sequoia sempervirens. Classification (NCBI taxonomy): domain Eukaryota; kingdom Viridiplantae; phylum Streptophyta; class Pinopsida; order Cupressales; family Cupressaceae; genus Sequoia; species Sequoia sempervirens. The sequence continues at coordinate 233,049,236 of VDFB02379711.1, read as the reverse complement.
CCACATTACCAAGGGACCCATAAATAGGTCATACATAAGATGGGTTTATTACATAACATAATTATCAAAAGATAACAATCTTTGAATTACATGAAATATATTTCAGAGTTGATGGGAATGCCACAACCAAGACCAAATCTTGATTATCATCAATTTCAATATCAACTAGAGAAACACAATTTCACATGCTAAAATTTGTAACATGCTACATGAATTTCTAGATAGAAAGGTTACCCAGAGTAAGCTTTGAGCACAACAACCAACATCAAAAGATTATTCTTCATTATTCTACATTAACTGACTTCCACAGATGTCCCAAAAAGAAGTAATGCCATATCTGGATCAAAGATAACATCCATACTATGTAACATCATAGCACTCAATAGGATAGATCATTTATGTATATCATTTGGAGTACAACCTTCCAGATCCAAGGTTTTGACATCAATGACAACAATGCTAAGTCATCTCAACAACTTCTCAACAATCTCCCCCTTTGGCATTCATGGAAAAACAACAAAAACACAAAAATAAAAAAATTCAAGCACCCCCCCTTAGACAAGCAATTCAATACCTCTTCTTTTTTTCTCATCATTTTTCTCCCCCTTTTTTCACTCAAATTCAAAGGGAAAAATAAGAACATTTAGGAGATCAAGTAAAAATAACACTTTTCACATGAAAAATCTTATTGTACCTTTCTTTCACAATTGGAAGAATCCTCTTCCAAGCTAGTAATGTAGAAACCATTCTAGCACACATACTATCTAGTAAACTCAACAACATAAATGAAGATGAATAGTCCAGAGACAGACACTACCATTCACAATCCTCTGCATCAGGCATTTTTAACCAACCAGAAATTTTTAACCAAATCTTCCCTTTGTCTCTGAATAGGCAATAACTCATAACTCTACAACTCTTATTCTCTATTTTTCATCCTTTTCTTTGAATAAGTCAAAACACTTCCCAATATCATTCAATTTAGATTCAATAGCTTCAATTTTTCTTCTAAAATTATCAGTAGTAGTAGGCCACCAGAGAAAAAACCTATAGATGTTAGGCATATATCCTTAATGAATTCTCTTGTCTCACCAATGTGTTTGGATAAAAAAATTTCCTTTGACACACCTCTCAATCATATCTTGGAAATTACGTCCTTCATATCCTTCCCAAGACAACCTTTCTTCAACAACTTCTACCAAATCATCTGATAATGAGTCAGAAAAATCTAAAACAATAATACCCTTATTGAGCAGATAATCAGCCAAGGAATCATCAATTCTAAGCCTATTAATCGAAGAGTAGGCATACTGCATTTCACCAATCTTTTTCAAATCACCTTCATCCAACACTGAATGAAATTCATCTAGATCGATAGAGTCAGATCTAGGTAGAGACTCTTCTTCCTTCTCATTTTCTTCTGAGATAGCAATGACATCCTTTGATTTAATATTTATAATTTTAGGTTCTAGAGGGGAACCACCATTAACAATCTCTAACTCCTTACCAGAGGAGGAACCCTCCTAAAACTGACTAGACACTATCACATCGAAGCATAGATTCATCTGGAAGGATGAGAAATAAACTTTGCACGCACCTGCTTTATCTTCCATACATTCTAAATACCTATAAACTTTCTTTCTGACAAGGATTCTAGACTTCCACTTAGCATTCTCCTTTGATGGTAGTGAGCTCATAAAGTAAAATACTAAACATATGAGTAGAGACCCAAACCAGAAAAGATAATTCTCAACCAAAGACATTTTGACATTCTCAGTTAGGTTTTCCATTATGAGGCTACACAAGTCAAATTGCTTATTTTCCAACACCATATTATTTGCAAGATATATAGCAATAGCCGAAGTAGAACCTTCATGATTTATGAAATAGATTTTGTAAGTGATACCATAAGCAATATACCTTACTACAGGATCAACAATTATAATTTTTAGTAGAGCTCAGGGGTCTTTGTCGATACTAGAAAGTTCCTCCACATCTTTGTATTTCACTATTTTCTTCCTAGGTAGATCACCAACAATGCACAATACAATAATAGCTTCAATGGCTTATTTAGTGATTGGTAGGGTTTGTCCAAAATAATTCTACCATCCTTGAATCAACTCAACAAGAACAAGATAGACTTCTATCAGCAAACTAGGGAAATTCTCCCCATAAATCCATACCAAGAGAACTTACATTATTCAACTCATTAGTCTTCAACCCTAGTTCCATTTCCTTCATTTTCTAATGATCAAATTCATCCAACTCTACTCCCTTTAGCCTTAGCAAAATACCACCACTTGATTCTCTATCAATAGATTCCATCATTGCAATTATCTTCAATATTTTCACTCCGCGAAACTTCTTCTTTGCAAATTGTGAGAAATGCTTTGAAAACTCTACCTTTTAACCCTAATTTCTCATGATGAACTTTCCACCAAAATATTACATCAATGATGCCTTGAATTGTACTTCACTTTTGAATCAGTTGAATTAAGATTCATCATATATCACCAACTAGATCAAACTTGGTCATGTTGAAAAAAAATCAATATTACTTTGGAGAGGGGGAATCAAAAAAATATGCATAGCAATACTCCCCCTAAGCCAAGGAAGTTAGGTTATTTTCCTAAAGAGCTTGTACCGGGATCTAGTACCATAGAAGAGTTCTCAACACTCATTTCCTTTTTCTTCCACACCGTGATGGTATTCTTTTTAGATTCACCTGATTTTGCAACCTTCTTTTTGTTTTCAAGCTTTTCTAGAGCAACATATCTACATGTGTTAGCATAATGTCTGGGTTGACTACAATTGTAACTTTTTTGTCCTGACTTAACTAAGTGAACCCTAGGTCTACACTGATTAGCTTTATGACCATAACCATGAGATAAATAGCAATTACCATGAAAGAGATTATTTTTTCCACTCCTTCTAACCAGATTAGATAACTGACTTCTGAAATTACTTGCTTTGTGACCAAACTTGTGACAGTTAAAGCTTTGAGTACTTGGTTCCTTCTTGCTTCTACACTCTATAGCCTTATGTCCAAAGTTCTTGCATAGAAAACAATATCCATTAAATGATAAGTACCTTTTACAATTTTGTTGTCTAATCAAAGGTATTTTAAGTGTTCTAGAGTTTTGGGCCATGCTTGTTACACCAGATCCCGCTTCAACTTCAACTGCTTTTCCTTCACCTTTAATTTTCTAATTTGAGTTTTCACCATTGAAACCAAGTCCTCCCTTATCCTTGTGACATTTTTGTAGGTATAGGAGTTGATCTATAATTATGCTACTTTCACATACTCTTGCTTCTATTTTCAACCTTCTTAACTCTTGATCGACCTTCTTAACTCTTGATCTAACATCTCATTTTCTTCTAATTTTTGTTTGATGGTATCCTTGAGATTTTGTTCAATATTCTTCCATTCTCCCATTTTCTATTTGATAGTATATTTGATATTTTCCTTATTATTCTTGCATTCATCCAGTTGTTGTTTTAAATCCACAATGCTTAACTTTGATTCCTTTAATTCTTGACTTACCTTTTTGTATATTTCTTTGAGTTTCTAGATTTTCTCCCTTATCTTCGAGATACAATAATTTTCTTCCTTTATATTTTCTTTCAATTCTTTATTTTTAGATTTTTTGCTTTCCATATCATCTAAAATTATCTTCAATTCTTTCTCAAAGTGATAAGCTCCTTCCATCTATTCAAACTACCAAGATCTCCCTTAAGTGGTTAAGCTCTATCAACAAGGGACCAAGCTCTGATACCAATTGTTGAACAATCCAGATAAATGAGAGAGGGGGTTAATTAGTTATCATAAGAAAATATATTTTCTTTAATTAATCTAGAGCAAGATTATATCAATTAGAAAATAATGAAACAGATATGAACATGAATGCACATAACAACACCAAGCACAATGAACGCCATAATTTATGTGCAAACCCAAGAAGGGAAAAACCATGGTGAATGCTAATTCTCAATTATAGAACACCAATTAAGGTGATTTTTACAAAGGCTCATTGTTAAAATGTTGACTACAGGTAAGGCTCACTATTGGTGGGCTCACTACCTAATTAATACAACTGATTACAAAATAGTCTCACTGACAAAAGTGAATTGATGAAGTTGCATCTACATATGCATGAATTCAATTCTGATTAAGAGCACAATATCTATCTATAGCAAATCCAATCAAGAATCTTCTACACAACTTCCTCACACAAACTTTGGAAAATAGATTACTTCTTCCTTCACAACCTTTTATATCCTCACACACATCATACTCCACTATCCTTGTTTCATAATAAAAATAAAAGAAATAGTTATACCTATTGGCATATGGCTATGAGAAATAATTTTTGGCCACTTGTGTTATCATTGAGGGCAACTGGAATCATCAATATGATCTGCAAAATTATCATTACCCATACCAGTGAAGAACTTGAGTTTCTATACTCTATCAGTAGTAAGTGTGAAGAACAAGACATCTGGTTGCGCAAGTGAAACTGCACATGATATTGCTCACTATACTAAATCATTATTTCATAGTGTGTTCCTCCAAAGAATATTTCTTGGAAATTACACTATCCTTTGATAAGTTTTTTGGTACTATATTAAGTCAGAGCTCGAGTTAAGAGATTTGGGAACATGATTGATGGTTTATTTTCCATTGTGACCTACATGTTTTGTATGGTGTATCATTGATCTATGTGGAATATGTATTTCGTCATCTCTTATGTTTGGAATATTTTTTGGTCGCTACTAAAGTCTACTCGACTTGTGTGGATTTGCTTAACTTCTTAATTAGAGATGTGAGATGACATAAAGAAAAATATTATATTCTATTGTGAGGCCAACATACTTTGAATTTCTAGTTATCAAGTATATAAAGGAGATCAATAATTCATTTTAAGAAAGAGATATGAAAGTGTGTGTACAAGTGTGTGAAAATGAGTATGCAAGTATCAGGGAAGGATTGAATAAGAGCAGATTAGTTTTTGTATGTTGAGTAGTGCAGTGTAGAGAAAAACAAAGCAGAAGTGCAGTCTAGTCAAGTGATCTGAAATCTTATATTGGGCTTCATTGGAACTGAATTCAAGCATTTTATTGATGCTATATTCTTATTTTAAGTTTTGTTGTAAACTTTATTTTATCTATAGGTAGTGTGCCTCTTTCTTTTGAGTAGTGAGCTCTAGGCAGTGTGCCTGAATGCTAGTGCATTCCCTCTTTTATTTACTTTTAATAGAGTCAACATTGTGGATTAATCTCCACCGTGGTTTTTCCCCTAATAGGGTTTCCATGTAAAAAATATATGGTATTATGGTGTTCATTAATGTGCTTGAATGCTTTAATCTATTATATGCTAAATGAAGTCATATTATTATTGTTAATGGTTTTTAGATCTATTTTGATTATTGAAATTATTGAACACTAATTCACCCCCCTCTTAGTGTTCGCAATGTCCAACAATTGGTATTAGAGCTCTGGTTCCTCTTCAGAAGTTTAACAGCTTGAGGTGATTCTTGAATCTCAATGGACATTAGTGGTATTCAAAAAATGCTTATGGTGGCACTTGATCATCTTGATCAATCTAAAGTAGAAGTCATGGAACTAAAAGCAAATCTTGTAGATGCCAAAAAATTCACCCAATCTCTGAAAGATAGGATAAATGGGTCAAGAGAAAAGAGGAAAGAGTTGTGTGATCAGTTAAACCAAAAAGAAAGAAAAGGTCCTACTGATATCCACCTAAATAAAACCCTAAAAGAAATAACAAAACAATGTGAAAAGCTAGCCAAAGACAATGCAGCTCTAAAAATTGAGATGGAATCTGTGACAATGAAGTTTATCAAAGAGATCGAACAAAGAAAGAAGAATGAGGAGAATCTTTCCTAGTCTTTGAAAGAAAAATACAAAGAATGCAACATAATTAATAGTAGAACCATTAAGTTGGATAATCTTTGCTAAGCTTGATTTGATAACCAGAATTTAGAAGAATGTGAATGACAAGCGAGGTCTTGGCTATGAGAAGGGTGAAAGCTCTGGATCTGAACAAAAGATTTCTGAAATGAAGAACAAAGGTAGAATACATCTGGTAAGGAAACCAAATGCTTAAAGATTTAATGGATATTTCTTTGCTTGTAATAAATTTGGCCATATGGCTTACCAGTGCAAAAGTAGGATAAATCCTAGTATTCCATCATTCTCTGGTCAATGCTTTAAATGCAAGAATTTTGGGCATAAGGCATTAAAATGTAGAAGCATGCCTATCAATACAAGTAACATTAAAAGCTACACCTGTGGAAGATTTGGACATGTTGCTAATCAATGCAGGTGAGGAGGAAATCAGTGGAATGGTTGGTATAGGAAAAATGGTCTGGTATGTTTCAATTGTAACAATCTTGGACACCTTGTAAAATTATATAGGAACAAAAATATGAATAAAAGAGGTCCAGATTATCAAGGAAGAAATTCACAAAAAAATAATAAAGGAACAAAAAAGGCTTATGTGGAAGAGATAACAGATCAGATGAAGAAATCATGGGTGAATAAAAGTGAATATAATGAAGGAAACAAGGTTGTACCAAAAGTTCCCTTCGGTAGCTCTTCTGATAATTAATATCAGGCTAGTCGCCTAGGGAGAGTTTCTCATGAAGATCTCCTATCCCCTAGTGTATAATCAGATCCGAATTGTTGCATGCCATCAGTCATCATGTTATTCATTAATGGAAGCTTTAGCAATCACTTGTTGTGGTGGATGAAATGTTAAAGGTTTGAAGTTGAGTTCATTGCTTGCTATCTAAGTTCGTAGAGTGGTTGAAACTTCTAGGGAAACACATTTAATGCATAAGAAAGTAAAGGGTATGTGCAAGATCATCATGGAAAAAATAGGCCCTTAAGTGGCAAAAAATTCAGAAAAATTAGAGTTAGGTAACTTGACATAAAAAATTGAATAATTTATCTATATTATTTCAAAAATATGTGAAAATATAATTTGTACCAAATTGAATGTAGTTTATAAACTACTAGGTTTATTTAAAGAAAAGAAAAATCTATTTGGTGAAAATTTGAAATTTCAATGCAATAGCACTTAAATTTCAGGGAAAAAATAAGAAGTAGGTGTTTGTCTGACCACCCTAACCACAATAAAATGATAATATTTTTTTACAAGATTTTAGATATAATTAGATGACTCATGTTCGGATGTGATGCATATTTTTTTGTAATTTTTTTCCAAGTAAATAATTAATTATGATTTTTTTATTACAACTTTTAAAAATATAAAAATCGTATGTCGACCACCTTAACCTGGTCAAAACTTCATGAAATTCATTTTTTATTTTTTTAATCCTATAGTATTCGAAGCATAAAATGTGAAATATGTTTCATATTCAATATATGTGATACCGTTTGAAAGCTATAGATGTTTTTCAATCAACCTATCAATCAGTACTTTAGTCGTAATTCAAATAGAAAATGAATAATAATAATTTATTAAATTCAAAGTAAATAATAATTTATATTGGTGGAAAGCTGAGAATCTCCATTAAAAACCCTTTTCATTTCATCAATTTTGGGTAAAAAAATTTCATCAGCCACATACCCCTACAAATATCCATCATATTGCCACTTTTTGGTCCATCATGATCCTGCACATACCCTAAAGTAAGTGAAGTTATAAAATGGAAATTTGGAACCCTAATTCATTACCGTGCATTGAAGGAAAATAGTTTGAGAGCATTTTCTGCAAAATTTGAAAGGTGCAAAATGTGATCTCTGCAGCAAATTTCCAGGTATTTTTGTTGATCATTAATCTCACATCTATTTTTGCAATTAGTAGAACTCTGCTCAGGGTGAATCATGAAGAAAATCAAAGGAAACTTAACTCTATATGAGTATAGCAGTGAAAATATTATGGATGAAAGGAATTTGTTGTCACTCACCAATCTCAACAGGCTTGAAGGATCTAAGCCTAAAATTTTGGATATATGGAATGAATATCCTCATCTTGTAATGCCCCACCACACAACCCTAGGGGAAGTTGCAATAACTACTCAAACAAATTTTTTTTTTTTGTTTTAGTAAAAAAACATGCAAATTCACTACCCATTGCAAATAGCCCCTAAGGTTACGAGACTGAGTTTACTAAAACCCACACAAGATACATGAATTAAAACATAACATTTAAAATACTTAACAAATCAAATACTCATACATTTCGTCCATGATAAAATTAAATTAGAGACATCAGAAATTCCACATGATCCCAATAATGTACTTACAATAAGATTACAACACTCATTCCCCGAATGAGGTAATTCTAAAATACAAGGTTACAAATTACATCTTTCACCTCAATACAAAGAGGGGTATTAAATTACATTAATAACTAAAAGAATAAGGCATGAAGGAACTCGATCCCATGAGCTCTCCAACTAGAAATCTCATCCACACGAACAAGAAGATGACCCAACAGATTAAGATGCACGTTCCACCCAACCATGTGATACCCAAAGGCTCACCCCCTGTGCTAGGAGATAGTAACAAGGAATCCTATACAAGACCAAATACCTCTAGACACAGGCTAAAACATAATTGAACCAACCAATCACATGAACCGAACAACCATAAGGATAACAAAAGTACAACTCTAACATCACTGACATAAGTCACATTGCTTCCAGAAATAAAATAGATCAAGTAAGATAAGAAGACCAAACTCAAGAAAACGAAATACCAATTATTGTCATAGAAAGAGTGTCATCACACAACTCATCATGGGATCTCATCTGGGAATCTTCATAGGCTCCGGCCCCCACTATGAGTTGTCCTGGTGGCCACTATCGAATCTTGGCACCCCTACTCACTCATGCAGAATCAAATACCTCTCGTAAAGACAAGATAAATGACCTTGCCATTCTAGGCCTTCCCGTTCATCCCAAGTCTATACAAGCCCTTGCATCCATGAGTGAGGCTTAATTATCTTAATTAGTGTGAAATAATACCTAACTTCTAAGTACATTGATTTATTTATCACTTGATTAAACCACTTCTAAAGGTTTCCCAGTTTACCTCTTTAGGCTTGAGCCCCTAACAGAAGCCACTCTTCTACCTGACAACATACCAAACAAAACCAATCACCAAGGGAATTCCAAAGTGCATACCAAAAAGATAAAATCACTCCAACTCTAGGAGGAACACATAATGAAAACTCACTCCAAACATTGGAGACAACAAAAGTCAAAACCATCACCGAACACTAGAGGCAACAAAGGTCAAAACCCTTTCCAAACACTGGAGGCAACAAAACGCATAATCCACTCCTTCCAAAGGAGGCACAAATCACATAACCCATTCCCAAACCAAAGGAGACACAAACCATCCCTATTCGTGAAAACTAGGTAAAACAACAGAATAAGACTATACACATTATCCAAGACAAAACCAAGGTTGCCTAACATTTTACGACACCCACGAAATTAAAAGAAAACCCAATCTGGAAGACTTACATAACAATTGACACAATTACCCAACACCGAGAATGAACAAGAACATCACGAGAATGCATTTTAGGCAATTAAATAAACTAATGTTAGTATTTCCTAAATCCTGTCAACTCAATCTACGTAACTTGGATTTATCCAAAATAATACATAAGATTTATTTCATGACGTTGAGGAATTTAAAAACCAATAATTTAATTTTGAGTTTCACAATCATATTCAATAGTCAAAACAACTTGATAATTGAAATCATTTGATTAAAATAAATCAATCTTTATTTCAATTACGCTAAAAATAATCAGCATTCATTTCACTATACTTGGATTCCCACATATATTAAATATATAATTAATATTTAAATAATTCATTTAAATTCAACTAATTAAATTATTTAAAAATACATAAAGCATATATATACATTATATATACATATACACACAATAAATGTATATTATATATATACATAAATATATATATATAAATTATACATATAAATAATTAATTATAAATAAAATTATTTAAATATTAAAATAATATTATATATATACATATAACATATATATATTATATATAATATAATATTATTATATATATAATATATATATTATTATATAATATATAATATTTAAATAATATAAAAACAAATTTTAATTTTAATTAAGACAAAAAACAAAAAAAAAACTAAACTATAGGGTGCGGGCCCCTCCCATAAGGGAGTGGCCAGGCTGCCACGCAGCCCCCCCATGTGGGGCACTGCTTCCACACAGCGCCGCCCATATGGGGCGTTGTGTGAGGGAGGGCCTCCCCCTCCCTCCATAGCATAAAATTTTATTTTATTAAAAAAATTATATATAAAATAAACTCCCTTAATCTACAGATACAGAACTTCACTTTGTTTAAAAAAAATATAGGGTTTATTTACGAGAAATAAATTTTCTAGGAAAACAAAGAAATTCCCAACATAAAATAAAAACACAGTATATTTATAAATATATTTTTTTTTATATATTTATATAATAAAATATATATATATATACACAGGTATATTTATAAATATATATACTCAAAATCTCCATTTTTAGCCAAATTGTGAAATTGAATAACATAATTTTGCAATAAACAATAAATTGACAATACAACAAATGGGTTTAAATTTTAGTTTGAAATGGAAATTTCTTTTTGGTTTTCTTTTAAATTTTTTTCATTGTGTGGTTCTTGTTTTGATTTCTTTTCCCATTTTCTACAAGAAATTTATTGTTTTTCCCAGAATTTCAACAATTGTTTGTTTCTAATTTTGCAACAAGATTTAAGATGGGTTTTTATTGCAAATCAAAGTGATTGAATCTTTTCTAAAAGCATGAACAAATTTGTAAATTTCTTTCAAAATGAAATAAAAATCAAGCAAAGAACATGGTGTTTTCTCACAAAGATTGAAAATTTTAACAATGGTGATTTTAATTCCTATCCTAATTTCAGCTCAACCAAGAAATCCCCTTGCTTCTTCAAAATTTCAAGAACAAAATCCAAATCCTTGCTCCTCCTTTCTTTTTCCACTATTTCCAAATTAAAATAAAAAATGAAATTCAATTTTCCTTACAAAGAGTTTTCCCCAAATTTTTGGTCAAACCCTAAAATATCCCACCCTAAATTTATTGAACATTTGGAGATATTTGCATTTTTAAAAAAATTAAAACAATTTAATTTCCAAATGGAATTTCATGCACTTAAAATAAATTTCTTTTTTACAAAAAGAATTCAAAATTTTATAAAGGAATTATTTTTCAAATTTATTTCCAAAAAGTGAAATTTAAAGCATATTTCTATTTTTCTATTTTAAATCACAATATCACATTATGCCAAACAACTAATTTGATTTAATTTATCCCCAGTAATTTAATTAGTCAATAAAATATATCTAATTCAAGATTAGATTATTTTATTAATTAAATTAAATTAATTAATAAATAAATACTTTTCCAACATTACAAATAGGTACAATCACTCATCATTTTTAACTTCAAAATCCATTTAATAACCTTTATAAAATGAAATTAAATTAAATATCCAAGGAGGAATGAACCATAATAAAACAACTAAACCCAATGACAACCCGGCGACACACTATGACTAGGGTGATGTCTTGGCACGTAAAACCTAGCTACTATCTCCCAATCGATTACCGTTGGTCAATGGACATGCTCAAACCTATGAAATCAGGTGGAGTCGATGTCCTATACCTGTCAACCTGCAAGCAAAAAGCATATCGAACATGCAAATATATATATATAATAAAATACACCGTGAAGTGGAAATCTCAGAATCGTAGGGCGCTTGCAAGTGAGTGATACAATCCTATCCCCCTTCACCAATACATACTTTCTAGCTAACGATTCTAACATCAATAATATAATAAAATCATAAAGCATCTTTAATTAAATATTGGATACACTAATTCAAAACATGCCATAATGATAACATCTAAATAAAATACCATCACATCAAAATATAATGTTTACATCACTTAACAATTAGTGGTAAAAAGAGCCAAGTATCATAGTCAAAGTTCTAACAGAATAAAGCATACATAGAAGAACATTGTTTGATCAAAAAGAGCAAAATGGAGGGGTACTACATCCTCCCCCCTAGGGTCAAGCTTACTCCTAGAAGCCTACAAACAAAGAGGGATAAAGCTCCCTCATAACCAATTAAACTCTAACCTACTTAGAACCTCGATCCCTGAGGATCAACTCCTAAAGTCGAAGGATGAACTACACCCAGATGGTCCGCCTGACGGCTATCCAGCACAGTAAATGCCCTATGCGATGTACCTACTTCTCCTACCATTGGCCAGATGCCACTGGTCCCTGAGAAAACCCAGATGTGCCCCTATTGGGACACCTTCTAGCAATATGACCCTACTGGCCACATGCAAAACCCCCAATACCTCTGCCATAACCTCTACCTCTAGAAGGTGTGCTCGACTATTAAACACCACCCCTAAAGGTAAATTGTGAACTCTGATACTATCCACTCTAAGAAGGCACCTCCTCACCACAAGAAAAACATCCTGTCCCATTACTAAATCTCTAAACACTTAGAGGTACACTAGGTCATGGAAAACCACCACCACTGAATGCTAACTGAGATCTCTATGCAGTCTGATTGCAACGATCACGATGCGATTGTATCCTACTCTGATCTCTCTTCTTCTGCTTCCAACTTCTATCACATTTGGACTGAGAATTTTGTTGCCTTGATTGCGAAGATTGTTGTTACTCACCCATAGCATCACAATCTCTATCATTCCTTGGACACAAAAGAGCTAGAGTCTCCTCTAAAAAATAATGCAGCAAAGCATCCCTAATCCCTGGTGGATCCTGATGTTGATTACCAACCTCTAGTACAAACTGAGAAGCATGTTGCTCCTCTTGATCTAAAACATGGGGAACAATGGGAGGTGCATCCTATTGATTACCTACTTGACCACCTACATGGCCACGACCTTTACTATGACCTCACCTAGGTGGCATGATCCTATACAAATACACACCACAACATAAGACAAGGTACACAAACATAAATTATATGCAACTAACAACTTAATGGGTCCCACATTACCAAGAGCACCCAGTGTTTAAACTCTGGCTCTGATACCATGTGTAACGCCCCACCACGCAACCCTAGGGGAAGTTGCAATAACTACTCAAATGCAATAAATTTTTTTTGTTTAAGTACAAAAACATGAAAATTCACTACCCATTTCCAACAACCCCTAAGGTTTCAAGATTGAGTTTACTTAAACCCACACAAGATACATTAATTAAAACATAATATTTAAAATACTTAATAAATCAAATGCTCATGCATTCCATCCATGATAAAATTAAATCAGAGACATAGGAAATTCCACATGATCCCAATAAAGTACTTACAATAAGATTAAAACACTCATTCCTCGAATGAGGTAATTCAAAAATACAAGGTTACAAATTACATCTTCCACCTCGATACAAAGAGAGGTATTAAATTACATTAATAACTAAAAGAATAAGGCATGAAGGAACTGGATCCCACAAGCTCTCCAACTAGAGATCTCGTCCACATGAACAAGAAGAAGACCCAACGGATTAAGGTGCACATTCCACCCAACCATGTGATACCCAAAGGCTCACCCCCCATGCTAGGAGATAGTAACAAGGAATCCTATACAAGACCAACTACTTCTAGACATAGGCTAAAACATAATTGAACCAACCAATCACATGAACCGAACAACCATAAGGATAACACAAGAACAACTCTAACATTACTGACATAAGTCACATTTCTTCTAGAAATAAAATAGATGGAGTAAGATAAGATGACCAAACTCAAGAAAACCAAATAGCAACTATTGTCGTAGAAAGAGTATCACCACACAACTCGTCATGGGATCTCCTCTGGGAATCTTCATAGCTCCAGCCCCCACTATGAGTTGTCCTAGTGGCCTCTACCGAATATCGACACCCATGCTCACTCATGCAGAATCAAATACCTCTTGTAAATACAAGATATATGACCTTGCCATTCCAGGCCTTCCTGTCTCATCCCAAGTCTATACAATCCCTTGCATCCATGAGTGAGGCTCAATTATCATAATTAGTGTGAAATACTACCTAACCTATAAGTACATTGATTTAGTTAACACTTGATTAAACCACTTCTAAAGGTTTCCCAGTTTACCTCTTTGGTCTTTGGCCCCTAATAGAAGCCACTCTTCTACCTAACAACATACCGAACAAAACCAATCACCAAGGGAATCCCAAAGTGCATACCAACAAGATAAAATCACTCCAACTCTAGGAGGAACACATAATAAAAACTCACTCCAAACATTGGAGACCAAAAGTCAAAACCCTCTCCCAACACTGAAGGCAACAAAGGTCAAAACCCTCTCCAAACACTAGAAACAATAAAAGACATAATCCACTCCTTCCAAAGGAGGCACAAAGGACATAACCCATTCCTAAACGAAAGGAGACACAAACCATCCCTATTCATGAAAACTGGGTAAAACAACATAATACGACTATACACATTACCCAAGACAAAACCGAGGTTGCCTAACATTTTACGACACCCATGAAATTAAAAGAAAATCCAATATGGAAGACTTACATAACAAATGACACAATTTCCCAACACTAAGAATGAACAAGAACATCACTAGAATGCATTTTAGGCAATTAAATAAACTAATGTTAGGATTTCCTAAATCCACTCAACTCAATCTACGTTACTTGCATTTATCCAAAAAAATACATAAGATTTATTTCATCACATTGAGGAATTTAAAAACCAATAATTTAATTCTGAGTTTCACAATCATATTCAATAGTCAAAACAACTTGATAATTGAAATCATTTGATTAAAATAAATTAGTCTTTATTTCAATTACGCTAAAAATAATCAGCATTCATTTCACTATACTTCGATTCCCACATATATTAAATATATAATTAATATTCAAATCATCCATTTAAATTCAACTAATTAAATTTTTTAAAAATACATAAAGCATATATATACATTATAGATATACATATATACACAATAAATGTATATTATATATATACATAAATATATATAAAAATTATATATATAAATAATTAATTATAAATAAAATTATTTAAATATTAAAATAATATTATATATATACATATAACATATATATATTATATAATATATATATATATATATATAATATATAATATTAAAATAATATTAAAAAAATAAATTTTAATTAAAACAAAAAACAAAAAAACAAACTAAAGTAAAGGGCGCGGGCCCCTCCCATAAGGGAGTGGCCATGCTGCCACACAGTCTCCCACATGTGGGGTGTTATGTGAGTAGCGTCATTGCCTATGAAGGCAGTAGCACTGCTTCCACATAGCGCCGCCCATATGGGGCGTTGTGTGAGAGCAGGGCCTCCCCCTCCCTCCATAGCATAAAATTTTATTTTATTAAAAAAAATATATATATAAAATAAACTCCCTTAATCTACAGACACAGAACTTCACTTTGTTTAAAAAAAATACAGGGTTGATTTACCAAAAATAATTTTTTTTGGGAAAACAAAGAAATTCCAAGTATAAAATAAAAACACATTATATTTATAAATATACTTTTGTGTATATATTTTTATAATGAAATATATATATATATATATATATATATATATTCACAGGTATATTTATAAATATATATACTCAAAATCTCCATTTTTAGCCAAATTGTGAAATTGAATAATAGAATTTTGCAATAAACAATAAATTGACAATACAACAAATGGGTTTAAATTTCAGTTTGAAATGGAAATTTCTTTTGGTTTTCTTTTCAATTCTTTTCATTGTGTGATTCTTGTTTTGATTTTTTTTCCCATTTTCTACAAGAAATTTATATTTTTTCCCAGAATTTCAACAATTGTTTGTTTCTAATTTTGCAACAAGATTTATGATGGGTTTTTATTCCAAATCAAAGTGATTGAATATTTTATAAAAGCATGAACAAAATTGTAAATTTCTTTCAAAATGAAATAAAAATCAAGCAAAGAACATGGTGTTTTCTCCCAAAGCTTGAAAATTTTGACAATGGTGATTTTAATCCCTGTCCTGATTTCAGCTCAACCAAGAAATCCCCTTGCTTCTTCAAAATTTCAAGAACAAAATCCAAATCCTTTCTCCTCCTTTCTTTTTCCACTATTTCTAAATTAAAATAAAAAATGAAATTCAATTTTCCTTACAAAGAGTTTTACCTAAGTTTTTGGTCAAACCCCTAAAATATCCCACCCACTAAATTTATTGAACATTTGGAGATATTTGCATTTTTAAAAATTTAAAATCAATTTAATTTCCAAATGGAATTTCATGCACTTAAAATAAATTTCTTTTTACAAAAAGAATTCAAAATTTTATAAAGGAATTATTTTTCAAATTTATTTCCAAAAAGTGAAATTTAAAGCATTTTTCTATTTTTCTATTTTAAATCAAAATATCACATTATGCCAAACAACTAATTTGACTTAATTTATCCCCATTAATTTAATTAGTCAATAAAATATATCTATTTCAAGATTAGATTATTTTATTAATTAAATTAAATTAATTAATAAATAACTACTTTTCCAACATTACAAATAGATACAATCAATCATCATTTTTAACTTCAAAAGCCATTTAATAACATTTATAAAATGAAATGAAATGAAATGAAATGAAATATCCAAGGAGGAATGAACCATAATAAAACAACTAAACCCGACAACAACCCGATGACACACTATGACTAGGGTGATGTCTTGGCACAGAAAACCTAGCTACTATCTCCCAATCAATTACCATTGGTCAATGGACATGCTCAAACCTATGAAATTAGGTGGATTCGACGTCTTTTTCCTGTCAACCTGCGAGCAAAGAGCATATCGAACATGAATATATATATATAATAAAACACACCGTGAAGTGGAAATATTAGAATCGTAGGGCGCTCGCAAGCGAGTGATACAATCCCATCCCCCTTCACTAATATAGACTTTCTAGCTGACGAGTCTAACATCAATAATATAATAAAAGAATAAAGAATTTTTAATTAAATATTGGCTATGCTAATTCAATACATGCCATAATGATAACATCTAAATAAAATATCATCACCTCAAAATTTAATGTTTACATCGCTTAACAGTTATTGGTAAAAAGAGTCAAGTATCATAGTCAAAGTGCTAACAAAATAAAGCATACATAGAAGAACATTGTTCGATCAAAAAGAGTAAAATGGAGGGGTGATACACATCTCATCAATCCTGAAGTAATTCGGTTTGTTCTTAACAAATTGGATGGTGATATCCTCAATCTTGACAAACCTTATCAAATTACTAATGATGTGATTAAAAATCTAACAAGCTTATGCAATGTTGGTGATTTACCAAAGAAGAAGTTGATTCACAATGTTGAGGTCAAAGCCCTAACCAAAATTAGGGGAGATCCGATGGATTTGATAATTGAATCAATTAAAGATCCTTTGACAAGTTATGTGGCACATGGAATCTCATACAAAATCTTCATCAGAAACTGAGAAGGTTCAACCTCGGCAGGTGCTACATATATCACCCATAAAATGATAATTAAAAATGAATATTTCAACCTATGCAGTCTAGTAAAGGATCAACTAATGGAAAATGTTCAATTAACGAAGGATATTGACTACCCTTTCAGGTTTGGCACTATGGTAATATGCATTGTGATGTATTTTCTAAACTATTTGTTTGTGAAAGGAAATGTAGTATGGAGAGAAAATATGCTAGTTTGTAAGCAAATTTTCAATCATTATAATTCTTCTAAGAATTGTGAACAAGTGTTTGAAATATTTTTTAGAAAGGTTTGGGGAAGGTTTTATCCCTATCCTAGTAAATATAACAGAAGGAGGGTCATTCTTCAGCAAGGCTAAGAAAAAGCAGAAGAGAGGAAGTGATATGGGTGATGTAACTCCACCGATACCTGAGTCAGCAAAGATTGAAGAAAAGGGGAAAGTTCAATTAGTTTTGGATGTAGAAGATGAAGTTTCTAAAGAATATACTCCAAGAGACCAACGAAAACTAGTTGAACTAGTTGTGGAAATGGCAGAAGAAAGTGACGATGAAGGCACTTTGTATAAAGCTAAGATATTGCAAATTATTCAAGATGAAGGTGGTATGCAAAAGATATTTGATATATGGTTAAATGGACCATCTTATGAGCAGGATGTCATTGAAAATACTCTGGAAAGGTACTTTTTTTATAATAATATTGAATTGGAGAGTCTACAAAATGAACTTCCAGATGAGTTGATCCAATGTATTTAGGAGGATATGGCTTATGTGCCTCTAGACATAAAAGAGGAGGAGATAATTTCTCATTTAATGATGTATTTTAGGCTATCTCTCTCCAAGTTGAAGAAGAAAATGAATGAGTTGAGACAATGTATTGATTTGGGTAATAAGGTTCTCAATTATTGTCTAAGGTGGCATCATGTGGTAAGCAAGTACAAGGACAAGTTGCAGGAAATTGAGGATGAGCTTTTCAAAATCAGTTAAGATTACACTATGTTTTTTGATATGGATGGAGAGGTCAAAAAGAAGGTTCATGCTCTATAGGATGATCATACAAAGGTCCACTGTGCTAGGAATACTCTTATTGACGCCTTCTAGAAAGTAAAAGACCTAACAAAAGGGAGATTAGAGCAATTGATTGAAGTGCTCAAGTTAGGAGAAAAGTTGGAAGCTACAATCACCATTCCCAAGTAACTTTTCTAGATCATCAATAGAACCTCAGAAAATAACAGCTTGATCATTTCCATTGGAATTGTAGTGGATTCCTCGAAGAAATTCCTTCCAGAAACAAAGCTAGGTATAACATAAATTTCTAAACTCTTGCTCCAGTTGTCAAATTTTGTTCAAATTTTTAAGGAGAGAATGGAGTAAAAGCAAGTACAAAGTAGAGTAGATATAAATAGAGCTTTGTCATTAATGTCAAAGGGGGAGGGAATGAGTGAAAAATTTCTCAGATATCCATAGGGGGAGTAGTAATCCTTTTTTGGTTTTAACACTTAGTCAATTTTTCACTAAGTGTTGCCATCAATGCCAAAGGGGGAGATTTTTGGCATATGGATCTAAGAAATCATTTTTGGCCACTATTGCTATCATTGATGGCAACTAGAGTCATCAGTATGATCCACAGTATTATCATTACTCATATCGGCAAAGAACTCGAGTTTCTATACTCTATCGGCAGTAAGTGTGAAGAACGGGACATCTAATTGCGCAAGTGAAACTATGCATGATATTGCTCACTATACCAGATCATTATTTCCTAGTGTGGACCTCCAAGGAATATTTCTTGGAAATTAAACTATCCTCTGATAAGTTTTGTTGTACTGTATTAAGTCAGAGTTGGAGTTAAGATATTTGGTAGCATGATTCATGGTTTATTTTCCATTGTGGCCAACATGTTTTGTATGGTGTATTACAGATCTATGTGGAATATGTATTTTGTCATCTCTTATGTTTGGAATCCTTTTTGGTCCCTACTAAATTCTAGCTGACTTGTGTGGATTCACTTAACTTCTTAATTAGAGATGTGATCCGACATAAAGAAAAATATTATATTCTATTGTGAGGCCGACATACTTTGAATTTTTGGTTAGTGGGTATATAAAGGAGATCGGTAATTCATTTTAAGAAAGCAATATGAAGGTGTTTGTGTGTGAGTGTGTGAAAAAGAGTATGCAAGTATCAGGGAAGGAGTGAATAAGAGTAACTTAGTTTTTGTATGTTGAGCAGTGCAGTGCAAAGCAAAATAGAGCAGAAGTGAAGTCCGATCAAGTGATCCAGAATCTGATATTGGGCTTCATTGGAATTGAATTCAAACATTTTATTAATGCTATATTTTCATTTCAAGTTTTCTTGTAAACTTTATTTTATCTGTAGGCAGTGTGCCTCTTTCTTTTGAGTAGTGAGCTCTAGGAAGTGTGCCTGAATGCAAGTGCATTCCCTCTTTTATTTAATTTTAATAGATTAAACATTGTGGATTAATCTCCACCATGGTTTCTCCCCTAACAAGGTTTCCACGTAAAAATATCTGGTGTTATGGTGTTCATTAATATGCCTGAATTCTTTAATATGTTATATGCTAAATGAAGTCATATTATTATTGTTAATGGTTTTTAGATTTGTTTTGATTATTGAAATTATTGAACACTGATTCAACCCCCCACTCTCAGTGTTCTAAATGTCCAACAATACCATTCCATGCTTCCATAAAATCCTAAGTTGGCTGATCACAATTTGAATTTAGATCACCACAAAAACATGTAAACATGAAGAACAACCTTGAAATATTCAATAAGTCCTTGCACACTAGCACCAAACCCCAAATATAGGCCACACATAAAGATATTCTTACCACATTACCAAGGGACCCAGAAATAGGTCATGCATAAGATAGGTTCATTACATAACAAAATTATCCAAAGATAGTTTTAATTACATTTAATATATTTTAGAGCCTATGGGAATGCCACAACCAAGACCAAATATTGATTATCATCAATTTCAGTATCAACTAGAGAAACACAATTTGACATGCCAAAACTTGTAACATGCTACATGAATGTCCAAATAACAAGGTTACCTAGAGTAATATTTGAGCACAACAACCAACATCAAAAGATTAGTATTCATTATTTTGCATTAACTAACTTCCACAGATGTCCCAAAAAGAAGTATTTCCATATCCAGATCAAAGATAACATCCATACTATGTAACATCATAGCACTCAAAAGGATAGATCATTTTTGTATATCATCCAGAGCACAACCTTCCAAATTCCATGTTTTGACATCAATGGAAACAATGCTAAGTCATGTCAACAACTTGTCAACATTTCTTTCTTTCTTTTATTGGAGAGGGGCTCCCTTGAGATACATGCTAAAATAGAGAACTCAAGGCAACCTTCAAAAATGTATACCAGTGGGCTGTATAAAGTACACAAGAACAAAAGTAAGTAGCATAAGTCCATTGATGGCTACCTTGAGGGCCTACTGTCATGCAAATGAATGGATTGCTTAGGGGAAGCTACAAACTTTAGTGTTTCCCAAATGAATTATACCCAGTGTTGTGCATAGTGTCACTAAAAACCTTTGTATCTAGAGGCCATCCAAGTTTTCTAAAACAATTCTTCAAAGTAGTGCACAAGAATAGAACTATTCCTAGAAGTTAATTACCACGTACAGTTTATGGTTGAGGCATAAAGCTTAATAATTTATTCTACTTTACAAAGCTAGGAGTATCAAGGTGGTACATGACCTTGGTATTTCCTATTTAACCCCTCCATAAATTCATATTATATCACTCTTTTGAGGGTGAGGTAAGCCTACTATGAAGAAGCATTCCTTCATTTCTCCAGGAATGTCACTAATTGATTTTGTTGAGCTAAAATAGTAAGTCTTTTGGAAGAAGGCTTTTGAGATATCCCCCTCACCCATTGAACTAGTAAATAAATTCCTTGACATTT
Source organism: Sequoia sempervirens (assembly GCA_007258455.2). Lineage (NCBI taxonomy): Eukaryota > Viridiplantae > Streptophyta > Pinopsida > Cupressales > Cupressaceae > Sequoia > Sequoia sempervirens. The sequence goes on along the minus strand of VDFB02379711.1, from coordinate 233,027,636 downwards.
AAACTCAAAAACAAACATCAAAATTGTCACAATATTTTAAACCCTTTGAATATAATGGAGTACACTTGAAGAACACTATACTACTCCATGACCCTAACTATATGCCTTTTTATTAAAACAATATATTAGTGGCTTCCTAGTATTTGGGTTAATATCTCTAATCTTTATTTCAAAGTTAACCTAGGGTACTATTCACTTTAGCATCTTTATTTTTCACAAAATTCAAGCTTTGTGAAAAACTATTTCTTTGTTGTAGACATTTTGGTTTCAAACATAATCAAGATATCAGTGTGGTAAAATAAATTTCATATTAATTAAGAAGTGAGCCACAAAGAAAGTACACCTTGGTCCTATATTCCAAATGTTTTAGTAGCCAACAACAAAAAAAATAAGGAAATTCATACTTAAAGTTGTTTATATGAAAACAATTCTAGGTATATTATGCCTTCAAACATCATAACAATGTTCCTTCATCAAACTAGATCATTGGTCTCTTAGGTTTAATCACTCAAAGAAAAATGCATGTCTTTCAACACCTTGATCTTTTCACAAGTCCCTCTTAGGTCTAAACATTTGGATAGAACATAAACCAACATCAAAACATCAAACACCTCATCTCACCAACAACTTCAAATTTTGGAAAAAAAATTCTCCTTGACCAAAGTTAGTTTTCATCCAACATTATCTAGTTTAACTACATGTTTGGAAACAAATCCCTTTTCATACATCTAGTTGGATTAGAAAACATCCTTTTGAATAAATTTATCCTAAATTCACAAGTCCAATTCTAGGATTTACAAGTTCATTAGAATCCTTATCAAACATTTATCAAAACCTAGGTCTAGTTTTGTCCAAAATTGAGAGTTCTTTATCATCCATTCATCCCTTCACCATTAATAACATCAAAGGTCCTAAATCCCTTAGAGGTTCACTTCTAGAAAAAAATTAATCAACACAATAGTTTCAACAATATAAATCTCATCATACTAATCCAAAATTTTATCCAAGTTTTATGGTAACAAAAAGGTCAAAACACAAGAGAGACATGGAGAAAAAACAAAGTTTACCTACCATGAGTGATATAAACCAACTAAATCTTGCAATGCAATAATTTTATCCTAGAGGTTTCAGAACTCCATCAAAAAATCCACCACAACCTCTAATAGATCCTCCAAAATATTTACAGATTTTGAACACCTCCTGATTGGACCATGATTGTGACCTTTGTGTTCAAGGCTAGGGTTGGGGTTATGGTCTGTGAACCATCTTTGTACAAAAATCTATTTTAAAACCTTTTGAGCATTTTAATATTATGTTGACTTGCTACGGCTAGTCACCAGTAGTGTAAGTCATTACTTGAGCCCTTGAATACATGTCATTACTAACCCTTTTGTCTAGGGATGTCAGTCACCCCATGCACTTTCTGACTTCAAAAAATTCCTAAAGTATGGAAAAATATTTCATTGAAATAGACTTGAATTAAGTATTCAATTGAGGGTCTAACTATCATCGACCTCAAAATGGCCCCGCTCTTAAAACTAACTTTGTTTCATGTGTAGTTTGAGGAACCACTAGATCTTGAGAATTGATCGGAGTCATTCCCCGCTAGCTCACTAGATTAAGTTGCTTTCTTGTTAAAATCCATGAGGTATGTGAGATCAAGACATGTGTCCTAATATGGATGATGGGGCCTTTCTTCCACTATTTAACCTATCGTATGATGACTTAATCTGACAACAATGATTGAGTGCTAGAAATAATTTTAGTCCTTCCCCGGTCACTTGCAAAGAAAAGGGGAAGGCTTGTTAAAATCCATGAGGTTTGCAAGATGAGGAAACATGTCCTAATATGGATGATGAGGCCCTAATTCCACTATTGAACTTTTTGTATGAAGGCTTAATTCGATGGTGGTGATTGAGTGCTAGAAATAACATCAGTCGTTCCCCACTCGCTTGCAAAGAAAAGGGGAATGCTTGTTAAAAACTATGTGGTCTATGAGCTCACGAAACATGGCTTTGTCCACCCACCCAAAGAAAAAGGTGGAGCCTGTAAATGAATGATGTGGCTCCTAGCTTGGAAAAATATCATTGGCCAAGGATTGGTGAGCAATGGCCTCACTGAATTCAATCTTGGTTGACTTGTTGTGAATCGTTCGATTCAAGAACTCATTAAGGGATCAATGATCAACATTCAAAAAAATAAAAAATATGCATGTGATAGTCATTTTTCTCTACAAGTAGTGATCATTAATGGCATATTCTCTTCAGGATCAATCAATTAGGTCCTAGTGTGTGTGAGGAATTAATTCCCTACCATCATTAAGAATGATTTGTATATTTCCAAGTACCTGGGTAATTAATAGTGATGAAATGGATGCCAGTGATTAATCACTTGCTCATGCATGTGATGTCCAAATTGATGATCAAGTATCATCAAAGTTTCTTGATAAATGCAAATTGAATGGTTGTCATTTTCACCATTACAAACAGGTGCTACAATTTTCATAGTTTTTGTAGAGAGTGAAGAGTGTCCTAGTGTAAGTCTATGAAGTTACATAGTGGAGAAGATGAGAAAGTCAACTACTTTAGAGTTACCAATGAGAAGGTCCCTAAGGTTCAACATGAAAAAATCTAATGGAAATGTCTTAGAACATGAGTAGAATGTACCTAAACAAATTCCAACTCTAAAAGAGAAGGGTAAAGAGGAGGCCCCTGGTGAGAAATCCTCATTTGTTCCTACTAGATGCAGTCATAGGTTAAGAAACCAAGGCGTGACTACAAAGACAATAGAAGCCAAAGGTAAGGATCTCGTAGGGTTTGTACAAGGAGTGTGAAGAAAAATAAGGTATGGTCAAGCTTCTTATGAAAGATAGAACACCCCAATTTCCATTCATTGATAACCCTTCATATAGTTCAACTGAGAGGGACTTAGGTTATCAGAGGTATCTTATGATACTGAATCAATTGGAAGCCTCGAGGGTGGAAGTAATATTGAACTCCCACCAATATCCATAAAGATTATGAGCAGGCGCGATGGCTTTGTACTTGGTAATGATAAAGATGAGGAGGGAGTGAAAGTCTCTTCACCGCCTCCTGTAATGATGTGCAATGGGCATGTGTACCATGGCTCTGGTGTTGGTGCTTGTTCTATTTCCATGTAATGAAAATGATGTTTGGGTTTTTAATTTTTGTGGCAATAATAAAATTGTTGTGGTTGTTTTCTTCTACTATTTGCATGTGTTGCTGGTTTTTCATCTTCATGCTGATTGTGGATGCTCAAGATTAATATAATATGAACACTTTTATTTGACATGGATGTGGAATGCAATGCCTAGTTGGTGGTTAAAGGAATTTTTTAGCAACATCGACATTTTATTTTGGTGGTGGTTACAAAATTTTGTTTCCGCGTGCTTAGTAAATGACTACATACAACTCTTCGAGCAATTTTTGGAATGAAATTGAATTTGTGCTAAAATAAAATATTCTTAAAATGTAAAATTTTGCATTTGAGTTGGATGCTTGTTGCTCCCTTATGATATAAAAGGTATTTCATGGCTCATTGCAAAGGGTTCTCAAATTTTTGAGTCCAGTATATGATTTGGGTAGAAATTAGATGCAGAAAAGATGCTAATCAATAGAACAATTGAATCGTCTTGGTTTTGGATCTTATATGTAATTTTCTTAAAATAATTTTATGCAAATTACTGATATCAAAACAAATATTATCTCTAAAATATTTACTCTCCTATTGTAAGTTACTACAAGTCATAAATGAAAATAGCAAGATTATTATTGTTTGTCTTCAAATGTCAATTGAATGTGTGTCCTTATTTTTGCTTTAACTCAAAGGGTTAATTAAATGCTTGAATAGAGTTACATATTTGTGAGAATTTTCAAAGAATCTAATAAGATGTCATGTTTTAGGAATTGTGAGTTTTAGAATGCAAGGCATTGTGGAAATAGTCTATTATTATCAAAATTTAAGAATTTTTCTATTATTGGTTATTGCATGTTCGAATCCATTGCCCAATTGATTAAACACTAGTTTATTTGTTAGAAATATTTACAATTGAATGTGTTGATGATTTACCTGACCATGGATTTAAAATGAGAATATAATTCATCTAAAATCTATCAATCACAAAGCATGTATTTGAAATACTTCCATGTTCATTGTAAATAAATGATTATTTACTTAAAGATCAGCCAAGAACACTCTCCTAGGTCCCAAAAATTCTGAAGTGGACTAAATATCTCAATGTCCTTTACTCGTTATGTTGGCCATTCATTGTAAGGGTTCTTGATTATAGGAGTTGGCTAATCTTTAGAGAATTCTAAGGGTGTACTAGAAAAAACACCAACAAAATGGTGACTCTATTGGGGATAATTTCTATTGTCCTAATGCAAATCCTTGTATCAATGAGTCAAATTTTGTGGTAATTATGAACATCTTGTTCATATATTGATGAATTCTTGAACCTAGTAGAAGATTTGATTGCAACAAAGTTCAAAGGATCTAAAAATGAATTTGTTGTGGAAGTAAACCCAAAACATGTTTTATTTTTAAAGAAACTTCATCCCATTTGATGTTTAATACTCCATAATAAGAGGTGGTGACTCTGACTAAAAGGACCTGATAACGGATACATCAAATCCCCAAATCTATAGATTTAAAAAATAAAGCTAGGATGTTGCTTCAAAATTCCAGGGATTCTTATAGAATTGAAGAAAATGTGATCATGTTTGAAAGAAAATTATGAGAATGTTTTTTTGTGTTGAGGATGTAAATGATTCCCTATTAGGTGAATTTTTTTTGTGCTGAAGATGTAAATGATTCTCTTATTTTCCAACTTCCTCCATACATTCATGGGATGAGTTTAAAGTAGTGTTCATCGAACAATTTGGAGAAAAGATTGATCCAATCCTAATTAGACAAAAATTCATGAGTATGAAGAGGGAAGAGGATGAGTTAGTTCCTTCTTTCAATCTCAGATTATCAAAGATAATAACAGAGATCCCTACAAGCATAAGACCAAATGATGCAGAGTGTTTAGTGGTGTACTTGGGTGCATTTGATAAAGAGATGAGTTACCTCCTAAGAGAAAAAGAGCCTACAACATTGCATCAATCTTATCAAATTTCCATAGATATTGAAAAAAAAAGAAGTATTCAATGATGAAGGGATATGCAACCACCAATGTTGGCCATTCTAGCACATTTCATGCAAGTAAAACTAGAGGATCAATTAGTAGAAATTTATACCAAGATGACAAGGATTCTATTGTTCCAATTTCTACATCATCACAATATGTGAAACATGGTAAGGCCCAATTGAAACGCTTACAAGATCAAAGAAAATCTGATTAGGTATTCTTGGCCAAGAGCTTACATGAGATGAAAAGGTATAAAGGGGAATCACCTTATGATATATTCTCTAGGTTTGTGGACACTTTATTAGAGATACCTAAAAATGCTAGACCAGAAGACTAAATATGTATTGATTTGTTTTGTGAAATGTATCAATTAGGATTGAGTACTTTACCAAAGGAATTGAATCCTCACAATTTGAGCCAAGTAATTGATTGGATAAGGGTTGTAGAGGAGGCTATGAATGAATACACACAAGTATTACCTCAGAGTGTCACTAGTGGAAACCATGATGAGGACGATCCAAGGTTGGTGCAAGCAGGTCAAGAGGATGTATTAGAATGTGAACAGTTGGTTGATGACTATTGCCATTTCACAAGTAACATATATGAAGATGCACATTATGAAGACATGGAAATGGTGCATGATTTTCATCCTTGGGATATCCTAGATTGTGAGGAAATACAAGGGGTGTAGGGGGAAGCCCCACATCCTAATTTGATGAAAGAAAGTGACTCAAAAAGCATTGACCAAGGTGATGGAATTGAACTAGGATAGTCCTCAATTGATTATAATTCTTCAAGTATGAGATGGAGATCTCAAATCTCTTGCTTCAAGTAGGGGATATGTTGATAGCCTTGAAAGGGTTCAGTTGCTTGGAAATGAAAAATTTTCTTCAAGTGAAGAGTTCTCAAAATGTGGATCAATAATCTTGAATACAAATGATGAAGATGATGTTGAGAATATTTCTCTTTGCTCTTCAAGTGATTACAATGACTTTGAGCACACCAATGATTCTAGGGATTGGGATAATCATATTGAGAAGGCAAGGATGTACGTGGAAACAATGAAGGTGTGGAAGAATCCCTTATATGATGAGCCTTCACTAGCAGGTGAGGTGATAAATGATGATTCTTACTAGTGTAGGAATAATTCACTCTTTGTTGAAAATCTTGATAAGTGCTTGGCAAGTACCACGTGTGAATACATTGGATATCATACAAATGAGACAACAAGAAATGAAGATTAGGCTAACACTAAGGTTTTTCAATCTATCCTTTGGAAGATAACCTTAATTCAACAGCTACCCAGTCACATGAAAGATGTAGTGGTACAAGTATTAGTGAAGTCGCTTTCCCACAAGTGAATGAGCCAATTGTATCTGATGATTACCAAGAGTGTAACTCAAATTTATTGTTAATTGAACATGAAATTTTCTCACATGATGAAGAATTTGAAGATGAAGAGGCCATTGACCATCATAAGAATCCTAAATGTAGTACAAGAAATGAGGAAGATGTAGATGAACATGCCCATTTTCCTATGGTACATGGTTGTATGGTTGAAATAGTGGTTGAATTGTTAGTCATACATGATAATGGGGTTGAAATATACATGGATGAAGGGAGGGACTTGTTCTTGAATGATCAAGTTGTGTACCCAGATAGGTTCATTGGTCCTGAAGTAACATTATTACATGCTAATGAGGAGGAACGATTTGATGAGTCTTCAGATTATGTTGACATTGCAAGATTCTTTGATTTGTATGGATAGGAACCTATGGGTGCAAATAACATGAAGTATGATATTAATCAATATAGATGTGCCCTTGAATTATTTGATGATGCCCCACATCTCCTGGATCTTATCATGGAATTGTTTCCGTCTAATGAGGATAACACTCATGTCAAGCATAATGAAGGTGTTATTGAATATGAACCCTTTATCTTTGATACTTCAAAAGCTTTTCAAAACATACAATAATGTGTCTATGAAGGATTTTAATTCAATAAAAAAATTGAATGTGATGATAAAATTGATGACCAAATGGAATATGAATGTTTTATCTTTTGTACTCAATTGAATAAGTCTATGTTGGAATAGGTTGATGAACAGGGTAGTTTCATAGCAAGTGGAATTGATTTTGTCAATCATGATGATGTTGGTTGCTCATAAATGCATGATACACATGTTAATCCACTACAAGTAGAATAGGACAAATTTAATTATAGAGGAAAGAATTGATCCTAAGTTTTTGGGGGCCATGGGCTTCTAGTTTGAGAATTGAAGCCAACTGAATAAAAGAGGCTTCTAAAAGGATAAATTATGTTGTATAGTTGTGTAAATATTGTACAAAGGTTTTTTTTGGTGTGTTTATTTTGGGGTGTGTCTGCTTGCCTTGTCCAAGAAATCTCCTAGGTTTTTGTGCTTCTGCCCTAGTCTGCTTGAACCTGAGATTTGAATTCTCACTATACCCACTATGGTTATACATCCCCGAGCATGATCCACTAATAGAGCCTCCAAAATTTTTGTAGATTTTGAACACCTCTTGATTGAACCATGATTGTGAGCTTTTTGTTCAAGGCTAGGGTTGGGGTTTTGGTCTGTGAACCCTCTTTGTAAAACAATCTATCTTAAAACCTTTTTAGAATTTTAATCTTATGTTGACATGCTATGGCCAATCACTAGTAGCTTAATTCATTACTTGAGTACTTGACTACATGTCATTACTAGCCCCTTTTGTCTAGGGATGTCAGTCACCCCACACACTTTTAGACTTAAAAAAATTCCTAAAGTCTAGCAAAATATTTCATTGAAAAAGATATGAATTAAGTCTTTAACCGAGGGTCCAACTATCATCAATCTATCAATGGCATTGCTCTTAAAAGTAACTTTATTTCATGTGCAGGTTGAGGAACCACCATATCTCAAGAATTGATCCAAGCCATTCCCTATTGAATCGCTGGTTTAAGCTACTCACTTGTTAAAATTCATGAGGTTTGGGAGATATCGACACATGTCCTAATAAAGATGACGGGGCCCTACTTCCACTATTGAACCTATCATATGTGTAAGGAAATTTGGGAGCATATCTAGTGAAAACTTCATACAGTAGTGCCTTCAGTAACTTTCATTTCGATTAGGTTACCTCAAAGACACATTCAACTATGTCCTAAAGTAGAAATAGACATAGTTATTTCCCACATTGATCCTTATGAGAAAAACATATGTGAATTCAACAACAATCAACAACATAGATGAAAGATAAAATAGAAAACAAGAACACAAAGATTTACATGGGGAAAATCCTTTCAAATAAAAAACCCAACACTGCAAGGATCGAGCCATTGTATTATTCAGCAACAAATCGGCTACAATACAATTTTAGGCTCTTAGCCTTTTTAGAGATTACATCTTGTTCATCTAGATACAACTAGTAGCAAACACCCCCAAAGAGATCAGGAGAGATTCTAGCATAACACTTCCTTTCTCTTCCTCTACTTCGACCTCATGGCTTCTGCCTTTTGGCCAGCCACTCGGTCCTCACTCTATCATTCTCTCTCTCACTCTCGGCTCTTCAGCTCCTTGGCTTATCAGCCCGTCAACATCCTTCACTATAGAACATCCAATGCATTCTTGTACATTCGTTCTCATGCGGCTCTCTATGAATCAGTTCAAGATCATAACTATCAAAACAAAACCTCCAGCTCAACATCCTTATTGAAACGTAGATGTTCCCATTTCCTCATGTAGATTTTTCCCTTCCACATAGAAATGGTCACAACGGTTCACATCTTGTTCTTGGATTGGTCCACATCGTACCACATCGAAAAGTCTTCACTCGGTCAATAGCGATCAACTTGGGTCGCATGTTGGTGAGACACTAGAAGTGTCTCCACAATGCCACAAGACCTGATTACACATTGTTGCCAAGAGTCCTCTCCATCGACAAGAGGTTCCACCAAGCTTAAAAGTTACATCAACCTTAGTAAGCACATCGGTGAGACTATCGCTATCGCCAGGAGTTCACACCGAGTCTTCAAGTCATACCAAAACCCAAATAATCGCCAAGAGTCATATCGATATTAGGTTTCCCATCGGCAAGGCAATCGCTCTTCACTAAGAGATAAAACTGATGCCTCCATGTTACTACAAAGTCTCCTATCAGTCAGAAATTCCATCTTCACTAAGACACTGAGCTCAAGAGTCATACCGAACACATTCAAGAGTTGATGAGACTTATCATCTTGGACAAGACCTTATACTAAGGTCTTAAGTCACCTCGAGTGCTGCATTCACCAGTTGGGAAGACTTATGTCCTTTTCTGAGACCACATACCAAGCGCCCATGTCTTGCCGAGTTAGCAAGACTTTTGACTTCGCCAAGACCTTTCACCAGGTGCGAAGAGCTACACTGATGACTTTAGTTGCATCCCCATCGGTGAGACCAAAACTTGTCACCAAGACTTCACACCGAAGTCTCTAGGTTACCCTGAGCTCACCTTTCGCCAAGAGTCATGCCGAACGCATCCCACACCATCAGTGAGACAAATTCCCATCGCCAAGACTTCATAGCGAAGCCTTCTAGTCATACCGATGACTCCAATCAGTGAGACATCTCTTGGTCACCAAGACTACATGTCGATAGGAACAAGTCATGTCGATTTCCACATCATCCAGACAAACCAAAGGTCATGCCGATATTGGAAAGACTTCCTATTGTCACCGAGACATCATTTCAATACATATGAGTTTTCCCAATGACCACGGGCAATGTCGGCAAGACTTTACATATCACCAATACTTCATTTCGATACCCTTTGAGTTACTCCGAGTGTATTTAGTCAGCCAGACATCTCCCAATTGCCAAGAGATCTTCCCAGATGTTCAAGTCACCCTAATGACTACAATTGGTGAGACATATCCCTATCACTAAGACCACATACCAACACACTTGAGTTACCCTGATGGCTCCAAGAGAAAACATATCGGTGAGACAACCCTCCATCACTAAGACTTCATATCGAAGCAAACAGGTTACACTAATGACTCTAGTTGCCATAGGTCACACTGAAATCTGCTAAGCACTTGATAACAAACCCTTCTGTCACTGAGACATTTCCACTCTGCAAAGGGTTACAGTGAATGCACCAAGTCATAGCGATAGGTCCATTCAGGAAGACATAATCAAAATCATAGTGACATGAGCAAAACACAAGATTACTGAACTATCAGTCGGCCAGACACCATGAATGTCATAATGACCATGCTTTCTTAGAGGATTCAGCTTGTGAGATTGATGCACATTTTCCAATAATCTCCCACTTGATGAAGATCACACAGGCACCTTCAAAGCAACCAGGAACTAAGATCACACTAACTCCACCAGTTCAAACCCCACAATACTCAAGACACCCAATCAACATGATTCAACAGATAATAGTCCATAAGACAATCTGCAACAAAGACTAGGTATCCAACAACAACTCACTGACCAACGAAGCAACTGATCATAGCCATCCAAGAAACCACATATACCTCAAACATGCTCTCATGATCCATCAAGAAATCATCTCCAACATCCAAGATGTCCACCATCTAGGCAACAATCCTGTCATCTTCCAACATGGCACATGTGGAAGAAAGATACAAGCCAAGGTGAATAAGAACCATTCCAATGAACACAAGCAAAAGAACCCAATGATCTCACCACCAAGATACTACTACCACTTCACTATGTTCAAACGCTATACAAAAGCAATATCAACATCAAAGCTTCAAACAGAACACAACAATGAAGTCATCCTCCAGAAACAAGATAAATAATACCAATTAGAACAACAATCAGAAAGACTACTCCCATCCAACTGATAAACCCACATGATTGAAAATAGCACCCACAACTCATGCTATACCATCCAATCACACATACCTCAAAGGTATCAACATTAGTAAACTTATGGCAAACCATAATCAACTCATTAACAACAAAAACAAGTTCCAGTGTTAACCAGTCGAAGAAGACAAGACACATACAGGAACTCCCACTGCTAGAGTAATCCAGATCTGAAAGATCAAAAGCATCAACAAGTCTACCAATACCAATACATAGAAAATGTAACCATGTAGTACCAAAGAAATATCCACAATGATATGCACAACTTGCAACAACCTGCCACAAGAACTCTCACCACAAACCTTCACGGCCACAGAGAGAAACGCTGCACATCATCTTCCTATAGAACATCCTTCTACATACACATCTAATAGCCAGTTGTGTCAAGAATGATCTTCTTCACATCCCATAAGGAAACCTTTCAGATAAGCTGCCGAGTAGACCAAGAGTGAGAACGAGAATACTCCTTTCAGGATATGCAAGTCATCATGATTAATCCAAGAGAAATCTCCTCATAGGTCTCTTATTGAACTCACGTTCAACCAAGGTGAAGGCTTCTCAGACTTTCTGTTGAACAATTTTATCAAAAGTAACAAGCAACAAAACATCTCTCATAAGAGAAAAATAGCCTCACCTTATTCTTCATGTATCCATGATTACTAGCAATTTATCATCTCATGCTAAACTTCAACTGCATTACTGCACTAACACGAAGTATCAAGAAAGTAATCAAAGCACTCAATACACAAAAAATTTCCAGACCACTAACAAAGTTCCAATCAGCTAAATCAAGAACTTATCATGACATCATGATCTACACATCCCCTTAGGAGATACCATGCTCCGAGTGACTACACCATTGTCTCAAGTACAATGCACAATGCCAAAACTCCAGTGCACCAAGAGTATACCATGACATAAAGCAAATAGACTTAAAACCAACATCACCTGTCAAGCACCACCAACACCTTAGCCAAAGACTCCAAGCGTCCTCCATGGTTCCAAGATGTTGCACATCTTCAAGTAATGTCCATGCAAAAGAGAAAGAACCCTTATGCAACACTAAAGAAGACCATTCACCATCATGTGATGAAACCACAGTCACTGCTAGAGCTCCCACTAAAAAGTGACACCCGAGCTCTCCAAGCGTCATGACCACCTGCTACAGGTTCCCTTAACTGACTATTCAGGTACTCAAGAATATCCATCCTCTCATCTCAAAACAATAACACCAATGCACAAGTGACCATAGACAAGGCCAGCTTACAAGTTTGTACCAACAATGAATCAACCTTGTGGATATAGATAGTCCACATCCGAGTTGTCTCATAGCAAACATGTAGGTAAAGACAGCCCACAACATTGCACAACCCGTAGATCCATTCAACAGAAACATGCAAACCCATCATTGCATTGGAAACTATATCACTGAGATATCAAAGAGAATAACCACGTAGACAACATGACTCAAACACCAGATCACACCAGATTTGACTTGCCATTTTGAACATGTCCACAACCAGCACCATAATCAAGGAACACCACCACAAGAATGTTGAGTGACAAATCACTTACCAACACTCCCATGTAGAGAAGAAAACATACCTCCTCAAACCATGCACCAAGCATGCATGCAGACCTGCAACTATCTCATCCAGGAACACCCCAAAAGGCTAATGCCTAGACAATAGCTTAACAACAACTCCACATGATCACAAGTTTTTGCTTAACTATGTAAAACCTGCAAAACCACAGAGCCATGCAAGTAAAAAACATCCTTAGAAAGGAAACAATAGTTCAAGAGAATCCAGACCCCTTTCAGGCCAACTCTAAATCACCAACATGTACATGCATCTAAGAAAGAGAGAAAGGCTATTTCAAAAGCTTGCAAATCATCTAATGATTAAATTCATAGCCTTCAAGCATTCAAGGTTAACAGGAAACAATTCCTTCCAACACCAAGAACCACCACCTAGCATAAGCACTCTAAAAAAATCCACCTCATACTTCAAGGTTAAACCTCTACCAGCCAGGAAACACAGATCACAACATGATCAACTCCTTTTTCCATCTTGACCATCCTTCAAACTACATGCTATCTTAGAATACCACAAGGCTTCCACTCATCAAAGGATCAATCAATCAGTCCATTCCTCCAGATTTCTTCTAGCCCATCAAGCTAAGAAATCTTCACAGGAGAAATATCTAGAACCAACAACCAAAAGAAGGCTCTGATAACACTTGTAAGGAAATTTGGGAGCGTATCTAGTGAAAACTCCATACACTAGTGCCTTTGGTAACTTTCATTTCAATTAGGTTACCTCAAAGACACACTCAACTATGTCCTAAAGCAGGAACATACACAGTTATTTCCCACATTGATCCTTTTGAGAAAAACATATGTGAATTCAACAGCAATCAACAACACAGATGAAAGATAAAATAGAAAACTAGAACACAAAGATTTATGTGGGGAAAATATTTTTGGATAAAAAACCCCACATTCCAAAGATCGAGCCATTGTATTATTCATCAACAAATCGGTTACAATACAATTTTAGGCTCTTAGCCTTTTCAAAGATTACATCTTGTTCATCTAGATACAACTGGTAGCAAACACCCCTAGAGAGATCAAGAGAGATTCTAGCATAGCACTGCCTTTCTCTTCCTCTACTTTGACCTCATGGCTTCTGCTTTTGGCTAGCCACTCAGTCCTCACTCTATTGTTCTCTCTCTTGCTCTTGGCTCTTCAGCTCCTTGGCTTATCAGCCCGTCAGCATCCTTCACTACAAAACGTCTAATGCATTCTTGTACATTCATTCTTATGCGACTCTCTATAAATCAGTTCAAGATCATAACTATCAAAACAACATCCTCCAGCTCAACATCCTTATCGAAACGTAGATGTTTCTATTTCCTCGTGTAGATTTTTCCCTTCCACACAGAAATGGTCGCAATGGTTCACATCCTGTTCTCAGATTGGTCCACATCATACCACATCGGACAGTCTTCACATGGTCAACAATGATTAGCTTGTGTTGCATGTTGGTGAGACACTAGAAGTGTCTCCCTGATGCCACAAGACCTAATTACACATTGTCACCAAGAGTCCTCTCCATCGACAAGAGGTTCCACCAAGCTTACAAGTTACATCGACCTCAGCAAGCACATCGGTGAGACTATTGCTATCACCAAGAGTTCACATCGAGTCTTCAAGTCATACCGAAACCCAAACAGTCACCAAGAGTCATACCGATATTAGGTTTCTCATTAGCAAGTAAATCGTTCTTTACCAAGAGATAAAACCGATGCCTCCATGTTGCTCCAAAGTCTCCTATCGGCCAGACATTCCATCTTCGCTAAGACACCGAGCTCAGGAGTCATACTGAACACATTCAAGAGTCGACGAGACTTATTGTCTTCGCCAAGACCTTATACCAAGGTTTTAAGTCAGCCTGAGCATTGCATTCACTAGTTGGCAAGACTTATGTCTTTCATGAGACCACATACTAAGCGCCCATGTCTTGCTGAGTCGGCAAGACTTTTGACTTCGCCAAGACCTTTCACCAAGCGTGAAGAGCTACACCGATGACTTCAGTTGCATCCCCATCGACAAGACCAACACCTGTCGCCAAGACTTCACACCGAAGTCTCCAGGTTACCCTAAGCTGACCTTTTGCCAAGAGTCATGCTGAATGCATCCCACACCATCAGTGAGACAAATGCCCATCGCCAAGACTTCATAGTGAAGCCTTGAAGTCATACCGATGACTCCAATCAGCGAGACATGTCCTGGTTGCCAAGACTACATGCCGATAAGAACAAGTCATGCCAATTTCCACATTGGCTAGATAGACCAAAGGTCATACCAATATTGGAAAGACTTCATATCATCACCGAGACATCATTCCAATATATATGAGTTTCCCAGATGACCATGAGCAATGTTGGCAAGACTTTACATATCACCAACACTTCATGTCGATACCCTTTGAGTTACTCCAAGTGTATTCAGTCAGCCAGACATCTCCCAATCACCAAGAGATCTTCCCGAATGTTCATGTCACCCTGATGACTACAATTAGTGAGACATCTCCCTATCACTAGGACCACAAAGTGACACACTTGAGTTACCCCAATGGCTCCAGGAGAAAACATATCGGTGAGACAATCCTCCATCGCTAAGACTTCATATCGAAGCAAATAGGTTACACTGAAGACTCCAGTTGCCATAGGTCCCACCGACATCTGCTAAGCACCCAATAGCAAACCCTTCTGTCGTCAAGATATTTCCACTTTGCAAAGGGTTACATCGAATGCACCAAGTCATAGTGATAGGTCCATTCAGCAAGATAGAATCAAAATCACAGTGACATGAGCAAAACACAAGATTACTGAACTACCATTCAACCAAACACCATGAATGTCACAGCAACCATGCTTTCTTAGAGGATTCAGCCTATGAGATTGAGGCACATTTTCCAACAATACGATAGTTTAATTTGATGGTGGTGATCGAGTGTTGGAAATAATCTTGGTCATTCCCTGCTCACTCGCAAAGAAAAGGGGAAGGCTTGCTAAATGTCACAGGGTCTATGAGATGAGGATATGTGTCCTAATATGGATGATGGGGCCCTTCTTCCACTATTGAACCTTTCATACAATGACTTAATCTGATGGTAGTGATCGAGTGCTAGAAATAATCTTAGTTGTGCCTTGCTAGCTCACAAAGAAAAGAGGAAGGCTTGTTAAAAACCATGTGTTCTACAAGCTCGTGACATGTGGCTTTTTCCACTCACCCAAAGCAAGAGGTGGGGCCTATAAATGAATGATGTGGCTCCCAACTGGGACACATCTCATTGGCCAAATATTGGTGAGCGATGGCCTCACTGAATTCAAACTCGGTTGACTCATGAATCATTCAATTCACCACCTCATAAAGGGATCGATGGTCAACATTCAAAAAAATCAAAAACATGCATGTGATAGCCATTTTTCTCTACAAGCAGTGAGCATTAATGGTGTATGCTCTTTAGGATCGATCAATTGGGTCCTACTGTGTGCGAGAAATTAATTCCCTACCATCATTGAGAATGATTTGTAGGTTTCCAAGTACCTAGGTAATTAATGGTGTTGAAATGGATGCCAGTGATTAATTACTTGCTCACGCGTTTGATGTCAAAATTGATGATCAAATATCATCAAAGTTGCTTGATAAATATAGATTTAATGGTTGTCATTTTCACCATTACAATCAAGTGCTACAATTTTCTTAGTTTGTGTATAGAGAGAAGAGTGTCCTAGTGTAAGTCTGTGAAGTTTCCTAGTGGAGAAGATGAACAAGCCAACTGCTTTTGAGTTACTAGTGAGAAGGTCTCTGAGGTTCAATGAGAAAAAACCTCATGGAAATGTCCCAAAACATGAGTAGAATGTATCTGAATAAATTCCAACTCTAAAGGCGAAGGATAAAGAGGAGGCCCTTGGTGAGAAATCCTCATTTGTTCCTACTAGATGTAATCGTAGGTTGAGAAACCAAGGAGTGACTATAGAGATGGTCAAAGCCAAAGGTAAGGAGCTTGTAGGGTTTATACGAGGAGTGTGAAAAAAAAGAAGGTATGACCAAGCTTCTTATGAAAGACATAACTCCCCAATTACCATCACTGATAACCCTTCAGACAGTGTGATTGAGATGAACTCGGGTTATCAGAGGTATCTTATGATACTAAATCAACTAGCAGCCCTAAGATTGGAAGTAATATCAGTCCCACCAATATCAGTAAAGACTCTGAGTGGGCATGATGGCTCGTTTCTTGGTAACGATAAAGATGAGGAGGGAGTGAAAGTCACATCCCCACCTCCTTCAAGGATGTTTAGTGGGTGTGTGTACCATGGCTTTGGTGCTAGTGCTCGTGATGGAACCCTCAAAATATTTTGTTCCATCTTAAAGCCTTATTGCATTTGGATGTAGGGTTGTTATCTGGAGTGTTTAAGGGTTGCTATCTAAAAAATCTTACAGGGTTCTATTTGGCCATTGACTCCCTATTACCCTTTCTAGTTATTTTAATGTGTCTTTGGTCATTCATTGTCACTTGATAACCAATCCTTCAAGCCTAAGTCTAGACCTTTCTATTTTATAAGGTTGAGTAAGGATCTTTTGGCCTTTACATCCTTTGTATTTCATGACTTAGAAATTTTTGACTCTATTACTATCCTTGGGAGTCCCTTTCATTAATAACAACTTAAGAGGACATGTTTCTATAAGAATTGGCTATGAAGGTAGCCACCCAAGATCTAGAGGCCTAATAGAAAGCACAAAAGAGAGATAGAATATGACAAGAATAAACTTTATTCAATGTTAATAATATGAGATAATGGTCCAAATGTACATAGGAGACCCCTTGGTTATATAGCCAAGGTGAGAACATAGAAGGGCATAAGATTATGACAAGTGTCATAATCTTATGACATGAGACAACAATGAAAAGTTATCACTCCACCTAAAGTGGAGAAGTGATAATGTGATAATCACCACAAAAGGTGGATCACCCACAAAAGGTGGAGAGATATCACATGATGTGTCCATAAAAGGTGGAAGTGATGTGGTAATGAGATGTCAAGTCCACCAAAAGTAGAAAATCTCCAACAACCTCCTATGTGGTCCCTAAGTAAACTTAAATAAGGTGTAATTATGACCTAGGACAAGGTACAAAACATATAATTACACCAACACCCCCCCTTAAGTGCAACTTAGGGAGAATGTACACAAAAGAAAACAATGCAAGATGGGTCCCGACAACTAGGCCATGTTAGGTACCCATGTACAAATGCAATGCAATCTCTCATAAAGAGGAGAAAAGGAGAAAACCCAATGGGACAAAACTCCTCTCCAAAAGAGAGATGAAATACAAAAGCCTATGATTATGGCATGAGAAGGAAAAAAACCCCATGTGAGGAAAAAATCCCCCCCATACAAGAGAAGAAGAGAGACAAGGTAGCCCCCGCTCAATGTACAATGATCACCAATGGAAGATGCTCGAGAAGGAATGAAGAAGCTGCTCCAAAATTGTCGAACAACATTCCTCCCCTTAGGAAGAAAAAATACCAAAGGTGTATGAATGAAGTCTCCCCAGTCCACAAGTGAAGAAGGAAGAACCCTCAAAATGTAAGAAGTCTTTGAAATTTGCTCAAAGTTCCCTGTGTTGATGCTGAAAGATGCCTTTCCCAAACCATGTGAAGCTGCAATGT
Source organism: Sequoia sempervirens (assembly GCA_007258455.2). Classification (NCBI taxonomy): domain Eukaryota; kingdom Viridiplantae; phylum Streptophyta; class Pinopsida; order Cupressales; family Cupressaceae; genus Sequoia; species Sequoia sempervirens. The sequence goes on along the minus strand of VDFB02379711.1, from coordinate 233,009,349 downwards.
AGTCACCTCCTGGAATCTGTGAGAAACCCTTTGCAACAACACTCTGATCCGCTGAAAAAGACAACTCAAGATCTAGCAAGGATGAAGGTAGACCAAACTCCAAAGACGATGTCTCCTCAAGAGAGAATGTGGCCTCCTCCAACTATTGTACACATGCATCCACAATCACATCAACCTCAAAAGACTGATCATGTAGAGGAGGGTCACAGTGTTCCATTGCAACAACTGAAGAAGAATCACCTTCATCAAAGAGAAGATGTACGTAATCATATGTGTCTCCCAAGTCTGCAATGTAGGACTCCACAAACAAACTGCCAATGTCTGTCAAGTAGTCATCCCATGAAGCTGTTGCTAGAAGACAAGGTATGCATTGTTGCACTGAATCACAAGGCACTAAAACTGTCAGAACACAAGTATCATCAGGTACATCAGTCAATGTAGGAGATGGAGTATCAACAATAGGTTCAAGAACCTCAGGAGTAGAGAGCACTCCAAGATTCAAGTAACCATACTCAATCTCCTCAAGTGTGTCCACACTAGGGTGAACCAAATCATTAATAGGAGCAAAATATGAGAAGGTGTAGAACTGAGAACAATCATCAACCTCCCCAACTACAACAAGAGCCCTACTATGCAAATCTCGAACAATGACAGAATTTGGTGTGAACTCTATAGTCTTTCCTGTACCACTATGTGTAATCTGATAGATGGAAAGGATGTTCCTTGACAAAGTAGGCACACATAGAACATCATTAAATGCTCCACCTTCAATATCAATAGACCCCTTCCCACAAACTGCCAAAGAAGTGTTGCTGGCCATCAAAATGGGTGGTGATGAACAAGAATGAAATGAAGAGTACATATCCTTGGATGAAGTCATATGATGTGAAGCTCCTAAATCAGGGATCCACCTATCTGAATTGGAATCTGCAAAAGAAAGAAATTCTTTCCCCTTATGTTTCTCATGTTGAGATGATGTAGAAGAAGGTGAGCTTGATTTTGTTGCCATGAAATTTGTTCCTTTTCCCTTAGAAGAAGTGGAAGGAGATGAGTCCTTCTCTTGATATGCAACTGGCAAGTTGATGTTGTTCTTCTTAAGGATGTGTTTCAACTCATCAATTTGCTTAACATGAATGATGCTCCTCATGACCAATCCTTTTGCAATATGCACATATTGGTTGCTCTCTCTTGCTTGAATTATTGTACTTCTTTGAAGAAGATGAGGTTGAGCTTTGTTGTGGAGGAGTTGATTGTTGGTTCTCTCCTTGTGGCTTTGGTGAAGATTGCTTCTGCTTCTTATTGGAACCCTTTCCTTGAGTCCCTTGATTCCCTTGATTAGCCTCCAAAGCCTTGGACTTTGAAGACTTGAGAATCCCCATGCTTACCAATTTTGCTTGCTCTAACCTCAACATTTCTGTAAAAGCATCAAATGATGGCTTAGTGAAAGAACTACCAATTGTCAAGTGATGGGTTTGGAAGCTAAAAACAAATGCTGCATATTCTGATGGAAGCTTTCCCAACAAATTGTAGACCAACTGTGCATCCTTCTTATCAATGCCACAATCCTTAAGCTATGCTCTTAGCTCATTTTCCTTAGTGACATAGTCTTGGATTGTATCAAAATTCTTGGGATCTAACATTGTGAGATCATTGTCAAGCTGATAACCTCTAGTCTCATCAACTTGGCCATACAATTGACCAAACTTTTCCTAAGCTTCTTTAATTGTTTTACACTTATCAATTTGAAAGATTAGATCTTTTGATACATATTTCCTTAATGTTCCAAGAGCCATAGTATTTTTAGTGAGCCAATCCAAATGAGCAATAGGATTAGCTTAAGGATTAGATGGTGCAACAATAGTTCCATCAATATAATGAGTTAATCCTTTTTCCATTAACTTACTCCATGCATCAATTTTCCAAGAAGCATAATTATGTGGTGTTAACAAAGGAAACTTAGGAGAACCCATAGCAGCAAAATGAAAGAGAACAAAATAGAGAGAGAGAGAGGCGCAATCACTCAAGACACACCCCCAAATTCACTCAATCAAAGAACCCCCCCCAAAAAAAGATGATTTGGCACTTTATAATTAGTGTGTGTACAATGGCCACTTGCAAGCCAAGCAAAGTGGGCTTCTAATTTTCAATATTTTACAACAGCCTTAAGTAGGCTACAACATACTCAAATGACTGATACAAAAGACCAAACTGAGATCTTATCTTTACAAATGCCAAAATAGGCCAAAAATGACCAAGTGCTGAAAGTACAATTTCTAATCACAATCACTACAAACTGATAGTACTACTGTGAAGTTTAGAAAAAATCATGCACTTTCAAAAAAAATGGCACATGAAAAGGAGTTCGTATGAGCTTGAATGGAGCCCCGGAAGTTGCAAAAATGGTGACAATTGAGCAACACCTGAGAGAAATCAAATTTTCTGGAAAATACGTGCACCAAAATCAGAAAATAACTACACCACTGTGATGTTCATGAAAAATTAGCCCAAATAAAAAAAAATTGCACCAAAAAAGGCCTCAAAATGACCAAGATATGAGCCTCTGAAGTTGAACTGCAAAATCAAAAAGCTCAATGGAGAGGGGTTTGAAAATTTTCAAAAGGTGCTGATGCAGTGTTGACGTCATCGAATGATTGCATTAAATTTGATCGTTTTATGCCCGTTGCGGGCTGCAAGGTGTTAAATTTGACGGTCGTCAGCCTGTCACCGTGGCCGTCGACAGTTGCCGGGAAAATCCGTCAGAATATTCTATGGACGGAATATGCTGATCAAGTGGCCAGAATATTTGACAGAATATTCCCAAACCAATTTTGAAATAACTGCCGGAAAATTGGAAAAATGCCAGAATTTTTTTTTCGCTGCCCAGTGGAAGTTTTTCGGCTGCGTGCCGGTAGGGAGAGGTGGTTGTGTGGGGGCTGCGGTCGGTCGGTGGCCTCCTGCCACATGGCGGCTACAGACCAAATGGCACCTGCGTAGGCAGGTACTATCTGTGGTACCCTGCCTGCATAGGGTACTAATTTTTTTTTTTAATTTAAAAAAAACTTTATACAAAAAAAATTGCGAATAGGTATAATATTTTATTTTGAATAATAACTTTTCGTAGAAAATATTTTTATTTTTTTTCAAAAAATAAAAATCGTACCCACTGTTATAATAGATGGGCCGTACGGCTCGGCCAGCAAAAAAAATTTGCTTCGATGGACAACTTGCTCCGATTTGGATGAATTGACAGTTGATCTTAGGGTTTTTGGCCCTTCTGAGCACGATGGTAGGTCCTTTTCGGCTGAAAATGCTCCAAAGTGGTAGCTACCTCTTGGATCTGGCAACCACCTCCAATCTTCAACCCTTTGTAGATTTGACCTTTGATGTCCAACTGAGACAAAACAAAAGGAAAATCTAACTATCTCGGACACTCCGGATGCAATAGTGAACTCAGATCTGATGCAACAAGCTCCCAAAATGCACTTGTAATACAAGGCCAAAAATAGAACCCTCCAAGAATCTCTCCAAAATGACTAGCTAAAGGCACTCCAATAGCTCTGATACCATGTAAGAATTGGCTATGAAGGTAGCCACCCAAGATCTAGAGGCCTAATAGAAAGCACAAAAGAGAGAGATATAATATGACAAGAATAAACTGTATTCAATGTCAATAATATGAGATAATGGTCCAAATGTACATAGGAGACCCCTTGGTTATATAGCCAAGGTGAGAACATAGAAGGGCATAAGATTATGAAAAGTGTCGTAATCTTATGACATGAGACAACAATGAAAAGTTATCACTCTACCTAAAGTGGAGAAGTGATAATGTGATAATCACCACAAAAGGTGGAGAGATATCACATGATGTGTCCACAAAAGGTGGAAGTGATGCGGTAATGAGATGTCAAGTCCACCAAAAGTGGAAAGTATCCAACAACCTCCTATGTGGTCCCTAAGTAAACTTAACTAAGGTGTAATTATGACCTAGGACAAGGTACAAAACATATAATTACACCAATAGTTTCAAATATTTCATTTAAGTTTCAAAGGCCATTGTATCACATCACTCATCATTAATTACTTCAAAATGCATGTTTTGAATCAATGATGGGTGATGTGATGCTTTTATGCTCTCTTATCACTCTACCTGAGCACCTAGAACAAATATGTGATGAGCGATGTCTTTTATATTGCTAATTACTAATAGTTTTTAAGTTTCAAAATTTGTATTAGCGATAAGCAATGCCACGATCTTATGTTCTTGTATTTTTATTGCTCATCATGGATGATCATACAATGATAAATTTGGATCAGTAATGAGCAATGTGGTGTGATTTCATGTATATCACTTGATCACAGATATGTTTTAAATGTAAGGACTCACATTAGCGACATGTGAATGTGATAAGCTTTGAAAATTCTCTCATCACTGATTGCTTGCAAAATATATTAGCAGAAAATTAGTGATGAATGAAGGCCTTATGATTATATCGCTCATCGCGAATTCATTTTAGAACTTGAGTTCTGAATTAGTGATAAGTAATGGGAGTTTTGTAAAGGATTTTTTCTTTCGCCAATTTGATGTGATCTTATGAGCAATGTCTTCTATATCATTTTATTTTATGTAGGTTGTACATGTCTAAATCTGGTTCTTCCACAACATCTCCCCTCACAGATAGGATCTTGGGTGCAAGGTTTGAATTAGCAATGTGAGATGAAGGGATGAATGTGATAAAGGTCAGGGCATTGGACCAAGGGCCAAACATTATCACAAGGATGTCAACATTTTTGATAGAGCATGGAAATGATAAAGTAAATCAATGACAAGCGATGCTTACTACATGGAATGGGCAACGTGGAAAATTCTAGAGGATTTAACATAAAGCAAAAAGTAAAGCAACAAGAGGACTGAGGAACCATTGATAAAGTTTTAAAGAAGGATAATCCAATGGACTGAAGATCATCACATAAATAATTTCAAAAAAAATTGGGGAGGATCAGTGATGAAGCGATGAAGTTTGTAGAGAAAGTTTCCCTCTAAGAAAAACTAGTCTTATGTACTTCACTGATATTAATGAAAGGATAGATTAGGTTGGTGATACATGCTAATTGACAAATCAAAAAAATTGAGCTAACATCATTGTTTTCTATGAGAAAGTTGCTAAGGACATAAAAAAACAAGGCTCAAATCACCATGGATGAAGTTTTAAATTTTTTAAATTCAATGGCTTAAATTCAATACTAAGCTATTAAGTTATCAAATTGCTCGCATGAGGAGTTTTCAAGTCATTGATTTTTAATGCTTCAAATTTCCTATTTAATATAGATTGCTCATTGATATTCTTTGTCATAATTCATTTTGTAATGAATGAAGGTGAAAGGCTAACAAAGAAGTGTGTGGGAATTGAATTCTCCTGAGAAATGTGTAGACATTCTAGGCAAGTAGATCTGCCATGATGATTAGAGAGTTTGAGAAGATGAGTTTATTTGAGTCTAAGTAAGATGTTCTTGAGAATTAAAGTGGAATTCAAGGAGCTCTTGATATGCCAAAAGGAATAATAGGATTTAAGAAATTCAAGGAGTATAGTACCAAAGAAAATTACCGTCCATGAAAACAAATAGTTTTAGAAGAATTAAGCAAACACCGAGAGAAGAGGATGGTGAAATATAAAAAGAAGGCAAGGAGAGAGAGTGAGCACTATAAGGCCTATCTGAAGGAATGAAATTCTCCATGTGAGGTTTCTAATAACCCTTTAGATAGTGAGGGTGACACTGATCTAGAGGGTGATTATTATCTCCTCTCCTTGTTACTCTTGGAAATTTTTTACAAGGAGGTGGTGATAGTTTTCCAGTCCCACCACGACCAAAACGTGGCTGAGTATCCTCTGAGGTTGATGAATCAAAGTGATGATTGTGCCCTATTTTTGCTTATGATGAAACCATGCCCTTTCTGTTAGGATTGTCCTATTCAACACTCATGTGATTTCTTATTTCATTTGTTGAGGTGGAATGTTTTTGGGCTGGTATGTAGGAGAATGCCATACTAGTTAAGGGCAGATGCATGAAGTTGGGTACCAATTTTCTAGCCACTTATGATTTTTTTTTTAAAAATGCGCTCACATTATAATGCTCACGCATTATTTCACATTAAAAACAAAGAAAAAAGTGAAATTATTTGCCTTGGAATACCAACCCAAAGGCTTGGAGGGCATTCCCAACAAGGCCAGAGACATGTTTTTTTAAATTCTACAATTTTTCACATAATCAGGTTCGTGCTCACCATCAAGATTGCATCTAGTTCAGTATTGATGAAATAGAAAACATGGGTAATGTTAGGTTCTCTTTTAGCTATCCAACGATGTAATTTTTTTAACTTTTCGACAATGTTAAGGCTTTCATCCATAATTTATTTTGTTTGTATGTCTATTTTTTTCTAAAAAGAAGTTTTAGTGTTTTTTTTGTTATAAATTAACCGTTCATCAAATTTTCAAATAAATTACACTTTTAGAAACTAGACTCCATTCTACAAATTTAAAAAAAAAAGAAAAAAAATTTAATTATTTTCAAAAATTTGTAGGGGGAGCACGGCCAAAATTCTGCTTTTTAGGAAGTGCCCACTTAGAAAATTAGTAAAAAATCAAATATTTATTAAAAAATTATCAAAAAAATTGTACACCAACTAGATGATATTAGCTAACTTTTGAATGTAGCATTTTTAAAAATACTACAAAAAAGTTCACCATGCTTAGGTCATACAAGGATTGCTATGTTATATTTTTTCTGACAAAAACAACACCAATTTCTGTACATCCCTCTTTTGAACCCCTTATTCTCAACCATTTTCAAAATAAATTAGTATTTTAGAAAGTAGACTCAGAGCACTTCAATCCTTTTTTTTGGTCCATCTCAAAATTTTGAGTGTAACTATCCTCAATTTCACGTCCAAGGTCAACATTTCCTGATTTCAGAAAAAAGTAGCCACTTAAGCCCCCTTTTTGGGAACCATCTTGGTGCACTTACCCTTAACCTTGGTGGCATGTATGTTGTTTCCAGACAATATACAAGTTTGTGTTGGAGCTGCTATTGGAGAATATTCTTTGGTCAACAAGGATAAGTATTCAACACAGTTACAATAAACTTTTCCTTTCGAGGAGTTGGTGTGTCTTCATTCAAGGAATATGGAATGTGGTCTTTTACTCTTCGATTTTCCTCAGATGATTGCATGTAACTAAGAATATCTCAAATTTTGGTGCAAATGAAATGTAAATGTAATTAAGCCCGATGCTTGTTGTTCCCTTATTCTATAAAAGGGATTTCAAGGCTTATTATGAGTGTCGGATTCTTAAGTCTCAATAGGGTTTGAGGTAAAAACTAAGTTTAGGAAAATGCACTTAGAATAGAATACTGGAAATAGACCAATAATTTGTCTTGGGTGCAAAATCATGTATGAAGTGATCTTAAGTAAGTTTTATAGAAATTACTTATATCAAAGAAAATATTAATCTAGAAACAGATACTCTCCTATGTATGTTCCTTGTAAGTTATGAATGAGAAATGATAATGTTGTTATCATTTGCTTTGAAATATTTCATTTGAATGTATTAATTTTTTTTTAGCTTTAATTTAAGGAGTTAATTAAAATGCTTGAATAGGGTTATAAACTTTGTAAGGAATGGATTAGGATTTCTAAGAGGCAATTTTTTCTTGCACAGTGGGTTTTTGTAAATGCAAAGCAATACAAAGATAGTTTGTTTCTTCCTTAAATCAGTAATTTGTAAATTACTGATCCTTATGTACTTCACTAGTCTCTCACTTGAAAATCTACCAAATCTTTGGTGAGATGAACTTTATTTGCAATAAGTAGGAATCACTCTGTATATAAATGTGTCACTAACCAAATATAGTATCAGAAAACACAATTGGGATCACTCTCTTAGGTTTCACAGAGCCTAAAGTGAAGGAGTACAGACCATAAAATCTTATGCTAATTATGTTTGCCACTAACCTAGAAGTCCTTCATCATAGGTGTTGGCTACTTCTTAAAGAATTGTTTGGTTTTGCTGGAAAAATCACCAACAACTTGTTCTAGTTCTGGGTAATGAAAATGGTGTTTGGGTGTTTAATTTTTTTTGGTGATGATAAAATTGTTGTTGTGGCTTTCTTCTACTATTTGAATATGTTGTTGATTTTTTGTCTTCATGCTAACTGTGGATGCCCAAGATTATTATTATGAAGACTTTTGTTTGACATGGATGTGTAATGCAATGCCTAGTTAGTGGTTAAAGGAAATTTTTGGTTGCATCGACATTTTCTTTTAGTGGTGGTTACAAAATTTTGTTTCCCCATGCTAAGTAAATGATTACATACAACTGTTTGAGGAATTTTTGGAATGAAATTGAATTTGTTCTGAAATGAAATATTCTTGAAATGTAATTATGATTGAGTTGGATTCTTGTTGCTCCATTATGTTATAAAAGAGATTTCATACCTCATTGTAAAGGGTTCTGAAATTTTGAGTCTAGTATATGGTCTAGATATAAATTAGATGTGGAAAAAAGAACAATGAATAGAATAGTTGAATCGTCTTGGTTTTGAATCTTATATATAATGGTCTTAAAATAGTTTTATGAAAATTATTGATATTAAAACAAATCTTATCTATGAAACATTTACTCTCCTGTTGTAAGTTTCTACAAATCATAATTGAAAATATCAAGAGTATTATAATTTTACTTCAAAAGTCAATTGAATGTGTGTCCTTATTTTTTCTTTAACTTAAAGGGTTAATTAAATGCTTGAATAGGGTTACAAATTTGTGAGAATTTGCAAAGGATTTGATAAGAAGTCATGTTCTAGGAATTGTGAGTTTTTAGATTGCAAGGAATTATGGAAATAGTCAATTATTATTAAAGTTAAAGAATTTGTCTATTACTAGCTATTGCATGTTCAAATCCATTTCCCAATTGATGAAACACTAGTCTGTTTGTTAGCAATATTTATAATTGAATGTGTTGATGATTTACTCGACCATGGATTTAATATGAGAATACAACTCATCTAATATCTACTAATCACAAAGCATGTATTTGAAATACTTCCATGTTCCTGGTAAATAAATGATTATTTACTTAAAAATCAACCAAATCTTTAGTGGATTATGTTTATTTGCAAATTACAGGAATCAATCTATGCATTAAAGTGTTCTCCATCAAATTGATCAAAATGAACACCATTAGGAATGCCATCCTAGGTCCTGCAGAGCCTGAAGTGAAGGAGTAAAGATCTCAAAGTCCTTTACTCATTATGTTGGCCATTCATCTTAAGGGTCTTGATTGTAGGAGTTGAGTACTCTTTATAGAATTCTAAGGGTGTACTGGAAATAACACCAACAACCTCCATCACAAAATCTACTTCAAACTTCTCAATAAATGGGGTACCAAGTAGAGGATGTTACCAATAATTTTGATGAACTTACTGCAGATGAATTACTCGAAATGAAAAAAGATCCAAATTTTCACCACCTTATCAACACCATGATGATGTTAAACCCAACCCAATACATGTTCACCTTGGAAAAATAAGGGGCTAAACTCCCTTCCTCATTCAATTTGAAGACACATAGAGAGAAACCTTTGGGAAATGTTACATCTATTCCTCAAACATTTAGCACACAAACCTTGGTCCAAAATTTCATTCAATACATCACACAACCATGCCCATCACATGTACCAAGAAAATCCTTACTTCTAGGGAACAACACAAATTTGGTTACTCAAAATATAAGCATCGCCTAAAACATCACCATTCCACAACACCCTCAACATCCAAACATGTCACTTACATCACATATGCACAACACAAACATGGCACCAACATTTTGTGCCCAACCATATTCTTCAATCACAACAAGTACCCAAAATATTCAAACAAATGTCTATTGTGTGCAACAACCCCAAGTAAATATCTAAGGACAAGTGAACATAATATTGCAAGGTCAATCATCAACATTGCAAGGGAAATCATCACAAAACCATCCAATTGATCCTCAAAATTAGATGGTTCAACAATAAGTCCCTCAACATAAAGGAAATACATAAAATCAATTGGTCCTAGATAAAATCGATCAAGGTAATGGGTATGTGTAGGATCATCATGGAAAAAATAGGCCCTTAAGTGGTAAAAAATTTAGAAAAATCAGACTTAGGAAACTTGACATAAAAATTTGAATAAGTTATCTATATTATTTGAAAAATATGTAAGAATATAATCTGTAGCAAATTGAATGTACTTTCTAAACTACTAGGTTTTTTTTAAATCTATTTGTTGAATAGTTGAAATTTCAATGCAGTGGTACTTAAATTTCAATGAAAAAATAAGAAGTAGGTGTCTGTCTAACCACCCTAACCATAATAAAATGATAATATTTTTTATAAGATTTTAGATACAAAAAGATGACTCATGCCCCGATGTGATGCATATTTTTTTGTAATTTTTATCTAAGTAAATAATTAATTATGAATTTTTTACTACAATTGTTTTAAAATATAAAAACTCATATGTCTGAGCACCTTAACTTGGTCAAAACTTCATGAAATTCTTTTTTTATTTTTTTAATCCTATAGTATGTGAATCATAGAATGTGATGCATGTTTTGGATTCAAAAAATGTGATACCATTTGAAAGCTATAGATGTTTTTCAATCAACCTATCAATCAGGAATTTAGTCATAATTTGAATAGAAAAAGAATAATAATTACTTATTAAATTCAAAGTAAAGCATAATTTATATCGGTGAAAAGCTTAGAATCTCCTTTAAAAACTACTTTTATTTCATCAATTTTTGGTAAAAAAATAGTCCTCAACCACATACCAATCATATTGCCACTTTTTGGCCCATCATGATCCTACACATACCCTAATCCTTCAAATCAGTTGGTCCCAAATCAAGGTATGTCACTAGGATTACAACACCAAGTGGCATCATATCAAGTATTCCAACCTTTGGCTCAAAATAAAGAAGTCCCTCAAACAATTCAAAATCAAATGGACCCTCAAACTTACATTCCTCCATCATAATCCCAAAATTTTCAAGGACTTATAGCACAAAATAATCAAGGACAATTTTCACAAACTAAACATGTGCCAAATCAAAATCAAGTTTCCAACAATAAAAAATTGATCACACATCAACCACCCCAAAATCAATTTAATCCTCCATCACAAGCCATTCACAACATGATTCCACAAAAATCCACCACTTCTGGCATAAAATCAAAACATCCCATCAAGTGAATACATTCAATCAAACAAATATATCCATAATAAAAACACCATTCCACTGGCTCTAACCTAGCAGTTCTTGCTAGTGTTAGCGGTTCGACGGTTATAATCAATGGCTCCTCCTCTGAACAAACATCCCCAAAAATTTGTTCTAAAAGTCTTTCATGAGGTAAGTGCTTTGATTCATCAGCTGATGTGATTTTTCCTCTACCAAATTTTGATATTGCCTATAAATGGCTTGAGCAGTACACCCTTGTTGGGTATTTTGTTGGGAGAACTCCCCCTAAAAATGTGCTTAAAGATTGGGTTAACAAGGCTTGGCTCCCTCATTGGGTCCACCTTTATATGGTCCAAAACTTAACCAAGGGTTTCTTTTTGTTCCGCTTTGTGGAGGTCAATCATGTTTAGGCCATCTTAAGCCATGGGCCTTGGTATGTTCGGTCCTCTTTTTTTAGTTTTTCAAGCTTAGACTCGTGACTTTGCTGTCTTGGATGACACCAAGTTGCGAGTCCCAGTCTGGATTGAATTTTCTAGTCTACCTTTTCCTTGTGTTCCTTTTTTCAATGGTATAGCCTCCTCCCTAGGAAGAGTTATTTGCATTGAGCCAGATAGGTTTTTTTAGGCCCACCCCCAAAAGACAGTTTGTGTATGAAAGTTGACCTTTCCAAATATTTAAAAGACTCCATTGATATTCAAATTAGAGATTTTTGTCACACCCAGAAGGTCACCTATTTTAATCTACCCAACATGTGATATAGGTGTCAGTCTATGGTCCATAAGATAAAGGACTGCCTTTTAGCAGTGCCTCGTACACCTTCTCTGCCCTGAGATGTTGAAAAGCCTCATTCGGTGGCTACATCTACTGCCAAACCTAATGTGAAATGGACTACGGTGATGAAATGAAAGAATAAGTCCACTGGTTCAGGGTTGGGTTTTGTGATTTCTAAGCCAATGAAAGATGTTTCAAACCCTTCTGTGAAGGGGAAAGAAGCTCTAGTTCGAGCTGATTATGTTTCGCAGTAGCCAAGGCCAAAGGCTATGCCTCGGTCAGCTGCTATCATGTTAGCATAGCTAAAAGTGGCTTCACAGCCAAATGTGGCTTCTCCTATGATAGGATCTCATAGCCATTCTCACAGCCCTTCCCCTCCTAGGGAAGAAGGGGAATATGTTCATGAAAAATGGAGGATATCCTCCCCTTCCATTCAGATTGGATCAGTTTCGGCAAAATTTTATAGAATTGTTTCTCTTCTCTGAATGAAGAGGAATCGGGTTTCGAAAACATGGATGAATTTCACTCATGAAGTTCCTCTCATGGAATGTTCGAGGTCTGACAGACCTCTCCAGAAAGTATTCTGTCAGGAATACCTTGTGCAAGTATTCTAGAGTTGAACTGCTTTGTCTTCAAGAAGTTAAAATTTCTTGTTTTCTGCTTCTCGCAGCTAGTCGTTCTATTTGGCTAGCTAATATAATGTTTTGTACTACCCACGATGTTGGGCATGGCAAAGTTGTCATCCTTTTGGCCCCATGGTGGCACTCCTCTGTGGTCGACCACGGGTCTAATCCCACTCATCGACTCGTCTGGATCCTTCTCAACATTGATAATCATTCTTTTGGGATTATTAATGTCTATGCTTCTAATGATGTTGTGGAACACTCTTTGCACTAGCGTTGGATTGTTGATTCTTTACCAGTTGCTACCTGGTTACTCTATGGGGACTTCAATATGGTAGAAATGGTGTCTAACAAAGATGGCACTCTACCATTTAGATGGACATTTGGGGAAAGGGAGGTGTGGTTTTACATGTGCAATAAATTGGGTTTGTTTGATCCCAATATTGGTTGCTGCCATTCTCATTCTCTCTGGCACACTTGGTGCAATTACCAAGCCAGTTCTGACAAAATATTTAAGCGCCTTGATCGTGCCATGATCTCAGCGCAATATTTTTTCTCATTTGACAACTCTTCTCTCCGGGTTAAGCCATTAGTGGATCTGACTTTGTCAGATCATTTCCCCATTTCCATTTTCATTGAATGGGAAACTCGACAGCCTAGTACATATAAAACTCAATTTTTTTTAAACACGTCTTTACTCTGTCACAAGCCTACCCTGGCCCACATTTTTAGAGTTTGGAATTTGGAGTGCAAGCCAGTTCATCATATAGGTTGGATTTCCTTGTGGAATGAGGCTATCATCTGCACGGCTAGATTTTTGTGCATTTATGGGTGCCAGCTAGCTATTTTTTGTTGGCGGTCTTATGAGGCTACCACCACTAACCTCCATGCTACCTCTAAGGCTTTGGCGGCCAGCCCCTTTTCTCATTCCTTACAAGTTAGGTTGGCAGAGCTAAGGCATAAGAAATAAATTACTGATAGCTATGCTGCTTGAGGAGCATAAATCAAAGCCTAGTTGCACTAGCTAAAAGTTGGTGATCATGCCTCCAAAGGGTTTTTCTTGGCTCTGCATGCCAGGCACTCATCCTTGGGCATTAAAAAAATAAAATATGGTACTTAGGTGCTCTTTGAGCTGCCTGACATTCTCCAGGCCTTTGTGTGTCATTATGATCAAGTTTTCACTGCATAGGAAGTCACGCCTGTGTGACAACAAGCCCTTTAGGATTTCCTTACCGTTGTGCCAAATAAGCTTTCTTTAGCTCTTTTTTTTTTTGTGATCAACTTTTATTAGTTGATGATCTGAAAGAGGCTGTTTACTCCATGGATGATGACAAAGCCCTAGGAATTAATGGATTCCAAGTTGTGAATTCTACAAAGGCATGTGGGATGATATTGGGCATGATCTTCATCAAGTTTACTTAGAAGATTTTCACTCTAATTCTCTAGGTAACTTAATCAAAAAAGGTAACATAAAATTCATACCTAAATCGGGTGACCCAGAAGACATCTATAATTGGAGACCTATCACACTTCTTAATGTCTCCTACAAGATTATCGCCAAGGCTCTGGCTCTTAAAATCTTCCATCTTCCACCTTAGATCATGCGCCCAGAACAAACTAGGTTCATCAAATCCAAATTTATTTTGCATAATATCATTGTTGTTTAGGAAGGCATGGAATGGGCTAGACGCTCAAACCAGAAAGTTGTGTTCATTAAGATTGACTTTTCTAAGGCTTATGATTGTATTGAATGGTTGTTTATTCTTTCTATGTTGTAAGCCTTGGGTTTTAGGCCCAATTTCATTCAATCTGTTTGAATGCTCTTTGCGGATGTCTTAGCTTGTATCACCATCAATGGTCATCAATCCTCTACCTTTGGACTCTTTTGTTCCATTAAGCAAGGGTGCTCGCTAGCCCCCTCTTTATATGTGCTTGTAATTGAGGGTTTTGGCTATATTTTGGCCAATGTAGTTTCCCAGCGGCGTGTCAAGGGTATTTATCTGCCCAACTCTCAGGCTCAGCTTGTTAATGGCCATTTTGCTTATGACTCATTCCTCACCCTTCTAGAGGATGAAAATTCCATTGTGGCAGCTCTTGAGTGCCTTAATACCTTCTGTCTTGCCTCTGGCTCTTCCATCTAGTGGCATAAAACTTTGTGTTACCAACAATCTATCTTGCCCTCACCGCAGTGGCTACAATAGTATGGTTGCAAATGGATTGGGCCTGGTGAATTTTTTTAGTTTTTGGGCATTCCCTTTTCCTTTCAGGTGCATCAGGCTGAGCTTTGGCAAGCTGTGCTCTGCAGAGTTGAGCAGAAGCTTACTTATTAGGTTACTAAGCCCCTCTCTTTAGCAAGGAAATTCTAGGTGTGTTCCAAAATCTTGGCGGCTACCCATGTTTATTATTCTTCTTGGTGGGCACCCTCCAAAGCTGCCTATGGAAAGCTTGAGAAGTTGCTTCATGATTTCCTCTAGGCCTCCTCTGAAACTCATAGAGGGTTTCATCATGTGGCTTGGGAATTTTGTTGTCTTCATAAAGATTCAGGAGGCCTTGGGTTACTTTCTACCCAATGAAAAAGGACTGCTTTGTATGTTAAATGGATTATTCATTCCCTTAATAGGGACGAGGCCTAGAAAATTCTTCTCAGGCATAGCATTCAATCTGGATTCCCTGTTCATAGACCTTCCTGGAAGGGTATTGGCTTTCAAACCCTTATGGTCATGAATGAAGTAGTCCAAATTCTTGGGACTTTTGTCACCAAAAGCATCTGGCAGTCCTAGGAAGTTATCAAACCTTGGCTTCATTGGGCTGGCTCTAGTTTTTGGGATGGGCTTTCTCTTAACCAGCGCAATGTTTGGTGGTCACCTCTTTTTGGTAGCAATGTTCAACCGCTGGCTAAGTCGCTAGGGGTTAAGGTGCTCAGATTTCACAAGAAGGTTATCTAGACCCTACAATAGATTTCTTCTAGACCCACCATGCGTATCATGTTATGGGATGCTTTTTGTGCCCAGTACAAACTTCATAACCAAGATTGTGCTACTTATGATGGTCTGGTGAATGCCATTTCTGCTGAAATGCTTCATAAAGTTGGAATTCATGGGACCAAACCTTGGTGGAAAAACTAGAAGTGGTATCTAGACACCCCTTTCAGGAATTACAAGTCTCAGCTTGGTTATAGGTGGCTCTCACCACATTTTCCTATGATTCAGAGTTTGAACTAGAGGTGGCTTCTTCAATCTTCTACTCATGTCTAGCATAAAAGATTTGCTGACACTTGGTCTGCAAGTGTTGAGATGAAGCTTTCCCACTTTGTCTAGTGTATTCTTTTCTAGGGCTTGCCTGTGGGCTCTCAGCTAATTCACCTAGGGGTCTGGGACCCTTGCCACCCTTTTTGTGGGAAAGCTGAGAATTTTAAGCATCTTTTCTAGTTTTGTCTGAGCTCAGTAGCTTTGGACTTGGATTCATGACTTTTTTCAGCCCTTTCGGCCAGAACCTTTCTCCTGGCATATGGTGTTGCTTGGAGATTCTCCCAGAATTCCTACAAGATTCACCCAGCTTTGGCACACTTTCAGGGTGGAAATTCTCTTCAATATTTGGAAGCATAGAAATGGATGCATTTTTTCTCATTCTCAAATGGATATACATGTATCTTTATATGCTAAAGCTATGATTTTCTCTAATGTGCTTTTATAGGTTGAAGTGCAAGCTAACAAAGTTGTAGTTGAGGTTGCTCACCTCTAGGTTCTCCTAGACCACTGGGGTAATGCCCCTTGTACTGTTGCTCGGGTCCCCGCTTCACCCACCTCTTTCCACTGTTGATCGACCTCTAGGGGCTGGCAGTTGAGTGGCTCTGCGTGTCCCCATTCCCAGCCCCCGCCTCAATAGGATTCTCGCATGCCTCGGCGAAACCACTCTCCTCCACCATGGGCTACTCAAGGGTGGCCTTCTAATGGTGCTTCGAAGAGGGCCTGTGGTGGTTCCAAGTGGCCCTCTGATGATCCTCCTGCTTCTGGCTCTAGGTGGCCAGTTACTGGTAAAGCATTCCCGCGTATGGCACTTGCAATCTTGCCCCAACACAAGGAAGCAGATAAAGAGAAAAAAGATGTTGATGATGGTTGGGGTCCTCCTCCTGATGTCACTCCAAACCCCGCTAATGTATGGGGGGAAAATTTGGATGACAGATACCCTCCTGGCTCTGGTGGCACTTCTTTGGTCACTTAATGGCCTTTTTATCTTTGTTTTTTTTGGACTTCTGGGCTTAGCCCACACAATCTGTTAATTTTATAGGTGTTTCCCATGTTACTCTTGGGGTGTTCCTTTCTACCACCCACCCTTTTTTGTGAATATGTATCTTTATATTTGAATTAATATAGATAGTTGCCTATTCATCAAAAAAAAAAACACCATTCCATCACCTCAAGGACAAAATTCTTTGGCTTATCAACAATCTATTGCATATCAACAATAACAAGCTCAATTGTAGGAACAACAAGCACAAGCCTAATTGCAAGTGAAATAAGCACAAGACCAACTGTAATCCCAAAAAAGGGCTCAATTAAAACAACAAGCTCAATTAAAAGCACAACAATATGCACAACAACAACAAGTATTGTATTACAACCAACAACAAGCATATGCAAATTCACAAGAAAATGTCTTGAACTAGGGTTCACATGGAGCATACAACACACCACCACCCTTATCACAATTTAATCTACAATAAAAAAAAATCCCACCATACACATTATATAACACATTCAACACAAACACACCCCCTTATCAAAATCCCACATGCAATTCATCTACCATTCCTCAATACAACATGTATGTTGTGCCACCAAACAATACTCAAGATGATCTTTCCTAGGAAAACAAAGAAATAGTATACCACATGAGACTTATGTCCATATCATTTTGATTGTAATATTGTAATGATACAATTCCTGCCAGGATTTGAAATCCACAAATTTGAAAAATACAAAGGGCGTGGAAATTTAGAGGATCACATTAAGGAATTTTTTGTGGCATGTATGGAAGTAGCATAAAATGACTCTTATTTGATGTGTCTCTTGCCACGTAGTTTGGGAGGCCAATTCATAGAATGGTTCTTATAGTTACCTCCTAGAATCCAAAATTTTCAAGAAATAATAGATTGGTTTCTAGAACACTTTTCCTACAACCTTGATATGGATGTAAGTTTGGAAGAACTATATCCCCTAAAACAGAACAAGGGTGAATCATTTGCAAACTTCTTGGAATGATGGAGGCATAGATCTAGTAAATTTAAATTTCCAATTCTCAAGATATAGAAAATAGAGATCATTATTGCAAACATGGAAACAAACTTATCATCTCAACTAGCAATGTGGTGTATCTCGACATACAAAAAATTCATTGCTAGAGGTCTTAACATTGAAATATCCCTTGTCACGAAAGGAGAAACACAAAATCAAAACCAATCGTCTAGTTTCTATGAAAAACCCTAATTCTAGGCTGAAAACAAGAACATTACTAATGATGGTGTGGTAGAAGAAAATTTTGTATTTAAGTCACCTTCAGACACACAAAAACTCAGCAGAACACTCAACATAATACTTGAAAAAACATACAACAAAACAAACAAAATGTCAACAATGGAAACCCTCCAAGAGGACCACAACCAAAATAGAACAACTATGTACCACAAAGACCAAATAATGCTCCTAAATGAGAATTCACTTCCTTATAGGAACCCATGGAAATAGTATTAAAGAAGTTGACACAATAAAAGCTCATCATGCACTCCTAGATTTTAAAAACTACCAAGAACCACAAGTCAAACCTCCTGGGTATAAAGAGGATCATTATTGTGAATTTCAGCAATAAAAAGGTGATAATACACAAAAATATTTCAGACTCAAACACCTAATCGAATATCTTATAGAAGAAGGAGAAATCAATGTTGATAAAAAATCAAGGAACCCAAATTTAGAGATCTATAAAACTCCAATGCCTAGTCATGGAAAAGAAAAAGATTCTAGAGAGGTATCAAGCTCAAACAATACAAACCATACCTATGATAACATGGTAGGAAACATTCTTTTTACTCATTCATCACAACATGAGGAATCCGAAATGCATCAAGATTTTTTCTTAAAATAAATTCCACACAAATAAACAATGTCTAGCAATATTTGATATCATGATTACATCAAATATGTATTAGATTGTAATATTCCTCCATCATATGAGTTCATGATTGGACATATTGAAGAGGTTCCAAGGAAAAAATTAAACATCCCTTATTTCACCCTTATCTACTAAAGGTTACAAAGAGTCTTTTACAAATACTATACCATCCACCCAAGAATCATGTCAAGAGGAGGCTCTTGAGTATAATGAAAGCATCTATAAATCAAGTTAGGATCAAGAGCCAATATCCTCGTGCAATATTGTCATGATTTTCATAATATCTTTGAATCTGTAATTGATAGTTGCTCTACCCTAAGTAAATATGAAGATATCACTCCACCAAAGTATTATCATGAGTTGAAGAAAATCTTCCAATCCCTTCAAAAATTTAAATATATTACCTATGAGATGTTTCCTTCTAATGGACATATAGATGTTCTTCATCCAAAAATGGGGTCTCTCTCTCTTGAAATTCTCACACAAGATCAAGCAATGGTAGAGATTCTTGATTCTTACAATGATTGTGCATCATTCACATCTCTTGAATCAATATCACCAAATAATACATCCCAAGTTCAACTAGACCAGACAATTAGCATTCTTGAACAAGGGGAAACAATGGAAATATCATGTGCCCATGACAAGTCACATTTATTGGCCATTTATCAGAGGATTCATTACCAAAGAAGAATATTAAGTTTTGTTAAGCATGACATCTTGAAGCCAACAAAATCAACACATGTCAATAAAATCTCCACAATACCAGGGGAAACTTTTTGTAGCGTAAACACCAACATAAGGGGCACAATGAATTCTTATGATGAAAATACTTCTAGTAATACAACTAGTCATATCATGAATTAACATCCACACACCATTCCATTTGCGAATTGAAACCAAGACAAAAATAAATATTCTTATCAAAGAAAAGAGAAAATCATCAAAAAAAGTAGTACAACAAAATATAAAAAGAAAATACAAATTAGTACCAAATAATACAAAAGAAAATCATCCCTATCAAACACCATTGGTAAAAGAAACTATGGGGCACAATCAAAAATGGAAATATATATATCAAATATATCCACAAATAAAAAATTATACTTCTCAAGTAGCATACAAAGTATAACAAGTAGTTGATGCTAATTCCATTGAAAACTTCATCTCCATCCATCATTTCTCATCTACCCAAGTTTGGAGAGTCAAAGGTTTCAAAATAGCAACCAATCCATCTCATATCTCTTCACGCATTTCACCATCCACTCCCTCATTCATGATATCCAACTCTTGCATTGATCACGTGTTGGCAACTACTCTTCATAATCAATATTTTGAAGGCACTCTATTGTGATGTACACACCTATATGAGGTTAAATCTAGTATCAACAAGGTAGATCATAATTCTTGAAAGTTGCATTCAAGTGCTCGTATATTTGCAAAGAAGCTTCTCCAGTCAAGACATCATTGGCACATTATGATAGTGGCGTCTTTATACCACTAGCTGATTCAACATGACCATACATTTTTTAAAAATCAAAATAATAAAAAAATCAAGAAAATAGTAAAGATAAAAATCATCCTCTAGTTAAAACCACTATGGCGGCATTTTGGGAAAGTACTATAATGGAAGCCTAGTAAAGAGGCATCATGAGTAGAATTGATCATCTATATGATCCTTTTAAGATGGAAGTATCTCAGCCCCTTGATGATAAATCCAACACTCCCTCAGTCTCATCTAATCTATCTTTATATGGATCTTCTAGTATATCTTGATCTTGAAAAAGGTTCAGTGTATACTTCCACTCTACTCATGAAAAAGTCTTGACATGGTTTTTTTATTCCATTTTATGCCATGAAGTCTCATTTCCTATCTATAGTATTGATACTAGTGTGCACTAAAACTCTATTGAACTCTTCACATATACATTACCTAGATCATGATTTTCTCATGAAATCTGAAACATTTCTAGAAATTAGGGGCATCTACCTATACTTGCATCAAATCAAGTTATTATATATTCCCTTAAGGTTATTCACAAAATCTCACAAAATCTTAAAACAGGTGTAAAATCTCACAAAATCCAAAAATAGGTGTAAAATATCACAAAATCTAAAAAGATCCAAAATATTTGTATAGCCAAAATCCAAAAAAATCCAACATATTTGTATTGTCAAAATCCAAAACATCTAAGAATTTTGTATATTCAAAATCCAAAAACATCCAAAGCATTTGTATAGTCAAAATCAACAAACATCCAAAAATTGGTATAGTCAAAATCCAAAAACATTCAAAAAATTATAAGGTCAAAATCCAAAACATTCAAATCATCTCAAAAATAAAAAAATTCCAAATCACCTTCATAACCCATAAACAGATTTAAAAAACTAAAAAGTAAAAAAAAATCACTTGTCAAACTACATTGTCTCTGAGCATGAACATAGGCAAGGTCATAGGCATTATGTTAGTCTTTAGGAGTCTGTCACAATAAACTAGAAATCCATCAATGTTCATAAGTCATCAATAAATGGTTATTGGTTAGAGTTAGTCAAACTGCATTGTCTTTGAGCATGAACGTAGGCAAGGCCATCATCAATGAGTGCCAAAGACATTAGGTCAGTCTTTAGGAATCTGTCACAATAAACAAAAAATATATCAATGTTCATAGGTACATAAATAAATGGTTATTGGTTACAGTATATCACATCTATAACGTAGGAAAGGTGAACATCGATGATCCCTTGACGTGTTAGGTCAGTTTCCCCTTAGGTCTTGGTCTAACCTTGAAAATTTTAAAAAACATTTGGAAAATATAGAAAAAAAAAAAACATCTCAAAATGTTCAAAACCTGTAGGGAAACAATCTCAAATAACTTGAAAAATTAAACATTCACATAAAATTATAAAACAAAAACAAGCTTAGAACATTTCAAAACATCAAAAAATTAAAATATTTGGAAAAGACACCCATCCTATCTATTTGCAGAGTCAAAGTCCATCACATTAGATATAGTGTCATCCTAGTTATCAGTACCTTGATGCATCATGTTTATTTGATATATCAAAAATAAGGAATGATATGATGAATTTATCCCAATCCCAGAAGCAAGTAGTATCATCTTTCTCATCACCATATCCAATAAAGTCTCAAATAATCATAATCTTGTTGGACTTATGAATCAATCTCAAAACAATGGTTAATCCATATCCATTTCATTGTTCTACCTCTATCCATCATATTCTTCTTATTCTTCTATCTTTGCTAACCATTCTATCCATGTATCAAATCTTTTCCATATATATCAAAAATATACATGCGGCTACCCATGGCTAATGATTGCTTATACATCATAAAATTTGTCAACATCAAACATCCGTTCTTTCTAAAGATGTATTTATGTGTCTTTTTCATAGTTGAACCTATATTTTATTTGTGTCGCAATCTCAACCCAAAAATAATTTTTTTTTCTTGATCCCTTGAGGGGGAAATATACGAGCATAAATTCCTTCCATTGGCGCATAGTGGGGCATCTGAAAATCATGAATTTTTAAATTTTTTATTTGAGTTACAATGTGATAGAGCTTCCAAAATTTCTGCAAATTTTTTGAGAAAATTATAACTTGGATCATGATTTTAAGCCTTTGTGCAAATAGGGTGGATTAGGGGTGTGATCTAGAAACCCTTACCTTACAAATTTTATCATAAACCCTTTGGCATTTTAATTTTGCATTGACCTATTTTATCTGGTCATGGTCACATAACTTACAACTAAGGCTAGTGAATGCATGTTATTCCTAGCCCCCTTTTTCTAGGTTCGTTGGTCACCCCATGATGTTTACCTTTTAAAATTTTCCTAGGGTCAGGTGAAATATTTTAGCAAAAGAATTATGTTATAAGTTTTTTTCATGAGGGTCATAATCTCGTTGTCCTAGTCATGGCCCCACTTTAAGACTAACCTGTTTGGAATGTGCATAAATCTCACCCATTGGATATGAAGATTAGATCACAACCATTGATCACACATTTCACAGGAGTTAAATGATGGTCTTCAAAGAAGTCGCGAGGTCCATGATTGATTGATGCATGTCCTTGCCATGGTGGGGCCCAGTTTATGTCCAAACACTCGATGGTTAGTGGTTTTGAGATCGAAAGCTATCATGTAGCATGATAGTTAAATCTTAGCCATCCATCATACATCTCGTGACATTTAGTTAATTCCCAACAAAAACTTGCAAGGTACGTGATTGAATGATGTAATGATGTGGCTCCTAGTCAGCAAGTTTTCATTGGCCAAAAAATTGGAAAGCCATGGTTTCAGGAATTCAAACCCGATTGACTCAATCTGGGCTGTTTGATTCTCCATCTCATTGGGAAATCAAAGTACAACATTCAAAACCAAAAAATATGAATGTGATAGTCATTTTTTCTCTATGAAGAGAGAATTAATGGCATGAACCCTACAAGAGTGATTAATTTGATCCTGGTGCGTGTGAGGAATTAATTTCCTATCATGATTGAGAATCATACATGGATTTTTATGTACCTAGGTAATTAATGGTGGTGATATGGACGCCAGTGGTCGATGACCTATTCGCTAATGTGGTTTTCATCAATCATTGATGATTAACATGCCTAATTTTCTTATTAAATGAAGGTTGATGGCCTTTCTATTCACCATTGTAGTTGAAGTTTGAATTTCTATATTTACAAGTGTTGTGATTTGTGTTCCTAAAGCTATATTTTTAGAGAAGATGAGTATGCCTACTTCTTCTATGTTACCTATGTGGAGGTCTCTATGACTCACAATTTAGGAATCTCACAGTAACATTCTAGGGAATGAAAAGAGCATACCATAAATTGTTGCAACTCTAATGGAAGAATGTAAGGAGACCCGTGGTAAAAGGTCTACACCAGTTGTTGTGAGAAGCAACTACATGCGAAGGAATCAACTTGTGTATCAAGATACAATAGAGACTAAAGGAAAAGAGTTTGTAGGGTTCGTAAGAGGGATAAGGAAGATAAGGTATGGCTGAGCTACTTTAGGATGACATAATTCTCCAATTGACATCACTGACAACCCCTCAGATAGTGAAATGGAGGACTCGAGTTATCATTCATATGTCATGGTTTTGAATGAATTGGAAGAATCAAAGGAAGAGGTGGTAGTCGTAGCCCCATTTTTAGTGAAGACACCCACTAGGCATACCTATTCTATTGTTGGTAAGGATGCTAAAGATGAAGTGGTGGTATCTTCCTTGACTCCTGCCAAGACACGAAGTGGGCGTGTGTATTGTGGTTTTGGTTCTAGTGTTGGTTCTAGTTCTAGTTAAAGGAGATGGTGTGTGTGCCTTAAATTTTTGTGTTAGGATATCAATATTGTTATGGTGGATTTTTTTACACTCTCTACATATGAGATTTTTTGTCTTTTATACTAACTAAGAATGCCTTGAGTTAGTATGATTGAAATTTTTTTGTTTGATGCGGGAATAGAATGTAAAGGGCTTGTTTTCCATTAAAGGTAAATTTTGGTGACATTGGCTGGCTCCATTTTGGTGAGAATTCTATGAATTTTGTTTTTTGTATTCAGTAAATAATTACAAGCAACCATTTAGGGAATTTTTAAAGTGAAATTGAAATGTGTGTTGAGATCAAATGATTCAAAATGTAGCTATAATGAGCTTGATGCTTGTTACTCCCTTGATCTATAAAAGAGATTTCAAGGTTCATTATAAGGGGGTTCAATTTTGATTCTAGTGAACAGTTTGGGTAGAAGTTAATGACTAGAAGAAGATACTATAGGAAGCTTAATGAATAGAGTAGTAGAATTGTCTTGGGTATAAGTCTTGTATATAGTAATCTTGAATTAGCTTTATATAAGCTACATATATCGAAACAAATCTTATTTTTGAAATGCATACATTACTCTTGTAAATTTTTGCATGTTATAAATGAAAATATCAATGGTATTCTTGTTTATCTTCAAATGTTTAAATGAATGTGTGTCCTTGTTTGTGCTTTGAATTGGAGAGTTAATTAAATGCTTGAAGAGGGTCATGGATTTGTAAGAACTTGCATAGGATCTGATAAGAAGTTACATTTTAGGAATTGTGAGTTTTTATATTGCAAAGCATTATGAAAATAGTCCACCATAGTTTGAGTTAAATAGCTTGTGTATTGCTAGTTATTGCATATTTGACCCTGTATGCCTAATTGATGAAGCAATGGCCTAATTGGTAAGAATCCTTACAATTAAATGAATTGGGGATATGCTTGAATATGTATTTAAAATGAGAACAAAAATCATTTAAAAATCTTTCAATTATGAAACATGAATTTCAATTATCCCCTTGTTCTTGGCAGATTGATAGTTATTTACTAAAAGGTAGACCAAATCTTTGGTGAATTTCATTCATTTGAAAATAGTAGGAACTAATTTGTGCATAAAAGTGTTCTCCATCAAATAGATCTTAGTGAACACAATAAGGAACAACCTCATAGGTTTCATAGAGCCTAAAGTGAAGGAGTAAAGACCTAAGAGTCCTTTACTCATTATTTTGGACACTCATCTTGAGGATTCTTGACCATAGGGGTTGGCTATCCTTTAGAGAATTCCAAGGGTGTGCTAGAAAAAAAACCAACAAAATGCAGCTTTACTAGGGAGAAGCATAGAAATATCCATTTGCATAGAGTCAATTGTTTGGTGGATCTGAACATGTTCACATAATTGAGGAGTTCTTGGACTTGAAAAAGATTTGATTGCAGCAAAGATCTAAGGATTTGAGATTGACTCCATTGTTGGAGAAAACACAAAACAATATTTACTCTTGAAATGACTTCATATTGTTTGAAGTTAATTCCTCTGTGAAAAGAGGTGGTGACTCTATCTTAGGAAGTTGTTAAAGATGTGAAGAAGATTTCCAGATTTGTAGAATTTGCAGTCAGGGAGAAACTACTGCTACAAGTATTTTGGTATTCTAATAAATCTAAAGAAACTATTATTACATTTGAAAGAAAATTATGAGAAGTCTTGAGTACTTAAGATGTAAACTATTCCCTATTAGGTGAAATAGCATTAAATGAGGGGATAATAGTGGTAATTTAGCATGCTTTTAAAATGTAAATTTAAGTTCATGCATTATCATGAAGAAGTGTGTTATATTTCAAGATCTTAAGCAAGATATATATGAAGTTTGCATTATAAAGGCTTAAGGTCATAATTGTAGAGGGAATTTGAGTTACCTTTTGCAATTATAAGGTAGATCTGAGAAGTTTTGTAAAAGTGTGAGAAAATGCATTATCAATCTATGCATCTTGATAAGGACCCAAATATACTGATGTGTAATGGACAACCCTTGTCACATCAAGGAAATTTTAGTACCGAACGGTATAGGGCTATAAATTTTAGTAACATTTGTGGTTACCCAAATGTTCTACCACCTAAGATCAAAGATAGGGTACCAAAATTTAATGGTGAAATGTCTAAGTCAGCAAGCAAACATTTGCAAGAGTTTATGGATGTGATGGGTGATTATAAATTGGATTTTGAATATGTTGTCATGATATTGTTTTTTTAGTATTTAATAGGAGATGCAAGAGACTAGTTCTTCTATTTACCAACATCTTCCATACATTCATGGGATGCGTTTAAAGTAATGTTCATGGAGTAGTTTTGTGAAAGGATTGATCCAATCCTAATTAGACAAAAATTCATGAGTATGGAGAAAGAAGAGGATGAGCTAGTTCCTTCTTTTAATCTCATATTTTCAAAGATTATAAGAGATATCCCTAAAAGCATAAGAACAAATGATGCAGAGTGTCTAGTTGTGTACTTGGGTGCATTTTATAAGGTGATGAGCTACCTATTAAGGGATAAAGATCCCGCAACATTTCATCAAGCATATCAAATTGCTATAGATATTGAAAACAATTTGAAATATTCAATGATGAAGGGATATTCAACCACCAATGTAGGTCATCCTAGTATATTTTATGCAAATAGAACTAGTGGATCAATAAGTAGAGATTTATGTGAAGATGAAAAGGAATCTATTGTTCCAATTTCTCCATCACCACAATATGAGTATCATAGTAAGCTTGAAGTGAAATGTTTACAAGATCAAAGTGAAGTTGATCAAGTATCTTCAGCTAAGAGATTGTATGAAATGAAAAGGTATCAGGAGGAATCGCCTTATGATCTGTTATCCAAATTTGTGGATACTCTGTTGGAAGTACCTAAAAGTGCCAAACTAGAAGACTCAATTTTCATTGATCTATTTTGTGAGATGTATCATTTAGGATTGAGTACCCTACCAAAGGATTTGAAACCTTAGCATTTAAGCCAAATGCTTGACTAGATAAAACTTGTAGAGGGAGTTAGGTGTAATTATATATCAAAATTGATGCCTCATGTTGGTGTTCCAAATCAAACCAATCCAATGAGTCCTAAAGATTAGCCAATTTATTATTCTCAGACTCAAAGAGGGATTTGGCCAACTAACAAGATTTAGTCAAAGGCTGAAATCTCCTACACTTTTGGATTTGCAAGACCAAGGTGGGTCTCCCTTTACAATGCCTAAAGACTTAACTCAATTACACATAGACATTATTTTTTATAGTAGATAATTCCCAATTCAATTATACCAAAGAAAGTACTGACAACTTCAAATCTGGCTAAATTCTTGTTATCTCAACACGCACTCAAAAAATTGGGAAACAAAATCCTACACCTAACCTCAACCAAACAAAAAGGATTTAAAATGATTTAATAGTTGAATGAATTTCATCAACAAATAGACTTCAACTAGTGGATTCAAACTACTAATGCATTACACCAACAAATCCACTCCTGTTATCAATCAAATTCTTCTTATAGATCCAACCTACACACTTGAAATCACAATTATTTGCTTAGACTAATTTAACCATTTCTTTGAAATAGAACCATGAAAAAAAAACACAATCTCAGGGAAATTGAGATGAAAAATTCTAAATACTTTGTAAATTATTGAATTCATATGACCAAATGTGTACAAATCTGGAGACAATTTGATGAAATTCATCCTTTGCTTGCACAAACTAACTGATATTTACTCATGAAATAAACAATTATTGCTTGCAGACTCAATTCATGACTCAGACTCAAAATTTCTCTATCTACCCAACCTATAGAGAAATTTAGAACCCTTTACAATGAGAGAAGAATGAGAATAAAATGAAATAGAAGAAGCAAGAAAATAAATCTGATGATGACACTTGGTAACTTCCTTCCTCAATTTGGAAAAGATTCTCTCATCTCTCTCAATAGAAGTAACAAACAGTGCCTCTGCTCTTTGCTCTTTGAAAACACATGTGCAACAAAAAAATCACACTCCTTCATGACTTTGCTCTTTTTACTGCACCTTGCACCTTCAATTTACACTTTACCTTCAACCAGTAAAGTATTCTCACTCTACATTTTTAAATATTCGGCCTGTGCTGCAAAATATTTTCATGTGTGCCCTTTGCCTATGCACATAATATTTTAAACACTTCATTTAAAATATTTGTCTATATAAAATCTCCTTGGAAATGCTTCTTAAAAAATGTACACAACAATATTTAAACTCTCATTTTACTGGTGAAAATATCATGGGAAAATAAAACTTACCCATGTTTTACTTTATACCTCCATTAAAAATACCTTTCCTTTCACTTTTTTTTTTACACTTAAATTTTTGTTTTTCAATCAATGAAGGCCAATCAAATTTGCATTGGGTAAAACACTTTACCCATTCCCCTTTAATTTTCACCTTTAATTAAAAATCAACTGCCTTGTGAAAAATCCTACATTTCATCTCCCATTCACCTTTATTTTCCAATAATATTATCCTTGTTCTTTAAAAAGGTAGAGGCCTCTAAATGTTTTATCGAGCTACAAATTTTACCTCACTCCTTAAAATGCATTATTTTAAAATGAAGGCACTCTAAATATAATACTATGGGGCATGATAAAATATTTTGCACACTATACTTTAAGTTGAGCTTACCATTCTCTTCCTTCTCTCAACCTTGCACACTACATGGGTCTTTGGTTGGCGTCACTTCTACTCTTGTGAGGTCCATGATCAACACTGATGATTTGATTCACGTCCTCCATTTAAAAAAAAATGTTTTTCCTTTCAAAAGAAATGAAGGATTTTTTTAAAATATTTATTGTTGTGAGGCTTGCAAGCTTTATCCTAAATCCATTTCATGCTCTTTGTCTTCTTCAGCTATGGCAACACATAATTCTTCAAGAAAAATTGATGCACTTTGATGAGCTTGAAATATGCTCATAATTTGAATATTATGATGTATTTTTAATACCCTTACTCTTATCGCTAATGGTTGTTTTAACTCTTTGATTAAAGAATTTTTATCTAAAAACTAGTATCCTGTAGCAATACATTCCTATATTCCTGCAGCGTAATGTGTTTGTATTAATTGCCCTATTTGACCTCACAAATGACTGATATAATGCATGTGGTTTTTGGATAATGAAATGGATTTAATATATGATTAATGAATGTATCATGTTATTTTCCACGCGTTCTTTCTTTTTCTTTTTTCACCATGTGCATCACAGGTTGTTGAAGGGAGCATGAATGAGTCAAGCGCAGCAGATCTCGGCCCTACAGTAAAGTCCATTTCTAGCATGGCATTGAGGAAGTTGTTCCAGCAAAGACTCTTTGACTGGGTCGTTGGGAGGAAATTTAAATGATCATTAATCTAGGAAGAGTGGAATACTAAATTCTCTCTGAATCATTTTGAACAGATATGTCTTCATTTATGAGAAGTCTGTTCCTTAGTTTCTGGATGCACTTTGGTCCATGTCTTTCTCTGTTTGAGTTAGGTAGTTAGTTGCTTTTCTAATATAAATAACTTCTCCTCCTGCGTGAGTGAGCAACAAAGGTGTAAAAGTTAGTATTATAATGAGAGATAGTGTTTTGTGTTAGTTTTCTTATAAGCAGAGCAATCAATGTATATGATTCCAAGTTTATGAATAAAAGCTAATGAAGTTTTGAGTTCAATTCTTGCATAACTGGTTGATGCTTGCTAAGGGGGCCCACTTAGTTAGTATCTGTAGTTAGTTAGTTATTTATCTTTTTTTGATTATAAGTTAGATTTCATTCTTGAAGTTTCAGCGCAAACTCAGTCTTATATTGTTCCTGCAACATCGAGAATCCATCCCTGTGTTTGTTCTTGCAGCATAAGGCTAGTTCATAGTTTGTTTCTTAGCAACAATTGTCATGATTTATGCTTTGATTAAGTTACACTTAAGTTAAGAAGACTTTACGTTACATTCCTGCAGCATAAGTAGAATTCCTTCCAAGCATTTATTTTTGATAAATTGTGACTGAAACTGGTTCTTAGTGCACATACAGTGTCGCTCCATTTCAAGTATACATTCCCTGGTTTGACAATGTAAATGAATGACCATAAGAAGATGTTAGTCACCTGCTAGAATGTCCAATTCCCAAGTTAGGATTTTCCATGACTTTTATATCCTTTTGTGGAATCAATCACACTTCCTCTACAAGTGTAGAATCCTTTTGTACAAAAACAAATTTGCTCATTGTAGTTTTGAATTTACTCATCTAGGCATTAGGACAGCTCCCACAGGTTTGATGCTCTTCACAATAAGTGCAAATTAGAAATTCCTCAAAAAAATTTGGTACATTTTCATTGCAAATGCAAAACAATCCTTGCGCAATTAAAACCAACATATCAAATGGGACAAACAAATCAAAATAGCCACTCATGATGGATTTTCCCCTGTAGCTGTGAAAGGTGTGGACCAATCAGAAGCAAGAATTAAACTTTCTTTGATTAATTTTTTTTAAAATTTCACTTTATGTTTGTCTTAAATGCCTCTTTTACCCTTGCACAATATTTTAAATATGAACATTTAAAACATTAGAAATTTGTGACTTCTAATAACACCTGCGAGCCATTTGGAGAAAATTCACTATGGGAAAAATGGGACACTTGGAGCCACACAAATTTTCGTAGGGGGATCATCAATTATTTAGAGAAAACCCATTTCCTCAAATTTATCCTAGCCCTTAAAATTAAAGTACCTCCTTTGTAAACTAGCCCTTGGGACATGTTTGTCGCAACAAAATTTCATTAAAATAATGCATCATATGACCTCCAATCATAATGGAAATGGATATGTAGAAATTTCAAACCAAAAAACTAAATGGGTTGTCATTATATTTTCAAAATTTGACACTTTTTGAAACACCATTTTTGGCTATGTCATGATCAAAAAGCAATTAAATGCCCCACCAAAACTTATCCTAGAGGCACGAAATTGAATAGACATGTAGAAATTTGACCCAAGAATGCAATGCAATAAATGGATTAGTAAAATAGATCATGAGGTGAAAGATATTCAATGTCAAAGTTGCTCAGTCAGACTTTTTTACAATTGCACTTGTTCAAAACCAATTAAAGCTCACCAAGTCACCATTTGGAAAAAATATCAAATCAATTTTTGAGAGGTTTCCACTAGAAACATAAGATCATTTAGGTACATTGATAATTTGTGCAAGAAGGATTTGCTTCAATCATTGTTCTTCATGAGATATTAGGGGTCAAAGTTGACCTTGAAAAGTCTTAGGAAATGCAGGTGCAAAACTGAACAAATTGCATTTGCTTTTGGCCTAGTAAAAATATCAAATCATATCATGAGGCTCTAAAACTGGATAGGGGAGTACATGAATGTAGGGAGAATGGAGATCAGCAATCCTTTCATCATGACAATCATCTAGTTGTGAAATACAAGCTCAAACGAGAGGCCACTGTAGAACTGAGAGTTCATAAATAGTAGAAAAGTGTCAAAATCCTCCAACTTCGCTTTTCAAAACACCATTAAAACTCATCACAAGGAGCTGAAAATTGAAATTCCTACTCACATATGTCACATAAGTGTGTCCACAAATGGGTTTTGTATAAAAATCAACTAGCTTCGAATTATGACCCTCCAAAAAAGGTCACTTAGGAATATTTCTTAGGTTCAATTCTGAGTGCAAAGGAAATTTTTTCAATATGGGCACTTCAAATTTTCAAAATTTGATAGTCCTAACACCTTAGAATGTTACTGGTGGTTTCCTTGTGGAGGAGTCTTAGAAAATAATGCAAACAAGTGAAGAGAGTGTATTAGAACATGAACACCTATCTTGTTGTGTGGGAGAATTTAATGATTGCAATTAGTTTTAAAATGGCATATATGTAGATCGTTATAGTAGTGATTGAAATGAAGATACACAAAATGACAATAGAAGGGATGTGTTTGACTTGCTTCCTTGGGAAGTCTTGAATGAGGAAGGACTAGAAGACGTACATGATATTATCCTGTCACATGATTTTATCAATAATAGTGGTGCTAATGATGATGATGCTTTGTCATTGACGAATGATCAAGGAATTTAAAATGAAGGTTCAGAAATTCAGCTTGACAAACCTGAGTGTAGTCTTAGTATTGGTGGGTTTTGATGTTGTGGTAGTTGTGATAGCATTGAATCATATCATTCCTCTATTCAGTATGACTACCCTCATGAAATGGAGCGTGATTCCATTCCTTCAAGGAGATATGTTGATAACAATGAGAATTTTTGTGTGGGAGGAGAAAAATTCATTTCTTGTGAAGAATTCCTAAAATGTGAAGTAATGTTGTCAACTAAAAATGAAGAGACTGAGAGTGATTCTATACACTCTTCAATTGATTACAATGATTTTTATTATGATGATGAGTTGCAAGATTTAGATGATCATGCTAAGAAGGAAGAAGTTTCCATGACATTAGTGAAGATAATGGATAATCCTCTATTTGATGAGCCCCCATCCCCACTAGTTATCAAAAGTAAGGATCTTTATTGGTGTAGAGACAATCCACTTTTTGAGAACTCTGGTGATACATTTGATGTATGGTTAAGAAATAGTTGTGAGCAAGCAGAGCAATACACTGACAATTTTTTTGGTGAAGGTGCTTATGAATCCTTTACATTTGGTACTAATGTTTAAAATGAGACTAAGGATCATGAGTATTTTAAATTTTTTGAATCCATCTCCCAAGAATGTACTTCCCCTTACAATAATGATCCAAAAGTGTTGCAGACATATGAGGGATACAAGGGTGCAAATATCTATTATATTAATTATTCACCAAGGGATGAACAAATTTCACCCGAAGGATATTAGAAAGGAGATTTGTGTTTTTCATCAATGAATCATGTTACTAGAGTGAATAATGAAGAATATGAAAACAAGAGTGTTAATATCCAAAGTGTGGGTTTTGAACCCAATGTTGAATACTGTGAAGGTGTTGATAGAAATGTCGATATCCTTGCCAATTATGGATGTTTGTGTGAGGCAGAGTTGGAAAGTTCAGTTATACAAGAGAAAGAAAATGTGTGCATTAATGAAAAGAGAGGTGCAGTATTGAATAGCCAAGTTATGCGTCATGATACACACAAGGATCATGGGTTAATTCTATTGCCCAATAACAATGAAAGACAATTTGGTTCATGTGTATGGCATTCAAATGATGTAGATAACATGGGGTATGATCTTAATCAATATGAATGTGTAGTGGAATTCTTCATTGATTCCCCTTATCTTCTTGGCATTATAATGGATTTGTTTTCATCCGATGAGGATAACACTCATGTAAAGCGGGATGAAGATGTTCTTGAGTATGTATCTTCTCTTTCTAATACATCAGGGGACTATTGGGACAACATGCAACAAAGTATCTATGAAGAATTCTTGTTTGATATGCAAATTGAATGTGGTGTCAAAGTTCATGATCTAGTGGAATA
This sequence comes from Sequoia sempervirens, assembly GCA_007258455.2. Lineage (NCBI taxonomy): Eukaryota > Viridiplantae > Streptophyta > Pinopsida > Cupressales > Cupressaceae > Sequoia > Sequoia sempervirens. Next base: position 232,975,662 of record VDFB02379711.1, on the reverse strand, counting down.
TGAATGTTTAACTTTTCCAATTCAATTAGGTAAGCCTATGGTGGAACAAGTTAGTGAACTATGTAGTTTTATAGTATATGGGATTGATGGTGTCAACTATGATGATGTTGATTGTTTGAAAATGCTTAATACACATTTTGATCCATTACAAGTAGCATAGGGTAAAGTTTTTGACAGAGGAAAGAATTAGTCCTTGGCTTTTGGGGGAAAAAAGCCTCCAATTTGAAGGTTGAATCCAGTTGAATGAAAGAAGCTTTTGAGAGAAGATATATTACATTGTATAACTTTGTAAATAATGTATATATTTATGGTGTGTTGTTTTTCGTTGTGTCTACTTTCCTTGTGTTGGTAAGCTCCTGGGTTTTTGTGCTTCCTTGTTGGTCTGCTTCAACCTAAGATTCAGACTCTTATGATACACACTAGGGGTACGTGTCCCCAAGCATGAACCACTGATAGAGCTTCCAAAATTTCAACAAAATTTTGAGAAAATTATGACTTGGATATGATTGTGAGCCTTTGTGCAAATAGGGCAGATTAGGGGTGTGATCTAGAAACCCTTACCTTACAACTTTTATCATAAACACTTTGTAATTTTAATTTTGTGTTGACCTATTTTATCTAATCACTGGTCGCATAAGTTACAACTAAGGCTAGTGAATGCATGTTATTATCAGCCCCCTTTGTTTAGGTCCATTAGTCACCCCATGTTGTTTTCCTTTTATAATTTCCCTAGGGTTGGGTGAAATATTTTAGTAGAAGACTTATGTTATAAGTATTTTTCCCCAGGGTCATAATCTCGTTGGCCTATTCATGGCCCTGCTTAAAGACTAACCTTGTTGGCATGTGGAGAAATCCCGCTTGTTGGATATGAAGATTAGATCACAACTGTTAATTGCACACTTCGCAGGAGTTAAATGATGGTCTTCAAAGATTCTACAAGCTTTGTGATTGATCGACATGTTTCCTTGCCATTATGGGGCTTGATTTATGTCCAAACACCTAATGATCAATGGTTTTGAGATCGGCGACTATCGTGTAGCATGAGCATTAAATCTAAGCCATCCATTGTATGCCTCAAAATATTTAATGAATGCCTATTGGAAAATTGTGAGGTATGCGATTGAAGGGTGCATGGACTCCTTGATAGCTATGAAGAGTATGGCAGAGCCCGTGGATGGAATGATGTGGCTCCTAGTCATCAAGTTTTCATTGCCTAGAAATTGGCAAGCCATGGTTTTGGGAATTCAAGCCCAGTTAACTCAATTTGGGCTATTTGATTCTCCATCTCATTTGGAAATCATAGTCCAACATTCAAAATCAAAAAATATGAATGTGATAGTCATTTTTCTTTGTGAAGAGAGAGCATTCATGGCATGAACTCTATGGGAGTGATCAATTTCATCCTCGTGTGTGTGAGGAATTAATTTCCTATCATCATTGAGAATGATACATAGATTTTTATGTACCTATGTAATTAACGGTGGTGATATGGAGGCTAGTGGTTGATCACCTACTTGCTCGTGTGGTTTTCACCAAGCATTGATGATTAGCACACCTAATTTTCATATTAAATGAAGGTTGATGGCCTTTCTCTTCACCATTGTAGTTGAGAGTTCAAATTTTTGTATTCATAAGTGGTGTGATCTGTGTTCATGAAGCTACATTTTCAAAGAAGATGAGTAAGCATGTTGCTTTTACGTTACTTGCACAAAGGTCTCCATGACTCAAGGTTCGAGAATCTCATAATAACATTTTGGGGAACAATCTGAGTGTACCAAAAATTGTTGCAAATCTAATAGAAGAATGTAAGGAGGAGGCTGGTGGTAAAAAGGTCTACACTAGTTGTTGTGAGAAGTAGCTACACACTAAGGAATCAACTTGTGTCTCAAGATACAATAGAGACAAAAGGGAAAGAGCTTACAGGGTTCGTAAGAGGGATAATAAGGAATATAAGGTATGGCCGATCTACTTTGGGATGGTATAATTCTCCAACTGACATCACTGATAGCCCCTCAGATATTGAAACGGAGACAAACTCAAGTTATCGCTAATACCTCATGGTTTTAAATGAATTGGTAGACTTAGAGGAGGACGTGGTAGATATAGCCCTAATTTCAGTGAAGACGCCCATTGGTAATACCTATTATGCTACTGGTAAGGATGCTAAAGATGAAGAAGTGATGGTCTCTTCCTCGGCCTTTGCCAAGACACAAAGTGGGCGTGTGTACTGTGGTTTTGATTCTGGTGCTAGTTTTGGTTCTAGTTAAAGGAGATGGTGTGTAGGTCTTAAGTTTTTGTATTATCATATCAATATTTTTGTGGTAGCTTTCCTTACACTCTCTACATATAAGATTTTTTGTCTTTTATACTAACTAAGAATGTCTTGAGTTAATATGATGGAAAACTTTTGGTTCAATGCTGGAATAGAATGTAAAGGGCTTGTTTTCCATTAAAGGTAAATTTTGGCAACATTGGCTAGCTCCTTTTTGGTCAAAATGTTATGAATTATGTTTCCCCTGTTCAACAAATGATTACAAGAAAACATTCGGGAATTTTTGAAGTGAAATTAAAATGTGTTTTGAAATGAAATGCATTCAAAATGTAACTGTAATGAGCTCCATGTTTTTTTCTCCCTTGACCTATAAAAGGGATTTCAAGGCTCATTACAAGGGAGTTCTATTTTGAGTCTAGTATATAGTCTAGGTAGAAGTTAAGCATTGGAGAAGATATTGTAGGAAGCTTAATGAATAAAACATCAGAGTTGTCTTTGGTATAAGTCTTTTATGTAGCAATATTCAATTAGTTTTATATAAGCTATAGGTATCAAAACAAATCTTATTTTTGAAACACATACTCTCCTCTTGTAAATTTTTGCAAGTTATGAATGAAAATATCAAGGGTATTCTCATTTATCTTCAAATGTTCAATTGGATGTGTGTCCTTGTTTGTGCTTTGACTCAAAGAGTTAATTGAATGCTTGAAGAGGGTCATGAATATGTAAGAATTTGCATGGGATCTTCTAAGAAGTTACATTTTAAGCATTGTGAGTTTTTCAGATTGCAAAGCATTATGAAAATAGTCCTCCATTATCTGAGTTAAATAGGTTGTGTATTAATGGTTATTGTATATTTGACCCCGTACGCTTGATTGATGAAGCACTGGTCTAATTGCTAATAATCCTTAGAATTAAATGAATTGGTGATATGCCTAACTATTGATTTAAAATGAGAACAAAACTCATTTAAATTTTTTTCAATTATGAAACATGAATTTGAAGTATCCCCTTCTTCTTGGTTGATTGATTGTTATTTGCTAAAAGGTCAACCAAATCTTTGGAGAATTTCATTCATTTGCAAATAGTAGGAACTAATTTGTGCATAGAAGTGCTCTCCATCAAATAGATCATAATTAACAGAATAAGGAACACTCTCCTAGGTCTCAAAAATCCTAAAGTGAAGGAGTAAAGACCTCAGAGTCCTTTACTCATTATGTTGGCCACTCATCTTGAGGATTCTTGACTATAGGGGTTGGCTACCCTTTAGAGAATTTTGAGGGTGTGGTGTAAAAAACACCAACACAATGTTGATCGGAAAAGCACCAGTCTCAGAACAAAGGAAACCAATACCTCGAATCAAAGAGGGGAAAAATATAGACTGTTAAAATTTTCCTAATCAATAACTTGCATTCAAATTCAAATATTAACATCATTTTCATCATGATAAGACTCCTTTTCAGTTATTTAATTAAATAATCATATTTTTTTAATTGAATTCACCATTTTTCTTCTATTAATTAGATAATCAACATTATTATGTTAATTCACTCTTTGTATATTAATTTTCATCCAATTTGATTAAAAAATGTGAATTATTTAATTAAATTCCCTAAGTCCTCTCATTTGATTAAATAATCTAAATTATTTAATTAAATTCCATTAATTCCCTCTTTTTAATTAAATGAGTAAATTATTTAATTAAATATTTTTATTCTCCCATCATGCATAATTAAATAATATTCTAATTATTTAATTGGCTAATTTCTTTCATCTGTCCAATTTCTCCCACTTGCATAGGAATATTCTCAAGAATATTCCTCCAATTCAAATTCAAACTATTTCCCTCCAACATGGAAATATCTTGCATATTCCTCCTAAACTCAAGGATTTGTGTTTCTTTAAATCAATTTCAACAATATTTTAATTGTCCATTAGTCCATGTGATTATTCAATCCTCTCCATGGATTGAATCCTTGATCCACGCCAATTCTTCTCATTAATTTGGATCTATTGATTAAGAAAATTGATTTTGTCCATTGACTCACTTAATTTTCCTATAAATAGCCTCCATTTCTTGAGAAATTAATCTACATTCATTTAGAGCATTTGCATTATAGTCATTTTTAGAGCAATTCTTATGAGAATTTAATCAATTTGCATCCCTTTTAGTAATTTAGCATCAATTTTCATCAATTCTCCATTGGAGCATCCATCTTCCAACTTGTTTCAATCAATGGATTGGGAAAGGGCTAACATTCCACATTAATTCAATACTAATCCCCTAATGGGATGAGGTATTTTTTATTAATTATGTTTCCTTTTCAAGAATTTCACTAATATTTGATATTTTAATGGCTTCTTATTTTAATATTTCAAGAATTTGATTGCGAGCATGCCTTAATTAGATAAATACTTGGTTTAGTTGTGTTAATTCAATCATGTTTAGCTTAGTTCATGATCATTCTCACACACACAAGCTAATGACTCCAACTTCACCAAAGTTCATGAACTATCCTAGAGTTTCAAATGCCATCATGAAGGGAACTATAGTCAACCCTCACCAAACAAACTTGAACCACGATCAATTCCAAACCCTATCCCATAGTTTAGCAAGGACAAACCAAAAGCAAGGGTTTGATCTAATCTAAGCCTTCAAACCACACAAAGGGTGTCAAAATGCTACCACAACCCCACAACCTAGGTCAAAACTGAGGACCCTAAGCCAACACAAAGCATATATATACTAGATCATAGTAATGTTGTAGAACAATGAGTGGCAATACACTGAAATGAACCCACAAAACCCATGATTTTCACCTTTTAAATGTGCCAAGCACAAGTTTTAGGAAAAAAGGAAGGTTTAATCAACATAGTGACTTCCTAAAATGCATCATGCACAAATAATAAATCTTGTTTGTGGCACAACCCAAACCAAAACCCTACATTGAAATCATGTATAATACTATTGAATGCAAATGGTTATGAATATAAACTAGTGGGAGGGAATTTAACTAACCATAAAACTTGATGAAATGGATGAGAAAATTACAAACCAACCACTAAATGCCCCCAATCGATGCCTAAAATCAGCCACACATGTTCAAAGTGACAAGATGATGCCCTAGCCTATATTCTTAACTCAAATCCTCTCGAATGAACCTTCAAAAAGGCATAGATGGGAAAAATGGAATCCAAATGATGGTTTTGTTAACCCTCATATCCACTATTAATATTATACTAACACAATGTCATATCATATAAAATGCATTAAAACTATGCCACTCGAACAAGTTTTCGTGGAAGCTTCAGGGATTTCGTAGAAGAATGAAATCTACAAGACATCATAAGTTTTAAAGATTTTTACATACATGAAATACACAAAAAAGACAAACCTCAAGGATTTCAAGCTAGTGTAAAATCTCTAAAACACTGATTATCTGAGAAATTCAAAGATAGGAGAAATCCAAGAGACATAGCTTGACAAGCTTAGAAGGATTAAGGAAATGACTCCAAATGGAGATTGATCATTAGGGACTACTTTAAACCTGAAACAAAGAAAAATAAGTTAGGGTTCACTACACATAGGATTGTATACCAAATTTGGGCTATTTTAGCAAACTTACTATAAACAGAAAGTGAAAAATGAGTGTAATGAACCTAAATATTCTTCTATATCATTTAAGAAATGAGATTCCTCAAGTTAAAATCCACTTTTAACCCTTGGGTGAGTGAATTATTAGAGGAATCTTTTAATTTCCCTTGTGCATAAAATGGATAAATATGATTAAAATGAACTTTTGGGAGATGGAAATAAATATAAAACCAACTCAAAACTCAAATGTAAGACCAAATCTAAGTTTATTAAACATAGAGCCATAAAACAAACCTTATTTCATGAAAATTGCATTAGTAGAGGACACTTAAAACTTATCTCAAAGATAGTCACAAAGTGTCTTGTTCTAGCACAAAGTGTCATGTTCTAGCACAAAGTGCCCTGAAAAAAATGACCTAATAGGGAATTTTGGAGAAAGATCAAATATAGCAAATAAACTTGAAATTGTGATCCATAAAGTGCATTTTGAGGCTTGTTCAAACATAAAACTAATGGAACCTACAAACTTTAGGGAGAGTTTTGAAGGGATAAATGTTACATACCTGATTAGGTGGAAATTAGGGTTTACCAAAATGAATTGATCAAGATGATAAACCACTGTGCTTTTCACCCTAATACTATGTGATTTTGTGTGTGATAAGGTGCCAATAACAATAAAAAACTAACCCTAATTGTTAGAGCAACTATGAGGGAATTTTTTAGAGCTCAAAATGATGTGTGTGTTGCTGCAAGAAGGTTGTTTTTAGGGCACAAAGGACTCATTCGCCTTTAATGGTGAATGGGTCCTTGTTAGGGTTTTTGAAACTAAGATATGGTTTATTTTTCTTGATATCTACACTCTCAGATCCTCATTTTTCAGCTCTTGAAAACCTATAATAATTTCTATAGATTCATTTTTGTGTTCTTGCACTATGAAGGTCAACTTTGGAACTTGACAACCTTTGTATTTTTTCTCTAAATTTATTCTCCACTTGATCTTCAACCTGTAAATCTGCAAACAAACATTCAAGGGAAGAAAAACTTGTTGATTGTTAGTGAATAGGGGTTTTCCTAATTCAAACCCCTTGTAGGTAATTAAACCAAATGATGAGGTAATGAAATTGAAGCATGAAACATGAAATATGCAATGTTGATACTTTGGATATTGTCTTGGAATGTAAATCTATAATCTAACATGAAGTGGCCATGAAGAATGCAAATCATAATCCTAGAATAGGATGTGAAATAATGTTTGCAAGTATATCTTCAATTCTACATCCACTATCTTAGCTCTTGAGAACATGTAGGAATGCATTATGCCTTAGAAACAACAAAATGATCTTGAATTGCTGCAATAAGACTTCACTAATCTTCCTTTAAATTCCTTTTAATTTCTCCTATAAACTCTTGTGAACTCAAATTTGTTATAATGCATGAATGCTTGGAATTCTAGGATGAAACTATGTGAATTAACTGCTTATTAATACTAAATCTAGAGATTAACCATGAAATTCAAACAATTCAAGCTGAAACCAAATATGGAAATGAACATTATTAAAATCCTGCTAGAATCAAATTCAAAAAGGGGGTCCTTATTAAGGGAGGACCCATTCCCCGCCTAAGGCGAATGGCTCCTAGAAGAAGTTTTTAGGACCTTTCCTTCGAGGGGTGAAAGAAAATAAAAAACCAATGTGAGATATGCAAAGGAAGGGATTTACTATAGAGGGAGGACCCATTCACCACCTACGGAGAATGGGTCATAGCACCATTTTCTAGGACCACAAATTTTCTAAATTAAATGTTTTACAATTTGAACACTAGGTTTCAGGATAGATCTTCAGAAGGTGTCATAAATAAGGCTTAAATTTGAATTAAAGGGGATAATTAACTATAATTAAGCACAATCAATTAATGAGACCCTAGATAAGTGTGAAATTTTACATTACAACACTTTACAACACCATAAATAGGGTAAAATCTAGGCACATCTTATTAAAAATGGGCCAAATGTCAATGTGAATGTGTAAAACACATTACCACATTAAACCTAGGAAAAAATTAGGTTAATTAAATGACACAGGTTAATTCAATGACAATTATTCCTAAACCAAGTAAGGAAAAGGGATACTTTTTCTATTACTACATTTTTCCCGTACTTTAGTGAAAGGATGACCCCATATCAAACTCACACTAAAGTAGACATTCAAGAAACTTAAGTTTGCAACAATAATAAAGATACATAATCATACCCTATCAAAGGCTGAGAAAAACAAAGAAAAACAAAACGATCAAGTGCATCCATTTCAACATGATGTGGAATAGGGCTATTTGTCCATAACATATGTTACTCATTTTGAGGTAGTGGAACCTCAGTCTATCCCCTAGGTGAGTTAGCCCAAAATATGCATATGTTCACTCTAGGGTGGTGGAACCTTAGTTTCTCCACTAGGTGAGTTTTCCTAATGAGGTGGTAAATGAGAGAATCATATTAGCCTCCCATACCATACTAAAGTTATCCTCCTAACAAGTTTGATAAGGTACCACAATGTAATGCTTTTTGTAATTGCTTTTGAATATCATGTATGTAAGTTTTTGTTAAAGGGGATTTTTCTTTATTCATATAAGGTCTTATTCTTAGGTAGCATTGTGCCTAATTTCTCCAAGAAAGGACTAGACAAGGATATCATATCGCCACTTATGAGATGCCTTGCTCACATCATGCCATGAAGGGAGATCGTACACACTTGGAGGAAATCAAACCCAATGAAACCACCAAGAAAAGGACACATCACAAGAAAAAAATAAAATCATGCCATGAATTATGTCGAAAGATGTCATCGATCTATTCCCTCACTTTAAAGTGTTTGCTACGCCATTGTTGTGAGAAATTTATTTAAAGTAGAAAAAATTTTGTTCTAAGACATGAGAGCTTAACTCAGAAAACCCTATGCCAAGTCATATGTTTCCAAAATAAGCTATATAATGAAATAGGAAGGAAGGGTTTCCCCCACAAATATATAAGAAATCTATGGACTCGGGGTTAGTATGTATTTTCTACAATATTGCCATAGAGCATGGAACTTTTATCATTCCCCAAATACTCATAGAATTTGAAGAATGACACAAAGAGAGGAAAAGCAAAGAAAAGTCTTTTTGGGTCAACATGGAAGAGATGTAAATGTCTCGATGACTTGCGTCATCCTCAAAAGGAAAACACAAGACAAATGGAAAAGATAAATGAAAAGCTTTTGGGTCAACATGGAAGAGACCTAATTGTCTTGATGCCTTATGTCATCTCCAAAAGGAAAACACAAGATAAATGAAAAATGATTATGACAATTAGAAGAATGAATGGTACATATAGAGGAATGCACAAAAAGAGAGATACCTGAAATGAACCATGACAGGGGATCACATTATGCACATGCAATCACATAAAGAAACATGAAAAATAAAAGACGAGTAAGTCACATGCAATTCAACCTAAAGTAGGTCGTCTACATCCCAATATCAGTTAGTATAAATGGAAGATATATAACTAGCCAAAGGGACAAGAGCAAGTGTTGAACTAGGGGAAGGATATCAAATTCTTCTCCCCACTTAGTGCAAGGAAAGAATGATCCAAGGTAGGTGATGAGAATGAGCTCCTTGCATCAGAGAAAATGATTTGCAATAATTATTTAACATGTAATAGTGAGAATGTTTAAGATCCTATAACTATTACATGTGGCAAGGATCGTAATTCATGCTTTAAGGGACTATTTCTATGATATATAGTTGTTTAAGTATTCAATGTAAAGTGTGACAATCATCAGTACTATTTCCAAGAGTTATATGGTAATGTAGGAGATTTTCATCTTGAGGATATAGTTTTAGAATTTCTCGCATGGGTGGTAATGTAATAAGTCTATGGTGTAGAAGTATCTATAAACCCCTTCCAATTACAATTGGTGGATAAGGAAATTATAACTTTTCTAATTTGTTAAGGCCTTATGTGCTTTCTCAATTCACTAATTTCCCCAGGTGGATATACAACACGAGGAGCTGAGATGACTTTGTCTTGTTTATCACTTTCATGAGGAGCATCTAAGACAATCCTACCATCATTAGTGAGCATTTATTCTTTTTTAGGGAATAGAGCACTTATGTCATGTGGAGAATCTTGATATCCCAACCCTTTTGTATCTTCATTTAGTATTTGCACTCTAAGAGTTGATGAATTTCATGTTCACTTGTTGTATAAAATCTTTGTTTAATTAAAATTGTGAATCCTTTACCATATATTTCTTCAAGTTTGAATGATGTGTTGGTTACTTTGTTAACATAGAATAGTTGGATGTTTGCTTGATGTGAGGAAGTAGGTTCACCTATTTTAGGGAACTTAGGACCAACTTGTGTTTCAACTTCAGGATGTAAAAGACCAAACATCTCAATTTACGGAATGGTAGGGTGTGTTGGTTATTTCAGTGAAGGGTAAAATGATGCATTAGTCTCAAGGTTTTTAATGAAATCATTAATGAGTTCATTCATGCTAGCATCATCTTTTCCAATGATGTCAACATAATGAGGAGTACATGCATTAGGAGTTGTGTGAGCATGAGTAAGTTTTATCTCATTAGGGTCATTTCCAAAAACACAACTTGAAACATCAACCAAAGAGAACAAGGACTTCCACACATTACTTAAATAGTTATCCATTTTTAAAATTTCAGATGAAAACATAGTACTTTTTTTATTGCACACTACAATAAGTTGAAAATTGAAGTTATGTGAATGAACTTTTGAATTTTAAAAATGCACTAAATGAAGGAATTTAAGCTATATTTAATGAATTTGATGAAACAACAAATCAAAAAATTGAAACAAGAAATTAACAGCAATAAATAGAAGCCTAAAACTAAGATTTCAATTTCCAAAAAATACAGATTAGTAGCTAATAGGGACTCATTTGGTAGTGATGGCGAATGGGTCTTGGTTAAGTATTTTTGAGATGTTTTTACTGATTTCAATGATGTTTAATGCTTTTTTAGATGCCAAAAGGTTTAGGTTTAACCTTATCAAGGACTCATTCTCCAGTAAAGGTGAATGGATCCTAGTTAGGTATTTTTAAACTTTTTTTGAATGATTTTCAAGCTTTCAGTAATGTCTTTAAGTTCCAGGTTTGAGATAGTAAGTTTCAGTTTCATATTTTCAAAAAATATAATGTGAAGATGCAATGAAATAATGTATGCAAAGACCTATTTTAAAATGAAAATTTGTTTTTATTTTCAAATGCAATTTCATTAGATCTAAATGATATGCATAATGATTGATTTGTTTTTGTATTTTTCTAATTTAGAGAGATGCAAAACAATACAAATCTAAACCCTAGATGAGATACAATTGTTTGAATGCAATGCAAGAGACCCTAAATGAGATCTAATTCAATTCAAATGAGATGCAAATGAATGCAATATCTAACCTAGGATCCAATGAAAGACTTCAAAATAAAAAAATTATAGTATTCAATATGTCAGGTTCACCATTACTGATTAGGTGGAAAATAGGGTTTAACAAAATGAATTGATAAAGATGATAAACCATTATGATTTTCACCCTAATATTATGAGATTTTTTGTGTGATAAGGTGCCAATAAAACTTAAAAACTAACCCTAACTATTATAGCAACTATGCACAAAGTTTTTAGAGCTCAAAATGATGTGTACCTTGCTACAAGAAGGTTGTTTTTAGGAAACAAAGGACTCATTCGTATTTAGTGGAAAATGAGTCCCTATTAGGGCTTTTGAAACTGAGATATGGGTTATTTTCCTTGATTTGTACACTCTTAGACCCCCAGTTGTCAGCTCCCGAAAACTTGTAATAAATATTGTAGCTTCCTTTTTCTGTTCTTGCACTCTAAAGGTCAACTTTGCAACTTAACAACCTTTGTAATTTTCTCTAAATTTGTTCTCCACTTGATCTTCAACCTATAAATCTTAAAAAAAACATTATAGGGAAGAAAAACTTGTTGATTGTTAGTGAATAGGGGTTCTCCTAAGTCAAACCTCTTCCAGGTAATTAAACCAAATGATGAGATAATGAAATTGAAGCATGAAAGAAGAAATATGCAATGTTGATACCTTGGATGTTCTCTTGGAATGTAAATCTACAATCTAACATGAAGTGGCCATGAAAAATGTAGATCTTGATCCTAGAATAGGATGTGAAACAATGCTTGCAAGTAGATCTTCAATACTAGATCCACTATCTTAGCTCAACAACATGTAGGAATGCACTATTTCTTAGACATGATGAAATGATCTTGAATTGCTCCAATAAGACTTCACTAATCTATCTTGAAATTCCTTTGAATTTCTCTTGTAAACTCTTGTGAACTCAAATTTTCTATAATGCATGAATTATTGGAAGTCTAGAATGAAACTATGTGAATTAAACCCTTATTTATACTAAATATAAAGATTAACCTTGAAATTAAATAATTCAAGTTGACACCAATTCTGAAAATGAATGTTATTAAAATCCCTCTAAAATAAAATTCAAAAAGGAGGTCCTTATTAAGGGTGGATCCATTCACCACCTTAGGAAAATGGGTCCTAGCACAAGTTTCTAGGACATTTCCTTCAAGGGGTAAAAGAACATCAAAAACCTATGTCATATATGCAAAGAAAGGGGAGTCCTATAGAGGGAGGACTCATTTTACACCTAGGGTGAATGGGTCCTAGCACCACTTTGTAGGAGCTCAAATTTTCCAAATTAAATGTTTTACAATTTGAACATTGGGTGTTAGGATAGATCTTTAGAAGGTTTCATAAATAAGGCTTAAATTTGAATTAAAGGGTCTAATTAACTCTAATTAACCACAATTAATTAATGATACCCTAGATAAGTGTGAAAGTGTGTAACAATACTTTACAACACCATAAATAGGGTACAATCTAGGTACATCTTATTAAAAAGGGGTCCAAGATCAATGTGAATATGTACAACACATTACCACATTAAACCTACACAAAAAATAGGTGGATTCAATGACAATTATTCTCAAATCAAGTAAGGAAAAGGGATGCTTTTTTTATTACTTCAATACCTCTCACAAAAAGTGATTTTTCATGGCTCACTAAGGACTCATTCACCAAAAGTGGTGAATGGGTCCCTATTAGGGTTTATGAAAACTAACTTCTAGGTTTTGTTCTTTAATTTTTGCACTTCCAACTCCCAAGTGACTAGCTCCCAAAATTCTGAAACAAATTTTGTAGACAGCTTTATTTAATCTTGCATTGTAGATGACAACTTTGTAACTTTTCAACTTTGACAAATTTTATTCAATCTTGCTCCGCACTTGATCTTCAACCTAAAAATCTATAGAAACACATCAAAGAGGAGAAAAACTTGTTGATTGTTAGGGAATAGGGGTTTTCCTTGGTCAAACCCAATTTAGGTAATTAAACCTTGTGATGAAATAATGAAACATGAACATGAAAGATGAAAAATGAAACATGAAAAATGATACCTTGGATGATGTCTTGGGATGTAAATCAGCAATATAACATGAAGTGGCCATGAATAATGTAGATTTGATCTTGAATTTGGATATGAAACAATGCTTAACTTTTATCTTCAATGCTACATCAACAATATTAGCTCAACTACATGCTTTATGCACTATGCATTTTACATGATGATTGTTAGAAACCAAGATCAAACATACAAACCAAAAAACATTCCACATAAGAGAAAAGAAAATAAAGCAAAACTATTGCAAGAAGATGTGCAAAAATAATACTATTCAAGAATTCTAAAATTACATGAGATGATTTGCTTTATAAAAGCAATGTATGCATAATCCTAATCTTATCTTGAGCAACAAGGTAGCTCAACAAGATAAGGATGAAAATAATTAACCTAGGAATTAAAATATACCTAATTAAAGTTATGCAAGTGTAATAATTAATTAATTAAAATAACACCCCCCATAAGTGCAACTTAGGGAGACTAAAAAAGCATGCACCTAAAACTAAGATGAATGCAAAAAAGCATGAATGGGTCCCGACAACAAGGCCTGACCAGGTACCCATGTACAAATGCAATAATGAGGTAGAGAAGGAGAACCCAGTGGGACAAAACCCCCCTACAATGAGATGATGATTGCAAAGAAGCACTGGAAGAACACCCCCTACAATGAGATGATTGCTACAAAGAAGCACTAGAAGAACACTATGGAGTAACACTGGAACTGCAATCCAACAAGCAAGGAAAGATACTTTTGTCTACAAGAAACCAAAGTAAAATGATAATAATGCAACAACAGGCCCGATGCCATGGAACACTAGAAAACTCAAAAATTGGAACAACCCTGGTATCCATAAAGCAATAGTAGCTAAATGATGATAAAATTTGGAAACTGTGTATCTCGATGTTGATGCCAAACTGAGAATAAAACTCTTCCATGGTAACAAGTACCATAAAGACTTTGGAACATTAACCATAAAAACATGGCCATCAAACTGAGATGGATTGAACCAATGCAGATCAAGAAGCATAAAATCCCAATCTAGAGTGTGAACCTATGTGAATTTGATATGTGTCAAGCAAGAGCAAGATGTGACTAAAAGAAACTAAGAAACCAGATATAACCCATGCGAGCTGTCAACAAATCAAGATGAGATCAAAGTGCATGCACACTCTAATCAGATTATTATGAAAGAAACACCCCTAATGGAACTTTATGTCAGTTCATTTATTACAATAACCTAATGATTGTAAAAGGAGAGAATGCTAAACATGCATAAATAAAAAATAAGATGATGTGGTACTGAAATGAAGTGTAAATATTCAAGTTTCACCCTTGCAACTACCAAAACATCCAAGTAATCTCCAAAACACCCATCAGGACAAATCTGGAATAATGATCAACCTAGGATAGATACAGAAAAAAGTGCATGGACAACAACATAGAGCTCCTCAATACCTTTCCAATGCCACAAATATAGCAAAAATCAGAGATCGTGGAAAAAAGTTATGAGCTCAAAAGCCATAAATGAACATCTAACTTCAAACAGCAATAAATGCAGGAGAACACAAAAATACTGAAAAATAAACTACACCATAGGATAGTGCTCAAAACCAGCTTTTCAGTGATATGTTGTTTTCCCGATTTTGATACCGTATGCCCAAGTTATGCCAAAAAGGAAAAAAAATGCTCCTTGAAGGAAAACTAGGGCTAGGAGGGGGCAAAGAGGGTCAGCCATACGATGACATCATCCTAACTTCATGCAGATGTCAGCAACTAATGAGCTTAAATTTGACGACCATTTGGCCGTCACGACAAAAAAATGCCTTGCTTGCAAAAAATTGACGACTGTCATACAAAATATGCTTGATCTGACAATAATATTTCATGCCTATGTTTTGTCCACCAGGTACATGAGAAGCCAGAATATTCTACTAGAATCTAAAAGATTATGTCATTGTTTGCTGCATTTTGGAGGGCCCGCTAGGTTCCTTTTGCATGTGCCATAGTTTTCGGAATGGGTCAGAATCATCGCCACCGGTGGATTAAATCAAAGCTGACCAGCGGTATAAAGGTCATGAATGGATTTGAATGTGCCTGGTAGCTTAAATGGCCACCAATATATGTGTACGGGACCCAACAAGGTCTACGCCAGTAGTACCCTCAGGTACCCAAACAATAACTTTTTGTTTATATTCAACTTTGCCTTTTGATTTTTAAATAAAAAAAATTGATTTGTTTTTTTTTGCATTTGATTTTTCCCAAATAAATAATAAATTTTTGCATCCAGGAAAAATTATAAAAAAATCTTTTTTTTTTGGATTTGCCTGCACAGAGGTAGTACACAGACTGTACGATTTCTTAAACAAAAAAAAATTGCCTCAGAAGCTCCCAAAGCCAAAATAGGTCGAGTTATATGTCAATTTTCATCTCTCAAACACTCTGGATCTGATGGCGAGGTTTGATCAACCTGAAAATGTACCAGAAGCTTCACAACTCCTAGGTCTAGAAAATCTTCAAATCCTCATAACTTCGTCATAAAATGTTGAATTTAGGCGAAACAAAAGTCGCTCTTGAATTTTTTGATGACCCTAGACTCGAAACTAAGCTTAGATTTCCTCCAACATGTGTCGAAAGTGACCATGCAAGAGAACCCAATAGAGAGACAAACTCAAGAAGATATTGTAGCCATAGCCAAAAAAAGGATCAAGGCATGAAACCCTCAAGGGACCCCGAACTACTCTGCACTAAATCTCTCCAAAAATATGAGAAGGGGCTACAAGTCAAGGCTCTAATACCATGTTAGAAACCAAGATCAGACATGCAAACCAAAAACCCTTCCATAGAAGAGAAAAGAAAATAAAGCAAAGCTATTGTAAGAAGATGTGCAAAAATAATATTATTTAGTTATTCTAAAATTACATGAGATGATTTGCTTTATAAAAGCAATGTATTCATAAACCTAATCTTATCTTGAGCAACGAGATAGCTCAACAAGATAAGGATGATAATAATTAACCTAGGAATTAAAATATACCTAAGTAAACTTATGCTAAAGTGTAATTAAATAATTAATTACACCAACAATGATATGACCTTAAATTGCTCCATAAAACTTCAATAATCTTCCCTTGATTGTCCTTAAAATTCTCTTGAATTCTCTATAATTCTCTTGCTCTATATCTCATGAAGTCACATAAAAATTCTAGGTGAAACTATGTGAATTATCCTTATATTTATACTTAACTTAAGAATTAACCCAAAAATTCAAATAATCCAAGCCGATATCCGATCTAGGATTCAAAATCATTAAAATCTTGTCACAAATAAGTTAAAAATGGGTATCCTAAGTAAGGAGGACCCATTCACCACCTTGGGTGAATGGGTCCTATCACATTTTTCTAGGACCAAGCTTTAGGGAGGTGAAATATTACTAAAATCCCATCACAAATATGTTAAAAAAGGGGTTACTAGGTAAGAAGGACCCATTCACCAACTTGGGTGAATGGGTCCTAACATATTTTTCTAAGACTCAAACCTTGCCAAATTAAATGTTATGCAATATTATTAATGAGTGCCAGAATTTATCTCTTGAAAAATGCAATAATTAAGCCTTGGATTTGAATTTAAGTTTCCAATTAAACTCTAATTAACATCAATTAATTAATAAAGCCATCAATTAGTGTGAAAGTGTAAGAAAACATTTTACAACACCCTAAATAAGGCACAATTAAGTACATTTCATCATTAATTATTAAATCCTAGACTAAGTGTGAAAAAGGGTTACTTTTTTTGACACTAAATTTTCCCCACTTTAGTGAGAGTTTTCTCCCATGAAAAACTCACACTAAAGTAGACATTCAAGATACTTTAGTATATATAAATAACAAAGATACATAATCATACCCTATCAAAGACCAAGAAAAGCAAAAGAAAATAAAGGATCGAGCTTCAATCATTCCAACACAATATGGAACATAGCTCTTTGTCCAAGAAAAAATATCAAGCTTTAATGATCTAATGCGATGTGGAACACATGTATGCTATTTTTTCATAAAAAGGATCAAGCTTTGATAGTCTAATGTGATGTGGAACACATCTATGCTTTTTTTAGGTAACATGTGTGCTCACTCTGGGGTCGTGGAACCTCAGGTCTTCCACTAGGTGGGTTATCCCAATGAGGTGGAAAATGAGAGAATCATATTATCCTACCATACCATACCGAAGCTATCCTCCTAAAAACTTTGATAAGGAACCACAATTCTATGCTTTTATGAATGCTTTTGAATGTTATGTCCATAAGTTTTTGTTAAAATAGATTTTGCTTCATTCATGCAAGGTCTTCTTCTTAGGGAATCTCCAAGAGGAAAAGTCAAGAATATCAAATTTTTAATTATGTGATGCCTCATTGGCATCATGCCACTAAGGTAAATCATATGCTTAGAATTATCATGCTCTTGGAGGACATCAAATCCAATGATACCACCAAGAAAAGGACACGTCACAAGAAAAACCAAAATCATGCCATGAAATATGCAAAATGTGGAAAGATGTCATCCATGTATGCCCCCACTTTAAAGCAATTGCTAACACCATTGTTATGAGAAACTACTTTAAAGTAGCCAATTTTTACTCCTAAGACATGAGAGCTTTTCTTAGGAAACCCTATGCCAAGTCATATGTTTTCAAAATAAAGCTATGCCATGAAAAAGGAAGGGTTGCCCCAAAAAATACAATGATAAACCTAGAATGGAAATAAGGCATGGCATCCACATCCCAAGCTTGCTCTTATATAAACATGGAAGGCGGTCAACTAGCCAAAATAGATAATCACAAGTTCCATATGAGGACAAGGCTACCTAACCCCTTCCCCTGGGTACTTAGTGCGAGACAAGGATGAGTTGAGAATGGATGATTATATGCTACTCCTTGCACTAAGGAAATGATTTTTAATGAATGTAAAACATGCAATAGTGAGTATGCTATGATCCTACAACTATTGCATGGCAAGGAGAAACATTTGTTGTTATTGATCGTAATGAGTAGAAAAAGTATCAATCTTATGCATATCTAATGAGATATTCCCACATGTAGTATCTATTAGTTCAAGATGCACCAAAGTTAAATTTGGCATGGAAGAATCTTTCATAAGATGGTTGATATTAAGTGAAAGCCTTTTGGATGCTTTTGTTTCTATCAAAGAACAATAACCAAGACCAAAATTTGTTTCTTTTGTGCTAGGCTCTATAGGGACATAGATACCTTGTTCTCTAGCACCAAATCCTTTTCCACTATACCCAAGTTGTTTCATAAGTTCATAACCTCTTCCATAAATCTTTTTAATTTCTTTTGGATTTAGTGGTTGGACATAATCAGTTTCATCAAAGTTTATTATGTAATTTTATTCTTCTTCTAAAGTGGTTGAGGTGGATGCTTTCAAATTTTGTGTTTATATTACTGCTTTTTCTTTTCCCTTTTTAGACTCTTTGTTTATAATCTTGTATTCTCCCATGAATGTAGTTGTGAAATCTAAAGAATCCCAATCATCTTCCAATAACTTTGTGACTTCTTCAATATGCTTCTCTTTTGCTTTCTCTTGCATGGGCTACACTTGTATAATGGGTGTAAATGTTTTCAGAGGATTTTCTTTGTTTTTCTCAATGAGAATTCTTTTTTCAAGGTTGACTTTGATTGTATATAATTTTTGTTGGACATACTTCATTATACAATGAAGAGTAGAAGGAACTTCATTCATTGCATGAATCCATGGTTTTCCTAAAAGAATATTATATGAAAGATCGTGAGGCATAACATGGGTGAGAGTTTGCAATGTTACCTTCCCAACTTTAATAGGTAATGTGATCACATGGCCCAAGCAGTTGTTTTCCTACATTATTGAACTTTCAAATAGATAAAGAATTTGGTAGAATTTGGATTTTCTCTACTTCAATCTTATCAAGGAGGCTTACACTACAAACATTAAGAGCCAAACCATTATTGATGAGAGTACATGTATTGCGAGACTTATTATCCTTAATGTCAATAATAACCACTATCATTAAAGAAATTATTTTTTTCTCTTCTAATGAAGGTAGCTCATCTTGACAAAAAGTGATGTCTAAGTTGGCTAGAGTTATAGCTTGAATTTGGGTTGTCACATCATTTTGTTTCACATTAGCAGGGGTAGGAACTTGTTGTAAAGAATTTTGAAGAATGTTAAAATAAATAGGTGAGGATTGAATAAGGTCCCATAAGGATATCTTAGGATAAGTATTCTTAAGTTTTTCAATAAGATCATACTCCTTTCTACTTTTTAAAGGAAAACGAGGAGGACCAGGTAAGATATGGTTAGGCAATGGGAGAGATGCTTGAGCTATTTTTCTTTGTTGTGGATTGTTCCTAGTGTTATATGTATGATCAACTATATTGGAACTCAATTGATGTGAAACATTATCATTATCAAGTTACCTTTTAAGTGGTTCTAAGATAAGTACGGGTTGTTGTGAGGGTGGATAAATGATATGTTCGGGCTCAAGAGAGTACTTCAAGGAATATCTAATGTGCATAACCTAAAAAAATTAAAATTATTTTCATGATCTCTTAGAAAAGGGGATTATAATGTCACTTCATCATATTCATAACTTTTGTTTGAAAGAAATGTGTCAATGTTCTCATTTTCTTCAACCAAATATCCTCCTTAGTAGGAGAGTTTTTAGGAGAACTACAAACTATATGTTCAAGACATTCAAAGGTTGGTTTTTCTAAAATGACTTCATCACAAGGGAGTTATCAATTGTTATATTTTCATTCTTATCCATGATGGAATTATCTTGTTCAATAATGTTTGTTCTAAGGGAAGAGAGACAAATGGAATTTTCATGACTCTCATCGATTGTATTTTCTAACATCAAAATATCTTCTTTACCGATAGTAGAGATATAAGGAGAAGGCCCAATTTGATTGTTATGGTTGTCCATGATTTCATCCTTTTTCTCTAAGGTCTCATTCTCTTGTGCCATAATATCTACCCTAGTAGGGAAGCTTTTAAGATGTTTATCACATTCCATCCTTAAATTTTGTAAAGTAGCTTCATCACAAATAAGGGAGGCATAAAGAAAACAACTATGAGTTCATGCTTAATAATGATTGAAATTTTTCTTTCAAATAGATCTTCCCAAATGGCAGGAGAATTAGGAAAGGGAGGAACAAGATTCTCATGACTCTCAATAAGTGTACCTTCTAACACTAAACTATCTTCTTCGCATCTAAGAGGCATATTACGAGAAGAACAAGTTTGATTGTCATGGTTATCTACAACTACATCCCCATGTCCTATAATGTATTTCCAAGTAGGAGAGGTAGGATTGTTATAGATCTTAATCATTGGATCTCTTAACACCAACATATCCTCCTCACAAATGTCATTTTCACGATTGTCCATGACTATTTTCTCTTTCACTAAAGCATTATCACAAGTGGGGAAGATGTTGGGAGATGAATGGAGACTAGGTAAAGTAATGTTAAGGAATTTTTTAATGATCTCCTCTTCATGTTTCATAATATCTTCCCAAGGAAGTGGAGGAAAGGTAAAAACAAGACTTTCATGGTTCTAAATGATCAGATCTTCCTTCACTAAGACACCTTCATCACTAATAGGAGAGGTATTGGGAGAAGAATAATAATGGTTTTCATGATTGTCTATGCTTGTATCTTCTTTTATCATATCATCCTCACCAATGGGAGAGATAGTAGGGTTTGAGATAGGAAATGTAATATTAAGGCTTGTGTCAATGGTTTGATCCTCTTGCTCTAAGATGTTCTCATAACTTCGAAAGATATTGGAAGGATGGATAACATGTTTCTTAGTGACCTCATTGTTGTACTCCAAATTGAACTCATAAGAGGGGATCTTGTACTTATGCAATCCATTCTTAACCATATCAAAACCACATATCTTAAAAGGGGACATGCTAACATGAAAAAGTAAGCTATCTAACTTATGCAATGCTTCAAAAATGTAAAAAAATGTCCTATAGATATTAAATAATTTTTTGGAATGATTTTTAAAATGACCACACTAAATGGATGATTTCACCTAGATACATGAAACAAAAATTCTTGAAACTATCCAAACTAATACAGTAGGTTACCAGCAAGCCAAAGAAGTGTAGAAACTCACTAGAAAGCTAAGAAAATTTTATTTTTATAGGCCTCCAAGGACTCATTCACCTAGTGTAGTAAATGGGTTCTGGAATAGGGTTTTTTTAAATTGAAAAATGGAATTTCTAAGTGATTAGATGTGTTCTCTATTTCAGGTTTTAAACTGTAACTTTTGTAATAAAATTCTTTAAAATTTGATGTTGAAATACAAGTGCAATGAAGGGAAAAAGATGGAATATATGACACCTTTTTGAAATGCAATTTTGACTCAATTTTCAATTGCAAAAATTTAAAATGATATGCAAGAAAAATGATTTTTTAGATTTTTTTAGATTTAAAGAATGCAAAGTATGAAATCCTAGAGCCATTATATGCAATGTAAATTAATGTCATTTTGAAAACCCTAAATGAGATAAAAAGAAATGTAATGCAATGAAGACTTATGCAAATCCTATATCTAGGGCTTAAATGTACTCCATGTAGTGTAGGAAAATGCATACCCTTGCATTTTCACACCTGTTTGGTCCTACTTTGCTTTTTTTATCCTTATTTATGTGTTAGTTGTTCCTATTTTGCATCCACAAGCCTAATAAATTATATCTTTTTATGGCTAATCCTGACCAACATCAAAGGAGAACTGATAATTTAATGATTCTCGCTATGTGTCCTTGATTTTTGGGTTCAGAATAAGATGCCACCTAGGGTGTCATTTTCCTCCAAAGGTCTTGGGAGCCTCTTTCAAATGTGCCTTCAAGGGCCCCCTTTTTGGAGTCTGTGCCCCAAGTTTCATGCCTTGGGACTAAGATGCCACCTAGGGTGTCTTCGTCCCCCTTAGCTTATTTTCAAGATTTAATTTCAAATCTTGGTGGGATTTAGTATCCTTTAATTAATGAATTTATATGGCAGCTT
Organism: Sequoia sempervirens; assembly: GCA_007258455.2. Lineage (NCBI taxonomy): Eukaryota > Viridiplantae > Streptophyta > Pinopsida > Cupressales > Cupressaceae > Sequoia > Sequoia sempervirens. The sequence goes on along the minus strand of VDFB02379711.1, from coordinate 232,953,215 downwards.
GTTGTGGTGTAATTTAAAAGTATTAAGCATAGATAAGTATACATACAGGGTTCTTTCACTCATTTTATCATCCAAGAATAAAAGACATTTGTGAGAGCATTATTAATAGCATAATTGAGTTCACAAGAACATTAAAGAGAAATTCATCAAGGTTATGTGCAAGATCATCATGGACAAAATAGGCCCTTAAGTGGCAAAAAATTTAGAAAAATCAGAGTTAGGCAACTTGATGTAAAAATTTGAACAAGTTATCTATATTATTTAAAAAATATGTAAAAATAGAATCTGTTGAAAATTGAATGTAGTTTCTAAACTACTAGGTATGTTTAAAACAAACAATCTATTTGGTGAACATTTGAAATTTCAATGCAGTGGTACTTAAATTTCAGGGATAAAATAAGAAGTAGGTGTCTATCTAACCACCCTTAGAAGCAAAATAAAATGATAATATTTTTTTATAAGATTTTAGATATAAGTAGAGGACTCATGCCCCAATGTGATGCATATTGTTTTGTAATTTTTTTCAAGTAAATAATTAATTATGAATTTTTTATTACAATTTTTTTAAAAATATAAAAAATCATATGTCTGACCACCTTAACTTGGTCAAAACTTCATGAAATTCAATTTTTATTTTTTTAATACTATAGTATACGAAGCATAGAATGTGACGCATGTTTTGGATTCAAAAATGTGATACTATTTGAAAGATGTAGATGTTTTTCAATCATCCTATCAATCAATACTTTAGTCTTAATTTGAATAGAAAATGAATAATAATTACTTAATAAATTCAAAGTAATGTATAATTTATATCGGTGGAAAGTTGAGAATCTCCTTTAAAATCCATTTTCGTTTCATCAATTTTGGGTAAAAAAATAGTCGTCAGCCACATACCCATCATATTGCCACTTTTTGGCCCATCATGATCTTGCACATACCCTTAAGTATTTGGAGAAATTATCAAGATTCAAGCATCATATCAAGGATATGTAAGGCCCAACAGTATACACATAATTTATTAATCATCATGATTCCTTTGGTGAGTCCTATTAGTATAGTTGGACGAGTCAGTTTGATGGATTATGCAATTTTTATTTTGATTGGAATTATATGATGTAAGTTGCATGGGGTAATTGCATGCATTCTTATAGGATGATCTATGTGGCCAAATGTGAACTTAATTATGGACTCAATCATTAGGAAACAATGACAAATTGGATATTTAGGTCTTGGTTAATATTGAACATGATATTAAATTATTGCATATGGAATGATGTTTTAGTGTATAAACTCAACTGTAAAAATAACCAAAGAGTTAGTGTCCATTAGTTCGTGCAAGTGATTATTTTGTGTGAGTGATAGCCATGGCATGTAGATCCTTGGTAAAAAAAAATGTATAATACATTTCTTGCTTAAACATGAATACATATGAATGGCAATATAGCACATGAAATGGTATAATTGGGTGATTTTTGATTTGTATCATTACAAAAAGATTTCTTATCCTCCTTATGAAGTTGTACTTGTATAAATGCAAATTGATAAGTGTTTTAATCCTTGCATTTGTCACTCATTTAATTTTGATGTGATGAAAATAGTAATTGTATCTTATTTACAACAAGGCCAAGCTTATTTTAACCTAACGTGCACTGCCAAGGTAAGTGATCCTAGGGGTCTAGGTAATTGTTAGCCAGAATACAACTCCTTTATCCTAATTTCTATTTTATATGTATGAATGGAATTTTAGTATTATAAATTTTTTGTTTATGTAGAAAATGTACCAATGGTTAAATATTAATCTAGTATGAACAAAGCAACTCGATTAAAAAAAACCATGAGAATGTTTTGTTGGGAAAATCCATAATGTAATTTTTTATGAATATGTTAACTTGAGTGATTCTAGTTGAGATCAAGGACGAGTGCGAATGATGAAGGTGAGCATGATTGAGATGATTGAAAATTGAAATATAATTATTGACACATCAAGTTCAGTTTAAATTCAAGTAGTTATGTTGTTTTTTTTATTTCAAGAAGTTATGATTATAGAAGCACTAATGATGTAAGACTAGGATTGTGCAAACTAAGCTTCAAGGTCAAGTTCCATATCCAAGTAGTGTCAACTGAGTTGGCATAAGGTACGTAAAATTAGCCATTATCGGTTGGTAAAGTAATATTGTTATATATATTATATATCAATTCAATTGATTATTTCATGGAGTACTAACCATTTGGAAAAAAAGTGTGTAAATGGCCAATGGGTGGAACAAGAGGTTCAATCAGGACCCTAAGTAGCTCACTTTGTGTGAGGAAATACCTCTGAGTCATAAACTGTGGGTAGGTGTAGAAACCCGTATGGGAGTTATTAACCCAAGTTTCAAGCATGAAAAAAAGAGAAAATTAATGTTGTTAGGCTATTTTTGAACCCCCAACTCAAGTATCTAGGGTTAGGGTACATTAAGAGAAGGTTAAAAGGGTGATGGGGGCTTTTTGGAAGGAGATCAATTTTGGAGGGAAAGTTTGGTTGGCTGCTAAAAGAAAAGGAGGTGGAGGTCTATAAAATTTCCATGGCTGCCTTTTTCAAGTAGGAGGTAAGTTACTGTTTAGCCCTTGTTGTTGTATACTCTCATTGTGTTGAGTTTGGAAGGTTGTGAAAATGTGGTTGTGTAAACCCTATTCATGTTGGGGTAGTAATGAGCATGCAAAATATGTGTCTTCCTTTGTATTGTGTTGTGAGGGTTTTTTTTTCCTTATATATTTGTTATCAAAACCTGGAGTTGAAAATGTTATGTTTTTAGAATTTGAGTTGAATGTCATTATAAGGGTGGGGAATGCTCCTTGAAGGATCCTGGTTGAGCCTCTTGGCTCGGGGGTTGGTGAGAGCTTTCATAGCTTGATGAACCATATGGTAGGGTGGATAGAGTGTTCTCTCTCCATTGGCTATTTTTCAATTCACATGCAGGTTGCAGCTGGTTTCTCTTTGCTCTGTTTATAGATCATAAATATACGAAAGTTAGTGGGTTTCCAAATGGGTGTTAGAGAGAACTTCAAAATTTGTAGGCAGGTTGATTCCATGTACAATTCATATTTTTCAATGTAAATCAACTCTAATGTTCATATTGTTTAGGGAAAAGAAATGGGGTGAGCTTTTGGTTACTGAGTCTAAGGAAAAAATGTTTGTAGTTGAGTGGGTTACAAGATAGTATATAATCGTTGGAAGCTAAGACTACATGTAATATCTCTTAAAAAAAAAAAACTATGTTCTATATAATGTGACTGATCCAAATAGGTTAACAAAAATGGGGTAAGAAGACTAAGCTGCATCTAAGGATAGATAGAAGACTATGTTTCAACTTTCCAATATTTGAAAACATTAAATCTAAGGGGTATTTTTGGTTCCAATATATTTATTTATTTATGCAAAAGAAAAAAGAAAAAAAAAAAAGGAAATCTGAGTAGTAATTACACTCCAGAACTCAGGTAGGATGTATACATAGATTTTTGTTACATTTCCTCCTACAGGACAATGTCCAGCTTTCTATTATGAGATTGTGGTTTAAACAACCTCTATGCTTCACAATACACTAAACTTGATGTGTTCTTAAATATCACTATGTTAAACAAAGAAAGAAGAAACACAATGTATGAGTTCTTTCAGAGAGAATAACAGAGGGTACACTAGGTACAATGGAAAATAACATAAAAACAATGATAAATAATTATTAAACCAATTCATTACTGTAATAAATAATCACACGTGTAAAGAAAATGGAACAAAGCAGTGTAGTGTTGGAACAAGGGAAATCTTGAGCATTTAGTATAAAAACAAATAGAAGAAAAAGAAAAGAAAGGAAAAGAAAAGCACAACAATTAGGAATGCTAGTATTCATGGCCAAAAAGCAGTCGCTACAGGGTACGACAGAGGTGTGGCAGCCTCTCCACTGCCTCCACTCCTCTTAGGTAGGTCATTGCCATTGTATTTTGGGCGTGGGTCTGTTCAAACACCAGCTTCTGCATTATTTATTCAGCAAACGCTACCCCTTACACATTAAATGCCTTGCAATCTAATCTATGAGACCAAGGGCACAACTCATAGCTGCCTGTAGACTCACGCGCCGCCCTGCACAGTCTTGAAAGAATAAATAAATAAAAAAATAAAAATAAAAGAGAAAATATATCGTTGATTGCAGATTTTAGAGCGTATCTTGCTACTAGGGTTCCCTCTCTATATGAGGCTATTGGAATGGTGTATCGACGGGGTATCTTACAGCCGTACCAATGCAAGATGATTAAATGAATCTCATCCGCTCATCATTTTCACCCTCCTTGGCTGTTTTCGCCATCATTTTGCTGCTTTCTCTGTCGTTATTGGTTTCCGCTCCTCCAAAGTGTTCCTCCTGGGTATTACCTTTCACTTCACCACTTTTTGGCGAGATGCAGCGTGGAAGAGAAATAAGACTTTGATGAGGGTTTTAGAGTATGTTTATTAAAAATGAAAATTTCGGCCAATCTTATGCCTCACGGGAAAATTCAATGGATGCAAATATTTTATCAACTAAAAACAAATATTAATGTTGCTGAGGAAAGTGATTACTTAAGAGTGTCACATGATAAATTCTTGAAATGTGTTATAGTATGGAGGAATGCATCTCCACGTATGACTTAAAATGCATTAAGAAAAAAAATAGAATAAAAATTAATTAATTTAATATTCAAGGCTCCACGTTTCTCATGGAAGCTTTTCCCAACCATGATACACTAAATTCCATGTTTCTTTAAATCATTTAAAGAAAAAAACAAAGAAATGGTCCCCACTTCATGGGAAGGAGAAGTGAAATATTATTAAATTAAAATGGAGAGAGGGAAGAAAATATATTTATATAAGAAACTAAAGATAAACAATAGGTATTAATAGCACATTTATAGAAATAAGAAATTCCCTTCAACTTTATTTTGGTTTGAGTAAAATAATATGTCTATTTCTATATGATAATCTTTATCTTTATAATTTTAAAATTATTTCTTAAAATAATTAAGATATATCTCTATATAGAGAATATTTATTGTTATAAGTTTAAATAAACAATCTAATGAGTAATAGCTAAACATAAATAAATAGGTTGATAATAATAAATACCTTAAGGGTTTTAATGTTAATATCTTAATTAGTGTTAATATTAATAGGTTACAAATTATTATTAATAATCATTGATTCTAATCTTGATTATAAATCTAATATTAATATTGATAAAAGTAATATAGCTAATTCTCTCTTATTTAATTTTGATACTAGTGTTAATGATAATACCAATAGATTTGATAATAATATTAGTATTATCTTGAAATCTAATATCATCAATAAGAAGCCATTATTAAATGGTGTCATATTTTAACCACATATGCAATGAGCATAAAATAAATGTTAGCATAGTCATGGATTATATCAACAACGTTGTGCCCTAATATAAAAGCCCTATGATACATCTATATTTGGTGTAATCAATGTGTAACATGAAAATAGTAGGTTACCCTCAAAAATAACTTTATACCGTAGACAATAATTCTAATGAGCAATAATAAAATGAAGATGGAATTCATGAGAGGTTTGCCAATAGTTGTTTCAAACATGGACAATTTCATTAAGGGAAGATACCAATAATGCAAATACTAATGATAACACTAATGTTGTTGACCTCAAATATTAATGACATCGTTACCTATTAGAATAAAATTAATGCAAGAATTGCTCGCCAAATTAGAAAAATTATATTGCAAAACATGTTGAACCCCATGAGTATGTTACCTCATAGAAAGATTATTGCCTAGACTATAGTTAAGTGTAATTCAATGTTTTGAGCTACCTAACTCATTTAGAGTGTGTGTGATGGACCCGACACACTCGACTTACTCTTTTCTTTATGCCTTTCCCCCGGGCATTGTGTTGATGTTTAATATTACTTTTGCAATGTTCTTGAAGCATGTCTAATGTGACCATGTGTGTACATGGTTAATAGTGCACAATAGTTTTCCATGTTTTAAAAAAAATAAAAATTGTAAGTTGAGTTCATGTCCTAAGTAAAAAAAAAATTTGGGCATGACAGGATATTCTTGCATCATGTGTTTTTTTGAGATAAAATTCATGATGTAAGGTTTTGATTCAAGTAAGCAATTCAAGTTAAGATCTATCAAGCACTACTTTGATTCAAGATCTATATGAAAGCTATCCATTTCAAACAAGTTTGTAGATTTCATAACAAGGGTTTGGTGAGTTGAAACATAGCACTTTGTTCATTCATCATTTCTCTTCATTATTCTATTTCATTCCAATGTTTAATTACTAACAAGGGGTTTGACCAAGGCAAACCCCCATTTACTAACAATAAACAAGTTTTTCCTCTCTTGCATGTTTGTGTTTGTTGATTTAGGTTGAAGATCATTTAGAGTGCAAAGTTGCAAAGTTGCTTTGCAAAGTTGTCATCTTCACAAAAACTCACCTTTAGGCCAGATCTAGAAGTTTTGGAACCTAAGATTTGAGAATAAGGAACTACAGACATTGAGCCTTAGGATCACATTCAAAGATTTAAAAAATTCAAGATGGGACTAAGTAGGTAGCAAGGGTGTCTTAGTCCTCCAAGTGGTATTTTGTAGAGATTCTTTCATAGTCTATTTTGACATACAAAGATTCTATATATGTCCCCCAAAATAGCAGCAAGAATAAGACAACAGTAAGGGCATCTTAGTCCTCCCTAGCATATTCGGACAACATTTTTCATTTCCAGAATCCTCATCACATTTCCATACTTCCTAGGTACATACATCCAAACTTTATGTTACTTAATTTTTCCATTTGTACTGATTATTTGGCTTGCATTACTAGGTTTTGTAAGTTGAACGCCAAATTGTCTTTTCCAAGCTTTTGTTTGCTAGTGAACCCCTCAACCCCTCAAAGCTTAGAGAGCCCCCTCCTAGGTCTTCGTTGTTGAGAATTGACTCACCTTTGGGGTTGATAGTCAATACAATTTGGAACCCTAGGACATACTTGAGTGAAAATTGGAGAAGTGTGGTGTTCTATGACCTAGGCCATAAAGCATTCTCATTTCCCCTATTTTTTATTTTGGTGAACCCGATGCTTTGGAAATTATTTTTTCTGATTTGGAGTCCATTAATGTCCTAGATCTAGGTTGCATTCATTATTGCATTGCATCTTGAATTAGTGAAAGTGCATCTAGGGTTTCTCATATTTTCATTAGTGAAAGTGCAAATAGGTTGCATTTTTTTCTTTCTTGCATCATCCTGTCTGATTAAAAAACTGAAGAGTGCATTGTTAATTATCCTAATTTCATTTAGAAACATTCTTATTACATTCAAAATTAAAATAATTGCATTCAACTTGGCATCCAATTGGTTGTCATTAGTTACTTTTTCTTGCATTCATTTGCATAGTTTTTTGTTTCTAAACATCAAGTCCCTGGATAGGAAACTTGGTAACACTGTGAACATTCTAGATTTTGTTTTTTTTTGTTTTTTTTTCTGAACAAAACCTTTACTGGGACTAAAATGTTGTTACTAGCATCTTATTCCCTTTGTAGGTTTTTTGCTCAGAACCCTATTTGTGCTATTTGCTTCCTATTCCAGTTTCTGGAACCTTAGAATTCCATTAGTAGGACCAAGATGCCCTTACTGGTGTGTTAGTCTCTATTGACTTTGACTTTATATTTTTTAGGGTTTGAAATTACTTTTCTATGCTTCTATTTGCTCCTTTCAGTTTATGTTATAGATTGTAAAATTACTATTATTTCAATTTCTTTCATTTCAAGTGCAGTTATAAGCATAGGATATTGTATTCATTGAAATTTATTTGGTTTATCTTATTGGAACCTTTAAATTTTCAAATTTGAAGTGCCCATATTGGAAAATTTTCCTTCACACACTCATAAGTGCCCTTGAAAACCCTACCCAAGTGACCTACTTTGGAGGGTAAAAATTTGAAGCCAGTTGATTTTCATGCCAAATGGATTGTTGCTCTCCATTATCCTCACATTCATATGCTCCTTGGTCTATTTTTAGAGTCTCATGATCAGATTTTCTATTTTTTCGAGATCAAAAGCAGATGCAGTTTGTTCAATTTTACATCTGCATTTTTGACAATGTTTCAAAGTGGTCATCTTCGACCCCTAATATCTTCTGGAGAGTAATGACAGAAGAAAATTCATTTTGAAAACATACTCAGTGTACCTAGATGAGCTTATGTTTCCAATGGCAAGCTCCCAAAAGTTATTTTGATATTCTTTCAAAGTGATGACTTTGAGAGCCCTAATTAGTGTTAAACATGTTCAGTTTTAGAAATGCATGAGTAAGGAACTTTTCCAATTAATATCTTTCACCTCAGGATCCCTTTTTCTGATCTATTTGTTGTAATGCATTATTGGGACAAATGTCTACATGCCTACCTAGTTTTAGGCTCCTAGGATAAGTTCTGATGGGTTGTTTGATCATTTTCTGGTCACGACAATGCCAAAAAAGGTGTCTCAAAAAGTGTCAATTTTTGCAATTCTAATGATAACCCATTTTTTTGGTCTTAAACCTCTACAGCTCCATTTTCATAAAAAATGGAGGTCATATGATGTGTTATTTTAATACATCTTTGGTGTGGCGAACACGTCTCGAAGGCTAGTTTACAAAGGAGGTACCTGATTCTTGATGGGTGGGAAAAGTTTGAGGAAATGGATTTTCTCTAAATAATTGATTATGGACATAAAAAATCTCGGCTCCAGGGGTCACCATTTGTGCGTAGTGAAATTTCTCCATTTGGCCTACAAGCATAATTAAAATTTGCCTATTTTCTAATGTTCTCAAATGTTAATATTTAAAATATTGTGCATTTGTAAGAGATGCATTTAGGGAAAACATAAATACAATTTCAAAAGTTTGGGAGGAAAATCAGGTTTAATTCTTTCTTTCTATTGGTTGAAGTTAGGGTAGAACTAGAGCACGACTTCATGGGACAACTCATCGTTCATCTCTGGTTTGAAGCTCTTCTTCCTATTTTTATTGGCGATTGGCGATGGTAGTTATTTTTCATCGCCCATCATGGATTGAATAGTCTCCTTCCTCATCATATTGGTGATAAGCGCCCATGCCAGTAACTGTCTCCATTTTCTTGTTGCAATAGAGATGTGTGATGGAAACCTATAAATGATGGAATATACAGTAGTGAGCCTGTGGGTGTTGTAAGATGGAAATATTTGGGGAAAATTTGATGCCGGGGAATTAAATGTGAAGGTGAGTTCACAGGTAAAAAATAGAGGGATTTCTATAGCTGGTAAATGTAATCACGTTTTTGGTCTTCTAGCCAATTTTTGGAGGCTCTATTTGATCAAATTTTGCTGCCCCATGCTCTAAATCCATCCTATGACCATTCCCAATGCTTGGACAAGGATTTTAAGCATTTTTCAGATGAATTTTGGTTGCCAGTAGTTGCAAAAATGCCCTTGCATCAAGAAAAACGACCTGCACATTTTCTCTGGCTATGGCTACTAGGATTCATGGTGCAACAATTGAAGTGAAGGATAGTAAACCTGTGGAGTTCTCTTGATTGTGCATCACCAATAAATATCACATTTTCCACTTTGGATCAATGATGGGCAAGATTTTCTTCTTCTCCATTGTTCATCGCTAATGGAAATTAGCATTTCCAAATATATTAGCGATCAACAATAAGATGGGCTGCGTAGCTGCTATCTGATATCACCATTTCATATTTTCCTTCCCAAATAAATTTGTGAATGTGATGGTGCTAAGAAATATTGGAAAGTTAGTTTGCAGTGGGCCCGTGCTTTCAAGAAGATTTCAAGGTAGTTTTTAATGTGCTCGAGGTAATAAATAAGTGTTGCCTAATAAATTTTGAAGTATGCATCATTTAAATGAAAAATTTTAAATGTGCAAAGTAAAGGTGAAAAGTGAGATATAAATAAAATTTGTTTGCCCAACAATGTAGCAATTGTAGCCATTTTCATAAAGAAGGTGAATATTTTAAAACATAAATTGAAAGTTATGAGGGCACAGGTAAATAATTGTATAATGTGAATATTTTATTCACTATGGGATGTTTTCTTTGCTGAAGAAGAATTTTTAATGGAGAGGACCATTTTCACACCACTGGGTTAAAATGAACAAGGGGGAGATAAAATATTTTGTTGGGCAATGATATTTTTCAATAGGAGAACAAAGAGAATGATGAATTTTCACAAAGAGGAATATTTTTCTGTTGTAGGGAAGTGGAGTGAGGAGCAAGAAAACAGAGAGTGGGTTGAAAATTCTTTAGCAAGTAAAGGGCAGTTTTAGATCAACGAACCTAAATGTGCCAAGTGTCTTCTTCAGATGAGCATTTAGGGTTTTATTTTTCCTTAAGTGTTGTTCTTGCTCCTTTTTTGAGAGAAGGTGTTTTGTAATTAATCACAAAGAACATTTTGATGAGAATACAAATCATTTTAGAGTCAAGTTTTAGGGTCTGAGCCTGTGAATATTTATGTAATTTTGATTACAATACTGGAAAAATAATGTTAAATCTTTCAAGTTTGATACTATTTTACTCTCCTATGTACTAGTTTTACAGATTATGAATAATACAATCAAGGTTGTCTTATTTGTCTCTATCAATTTCAGATGGATGTATGACTCTATTCTTGTTTATTAATTCAAAGAATTAATGTAAGTGCTTGAATATGGCTGTAAATTTATATTGAAATTAGTGCTAGGATGCTAGTAAGAAGTAAAGGTTAAAACATAATGTTGAAATGCTACAATGCAACATTTTAGAGCTTCATTATACTGTAAATTGTGAAAATTGTTTTCAAATTATTTGTATTTGAGTTGACTCCATTCCAAGGATGAGGCACTAATCTAAGTGTGTTATACATGTTAAATTTGTTGGTTAATACAACAGTTGTTCATATTTTAAATAAAATATCAATCTAGTTTGTTTGTGTGAGGAGTTTAATGAGTTACATCTATCATGTTTAAATTAGGCATTACTATAGAGGTTAGCCAAGCATTTATAGTATTGTGTCTATTAAGCATATAAAGGAGAAAAATTTGTTTATAGTGTATTTGGTACTTCAGCACACAAGTACCTATAAATATATTTTTTGGATTACCCTCCCTGGCTTAACAGAGCCAAAAGTGTAGAAGATTTCAATCTCTCTGACTTATTCTTGTTCGTTGGCCACATCAACCCATTGAGTTTGAATATGAGGGAGTGGCTACTCTTTAGGACTCATTGCATCTATTGATTTGGGAACCAACGGATTGGTGACTCCACTGGGGATTAGTTCAAAAGAGTCAATCAGTCTGTTGATTTGTAGTTTTGGGTCATAATGATCCAAGGATCTGCATACTTGAAGGAGATTGTTGCTTGATATTTCTGATGTATTCTTGAGGTCTGGTGCTCTGCTGGTGGAGAGAAATTAGAAATACATAGATCTTGGAAGAAGCTTTCTGTTGCTTGAAGATCTTTTCATCTTTTCATCATCAAAAGAGTTGGTTGTGGTAGTTCTCAGTTGTAGAAAATTTATAGGTAATACTATCCCTTATTTAGCATTTCAAGATACTAGTAGAAAGGGAAATGAGAAAGTAATATATTTTGAAAAGATATTTTTAGAAGAAATCAGTTGTAGAGGGAACAAAATTTCATTTGCAAATATGTATTGTTGTCCTAGTTCTCTCTCTACAAGTTGTAATATCATGCCTAGAACACAACCATGTCCTTAAAGAAAGGTGTTCACTAGTGAAAGATACGACCCTCTAGATTTTAGTAAAATCCAAGGTTACCCACATTTTGTCCCAAAAAAAATTAATGAATATTTTCCTAAATTTAGAGGAGGTTTGGAAGAATCAACATCACAACATGTACAAGTTTTTCTTGATGTAATGGAAGATTTCCAAATAGTAGAGGAAGATGTTTTCATGAATTTTTTTTAACAACTTTAGAAGATACTGTTGAATACTGGTTTTTCAGTTTACCAATTCATTCCATATGCTCATGGCAAGATCTTGAGAAACTATTCATGGATGAGTTTGGTGAATTGAATGATGACTGCTTTTTTGAAGAAAGAAATCTGCATATCCAAGAAGAATATGACTTGAGAAAGCTAAAAATGAGGTTGAACTTATGTCACCTATTGATGTATTGTGTGATATAGAAAGGTTTGAGAATGAATCCATCTATGTTTTTCATGATAGATTCATGAAGTTTCTACTTGCTATACCAGAATCAAAAAGACCTGATGAGTTATTTTGCATTTATTTTTTCTATTAGAATTGTGAGCCAAGTCTGAGTACTATGCCAACTCATTTGAAGCACCCAAATCTTAAATTTTTATATCAATGACTTTCAATAATTGAGGAAATGATAGATAAATATGGAAGTAATCTCCTAACTCAATTATGTGATAGTACTTTTTCAAGACTTAGTTCAATGGATTTAGATGGTATAGCAAAAGACAATGATAATGCATCTTACAGTGATGAGAGTTTTTTTTCTAAATAAACCATGGAGAAAATGTACCTAGATGAAGATTGCAGCCACGATGGTCATAAAAAGAAATGAAACATGTCAAGTTTCTTCTATTTTCTTTAAGAAAACAAAAATAAAGAGCATTTTTTTGTATCAAATGAAAGCTGCAACAATATAGATGATACTCAAAGTGTTTTCTCCTCTAATGACTTTGAATATACAATTGAAGATTATGTTGGTTCTGAATTTTCAAATCTTCATGATGAGAGTAATGGTGTTGTAAATGAAATTTTGCAACCAGCTGAAAATCATTCTTGTATGGGTGATCACAATGATTTCAATTCTATTTGTAGCCCTAGTGAATGTGATTCCTCTCATAAGGAAAAGGTAGAATTAATATCTTCAAGTTGAAAGTGTTCCAACGAGGAAAATGATGACAATACTTTTGAAGTCTCACAAGAACAAGATGATGGATATGAACTGAATATCTTGTCTGAAGAAGACATGTGTGATCAGAAATGAAATGGTACAATTGGTCATGCCAATTCTACAAGCGAGTGTAGCATTGATGAAAGCTTTCATGATGATGAGATAGAGGAGCCTATTTATTAGAAGATTACTCTAGAGAATGTCAGCATATCAGGTGCAAATGATAAGGTATGAAATGAATTTTAGTTAGCAAGATCATCCACAAGCAGCTGTAATGAAGAAGAAAATGATTATTTTCAATTTGACAATGAAGAAGGTAGCCCTGTTGATTGTTGTAGCAATGTGAATGAAGAAGGAGATATGTGTGCAAGAGATTCATTGGATGGATCAGTTTAAGTAGTTGGTTATGAGGAGCATGCATATTTTGATAATGATGAATAAGGAACTCATGTTTTTTTTTATGTTTTACCTTCTTCTATTTCTTTTTCTAACTTTGAAGGTATCACTGAATGTTTACATGAGATCATCATTAAAGAAGTTGTACATGATAGTGGAAATATAGTGGAAAATATTGGTACAACTAATGAACCTCTTTATGATGAGTTTGCACTTGAAGAACGTGATTGTGTCAATCACATGGATGCATATTTAGACCTCTTTTTTGGATTTGCAACTCATAGTTTTCCTCTTGAGCAGTATATTTCAGATTGTCATGTTGATGCAACAAGAGGTGGTGGTGAATATGTTTCTACTTACAACAATGAATGTGTTTTAAACAATCATTATGAGGAGTTTGTTGCAAAAGTAAATTCTAAGTCATATAAGCCTCTTCTTGAGACTTTTGTGTGTGATAACATTACTAATGCTAACAATCTTTTCTATGAGCTTGAAGTGGGAAACACTCTTTGGGATGTTGATGCATTGTTTGAATGCTATGATTTGAATGTGGATAGTGGATTTGTGGGTGCTAATGAGTTTTTTTTTTAGAACATTAAGCCACGTAATAATGGGACAAAGTTGTGCTATTGGGATGATGATACACTTGACCATGATGCAAATCAGTTGAATGAGTTACAAATGTGTGAGTATTTATTGCTTAACACATAAAAGGATTGCACATTGTTTCTAAGACATGATACCTTTTATGAGCTTAATGATTGTGAGGGAATTGGTAAATAGGATGAGGCTGTGCTTTCAGATGGTCTTGATCACTATCCTCACATTTTGTCACTTGCCACAGAATAAAAAAATTGAATGAATGGTAGTGATGCAGCCTATGTCATTTAGTTTCCATGTGACAGTAAAGCTAAATTTAGAGGTAGCCTGACACTTGCCTTTGCAAGGATCAAGTTACTCATGTTGCTATGGTGTGGTAGAGGAAAGTATAGATTAAAAGAGATCAACTCTTTTAACATATTGGTGTTTGACAGAGGTAAGAATTGATTCCCCTTTTCCATTTGGTGGCCTTGGTCCACCAAGTGAGGTTAAAAAGTTGAAAATAAAGACTTTGTTGCCTAATGATTCTCGCACTTGGTCTGCTCTCCCATAGGATTCTTAATTCTCACTCTATTCACTCAATAACATACATCCCCAAAAAGAGCCACTATTGGCACCTTCAAATTTTCAAATTTGAAGTTCCCATATTGGAAAATTTTCCTTTGTACACTCATAAGTGCCCCTAAAAAATCTGCCTTGGAAGTGACCTACTTTGGAGGGTCACAATTCAAAGCCAGTTGATTTTCAAGCCAAATGGATTATTTCTCTCCATTCTCCCCACATTCATATGCTCCTTGGTCTGTTTTTAAAGTCTCAAGATCAGATTTGTTGTTTTTTGACATCAAAAGCATATGCAGTTTGTTCAATTTTACATATGCATTTTCGACAATGTTTCAAAGTGCTCATATTTGAACCCTAATATCTCATGGAGAGTGATGACTAAAGAAAATTCCTTTTGCACACATACTCAATGTACCTAGATGAGCTTATGTTTCTAGTGGCATGGCCCAGAAGTTGTTTTGATATTTTTTTAAAGTGATGACTTTGAGAGCCCTAATTAGTCTTAAACATGTGTAGTTGTAGAAATGCCCGAGTAAGCAACTTTTCCAATTAATATATTTCACCTCAGGATCCCTTTTGTTTATCCATTTGTTGCAATGCATTCTTGGGTCAAATTTCTACATGCCTGCTTGGTTTCAGGCTCCCATGATATGTTCTGATGGGTTATTTAATCATTTTCTGATCGCGACAAGGCCAAAATAGTGTCCTTAAAAAGTGTCAAATTTTGCAATTCTAATGAAAATCCATTTTTTTCTTTGGTCTCAAACCTCTACAACTCTATTTTCATAAAAAATGGAGGTCATATGATGTGTTATTTTAATACATTTTTGGTGTGGCGAACACGTCCCAAGGGCCAGTTTACAAAGGAGGTATTTGATTCTTGATGGCTATGCAAAGTTTGAGTAAATAGATTTTCTCTAAATAATTGATTATGGCTGCATACAAAAAAAAATGGCTCTAGGGGTCACCATTTGCACGCAGTGCAATTTCTCCATTTGGCCTACATGCATAATTAAATTTTTCCTATTTTCTAGTGTTCTCAAATGTTAATATTTAAAATATTGTGAATATTTAAAATATTGTGCATTTGTAAGATATGCATTTAGGGAAAACATAAATACAATTTCAAAGGTTGGACAGGAGAAACAAGTTTAATTCTTGCTTTCTATTGGTTGAAGTCACAACACATGGGAGCACGACTTCATGGGAGAACTCGTTTATCTCTGGTTTGAAGCTCTTCTTCCCATTTGTATTGGAAATTGGTGATGGTAGTTCTTCTTCATCGCCCATCATGGATTGAATAGTCTCCTTCCTCATCATATTGGCGATGAGCACCCATTTCCAATAATTGTCTCCATTTTCTTGCTACAATAGCAATGTGTGATGGAAACTTGTAAATGATGAAATATGTAGTAGTGAGCCTATGGGTGTTGTTAGATTGAAATATTTGGGGAACATTTGATGTTGGGGAATTAAAGGTGAAGGCGAGTTCATGGGTAAAAATAGAGGGATTTCTACATTTGGTAAATGTAATCACGTTTTTGGTTTTCCAGCCAACTTTTGGAGGCTCTGTTTGATCAAATTATGCTATCCCGTGCTCTAAATCCATCCTCTGACTATTCCCAATGCTTGGGAAAGGATTTTAAGCATTTTCAGATGAATTTTCATTGTCGGCAATTGCAAAAATGCTCCTACATCAAGAAAAACGACCTGCACATTTTCTCTAGCTATGGCTACTGGATTCATGGTGCAACAGTTGAAGTGAAGGATAGTCAACCTGTGGAGTTCTCCTGATTGTGCATCGCTAATAAATATCACAATTTCCACTTTAGATCAGCGATGGGTGATATTTTCTTCTTCTCCATAGTTCATCGCTAATGGAAATTAGCATTCCCAAATATATTAGCTATCAATGATGAGATGGGCTGCATAGTTGTTATTGGGCATCACCATTTCATATTTTCTTTTCCAAATAAATTTGTGATATATGATGGTGCTAGCAAATATTGGAAAGTAAGTTTACAGTGGGCCCATGCTTTGAAGAAGATTTGAAGGTAGTTTTTACTGTGTTGGGGGTAATAAATAATTGTTGCCTAATAAATTTTGAAGTATGCATCATTTAAATGATAAATTTTAAATGTGCAAAGTAAAGGTGAAAAGTGAAATTTAAATAAAATTTATTTACTCGACAATGTAGCAATTGCAGCCATTTTTATAAAGAAGGTGAATATTTTAAAACATAAATTGAAAGTAATGAGGGCATAGGTAAATAATTTTATAATGTGAATATTTTATTCACTGTGGGATGTTTTTTTTGCTGGAGAAGATTTTTTCATGGAGACGATCATTTTCACATAGCTAGGTGAAAATGGACAAGGGGAGAAAAAATCTTTTGCAGGGAAATGATATTTTTAACATGAGAACAAAGAGAATGATGAGTTTTCACAAAAAAGGAATATTTTTTTGTTGCAGGGTAGTGGAGTGAGGAGCAAGAAAACAAAGAGCGGGTTGAAGAATCTTGAACAAATAAAGGGCAGTTGTAGATCAAAAAACCTACATGTGTTAGGTGTCTTCTTTAGATGAGCATTTAGGGTTTCATTTGTCCTTAAGTGTTGTTCTTGTTTCATTTTTGAGAGAAGTTGTTTTGTAATTAATCACAAAGAACATTTTGATGAGAATACAAAGCATTTTAGAGTCATGTTTTAGGTATGAGTCTAGCAATATTTATTTAATTTTGATTACAATACTGGAAAAATAATGCTAAATGTTTCAAGTTTGATACTATTTTACTCTCTTGTGTACTAGTTTTATAGATTATGAATAATACAATCAAGGTTGACTTATTTGTCTCTATCAATTTTAGATGGATGTGTGGTTGTATTCTTGTTTATTAATTCAAATAATTAATGTAGGTGCTTGAATATGACTATAAATTTGTATTGAACTAAGTGCTAGGATGCTAGTAAGAAGTAAAGGTTAAGACATAATGTTGAAATGTTGTAATGCAACATTTCAAAGCTTCATTATACTATCAAGAGTGAAAATTGTTATCAGATTATGTATGTGTTTGAGTTGACTCCATTCCAAGGATGAGGCACTAATCTAAGTGTGATATTCATGTTACATTTGTTGGTTAATACAGTAGCTGATTATTTTTTAAATTAGATATCAATCTCAGTTTGTTTGTGTGAGGATTTTAATGAGTTACATCTCTCATGTTTAAATTAGGCATTACTCTAGAGGTCAGCGAAGCCTTTATAGTATTGTGTCTATTAAGCATCTAAAGAAGAAACATTTGTTTATAGTGTATTTGGTACTTCAACACAAAAGTACCTATAAATATAATGTTGGGATTACCCTCCCTGGTTTAACAGAGCCAGAAGTGTAGAAGATTTCAGTCTCTCTGACCGAATCTTGTTCGTTGGCCACATCAACCCATTGAGGTTGAATTTGAGAGAGTGTCTACTCTTTAGGACTCATTGCATCTGTTGATTTGGGAACCAACCTATCCCTTACATGAGTTGTACTACTTGGTTTTATAGTGTCAATACTATGGTGAGATGAAGTGCGTGACTGATGGCATCCCACAATAGTATAATCATTGTGGATCTTGGGTTTTCTAACTCTCTTCCTCATAATGTTCCTAATCAACCCTCCATGGCCCATGATTTATACACTATGCTCCAAATCCCGCAAGATGTCCTACATAGATTACATGAAACATTTGAAAACTTACAAACCTCTATCCTTAGTGAACACGTAGACATTAGCCTTGTTCCCATTATACAAAACCTAAGGATAGTACATATAAATGGAGATGAAAATCAAATTATCTATGGTATTAGTCACTTCCTTTATAACTATTGGAATTTAAGGAAAGCAATAATAATACACCTACCACATTCAATATGAACGATAATGATAACAATGATTCTATTTAACATGATCCTATCGATAATGATCCTATGGATGAAATGATTGGAGTAATTGAAATTAAGCTTTGTAAACAACAAACCATAATGCCCATGGATATTACTTTCTGTTCAGAAGAAATAATAAAATATGCACCTCATGGTCCTCTTTACATAACCCATGGAATCAATGATAGGCCCACTACTAATATTTTAATTGATCTCGTCTATGGAGAGAATGTGATCATAAAAGAACTCTTATATGTGCATGAACTCAATCAAGATAGATATGATAAAGTGAAAGCACGGATTAAAATGCATGATGGTTTTGCACATGCTACGATGGGTTCGACCACACTCCCTTTACAAGTAGAACTGAAGAATCAAATGTGTCATTCTCTATCATCTCTACTTTAGATCAATTTCATGTGTAGTTAGGATACAAATGGCTTCACTCCATGAATGTGGTCTCATCCATTGTCCATAAGTGCTTAAAGTTTTTAGTTGGTAATGAAATATTCAGTGCGTTTAGACCTCCATCTTCCCATGAAAATTTTTCCTTAGAATATTTTTGGCCTGAGCCCATGGAACCTATAAGACCTTGTGAAGACTTCCTTTTCCTATCCTACCAAAAGTTTAAAGAAAAATGTATGGCCAAGTTCTCCCTTGAAAATTTTCCTCCAGCTATGCTTGAACCTCCACCCCTTGAAGAAAACAATATTGAGCTTAAAGCCCTTCCAACTAACCAAGACCCATCCATAAAAAATCCCTTTCCTATTTCCTATAAAAGGCCAAGAGAGAACAAAAAAATTCCTAATCTGCCTGCTAAGGAAATTTATAAAGCCAAAGAGAAAGTGGTTGCATAATCTTCCATGGTTCCTTCCATTCTTCCCTCACAAGAAGAAAAGGAACCTATGGTTGGAAAACCTTCTCTTACACAAATGTAACTTGAAAACCACAATAAGAGAAAAAAAACACTAGAGAGCATAGGCATACATGTGCTATTGCTTGAAAGATTAACAACATAGAAAATAAAAATTCAAACATGACAGAAGTAATAAACGATGAGCCCCCATTACCGACACCAACAAATCCTATGTCTCCAACACAAGGACCAATATCTTCTATGGATATTATTATTCATCCTCCTATTGTGGTTAACTTGGATGATGATGAAGAAACTACTAAAATTGATGAGGAAGTGCATAATGAGTTGAATTTGTTATTTTCCTCTTCTATGAGCATAGGCGATAACAACCATGATGATTCTCCTAAACCGAGTGATGCACCATCTTTTGAACCTAGTGATTCTCCTAGTACAACACTTGATGTTGTCCCTCTCACTAGTGATCTACATTTCACATATACTAACCAAGACTAGGATGTGAATGACCTATTGAATGGTTGACTCACATGCACTTTACTAGTATTTTTTCTTTCCTTTTATTTTCTTTTTGGTTGATTTCATGTGTGCGATGTGGTCACCATGATGTTTTGTTTGATGTTCCCTCTCTATGTGCATTCCTCTATTTGTACCTACATTCTTCTATATGTTGTAAGCATTTCACCTTTTCTTTGGTCTTTACCTTTCATTTTCATTTATCTTTTCATTTTTGCCTTGTGTTTTCCTTTTTGGGATGACACGAGATGTCAAGACACCCTATGTCTCTTCCATGTTGACCCAAAATATTTTTCATTATCTCTTCTTTTCCTTTCATTTTTGTCTTGTGTTTTCCTTTTGGGGATGACATGTAATGCACCGAGATACCCTATGTCTCTTCCATGTTGACCCAAAATATTTTTCATTACCTTTTATTTTCCTTTCATTTTTGTCTTGATTTTTCCTTTTGGGGATGACACAAGGTGTTCAGACACCCTATGTCTCTTCCATGTTGACCCAAAATATTTTTCATTATCTTTTCTTTTCCTTGAATTTTTTTCTTGTGTTTTCCTTTTGGGGATGACATAAGGCATCAAGACACCCTATCTCTCTTTCATGTTGACCCAAAATATTTTTCATTATCTTTTATTTTCCTTTCATTTTTGTCTATGTTTTTCTTTTGGGTATGATGCAAGGAATTGGGAAACCCTATGTCTCTTTCAAGTTGACCCAAAAGGTTTTTCTTTGTTTTCACTCTCTTTGTGTCATTCTTCTCGTTCTATGTGTATTTGGGGAATTATGATAGTTCTAAGCTCTCTAATATCATTGCAAAAAAGATAGATACTAACCCCTAATCCATAGATCCCTTATGTATTTCTTGGGGGCAACCCTCTTTTCCTCTTTTTTTCTTTTCATGTTTTGGATACTTTAAAGTAATTTCTCAAAGCATGGTGTTTAGCAATTTCTTTAAAGTAGGGGAATACATTGGCATTATTTTGGAATGATTTTATTTGCATTATTTCATGTTCCTTGATGATTTTCTTAATTCATGCAATGTTTTTTTCTCTTTGTAGTGACATTGTGAGTAATGTCCTTCACGAGCTTGATCTATCTTAGCATATTACATTCCTCTTAGTGGTGATGTGACATAGTACATTCCCTAAGTTGTGAATCTTTTATCCTTTCATTGGCCCTCTCTTGGAGACAATAGGAATGATGTCCCCTAAGATTAAGATCTCACACAAACTAATTAAAATCCCTTCGAACATCCCTCTTTCCTATTGCATTTTATTTTTGTGCCTTATTAAATTCATGGAGGTATGGCTTTGATATGGTCCCCTGGGGCTCACCTAGTGAACAACTAGCTTCATTGGCCCTTGTGAGCATTCATTTTCTTTTTTTCCTTATCATAGTAATGGGAGTATGGCTTTGATATGGACCTCTTGGGGCTCACATAGTGAACAACCAGCTTCACTAGCCCTTGTGAGCATGCATTTTGTTTTCATAGTGGACATCACGTTCCACTTGTAAACCTGTTTTGGACAAAAAAACTAGACATAGTGCATAGCATGTTGGACAACCACTCGAATCTTGACCCATTGCATTTTTCTTTTCCTTTTTCTTCTTTTTCAATCTTTGATGGTGTATACTAGGGATCTAGTTATGACTTCATATGTCATTTGTAAGAGTGTTCCTTTGTTCCTATTTTGGTTTTCCATAAGATCTTGATCTTGGGGACTTGGTCACCCTCTTAATTACTGTCATCCTATCTTACTAGCATTCATACATTTGAACCCATCTTGATTATGTGGTTGGCTACTTTAGTGTGATTTTGAAGCAAGTTCATTCTCTCACTAAAGTGGGGGCTAAATGTAGTGTAGGAAAATGCATACCCTTGCATTTTCACACTTTTTTGGGCCCACCTTGCTTTGTTTATCGTTATTTATGTCTTAATTGGTCCTATTTTGCATCCAAAAGCCTAATAATTTGTATCTTTTTATGGCTAATCCCGACAAACATCAAAAGGGAAATGATAATTTAATGATTCTCGTTGTGTGTCCCTAATTTTTGGGTTGGGACTATGATTCCACCTATGGTGTCTTTCAAATTTCTTGGGACCCTCTTTTCAAATGTGCCTTAAAGGGCCCCCTTTTTGGAGTATGTGCCCTAAGTTTCATTCCTCTGGATTGAGACACAACCTAGGGGTCTTAGTCCCCATTACGTTATTTTTGAAATTTAATTTCAAATCTTGGTGATATTTAACCTCCTTTACCTAATCGATTCATATGTCAACTTCTGGTGGAGTAATTTTAGGATATTATGCATAGATAAGTATAAATACTAAGTTATTTCACTCATTTTATCATCCAAGAATATAACACTTTTGTGAGAGCATTCCTAATAGCATAATTGAGTTAACAAGAGCATTCAAGAGAAATTCATCAAGCATTTTGAGCTATCATCTAGATTCAAGCAACATATCAAGGATATTCTTGCATCATGTGTGTTTTTCAGCTAACATTTGTGATGTATAATTTTTAGTCAAGTAAGCAATTCATGTCAAGATCTATCAAGTATTCCTTTGATTCAAGATCCACATTCAAGCTAGGCATTTCACACAAGTTTACAAATTTCATAACAAGGGTTTGGTGAGTTGCAACATAGAACTTTGTTCATTCATTAGTTCCCTTCATTATTCAATTTCATTTGTTCATTCATCATTTCCCTTCATTATTCTATTTCATTCCAAGGTTTAATTACCAACAAAGGGTTCAACCAAGGAAAACCCCCATTTACTAAAAATCAACAAGTTTTTCCTCTCTTGCATGTTTGTGTTTGTAGATTTAGGTTGAAGATCATTTGGAGTGAAAATTTGCAAAGTTGCATTTCAAATTTGTCATCTTCATGGAAACTCACCTACAAGAAAGATCTAGAAATTTTAGAACCTAAGATCCAAGAAGAAGGAAGTGCAGAATTTGAGCCTCAGGATCACATTCATAGATTTCAGAAATTCAAGATGAGAAAAATTCAATGAGAAGGGTGTCTTAGTCCTCCAAGTGGTATTTTGTAGAGATTCTTTCAGATTTTTTTCTAACATCTAAAAATTTTGCATCTACCCTAAAAAATAGTAGCAGGACTAAGACAATAGTAAAGGCGTCTTAGCCCTCCTTGGCATATTCTAACAACATTTTTGCATTTCCAAATTCCTCATCACATTTCCATACTTCCTAGGTACATACATCCAAACTTTTTAGTACTCAATTTTGCCATTTGAACTCATTATTTGGCTTGCATTACTAGGTTTTGTGAGTTGAATGAAAAATTGTCTTTTCCAAGATTTTATTTGGTGGTGAACCCCTCAAAGCTTAGAGAGCCTCCTCTAAGGTCTTCCTTGTTGAGAATTGACTTACCTTTTGGGTTGATAGTCAATCCAATTTAGAGCCCTAGGACATATTTGAGTGACAATTGGAGAAGTGTGGTGTTCTATGACCTAGGCCATAAAGAATTCCCATTTACCTTATTATTCACTCCAAATAAAAAATTAGAATGCTCAAAAGTCAAGTTCACCAAAATGAAACATATAAAATGAGTTAGGGTTCACTACACATAGAGTTTTATACTAAATTTGGGATATTTTACCAAACATACTATAAATAGAGAGGGAAAAATGAGTGTAATGAACCTAAATATTCTTCTATTTCATCTTGGAAATGCGATCCCTTTAGTTAAAATCCACTTTCAATCCTTGGGTGAGTGAATTCTTTGAGGAATCTTGCAATTTCCCTTATGTGTATAAAATGGATAAATATGACTGAATGCACTTTTGGGAGATGGAAATAAAATATCAAGCCAACTCAAAACTGAAATGTAAGAGTAGATCTAAGTAGAGTAAACATAGAGATATCAAACAAAACTTATTTCATGCAAGTCAGATGAGCGGAGGACACTTAAAACTCATCTCAAAAATATTCACAAATTATCATGTTCTTGTGCAAAGTGTCCTGACAAAAATAATTGAACAAGGACTTTGGGAGAAAGATTAAATATAGAATATAAACTCCAAATTGTGATATATAAAATGAATTTGGAAGCTTGAACATAAAACTAATTGAACCTATAGCCTTAGGGAGAGTTTTGAAGGGATAAATGTTACATACCTCTCACAAAATGTGCTTTTTCATGGCTCACTGAGGACTCATTCACCCAACGTGGAGAATGGGGCCTTGTTAGGGTTTTTGAAAACTAACTTCTAGGTTTTTTCTTTCAATGTCTACACTTCTGACCCCCAGGTGACCAACTCTTGGAAGTGTAAAAAGAATTATATAGACAACTTTCTATAACCTTGCAATGTAGATGACAACTTTTCAACTTTGACAAATTTGCTTCAATCTTGTTCTCCATTTGATCTTTAACCTAAAAATTATGCAAACATGCATCAAAGAGGAGAAAAACTTGATGATTGTTAGGGAATAGTGGTTTTACTTGGTCAAACCCCATTTGGGTAATTAAACCTTGTGATGAAATAATAAAACATGAACATGAAACATGAAACATGAAACACGAACAATGATACCTTCGATGATGTATTGGAATGTAAATTTGTAATCTAACATGAAGTTGTCATGAAGAATGTAGATCTCAATCTTTAATTTGGATATGAAACAATGCTTAACTTGGATCTTCAATGTTACATCAACAACATTAGACCAATTACATGCTTGATGGACTATGCCTTTGACATGATGATATGAGCTTAAATTACTGCAATAAAACTTCAATAATATACCCTTGAATGTCCTTAAAATGCTCTTGCTCATGATCTCATGAAGTCACATAAAAATTCTAGGTGAAACTATATGAATTAGCCTCATATTTGTACTCAATTTAGGAATTAACCTTAAAATTCAAATACCCCAGGCTGACAACAGATCTAGGATTTAAAATCACTAAAATCCTGCCACAAATAAGTTCAAAAGAGGGTGTCATAAGTAAGGAGGACCCATTCACCACCTTGGGTGAATGGGTCCTACTATAGTTTTCTAGGACCAAGCTTTGGGGAGGTGAAATATTACTAAAATCGCATCACAAATATGTTAAAAAAGGGGGGTCCTTGGTAAGGAGGACCTATTCACCACCTGGGTCCAAGCACAATTTTTTAGGACTCAAACCTTGGCAAATTAAATGTTATGCAATATTATTAATGAGTGTAGGGATTCTATCTCAAAAAATGTAATAATTAAGTCTTGAATTTGAATTGAATGAGACAATTAAGCTCTAATTAACATTAATTAATTGATAAAGCTATAGATTAGTATGAACTTATGTAAAAAAAACACTTTACAACACCCTAAATAAGGCATAATTAAGTATATTTTATCATTAATCATTAATTGACATAATAAGCATGAAAATGGGTTACTTTTTTTGACACTGTTGACAATGGAAATAGAATTCACAACTTCCTTGTTCAAACCAAAAGGGGAATGAAGGAAGAGGTATATGATTTCACAATGCTCACACTCAAGAACAAGCCCTTAAGATTCCAATGCAAAGGATATTGAAATCTATCAAAGGAGATTGTCCTCAAGGTTAGAAATTGATAAGAGAGATTAACTACTAATGCAAAGCTAAGAAAATGCAAGATGTTTGAAAACACACTGTGATATGAAAAATGACCTAGAAATGTAACTAAATTGTAATAGAAACTTATGAAATTGAAAGTGTGCACCTAGAGACTAGAAAGAGATGGAAAGGAGCTCTAAAATCCTAAAGAATTCACTGTTGATACCAACTAGGACTCATACACCAAGCTAGGCGACTTAGTCCAACTTTATGGAAAACTCTGTTGGAACATGTTTCAAACAAAAGGGTACTCAGATCTATAGAATATTTGTTTAGGCCTAGGTAATGGGACTCATTCACCACTAATGGAAAATCAATCCACTTCCAGATTTCTGGAAATTCAAAAGTGGAATTTGTAGCCCTCAACCTGCACTTTTGCTCCTGGTTTAGATCTAGGTTTCAAACTATCAAATTGAACCTATAAGTGTTCTCCAAGCTTCTCCTAGGGTTTTGACAATTTTGAATGATTTTTACAATTTGATGACAACTTTTCCAATCTTTCTCTTTGAAAAATCTACAACCTAAAAATGCAAAACACATGCAAAGAGGGGAAAATTATTGAGGGGTTAGTGAAGAGGGGTTTTCCTTGGTCAAAACCCTAGTTGGTAATTAAACCCTTGAAAATGAAATGAAATATGAAAAGAGAATGTTGAATGAAAAAAAGCAATGCTACAACTCACCAAACCCTTGAAGTAGAATGTTGCAAACATGAAAGTAATAGCTCCAAAACATTTGAATAATCTTGTAAACAAAATACTTGAATGCTAGATCACTTGATTTCTTGTTTGATTGATTAGGAGATTAGGTAGACATGAAATGAGTAGCAAAACCTTATATTTATATGTGATTATGCGTAATTCCCAAAAATACATCATAGGCTAACCTTAGATCTTAGAAAATAAAAACCCACTAGAAATTTGAAGTTATTTTGAATTTTATGCCAAAGGGGACTCATTCCCTCCTAATGGTGAATGGGTCCCACCTAAGTCATTTTAAGTGGATTTCAAAATTTAGATATTGTAAATGATGTTTATTGGGATTATTTTCAAAAATATACTGAAGGCCTATAAATGTAAAATAGGGTCAATTAAAGCATAAGAAAGGTCCAATTATTAATTAAAAACCTAGAAAAATGTGAAATTTTGTCACAACACTTTACAACATTTTTAAATAAGGCTTGGTAAATGATAAAAAGAGGTTATTTAGGTGAAATACATTAACAAGACCCTAGAAAAGTGTGAAAGTGTGTTACAACACTTTAAAACACTTAAGTAAGGTACCACAATAATCCCTTTTAGTTCGCAAGGGACCAAGACCTAATATGAATGTGTTATCCACATTATAGAACTAAATCAAGGTACAATTAAGCCAAAATTACAAGAAGGACCCAAAAGAGTGAAAAAATAGAAGGATTATTTTTTCAGTGTCAACATTTAGCCACCACTTTAATCAGAGGATGGACCTACTTCAAACACACACTAAAGTAGACCAATGTGAATCAAGAGCGGTTCCCATGAACCAATACTAGCGAGATGGGACAACAATGATCAACAGGGGTGATCAAGCCCCTAGGATGAAGATATCATGATAAACCAACATAACTACAAAGGGAACATGCATGATATCAAGAACAATTGCAAGGCACAAGCATATGATGCCAATGATGAAAAAGAGAAAAAGAAAATAATCGGATCAAGCTTCGACTATTTTTCCAACATGATGTGGATTGGATCTAGTTTCTTTTTCCAAAAAATACATACTCACTCTGAGGTGAAGGAACTCATGGTTGTCCACTAGGTGAGAAGGCCTAAAAGGTGAGAAAAATACACTCATGGTTGGTATGCACTCACACACATGTAGGTGGCTATGGGGAAAGTCATGCCTCGAAATGGGCTTCTACTCAACCATACCAAAGTTATACCCCCTAATAACTTTAATAAAGATCCATAAAAAGAAATTTGTCTTTTCAAACTTCACGAGACAAGCAAAACTTTGTATGCTTGGAGCTCATGAACAGACACAATGATCCATAGGCATGCAAGCTATGTTATGTAAGGTTGCCATATAAAAAATGAAAAATGAAACATGCAATGAATTTTCAAAGGATTCTTACTTAGTTCATGCAAGGTCTTTTAACTTAGGGAACATTGTGTCTTGTCTCCAAGAGAGGACCAATCAAAGAATAGAAGATTCACAACTTAGGGGATGTAGTGCATCGCATCAACCCACTAAGAGGAATGTAATATGCTAATATATATCATTCTTATGAAGGAAATCACACCCATTGTCATCCATAAAGTTACAAATGGGTATGTGCAGGATCATCATACAAAAAACGGGCCCTTAAGTCGCAAAAAATTTAGAAAAATCAGAGTTAGGAAACTTGAAGTAAAAATTTGAATAAGTTATCTATATTATATCAAAAATATATAAGAATAGAATTTGTAGAAAATTGAATGTAGTTTCTAAATAACTAGGTTTGTTTACTATATATATATATATTAGTGAAATTTTGAAATTTCAATGTAGTCGTACTTAAATTTCAAGGAAAAAATAAAAAGTAGGTGTCTGTCTGACCACCCTAACTAGAATAAAATGAAAATATTTTAGATATAAGTAGAGGACTCATGTCCCGATGTGATGCATATTTTTTTGTAATTTTTTTCCAAGTACATAATTAACTATGAATTTTTTATTACAAATTTTTAAAAATATAAAAAACTCGTATGACTAACCACCTTAACTTGGTCAAAACTTCATGAAATTCAATTTTTCTTTTTTTAATCTTATAGTATGTGAAGCATAGAATGTGACACATGTTTTGGATTCAAAAAATGTGATACCGTTTGAAAGCTATAGATTTTTTCCAATTAGTCTATCGATCAAGACTTTAGTCGTAATTTGAATAGAAAATAAATTATAATTGCTTATTAAATTTAAAGTATTAGCATAATTTATATTGGTGGAAATCTGAAAATATATTTTAAAAACCCTTTTCATTTCATCAATTTTGAGTAAAAAAAAAATTGTCAGCCACAATACCCATCATATTGCCACTTTTTACCCCATCATGATCTTGCACATACCCAAACATGTCTTATGAAGTAAGAAGGCTACAATAAGAACCAGGAAAAGGAAAAATGCAAAACAATAATGCCAATCTATGCCCCCACTTTAAAGGAATTGCTACACACCATACTGTGAGAAATTACTTTAAAGTAGATAATGAAAAATGCAAACAAGGAAGATATTGGATCCAATTTGGAAAGCCCTATGCCAAGGGTATGTGTAGGATCATTATGGAAAAAATAGGCCCTTAAGTGGCAAAAAAAACAAAAAACTTAGAGTTAGGAAAATTAGTGTAAAAATTTGAATAAGTTATCTATATTATTTCAAAAATATGTAAGAATAGAATCTATAGAAAATTGAATGTAGTTTCTAAATTACTAGGTTTATTTAAAAAAAATATATATTTGGTGAAAATTTGGAATTTCAATGTAGTAGTACTTAAATTTCAAAGAAAATATAAGAAGTAGGTGTTTGTCTCACTATCCTAACCACAATAAAATGATAATATTTTTTTATAATATTTTATATATAAATAGAGGACTCATGTCCAGATGTGATGCATATTTTTTAGTAATTTTTTTCCAATTAAATAATTAATTATGAATTTTTTATTACAACTTTTATAAAAAATAAAAACTCGTATGGCTGACCACCTTAACTTGGTCAAAACTTCATGAAATTCAATTGTTTTTTCTTAATCCTATAGTGTGTAAAGCATAGAATATGATGCATGTTTTGGATTCAAAATATGTTATAATGTTTGGAAGCTATAGATTCTTTTCAATCAGCCTATCAATAAGGACTTTAGTCATAATTCAAATAGAAGATGAATAATAATAATTTATTAAATTCAAACTAAAGCATAATTTATACTAGTGGAAAGCTGAGAATCTTCTTTAAAAACCCTTTTTGTTTCATCAATTTTGAGTAAAAAAAAAGTCATCAGCCACATACCCTACACATACCCATCATATCGCCACTTTTTGGCCCATCATGATCTTGCACATGCCCCCAACTCATATGTTTGCAAGTAAACTTGCATCATGCGAGAGAAAAATAAAAGGGAGGGGTTGCCCCCAAAATGAAAAAACCAAACACAAAAGGGATCTATGGATTTGGGGTTAGGATGCTCTTTGCTGCAATGTTGTTTAGAGAGTTTAGAACTATCATCATTCCCCAAATACACAGAATTAGAAAAATGACACAAAGAGAGTGAAAACATAGAGAAACCTTTTGGGTCAACATGGAAGAGACATAAGGTGTCTTGATGCCTTGCATCATCCCCAAAAGGAAAACACAAGAAAAATAAAAAATAAAAGGAGAAAAAAAGGAAAAACTTTTGAGTCAACATGAAGGAGACATGAATGTCTCAATTCCTTGCATTATCCCCAAAAGGAAAACACAAGAGAAAAAATAAAAATAAAAATTGTATATGAAAAATTTGGATAAAATAAAAATGATAAAACAAATAGCATGCATTACCAAATCAAAATATTCAATACCTCAAATAGACACAATAATCTAGATGAATTATTCGATTGATTTGATATGTTAGTTGCTCAATTTTGCAGCCTAACATTAAGATGGAGATGATAGATAGAAATGGATGAATGATTCAAGAATGATTTTGATAGCATAAGGATACTTCAAGAATCAATCCCCGAAATGGCTTATGAAAGGGTTGATTTATAGGAAAGGTCTGATTTGGATTGATGGTTAAGATTGGATGTTAATAAGATGTCTTAATCAATGGCCAAGATTGAAAGTTGTAGTATGAAATAGGGTTAGGGAAAAATTAGGGCAATGATAAGGATGAAGGGTTGAGATTGAATTATAAGATAATTCAATTAAGGGCCAAGATTAAATGAGATGTCAAGAGATAATATTTGATGTGGAAGATAAGATTAGCACAAATAAAGAGGTGATAGGAGAAATTAAATAATAAACATCATTTAATTTAGGTGGCCAATGAATAATTAAATAATTAAAATAATTATTTAATTATAGAGGAATGTGACAAAATGAATCATTTTGAATTAAATAATTATTTAATTCAAAATTCAAGAGAGTGGACCAAATTAAATTATAAATAAACTTTATTTAATTTATGAGAGAGGAGGCTAATGAATAATTAAATAATTAAAATAATTATTTAATTATAGTGGAAAGTGGACAAAAATTAAATAAATAAGAATTTATTTAATTAATCAAGGAGGAATAAAGATAAAAAATGAATTAATTAAATAATTAAAATTATTTAATTAATAGAAGAATTATGACTTTAGAAAATAATTAAATAATTAAAATTGTTTGATTATCAAAGACAAAAGAGGAAATGATGGGGAATTTACATATCACAAGTCTAGGACAATTTTTAGTGTCTACATTTTGCCCCTCTTTGAGATTATGTTTGAGATGATGAGATTTGTGTTGAGTAACATCATTTCAAAGAAGGTAAGGTGTGGATAGAGGAAAATGGATGATGATAGAAAGATAGGATGATGACGAAATAAGAATGGGATGATGATGCCCCCTTGAGAGGATAGGTGGGTTGGACAAACAAGGGTATGCTCTTGAAATGAAATGATAAGGAGGGAAAAGATGAATGATGAAAGATAGGAGGTGGATGAAGAAGATGAATAATATGTTATGCTATAGGAAAGTGAACAACCATGATGTTTGATGTAACACTAGACATGATGCACCAAGGTATAAGGACCAAGGTGACGACGTGTCTTGTGCCCCGGTGTAATACAACCTTGTCTAGATACAAGATATGAATATTAGCTAGAATAATTCAGATTGGATGCCAATGCAAGATAAAAATGATAATGCAAAAAAACAAGCAAACATGCAAAAATGATACAAAAACAAACAAGGTATTTCCCATGTCAAGTTATAAACCAGCTATTAATTGATTGATTTATTGATGACGATAGTGTTGTCATTGCGGGGAACGACATATCCCTAGATCAACAAAAGGATGATTGATTAATTGACTAATTGACTTTGATTGATGATGATAGTGTTGTCATTGCAGGGAATAACATATCCCTAGATCAGCACAAGGATGACGATAATTGAATTATTGACTTTGATTGATTGGGTTTACAACAAGATTAGGATTAATACCAAAGGATGTGATTGGATTATTTGTAAAGATTGATCAGCTTGATTGGTATGAATTAAGGATTGACTTGCATTTGGATTATTGCTTGGAATGACTAAAGATGATTTGATTTGAAGAAGTTGAAAATTGATACATTGAATTGTTTTGAAGAGTTGATTGGAATAAGGGATTTGGTTTGATTTTATTACTTGGATTTTTGTTACCTATTTGAATTTTTTTTTCTTTTTGAAATGTTTTGATTTTTTTGGATTTTTAAAATATTCTAATTTTTTTGGATTTTTGAAATGTTTTGAAATGTCAATGGATTAAAATTTGGGTAGCCTTTGTGATAGATACCAATGACAAGGGGGGGACCAATTCTAGGTGGATGTAGGATAGATAGGTGATAATGGATGAAATGGTGGGTGATAGGATAAGGAGTAGAAGGCTTATGATAGATGGATGGATGGAATGGATGTATTCATCATAAGAGAGCAAGGATGTGATCTCCAAAGACTATGTCGCATAGGAGTAACATGACCCATTCTAAGTAGTAGACTTAGGATTTTTCATGACAAAGATTATGACAATAGAATAATGATAGGATTGGTTGGAAAGGATGAGGTATGTCAAGAGATAGCCAAAACATGTTTCAACACTTCACCCCTATATCTTCATCAAGATCAAAAGGAGAAGGGTGGATAAGTGGACTCAATATGATAGGTATGTATGGTGGCTAAGATGGTAGGTAGGATGGAAATGATATGACATGAAAATGATAGGTTGGATAGATAAGACATTGTGCCCCCAAGTGTAAGTGACATAGAAGATCAACCTACACATGATGCCTACTTTCCAGGTTTTCATCATGGTACTTATCCAGGGCACTTGTTTACTAGGTTTTCACCATTGGACAAAGGGATTTCTCTATACTTTTTGTTTTCTCTTCTTTTTTTACCTTTTATAAATTTATTTTTTGACTTTTTTTTTACATTTTTTGACATTACTTTTTTGACTTTTTGGATAGAAGGGGAATATGGATAAGAGGGACTCAAGTGTCTAGTTCCATGAAAGGTGTTAGTCCCACTGGAGATGGATGTAATCACATGGACCATGTCAAATGTCATTATACTCATAGATGTTGATAAGGGATGACATGAAAGGGAGATGGAGTAGGTAGATGATGAATTATGATGTGGATTATGATGCAAATTATGTAGGGAAGATGATAGGGATTATATGGGACTTATGAAAAAGATGAATGGGGAGGCTTAGCCAAAAGCATGGACCATAGGAAGGTGGTTGGGGAGATATGTAGGATGATGAGTGAAGAGTGAGGAGATGGAGGTGTGTGGAATTGATGTGAAATGGAAGGGAACCATGACCAATGGTTGCACACATTGTGATAAACATTGAAGATTTTTATGTGGATGGGGTGTATGAAGCAATGGAGATGCTTGCTAAAGAGATGGTGGATGAAGTGCTTTAGGTACCCACATAGACTTAATATTTTTATGATTTTTGTTGACCTTGTAGGATTTTTGTAATTTTTGAATAGAATTGGAATGTGAGGTGGAAGTGGATGGTTGGGATTTTTGTGATGTAGATGCCCCATTTGAATTTATTTCCTTTTTCTTAGGGACCCAAACCAATTCAATTTTGGCCTTTACTTTTGGAGGTATAGGCTTATATAACTTTTCCGATGTATTTTTCTTTGATTATTTGTATTGATGTACTAAGGCATGAGGGTCCTTAGGATTTTTTACTTTATAGGTAGAGGAATTGAATTTTTTTCTTTTGAATCCATGGGTATGGTGGAATGAGTGGAAGCTTCATGTTTAGACAATGTGTTCATTTGTTGGTCATGATTAGGAATGCTAAGGTATTTATGGATAAATGGATAAGAGGATTGAATGGTAGGGATATTAGGTGTTGGGAGTAATGGTGGTAAAGTGGATGGAGGGATATTAGGATTTGGAAGCAATGGTGGCAAAGTGGATGGTGGAAGGTGTATGGTCACATGCTTTTGACATTTGTAGGATGATAGAGGAGAGATGACAACATATGTTTTAGGTCCATGTGATAGGCTTTAAGATGGAAAATGGACTTAGGAGGCATGGAGGAAGTACCAACAACTTGAGATTGGTGTCCTTGGGGTGTATATTCAAGGCCATAAGAGTGTGGAGGGACTTTTACATGGATGGGCTGAAAAATACCTTGTTCATGAAGGTCTAGACCTTTACCTTGGTGGTTCATGTTTTGGAGTATGCAATGGACAATGAGACTAGGTGTAGGTGGAACACTAGACACGAGTTCCTTATTGGATGGACAAAATGGAGCAAGGGAAGATAATGGTTGTTCTAAGGAGGAAAATTCATGAATGAGGGTGTAAAGATCGATAGGATATGATGGAGGACTTGCAATGGGGTTGATAGTGGGTGATGGAGGATCATTAGGATCTTGATTAGAATTATGCTCACTTAGATCCAAGGTATTTGTTTGATCTTCTATGTGTGCTTGGGAGGCATATGTCTCATCAAGGGATGTGGATGTTGACGGATCAGGGATAGGGATAGGTAGGGGGTGGATAGGTGAAGTGATAGGCTCTTGACCATGGAATGCATAGAGTTGGCTAAGAGGATCATCATGGCCTTCTTGATCATAGGTAAGATCATAGAGGGGATCTTGATCATAAATAGGAGCAAGTATGTTATGAGTGGGATCATTAGGTGGGCCTAGATCTTGATTAGAATGAGAGGTTTATGTTTCCTCATGCTTAGGATAATGCTATTGACATAACTCTTGGCTTGCTTGAATGGAAGTGGAAGGGGGTGACTCTTGAATGGTCTCAACATTTTCTATATGGTTAACAACATGGAGACATGATGGAGGTTGACTTAGGCTCAATGAGGAAGACTCTTGAATAGGCTCAAGGGGGAGACTACATGATGGGATTGTAAGAATGGCAATGATGTTTGAAGACTCTTTGGTAGGTTCAAACATATGAGTTCATTGACATGGTGATGTTTGATTCCTTGCTAGTATCCCTTGGGTCACATCCCTTCTAGGTGGATGGGTAGATTTGGGTAATGCAATGGGTAATGAGGAGTTTGATAGGTTAGAAGGTGGAGAGGTCAATGTATTAGGACTAGGGAATGGTGGATTATGGATATTCATTTGATTGGATGGTGGTATGATAGAGTTATAGAGTGCATGAACTAGACTAGTGTTCCCCTTGTCAAATGGAACATGAGAATTGAAAGGCTCTTGATTTTGTTTCCAAGGTGGACTTGAGCTCCTATGTTCTTGTTGTGATATGGGTGGATATGTTGATGTGGCATTGACATGATAGGTATATATGTTAGGGTGGCATGATGATGAAGGTGACACATAGGATTGACGTAAAATTTGTTGATGTGGTGATTGGATTGGATATTGTGCTTGTTGGATTTGACAAGTGGCCATGAGGTATTGGGCTTGTGCTATGAGTTGTTGCATTTGAGGTGATTGACTTGTTTGAATTTTTTGGATCATGTCATGGATTCCTTGAATGATTTGTTGGTTCAAAGGTGATTGGATTGTTTGAGCTACGTGAAGTATGTGAAAAAGCTTTTATGCTATGTGTTCTAATGTTGTCATGGTGTAAAATGTTGTTGATTAGATTAAAGAGATGGTGATGATTAGGATATGATGTGGAATGATGAGATTGGATGATTTGGATGATGTGGCAAGTTTTTATTAGAAGTTTTACTTGGGAAATATCAAAGACAAGATCTCACATGTAAATGCATGAACACAGACACCAAACAAAATTGTAAATTTGTATTTCAATATTAAATGTTATGATTAAGCAAACACTTCAATACACAATGACAAGCCTAATTTTATTCAAGTGGGTATGGCCAATTAGAACTTCAGCTAGGATGCACAAGGCTAACTAAGGATGATTTGAAAGAAAAATCCTTCCACATAGCTGGGAGAAAGGGGTAACCCAACCTTCACCCTCACTTCCTAAAGGTATAAAGTTCTTTGGGGCTTAGCCAAGAGTGACAAAATTTAAACTCCCAAAGGAGTGTGTCTTTGGATTCACACTCAATTGAGTTCATCCCTTAGAAGCGTGTGTTCTCCAAGTAGGCCTCTTAAGAAGGGTATGAAAAAATCAAACCAAGCGAGGTGTTTTGGAGGACACACACACTCGATTCACACTCATAGTGATTAATTTCCCTTTAGAAAATTTAGATATGTGTAAAATAGTTCAAGCACTTGTTCTTTTTAACTCCAAGTCAAGATGTGTGATTGAAGAAAATGGTTCATTTTAACCCAATTTAAATTATGTGACAACAAACAAGATTTATTTTAGACCCCAAAATCCAAATGTGTGATCAAACAAGTTGTTCTTTTTAAGCCCCAAATTGAAGTGTGTTGACAAGTAATGATTAGAGATGAAAGATGGAATGTGTGCACCTTGACTTTCTTTAGCTCCAAATTTTTTTTCCACTTGATACAATTTGTCTTTTGAATTATTTATTTTTCTACACATTCACAAAACCAACAACAAAGCCAAAACCTTGACAAAATAATTGATCACTAATATTAGAGGGTTAACTAGTCAAGAAAAATATGATTTTTGGAAATGTTTTTTGCATCCAAAATAAAAATATAGAAAAAAAACCCTTACTAAAATTTCAAGAGCTTTCAAAAAATATAAAGAAATCTAAAAAAATAACTGTTTTGCACCCAAAATTATTTTTTTATGAAAAAATATAAAAAAATAATTAAAACTTCAAAACAAGTCCAAAAATTTTGATTTTTTTATTGTATACATTTGACTTCATCCAAAATTTGTAGAATTTTTTTTGTGATAAGATCTACAACTGTTTGTGAGATATAAGCAAATATTTGTAAAACCCTAATTTTCAAAGATCTATTTTTTGTATAATTATTTTGCATCCAAATTAAAGCCATAAATAACATAACCCTATTGAAATTTAGAGAGATTTCCAAAAATATAAAAATATCCAAAAAATTCAATAATTTTCTTCAAAATTGATTTTTCATGAAAAATACTAAAAAAATTATAAAAATTTAAAACCAACTCCAAAAAATCTGATTTTCAGAATGGAAGCTCCTGATATTGTCCCCAACCTATAGAAAACATTTTGTGGGAAAATACATTACCATTTGAGAGATATGGTCACATTTTTGAAAAAAAGGGTTTTGTCCCAAAATGATGCAAAACTTGGAACAAAAAGGGTCCAACTCCAAAGTTCCTCAAAATTTGTCAAAATATTGAGCTAGAAATCAGTTAGGGGGTTCACGTTAGGTTCACCAAAATGTATATGAAAATTTTGGATAAAATAAAAATGATAAAACAAATAACATGCATTACCTAATTCAAATATTCAATACTTCAAATAGACACAATGATGTTGGCTGCTCAATTCTGCAACCTAACATTAAGATGAAGATTATAGATAGAAATGGATGAATGATTCAAGAATGATTTTGACAGCATAAGGATACTTGAAGAATCAATCCCCCAAATGGCTTATGAGAGGGTTGATTTATAGGAAAGGTCTGATTTGGATTGATGGTTAAGATTGGATGTCAATAAGATGTCTTAATCAATGGCCAAGATTGAAAGTTGTAGTATGAAATAGGGTTAGGCCAAAATTAGGGAAATCATAAGGATGAAGGGTTGAGATTGAATTATAAGATAATTCAATCAAGGGCTAGGATTAAATGAGATGTCAAGAGTTAAGATTTGACGTGGAAGATAATATTGGAATAGATAAAGAGGTGATAGGAGAAATTAAATAATAAACATCATTTAATTTAGGTGGCCAATGAATAATTAAATAATTAAAATAATTATTTAATTATAGAGGAATGTGACAAAAGGAATCATTTTGAATTAAATAATGATTTAATTCAAAATTCAAGAGAGTGGACCAAATTAAGTAAATAAAATTTATTGAATTTATGAGAGAAGAGGCTAATGAATAATTAAATAATCAAAATAATTATTTAATTATAGTGGAAAGTGGATAAAAATTAAATAAATAAGATTTTTTTTAATTTTAGAAAGGACTTAATTAGTTACGTAATTAAATAAACAATTTTTTTAATTAATCAAGGAGGAATAAAGATAAAAAAATGAATTAATTAAATAATTAAAATTATTTAATTATCAAAAACAAAAGAGGAAATGATGGAGAATTTAGAAATTGCAAGCCTGGGACAATTTTTAGTGTCTACAAAAATAAGAAAAAATAAAAAGGTGAAAGCATTCCATGACATAGAGAAGAATGAATGTACAAATAGAGGAATTTCACAAAGAAAGAGAACATCAAATAGAACATCATGGGGGATCAAATTATGCACATGCAAGCACTCAAAATAAAAACAAATAAGAAAAAGAAAATGCAAAAGAGTAGTAAGGAAAATGCGAGTCAACCATCGAGCAAGTCATCCACCTCCCAATCATGTTCATTGTATTATGAAGGTGGACAACAAGCCAAAGGGACAAGGGAAAGTGTCGAACTAGGAGAAGTGTCAGGTTCATCACTCTATATAGGATATTTCTTGTTTAAGCTCATCAAAGAGGAAAATAATGTGTTCAATTAATTATGCACCTCTTCGTCAATTTTGGTGATCTCATCATCATAGTCCAAATTGATCACAATAGGAGGACGAATGATAATGTCCAATGAAGAGTGTAACTCTTGTTGTGATTGTTGTATTGGATCATTTTGTTTTGGTTGGGGAGGAGGGTCATCATGCGTTGCTTCACTCAGGTGTGGATTTTTATCTTCTTTGCTTAATGGGTATGTGCAGGATCATCATAGAAAAAATAGGCCCTTAAGTGGAAAAAAAATAAGAAAAATAAGAGTTAGGAAACTTGACATAAAAATTTGAATAAGTTATCTATATTATTTCAAAAATATGTAAAAATAGAATCCGTAGCAAATTGAATGTAGTTTCTAAACTACTAGGTTTATTTTAAGAAAAAAAAAACTATTTGATGAAAATTTGAAATTTCAATTCAATTACTTAAATTTTAGGGAAAAAATAAGAAGTAGGTGTCTATAGGGCCACGCTAGCCATAATAAAATGATAATATTCTTTTATAATATTTTAGATATAAGTAGAGGACTCATGTCTGGATGTGATGCATAAATTTTTGTAATTTTTTCCTAGTAAACAATTAATTATGATTTTTTTATTACAACTTTTAGAAAATATAAAAAATTGTATGTCTGACCACCTTAACCTGGTCAAAACTTCATGAAATTCAAAAAAAAAAATTTAATCCTATAGTATGTGAAGCATAGAATGTGACGCATGTTTCAAATTCAAAAAATATGACATGATTTGAAAGCTATAGATGTTTTTCAATCATCCTGTCAATCAGGACTTTAGTCATAATTCAAATAGAAAATGAATAATAATTATTTATTAAATTCAAAGTAAAGCATAATTTATATTAGTGGAAATCTGAGAATCTCCTTTAAAAACCCTTTTCGTTTCATCAATTTTGGGTAAAAAAGAAAGTTGTCAGCCACATACCCTACACATACCCATCATATCACCACTTTTTGGCCCATCATGATCCTACACATACCCTAATTCTTCATGTAACTTGCGAGCAAGGGCACGATGTCTAAACCTATTCTATCTAGTACCTATGTATCTTTTGGTTTTGTTATCAAGTTTCATTTGTGAAGGAGTGGGTTGATTAACCATAGGTTAATTTTCTTCCCTAAGGGGAGGAACAGAGGGAGCCATGGTAGGTTGTTCATCCACTTTCTCTTTTTCCTTGTTAACTTTTTTTATCTGAGGAGGCATGACAAAGTTTCTTTCATTGTCTCTTGGTCTCTTGGATGATGTAGGGGAAGTTTCTGGTGTTGGTTGGTCTTGGTTTTTTGGTTCTTGTTGAGGTTGAAGCATGGTTTCTTCTATTATGGGAGTCTTAGAGGTAGACAGGGATATGTGTCGAAGAGACAATTCTACTATTTTCTTTGCTTTGAATTTTTGGTAAGCTATGAAATGAATTATTTTCATGGTGTGATAGGTTCCATGGGCTTGGGCCAAAAGGATTCTAAGGAAAATTTTCCTTTGGAAGACAATGGGTTAAAGCCACTATGGTGGATAGTGAATATTTCATTATTAAATGGAAACTTTAAGCATTTGTGTTTAACCAAAGGGACAACTTTCATTGAGTGAAGCCACAGATGGCCTAGCCTCAAATGAAATTGGTTTGACTACAAGATGATGGAGAATGTGACATCTAATTTTTTTGGTCATATTTGTAATGGAAGGGTGATCAATCAAATCACAGGGAAAACAAAGCCATTATGCATCTTGATCCATGCCTTCAATTTATTATAGTCATCTTGATAAAGTTCATGTAATACTGAAAAATCCCCGGTGATCACGTCCTCTCCATAGGCGGGATCTATTAGTATCTGATTAGTTGGTTTGTCATAGATACAATCAGCTATGTAGAGAGGACCATCAGGTAGATGTTTAATTATATCCTTTGAGGAGAAAAAAACATCAAGAGATCTCTTAGGTCGCCCTTACAAGGGATAATGTCTATTGCACCTACCATTCCATCCATGGGATTAACATTGATATCATTTAGGATAGAGTCATTATGTTCATAATTTGTATCAACATTTATCACATCATTCTATGTAGTTTCACTAGCTTTGAAAAATTAAATATTATGCATAGGCATTGGATTAGTGAAAATTTCCAAGTTTTGGTTCAGAGGGGCAACAAAATTATTGCCTTGATCACTAACACCTTCAATGGATAAATGACTAAAATCAATGAGGTCTTGCACAATATGTTTAAGATGTTTGCAATGTTTTGTGTCATTTCCATTTTGTTGATGATAATGGCAATAAGCAATTAATTTAAAGCTTAGAAGTAAAGGCTTAGTAGGATTAGGTGCTTTGATGTAGGCAAGGTAATCATTTGTTGTTGTAAAAGTTGAGACATTGTGTTATGAAGGGTATTAGGTAAGGGTGTGAATTTTCTTTTGGGATCTCCTTAACTAAAGGGCACCGTGGTTTTAACAACTACTATTTGGTTATTTGCATTTTGAGTCATTGGCTGAGAAGGGTTAAATTGAAGGAACCCTTTATTTTTCTTTCTAAATGGTTGGGAATTGTTTTGGTTGGTGGACTGGGATTTCTCAAATTGGCTACAAGTGGACCTTCTATCTCAACTACTAATTGAATTTTGATAATCATAAAGGGCAGTACACAAGTGCATGAAGGATGGGAATTTCATCATAGTTAGTTTTTCTTGAAGTTTAGTTTGGAATTTTTATATAAACATTTTTTGAAGGTGTGGGTCATGGATCTTGACATCGATTTTGGAATAAAGTAATTGATAGCGTGAGATGAAATCAATGATCTTTCATTCCTCATTTTTCTTGCATCTCAACAAATCAGCCAAGGTCTTATTTGGAGTCATATGCACTTGGAAATGGTTTATAAATGCATCAACAAGTTCATTAAGTGGACAAATTGAATTGTTTAGTAAAGAAGAAAACCATTCCAAGGCAGTATCTTTTAAAGTCCTAGTGAACAATTTTTCTAACAATTTATCATCAAGGACAAAATCACTACATAAGGTAGTGTAGGAATTAACATGGTTAGAAGGATCTCCCTTCCCTTCATTTTTCTCAAATATAGGAATTTCTACTCCTTGTGGCATCTGTGTTTGCAATATTTCCAAAGACAATGGCTACTTCGAACATAATATGTGGGTGGTCCATTTTGATTTTTGTTTATGGTGGAGATTTTCTTTTGCATGGAGGAAACAGTTTGGAAACAGTTTGGAGGATCATTATAAGTGGTATGGGATGGAAGTGGAAGTGGCAATGGAGTGTATGTAGTGGTAGGGCAAGTG
The DNA here is from genome assembly GCA_007258455.2 of Sequoia sempervirens. NCBI lineage: Eukaryota > Viridiplantae > Streptophyta > Pinopsida > Cupressales > Cupressaceae > Sequoia > Sequoia sempervirens. The sequence continues at coordinate 232,911,696 of VDFB02379711.1, read as the reverse complement.
AATGGAATGTTTATAGGTGGTAATGTGGTATAAGATAGAACATGCAATTCCATATATGAATTAGGGATGCTAGCAGGAATACTCGAGGAAGAAATCACACTACTAACTTGTTACATTGTTGTAGTGACTTGAGGAGTAGTATAGGTAGGTATTGAGGCTATGGATGAGGGAGGAGGAGTTTGATTTCCACCTTGGCTTACAACATTTTTTTTTTGGTGTAGGAGCACTAGAGGTTGAAGGAAGATGTTTTGTATAAATCTCAACTATGTGTTTCACAACGTCTAGGTCATCTTCGCTTTCAAATATGTGATGAGTATTTCTATGGTAGGAATTGTAGTAGTTGAAATGTTTTCAAGGCTTACTTGATGTTGGATATGTGCTAAGTCCTCATGAATTTAAATTGTTTTCTCTTGTAGGACATGATCATTTCATGGTTCAACTTGCATGCTATTTGAAGGCAAAGGGTTGTTAAGGGTATTATCCATGCCTAGTGTACTAGTGTCAATACTATGAGTTTAAGCTCTAGATAATCCAAGATCCACAACGAGTGTGTCCTCATGGGGTGAAATGAGTCTTGAACTTCTTTTCACTAAGGTATTAGCAGTAGGACACCAAACACTCATGCAAAGGTTACTAAATGTGGGGTGAATGTAAATGCAATGTAAACTAACAAGAATGAAATGCTTAAAACTAAAATTATACAAAATAAAAATGAAATGTAGACACAACAAACAAAAACTCGTAAAATGAACTATAAATGAAAAAAAACTCAATGAAAAATATGCAAAGGGACTGATTCGCCAAAGGTGGAAAATGAGTCCAAGTAGTGATTTTTTTGAAAAAATTTAGAATTTTTAAATTGGTTTTTATGCTTTTTATATTTTTTGATGTAGATATAATTATGAAAATGTAGAATTTTACTAATCTTTAATGAAATTTAATGCAATAATGCAAGCTATATGAGCTTTTTACTAATGCAAAGTTTGAAACCCTAGAATACAAATTAAACAATGCAAAATCCAATGCAATGTTAATGTAGACTATTCCTAGGATGTAAATTCACTCCAAAACAAAATTATGATCAAAAGTTAGGTTCACCAAAATATGGAAAATGGAAATGGAATGCACAACGTCCTTGTTCACACCAAAAGGAGAATGAAGGAAGAGGAATCCAATTTCACAATTCTCAAATTCAAGAATATCTTAGAGATCTCAACCCAATGAAGGATATGATATATTTGACTATAAGATATCGTTGGAAATGAATGGAAACAAGAAATCAGCTCACCACCAAGTGTAAACTTGGAAAATACAAAATGTTTGAAAACACAATGTAATATGCGCTCATTCTGGGGCAACAAAACATTAAGTCATCCATAGGATGAGTTGTCCCAAAGAAGTAGTTTAGTGACAAATTGAAGCCAGTGTGTCGGCTTCCCACCATATAATGGGAAAGTCATGTTAGTGTGTTGGCTTCCCATTATACAAACCATACAATATTTATCCTCCTAATAAATTTAATAAGGCACCACAATGAAAATGCTTTAGTAAATGATTTTTGAATGTCATGTATAATGTAAATGGAATGCAAGCTAAATGAGCTCTTCACCAATGCAAATTTTGAAACCCTAGAATGCAATTTAAACAAATAAATTCAAGCTAAATCTAGGATTTAAATGTTCTCCAAATCAGAAATATCATGCTTCTAAATGTAGGTTCACCAAAATGTGGACACCGAAACTAGATCCTTCAGTTCCTTGTTAAAGAAAGGGATCCAATTTCACAGTGTTCACTCTCAAAACGTTAGAGGTCTTTCCCCAAAGAAGGATGGAAAAGTCTGACAATAAGGTATCCTAGGATAGGTTTTGGGATTATAAAAGGTTGAATAAGGGATTCACCACCAAGTACAAACTTGGAAAGCACAAAATTTTTAAAAACACAATGTGATATGTAAACATATACTAAATGACCTAGAAATGATCATGAAACAAAATAGAAAACTATAAAACTGAAAGTGTGCACTTAGAGACTTGTAGAGGCTGGAATGAAGACTAAAAATGTTGTTTATCCTAAAATTTTGACCTACTTGGACTCATTCGCCATTCTAGAAGAAATCAGTCCCAGATCAGGAAAATGGAAATAGAATGCACAACTTCCTTGTTCACACCAAAAGGGGAATGAAGGAAGAGGGATCTGATTTCACAATTCTCACACTCAAAAACAAACCCTTGAGATTCCAATGCAAAGTTGATTGAGATTCTACTTCAAGGGTCTGGTGAGTTGTAGCATTGCTTTTGTTCATTCATCATTCTCTTTTCATATTTCATTTCATTTTCAAGGGTTTAATTACCAACCAGGGGTTTGACCAAGGTAAACCCCTATTCACTAACTACTCAACAATTTTTACCTCATTTTGCAACCTGGGAAAATCAGTACTAGTGCACATTTTGCATTAGTATTTTCATAATCTAGTTTCTAGTTTTTAAGCTTTTGTTTATCTTAGTTACATTTTTGTTTTAGTTTAGTTATTGTTTGTTACATTTAAATCATTAGAAATAGAATTATTTACATTCAAGGAAATTATGGATAGTATTAGATTTTCACAATTTTCATTTTCAGCATTAATTCCTAGTTCATTTAGTTAAGATTCATTAGAAAAACAAAACAAAAAGAAAAGAACATCAAAGGAAACAATTCAAAAAATACTTAACTTTAGAAAAATAATATCATCTAAGCCCTTTAGTAGTGATGAATTAAACATGTTCAATGAAGCTCTTAAGGACTTCCTGTCACTAGCATCATCCACTAAATATTTGACATAAAAGCATGCAAGCATCGGTAATCATGATATTCATAATTGTTCTTCTTTCGATATCTCTACCATTGGTGATGAAGGTATCTTGCTGAAAGAAGACAATCATTAGAGATCATAAAATTATTTCATGTCTTCCTTCTCCTCCCCCTTGCAAATAAATTATGAAATGTGAAGTTGAAATCATGGCCACTACCTTACCTAGTCTCCATTCATCTCCCAACACCTCCCCTACCTATGATAATGCTTTACTGAATAAGGATACAATTCTGAATGATCATGAAAAATATATTGTTGTGGAGGATATGTTGATAATTGAGAGCTATGATAATCCTACCTCTCCTACTCACAATGACATTATAGGACATGGGGATGTAAATATAAATAATCATGACAATAAAACCTTTTCTTCTCCTAATATCTCCTCTAGACATGTAGAAGATAGTTTAGTGTTAGAAGATATCCTTATTGAGTATCTTTAGAATATTATTCCTCCCTTTCCTAATGCCCCAACCATTTGGGAAGACCTATTTAAACAAAAACTTCCAATAATTGGTAACCATGAAACTCCTAGTTATCCTTCTCTTGATGCCTTTCCTATAAGCGATGAAGCTACTTTGTCAAATTCAACCATGAAATGTGATCAACCTATTGTTTGTCACTTTCCTAAAATCTCTCCTCCTAGGGTAGATATTATGGCACAAGAGAATAACACCTTAGAAAAAAAGGATGACATTATGGACAATAATCAACTTTCCTCCTCTCATAATATATCTCCTATTGGTAAATGAGATATTATGGTGTTACAAGATCCTCTCGATGAGAATCATGAGGAAAACATTATTGAACAAAGAAACACCGTCATTGCCAAGCGAGAAAATCCAACCATGAATCATTCCCTTGCTAGCAATGAAGTCAATAGTGAAGAAACAAACATTGAAACATCCTAAATCATTTTATATGGATCAAGTCTTGAAGAAAATGTTAGGATTTCATGACAAGTCACCTTCTACTCCTCAAAACAAAAAGGTTACATGTGTTATGATCAGTAGTACTAAGAAAAATAATATAGAAAGACAATAAAATTGAAGAAACCACAAAGTTATTGGAACGGGCTTTGAAAACCTTTCATTTAATTTCTACATCCATGGGGTGATACATCACCAAAACAAAAGAATCTAAACGAAGAAGAGAAATAGAGGTAATTTAAAAAACATCCACTTCAACAACCTTAAAAGAAAAGACAACATCCAAGAAAAACTTTGAGACAATTGAACAACCATCAAATTCAAAAACAAGCGACAAAACTTTTTGGAAGGCAACTTTTGAAAGGATGTGATGATATAAAGCGTAAAACACAAGAAATAACTCATTATCTTGGTTATTGTCCCTCCCAAAAAGACCTTCAATCCATGTCAACACCATTACAAACAATTCTTCCAAGACAACTTTAACCTTCGTACATCCTAAACTGATAGACATCTCATTAAATATGTATCAAGTAGAAACTTTGTTTACTTATCAAAATAAATAACATTAGTTGATGCTCCTTGCCATAGTTGCATGTTTTACATTCATCGCAAGGAGTAGTATATCATCATCCATTCCTGGGTCACCTTTGTTCTACACTAAGTGGGGGAAATGGGTTAAGTAGCCTTGTCCTCATATATCACTTATCATTGTCTCTTTTGGTTAGTTGTTAACCTTTCATGAACATATAAGAGCAAGCTTGAGATGTGGATGACATGCCTTAAGTTGGTTCGCATGTGACATACTTATCCATGACGTAGCTTCATTTGGAAACATATGACTTGGTATAGGGATTTCCAAGTTGGCTCTCATGTCTTTTCTCACTGGCTACTTTAAAGCAATTGCTCAAAGTGATGGTGTAGCAGCCACTTTAAAGTGGAGGCATACATAGATTACATATTTTTGGAAAAAAAATTGTGGCATGATTTTTCCTTTTTCTTGTGATGTGTCCTCTTCTTGGTGGTGTCAATGGGTTTGATGTCGTCCAAGAGTGTATGATATATGACATGGCATGATGAAAACAAGGCATCCCATGGGAAATGATCTGACACTTTGACTTGTCCTCTCTCAAAGACATTAGGCACAATGCTCCCTAAGAAGAAGACCTTACATGAAAAAAAAAATTCCCCTTTAAAATTTTTTTTACCTGACATTCAAAAGCATTTACAAAAGCATTTTCATTGTGGTGCCTTATCAAAGTTATTAGGAGGATAACTTTGGTATGGTTCAGCGGGAAGCCCATTCTGAGGCATGACTTTCCCCATAGCCACATGTATGTGTGTGAGTGTATACTAGCTATGAGTATATGTTTCTCACCTTTTAGGCCTTCTCACCTAGTAGATAGGCATGATTTATGCCACCTCAGAGTGAGTATGTGTTTTCTATACAAACAACCTAGATCTAATCCACATCGTGTTGGAAAAATGGTGGAAGCTTAATCCAATTCTTTTTTTTTCTCTCTTTCATCTTTGGCATTGTATGTTTGTTCCTTGTCATTGTTATTGATATCATGTGTGTTCCCTTTGTGGTTATGTTGGTTTGTCATGAGATCTTGATCCTAGGGGCTTGATCACCCCTCTTGATCATTGTTGTCCCATCTTGCTAGCATTGGTTCAGGGGAACATTTCTTGATGCACATTGGTCTAATTTAGTGTGTGTTTGAAGCAAGTCCATCCTCTCACCAAAGTGGGGGCTACATGTGGATACCACATTGACATTAGGTCTTGGGTCCTTGTGAACTAAAAAGGATTCAAGTGGTACCTTACTTAAGTGTTGTAAAGTTTTGTAAGACACTTTCACACTTTTCTAGGGTCTTGTTAATGTATTTCACCTAAATAACCTTGTTTTATCATTTACCAAGCCTTATTTCAAAGTGTTGTAAAGTGTTGTAACAAACTTTCACACTTTTCTAGGTTTTTCGTTAATATTTGGACATTTATTATGCTTTAATTGGCCCTATTTTACATCTACAAGCCTTACTTAAGTGTATTTTTGAATTTTTTTTTGATAAACATCATTGAAAATATCTAAATTCTAAAATCCACTTAAAATTCCTTAAGTGGGACCCATTCGCCTTTAGGGGTGAATGAGCCCCCTTTGGCACAAAATTCAAAATATTTTCAAATTTCTAGTAGGATTTTATTTTCTAAGATCTTAGATTGATCTATGATGTATTTTTAGGAATTATTGCATGATCAAGTATAAATATAAGGTTTTTCTACTCATTTCATCCCATCCTAATATCCTAATAAATCCAACAAGAAATCAAGTGATATTTAACATTCAAGCATTTTGTTTAAAAGAACATTCAATCACTTTAGAGCCATTACTTGCATGTTTGCAGCATTCTACTTCAAGGGTTTGGTCAGTTGTAGCATTTCTTTTGTTCATTTATCATTCTCTTTTCATAATTCATTTTATTTTCAATGGTTTAATTACCAACAAGGGGTTTGACCAGGGTAAACCCCTATTCACTAACCCCTCAAAAAAATTTCCCTCTCTTTGCATGTGTTTTGTAGGTTTAGGTTATAGATTTGTCAAAGAGCAAGATTGGAAAATTTATCATCAAGTTGTAAAAACACTAGGAGAAGCTTGGAGAACACCTTTAGGTTGAATTTCATAGTTTTGGACCTGAATCTAAACTAGGAGCAGAAGTGTAGACTAAGGGCTACATATTCCACTTTTGAATTTCTAGAAATCTGAAAGTGGACTAATTCACCATTAGTGGAGAATGAGTCCTACTACCCAAACCTAAATAGAGATTTTGCATATATGAGTACCCTTTTTCCCGAGACTTGTTTTGGCATAGTTTTACTAGAAAGTAGGAATAAGTCACCCAGCTTGGTGTACGAGTCCCAATTACCATCAACAGTGAATTCTTTAGGATTCCAAACTTTACATCTCTCTCTAGTCTCTAGGTGCACTCTTTCTATTTCATAAGTTTTTGTTACATTTTATTTACATTTGTAGGTCTTTTTTAATATCACATTGTACTTTCAAACATCTTAGTTTCTCATTAGTGTTGATCTTCTTTATCAATTTTTAACCTTTAGAACAATCCACTTTGACAAATTTCAATCTCTTTTGCATTGGAATCTCAAGAGTTTGTTCTTGAGTGTGAGAATTGTGAAATTGGATCCCTCTTCCTTCATTCCCCTTTTGGTGTGAACAAGGAAGTCATGCATTCCATAAAATATGGACAATGGAAATGGCATGCACAACTTGTTAAAGAAAGGGATCCAATTTCACAATGTTCACACTCAAGGACACCTTAGAGATCTTTCCCCAAAGAAGGATGGAAAATATCTAACAATAACATTACTAGGATAGGGTTTGAGATTAGAAAAGGCTAAATAAGGTGTTCACCACCAAGTACAAACTTTGAAAACATGAAATGTTTGAAAACACAATGTGATATGCAAAATTATACTAAATAACCTAGAAATCATCATGAAACAAAATAGAAAACTGTAAAACTGAAAGTGTGCACCCAAAGACTTGTAAAGGCTAGAATGAAGACTGAAAATGTTATTGATCTTGAGATTTTTACATACTGGGACTCATTTTCCATTCTAGGTGAATCAGACCCAGATCTGAGAAACTATACCAGAGCTTGTTTCAGACAAATGGGTATTTGAATTTGCAAAAATCTCTAAAAAATAGGTACAATGGGACTCATTCTCCACTAATTTTGAATGATTCCACTTTGACTTTTCTGAAAACTCAAAAGTGGAATCAGAAGCTCTCGATCTATTATTTTTGTTCCTCCAGGTGTCTAGATCTGAAACCTATATTTTCCGCACTATAAGTAATCTTTTATGAATATTTTGACCTTGCCAATAGGTAAATGACTTCAACAAGTTTGCAAATTATTCTTCAATGATCTCCAAGCCTTCAAAGTACCTAGATTTGTAATCACACAAAGAAAGAGAGAAAATGTTGAATGTTAGGGAATAGGGGTTTGCCTTGGTTAAACCCCGTTTAGGTAATTAAACCAAATGAAGAAATAGGATGAATCATGAACATGAAATAATGGAATTACAACCTTTCCATGATGATTTATCTTGAATTCCTACAACATTGCATGAAGAATCTACCCTTGAATGCCTTAGAAGTGATCTTGAATGCTCTCTAAATGACCTAACCCTTGCTTGCTTGACTTGTAAACATGAATACCTTAATATACTTGAATGAAATGAGGGTTTGGGGTCTTATTTATATAGGTAATCCACTCAAATGACTGTTAATTTGATCCCCAAGGTTGACATTGAAGAAAATTAAACTTAAAACCCATTTTTTCCTACTCAAACCTCAAAAATGGCCCAAATGCTACTCACTTTCCATCTTGGACGAATGGGTCCCACCTAGATGGCAACCATTTCTGCAAAGTGGTGAATGGATCTGATAGGTACTATTTTTCCAACTGGGATGTCAGGGAATGCATAAATTAAGTTCATATGTTGATCTAGTCAGGTTTTTGATCAAATTATGCCTTGGGATGCACAATATGGGGTCATAGGGGCCTATTAATTATGATATAAAGGTTGATTAGGGCTAGGAACATAGAGTTCAATGTAAAAGTGTGGTTAAATACTCTCTACAACACTAAAATGAGGTCTAGTTAACATAGAAAGGCACAAGATCCAATGTGAATGTGTAAAACACATTACAACACTAGATTAAAAACCAGGTGTAATTTTCAAGCCTACTGGATTAATGTGAGAATACAATTAAATGCATTTTGGAACATTGAATTAAGGGAAAGATAGTTCCATTAGACTTAAATTCTTAATAAAAATCTAGAAAAGTGTGAAAGTGATTTACAACACATTTCAACACCTTTACAAGACATGTATTTTATTCAATTTACAAGGACCCAAGACCTAACGTGGATGTGTAAAACACCTCACAACACTATATTAAGGCAATATCAAGTCCAATTTTTCATTAATTATTCCCGAATCAAGCAAGGAAAAGGCGTAATTTTTTGGTGTCCACATTTAGCCCCACTTTAGTGAGAGGATGAACTTTCTTCAAACTCACACTGAAGTAGACATTCAAGAGGGGTCCAATTGTACCAATGCAAATGAAAAATGATGACAAATATTAAAGTAGTGGTCAAGCCCTCGGGATCCAAGATCCTAAGCCAAACCAACACAAGAACATAAGGACACACACAAGGTGTATAATATGTAGCAAAACATGATACACAATCATGCAATTTCAAGAACTAAAAGAAAGAAAAATGAGACATGGATCAAATATGTGCTCACTTTGGGGCCATAGAACATTAGATCGTCTGCGGGGTGAGTTTTTCCAAAGAAGTGGTTTAGTGAGAAAGTCATGAAGTGTGTCAAATTCCCACCATACAATGAGAAATTCATGACTATGTGTTGGCTTCCCATTATATAAACAATACCAAAGTTATCCTCCTGATAACTTTAATAAGGCACCACAACGAAAATTCTTTTGTAAATGGTTTTTGAATGTCATATAAAAATTTTGTTAAAGGGGATTTTTCTTTGTTCATGTAAGGTCTTCTTCTTAGGGAGCATTGTGCCTAATGTCTCCAAGAGAGGAAAAGTCAAAGTGTCATATTGTTGCCCATGGGATACTTCATTTGCATAATCCCATATTAGAATATTGTACACTCTTTGATGGAATCAAACCCAATGACACCACCATGAAGAGGACACATCACAAGAAAAAAGAAAAATCATGCCACAATTTTTTTTTCCAAAAGATGTCATTAATGTATGCCCCCACTTTAAAGTGGTTGCTACACCATCACTATGAGAAATTATTTCAAAGTAGCCAATGATAAATGCTAATATGAAAGAAGACATGAGAGCCAACTTGGAAAGCCTTATGCCAAGTTATATGTTTCCAAATTAAGCTACACCATGAATAAGCATGTCACATGCAAGTCAACTTAAGGAATGTTTTCCACATCCCAAGCTTGCTCTTATATGTTCATGAAAGTTTAATGAATAGCCAAAAGAGAAAGTGACATACCGGGATAAGTCTTCCTAACTCCTTGTCCCAACTTAGTGCAGGACAAAGGTGAGCCTAAAATGGATGATGATATGCTGCTCCTTGCAATAGTGAGTATGCTATGATCCTACAACTATTACATGGTAAGGAGCAGCAACTAATGTTATTTATTGTGATAAGTTTAAAAAATTTATACTTGATACATATTTAATGGGATATCTATCATTTTAGGATGTACCAAGGTTAAAGTTATCTTGCAAGAATCTTTTGTGATAGTGTTGACATGAGATGAAGGATTTTGTTTTGAAGGAAAATAACCAAGATCATTATTCATTCCTCACATTTTAGGTGTTACATGGATACATGGTTCTATAGCATCACATCCTTTCCCAATTTGTTTCATAAGTTCAAAACATCTTCCAAAAATATTTGTCACTTTTGTTGGATTTGGTGGTTGTTCAATTGCCTCAAAATTTGTATTTGCTTTGAAGGTGGTTGAAGGGGATGTTTTTGACATTACCTCTTTTTCTCTTCCCTTTTTAGATTCTTTTGTTATGATAATGTATTCCCCCATCGATGTATAAATGAAATCAAAGGTTTTTGAAGCCTCTTCCAATAACTTTGTAGATTAATCAATTTTCTTTTGTCTTTCTATATGTTTTTTCTTGGTACTAATCATAGCACATGTAACCTTTTTCTTTTGATGAGTAGAAGGTGAATTGTCATAAACTCCTAAGATTTTCATCAAGGATTCATCATTTTAAGATCATTCCCATGATGGTGGGGAAGTCATGTCAAGCAATCCAAGATGTTTCAAAGTAAGGTTGATTTTTTGTTTACATATGATAGTGTTGATATTTGCTTGCACCATGATACCTTCCCTATTAGGATAGTATTTAGGATAACTAAAAACTATATTTTCATGACATTAAATGTTTGGTTCATCAATATTGACTTCATCACAAGTAAGGGAATGATCCATGGTTGGATTTTCTTTCTTGGAAATGATGTTTCATTTTTCACTAATGTTTTCCTCATGATTCTTATCAATTGGATCTTGTAACACTATAATATATTCTTTACCAATAAGAGAGATATTAGGAGAGGGGGAAATTTGATTCTTGTCCATAATTTCATCCAATTTCTCTAAGGTATCATTCTCTTGTTCTGTGATATTTATCCTAGTAGGAGAGATTTTAGGAAAGTGACAAACAATAGGTTCATCACATTTCATGGTTGGATTTGATAAAGTAGCTCCATCACTCATAGGAGAGGCATCAAGAGAAGGATAACTAGGAGCTTCATGGTTACCAATTATTTGACCTTTTTGTTCAAATAAGTCTTCCCAAATGGTAGGGGCATTAGGAAAGGGAGGAATAGGATTCTCATGAGTCTAAATAAGGATATGTTCTAACACTAAACTGTCTTCTTCATGTCTAGAGAAGATATTAGGAGAAGAAAAGGTTTGATTGTCATGATTATGTACATTTACATCCCCATGTCCTATGGTGTCTTCCCAAGTAGGAGGTATTGGATCTCCTAGTATATCCTCCACACAACTTTGTTGGTCATGATCATTCACGATTTTATCCTTATTCACTAAAGAATTTTCACGAGGAGGGGAGGTGTTGGGAGATGAATGCAGACTAGGTAAAGTGGTGGCCATGATTTTAGCTTCATGTGTCAGAATTTCTTTGCAAGGGGGAGGAGGAGGAAGAGAAGCAAGAATTACATGATCTTCAATTATTGTTTCTTCTTTCATCAAGATACCTTCATAACCAATGGGAAAGATATCGGGAGAAGAACAATTATGATTATCATGATTATCGATGCTTGCATACTTTTGTGTCAAACCTTTAGTGGATGATTTTAGTGAGAGGAAGTCCTTAAGGGCTTCATCTAACATGTATAATTCATCACTACTAAAGGGATTATATGATATAATTTTTCTAAATGTAAGAATGTTTTGAATTATTTCTTGTGATGTTTTTAGTTTTTCATTTTCCAATGAATATGATCTAAATGAACTAGGAACTAATGCTGAAAATCAAAATTGCAAAAATATAATGCTATCCATAATTTCCATGAATGTAAATAATTCTATTTATAATGATAGAAGCTATACAAACTTAAAATGTGATGTAAAGACTTAGGACGAAATGCAATTTTCAGATTTCAAGCAAGGTAATTTATTAATTACACTATGCAATGATTTGAAAATGAAATGTTGTGAATGCAAATTTGAAATGAAGCAATGCATGAAATGGACTAATTTAAGCTAGATTTTGTAAAATTCATGAAAGAGAAAAGTTTACCCACTAAAACATATAACAAATGGAAGCAAACAAAATCTTAAAAAAAAGCCTTTCAATGCTATAAGAGGCAGTTTCAGGGGTGCAAAGGGATTGATTCACCCAAGGTGGCGAATGAGTCCCAATTTGGATTTTTTTAAAAAAATTTAGAGTTTTTCAACGGATTTTAATGCTTTTTATGTTGTATGATATGTACCCTAAGTGAAAATGCAATTTTTAGATGTTTTTCAATGATTTCAGATGCAAAAATGCAACCTATATGCACTTTCACTAATCCAAAATTTTGAAACCCTAGAATGCCAATTAACTAATGCTAACCCTAATGCAAAGTTAATGCAAGCTAAATATAGGATGATGATGGATTCCAATTTAGAAAATAAGGTATTCTAATTTTAGGTTCACCAAAATGTGGAAAATGGAAATGGCATGCACAACTTCCTTATTAAAGAAAGGGATCTAATTTCACAATGTTCACACTCAAGGACACCTTAGTGACCTTTCCCCAAAGAAGGATGGAAAATATTTGACAATAAGGTATCCTAGGTTAGTATTTGAGATTAGAAAAGGATAAATAAGGGGTTAACCACCAAGTACAAACTTCAAAAACATGAAATGTTTGAAAACACAGTGTGATATGCAAACATTTACTAAATGACCTAGAAATGATCAAGAAACAAAACATAAAACTATAAAAATGAAAGTGTGCACCTGGAGACTTGTAGAGGCTAGAATGAATATTGAAAATGTTGTTGGTCCTGAAATTTTAACCTACTAGTACTCATTCTCCATTCTGGGCGAATGAGTTCCAGATATGGAAAATTGTACTGGAGCTTGTTTCAAGCAAATGGGTATCTGAATCTGCAAAAATATCTAAAAAAAAGGTATAGTGGGACTCATTCACCACTAGTGGTGAATGAGTCCACTTTTACTTTTCTAAAAAATCAAAAAGTGTAATCGGAAGCTCTTGGTCTATTCTTTCTATTCCTCCAAGTTTTTGGATCTGAAACCCAGATTTTCGATAATGTAAGTGACCTTTTGTGAATATTTTGACCTTTTCAATAGGGAGATTAATTCAACAAGTTTTGCACCTTATTCTTCAATGATCTCCAAGCCTTCAAAGTACCTATATCTATAGTCACATAAAGAAAGAGAGAAAATTTTGAATGTTAGGGAATAGGGGTTTGCCTTTGTCAAACCCCGTTTAGGTAATTAAACCAACTGAAGAAATAATATGAAGCATGAACATGAATAATGGAATTATAACCTTTCCATGATGATGTATCTTGAATTGTTGCAATAATGGATGAAGAATCTACCCTTGAATGCTCTCTAAATGACCTAACCCTACCTTGATTGACTTCACAATATGAATACCTTACGATACTTGAATGAAATGAGGGTTTTGAGGCTTATTTATATAGGAAACCCATTCAAATGCTCGTTAATTTGATCCTCAAGGCCGAAATTCAAGAAAATCAAACTTAAAACCCAATTTTTCCTACTCAAACCTCAAAAATGGTCCAAATGAGACTCATTCACCATCTTGGGTGAATGGGTCCCACTTGGATTGTAATCATTAATGTAAAGTGGTGAATGGGTCCCATAAGGGTGATTTTTCTAGCTGGGATATTAGGGTATGCATACATTAAGTTCATATGCTGATCTAGTCTAGTTTGTGATCAAATTATGCCTTGAGATGCACAATATAGGGTCATAGGGGCCTATTAATGATGATATAAAGGTTTATTAGGGATACGAACATGGAGTTCAACGTGAAATTATGGTTAAATATACTCTATAACACTAAAATGAGGACCAGTTAGCATAGAAAGGCACAAGATCCAATGTGAATGTGTAAAACATATTACAACACTAGATTAAAACTAGGTTTAATTTACAAGCCTTCTAGATTAATGTGAGAATACAATTAAATGCCTTTTAGAACATTGAATTAAGGGAAAGATAGGTACATTAGACTTAAATGCTTAATAAAAGTCTAGAAAAGTGTGAAAGTGATTTACAACATATTTCAAAACCTTTACAAGACATGCATTTTATTCAACTTACAAGGACCCAAGACCTAATGTGGATGTGTAAAACACCTCACAACACTAGATCAAGGTGATATCAAGTCCAATTTGTAATTAATTATTCCCAAATCAAGCAAGGAAAAAGGCATACTTTTTCAGTGTCCACATTTAGCCCCCACTTTAGTGAGAGGATGAATTTGCTTCAAACTCACACTAAAGTAGACATTCAAGAGGGGTCAAATCGTACCAATGTACATGAAAAAGGATGAAAAAGATCAAGGCAGTGGTCAAGCCCCCCAGGATCCAAGATCCTAAGTCAAACCAACATAAGCACAAAAGGACATGCACAAGGTGTATAATATGTAGCAAAACATGATATGAAATCATGCAATGTCAAGAAATAAAAGAAATAAAAATGAGACATGGATTAAATATGCGCTCACTTTGGGGCCACAAAACATCAAGTTGTCTGTGGGGTGAGTTCTCCCAAAGAACTAGTTTAGTGAGAAAGTCATGCTAGTGTGTTAGCTTCGTGCCGTATAATGAGAAAGTCATGCCAGTGTGTCAGTTTCCCATTATACAAACTATATCAAATTTATCCTCCTGATAACTTTAATAAGGCATCACATTGAAATTTATTTTTCAAATGGTTTTTAAATGTCATGTACAATGGAAATTGAATGCAATCTAAATGAGCTTTTCACCAATGCAATTTTGGAAACCCTAGAATGCAATTTAAACAATGCAATGCAAGCTAAATCTTGGATGTAACTATTCTCTAAATCAGAAATATGATGCTTCTAAATGTAGGTTCACCAAAATGTGCACACCAAAAATTGATTGTTCACTTCGTTGTTAAAGAAAGGGGTCTTATTTCACAATGTTCACTGACAAGGACACCTTAGAGATTTTTCCCCAAAGAAGGGTGGAAAATATTTGACAATAAGGTATCCTAGGATAAGGTTTGGGATTAGAAAAGGCTAAATAAGGGGTTCACCACAAAGTGCAAACTTGGAAAACATAATTTTTTTGAAAACACAATGTGATATGTGTATGTGTAGGATCAACATGGAAAAAACAAACCCTTAAGTGGCAATGAAAATTAAGAAAAAATTAGAGTTAGGCAACTTGACGTAAAAATTTGAATAAGTTATCTATATTATTTCAAAAATATGTAAGAATAGAATATGTGGAAAATTTAATGTAGCTTCTAATCTACTAGGTTTATTTAAAAATAAAAAAATCTATTTGGTGAAAATTTGAAATTTCAATGCAGTAGTACTTAAATTTCAGGGAAAAAATAAGTAGGTATCTGTCTGACCACCCTAACCACAATAAAATGATAATTAGTTTTTGTAATATTTTAGATATAAGTAGAGGACTCAATTTTGGATGTGATGCATATTTTTTTGTAATTTTTTTCCAAATAACTAATTAATTATAAATTTTTTATTACAACTTTTAAAAAATATAAAAAACTCATATGTCTGACCACCTTAACTTGGTCAAAACTTCATGAAATTCATTTTTTTATTTCTATAGTATATGAAGCATAGAATGTGATGCATGTTTTGGATTCAAAGAATGTGATACCATTTGAAAGCTATAGATTTTTTTTCAATTAGCCTATCAATTAGAACTTTAGTCATAATTCTAATAGAAAATGAATAATAATTATTTATTAAATTCAAAGTAAAGCATAATTTATATTGGTGGAAAGTTGAGAATCTCCTTTACAAACCCTTTTTGTTTCATCAATTTTCGATAAAAAAAAGTAGTCAGCCATATGGGCAAAGTCTAGAAAAACAAGGTAAGTTGTTAAACACATTTTTTGTGTTAACTTCTTAGGATTGGCATGTCCTAGCCAGATTCCAAAGCAAGGTTGAGACTAATCCCTAGGCAATAAAGTTTGTGTTAGAAATATCAGATATCAAATTCAAATCGGATATTTGATTTTTTATCCGATTTGAATCAGATATCTGATTTGTTTTATATATGATTTTAAAAAATTTATACAGTTTATAATATATGATTTAACAAATGCAACAAATATTTTATAGTTTATTTTAATATATCTAGTTTAGAATATACAATATAGTTTATAATTTAATGTATAATATACAATTTATGATAATCTCCTATGAAATTATTTATTTAATATATAATATACTATATTATTATGTATAATATTAAAATATTATTTCTATATTTTAGTTAATGTATACATATATATTACTAATATATAAAATATTATATAACAAATTAATATTACTCATATGTAAAATATTTAAATATTATCTCTTTCCCTCTCTCTCTCCCTCTCTATCTCTCTCTTTCTCTCTCCCAAGTGTATCACTCAATCACTCCTATCTATCTGCCCTCTACCCTCTATCTCTCTTCCACTCCCTCCCTCCCTCTCATTTATTAAATCCCTCTATCTCTCTCCCCTCTACCCTTAACACCAAACCCTATACCCTCTACTCTCTCTCAAGTTTCTCTCTCCTAACCCCCTCTCCCTCTCTCAATTTTATCTCTCTAACTCACTCCCTCGATATCTCTCCCTCTACCCTTAACCCTAAACCCTAAACCCTTAAACCCTCTACCCTTAACCCTATATGCCCTCTATCTCTCTCCCACTCCCTCTCTCTCTCAAGTCTCTCCCTCCTACCCCCTCTCCCTCTCTTAGGTCTCTCTTAGTGTCACTCCCTCTATCTTTTTCCTCTCTACCCTCTACCATTAACCCTCTACCCTTAGCCTCTCTCTCTCTCTCTCTCTCTCTCTCTCTCTCTCTCTCTCTCTCTCTGTCTCTCTCCTCTCTCTCTCTCACTCCTATATCTCTGCCCTCTATAGCCCTTAACCCTAAGCCATATAACCCTCTGCCCTCTACCATCAACCCTGCCCCTCTATCTCTCTCCCACTCCCTCTCTCTCTCTCTCTCAAGTCTCTAACTCAATCACTCCTATCTCTCTCCCCTCTACCCTTAACCCTCTACCCTATATCTCTCTCCCACTCCCTCCCTCCCTCTCTTTCACTAACTCCCTCTATCTATCTCCCTCTACCCTTAACCCTAAACTCTAAAACCTAAAATCTTAAACCCTCTACCCTCTACTCTCTCTCTCTCTCCAGCCTCTCCCTCCTATCCCCTCTCCCTCTCTCAAGTCTCTCTCTCTCACTCACTCCCTCTATATCTCTCCCTCTCCCCTTAACCCTTAACCCTTAAACCCCATATCCTCTATCTCTCCCACTCCCTCTCTCTCTCCCTCAAGTCTCCCTCATACCCCCTATCCCTCTCTTAGTCACTCCCTCTATCTCTCTTCCCTCTACCCTTAACCCTTAAACCCTTTACCATTAAACCTCTACCCTCTCTCTCTCTCTCGCTCTCCCTCCTTCCCCCTCTCCCTCTCTCAAGTCTCTCTCTTAGAGTGACTCCCCATATGTCTCTCCCATCTACCCTATCTTCCCCAAAATGGACTCGCATCTTGTTTCATAAACAATACATATCCCATTGGAATTTTTTTTTGTCAAAGTATGAACTACAAAGGCAAAGGATTAGGCCTTTATTAACAAGGTATCCTTGAACCTCTTTATATCCAAGAAAATTCAAATTATAATGGCCTTGGTTATTGTATAGTCATAAAATTGAACCGCTTGCAATTTCACATATATTCTTGCATCTACTTTAGTGTTCGCTCCCTTAGCATCTTGAGTAGGATCATTTTAGCCCCATCCATCAATGTTTCTCCCCTCTCATGATGATCTAGTACCCCTTTTCAATAGCTATCCTCACATGTCAACTTTACATCAACCTTTGTGCCTTTCACATTCACATCATTTTTAGTGTGACATATTTGAACACTAGTGCACTACGCAGACATCTGTATGCCATGCTAGCATCCTACGATGCTTCAAGGTTCAAATGACCATTTTTTTGCATGTTTTCCACTTGTCACCTCCTTTGGTTAGTGGAAATGGCTCAAAATGCCCTGAAATGGCTTAGGAAGCTTCTTTTCTCTCTTTAAAAGTCATCCTTTCATCTCATTTAGCTCTCTAGAACACTTCTAGCATCATTATAACTTATCTCTAACTTTGGCTCTAGCCTCCTCTCTCCAACTCCTACTTGCACAACTCTATATAGCTTTCTACACTAGCATTCTTACATTTTCTCAAGCTTTTACTACACCCTTTGCAACATTCTTGGCTCTTGCAACTTCATCTCCCTTATCTCATACTTATGAGCATATTGGGATTCCATATCTCCTATCTACTAAATTTCTAATTTGTGATACGGGTTCTCCTCCTTAAGAAAGGATTTCTTTTATCACCTCTTTTGTGATACAGTTTCTCCTCCTCAAGCGGGGATTTCCTTTATCACTCATACTTAGTTGTGTAGGTTCTACTCTTGAGTGGGTTTTTCTTTGACAACATGCTTTGTTCATTTCTCTCTTTCTCTATCTTCTTGGTTGTTCGTGGAGGTGGGAACACCAAAACAGGGGTTTGACTTCAAGGAAAACCCCTATACAGCCCCAACACTTTCTTTAGATATCATTCATGTGGGTATTGAAGACATTCATTTGTTGGAGGCTTCATCACTTGCATGGTTGTAATAATTTCCTTTCTTCCTCTTATCTTTATTAGTTCTACTTCACTCTATTTCAATTTTGTTACTTTCTTGCATTCTAAGGTTCTTAGCAATCAGAGTAGAAGTAGTCACCTTATATTCTCTATGATAAACTTTCTTTCTGGTCTGTATGAAATTACAACACACCTCTGAGACACCAATGTGCCACGCTATCATCTATATTTCATTCTTTCCTCCTTTGATCAAGAGATTGCCAGTTTGTCTATAAAATCATCATGACTTGTTCTTTATGATTTTAGAACTCTTGCATTGGTTCCAAGCTAGTTTAGGGTAGTTCACCCTGTGAGGCTCTCTGAATGAAGAGAACTTGTGAGTAGTGAATCCCCCTTCTCTACAGTTATACACTTCATGCTCAATACATTGGTACCCATTGTAAGTCTGGATTCCATCAAAATAAACCTAAGTATCCTAGCCCATCAAACCTTCCATCCATCCTTGGTCCTTATCAACCAAACCTTACTCCATCAACCCTTCCATCCATATTCAGGCCCTACATCCCTCCATGTCTTATTCATCATAAACAACAAAAGCAAACATCCTTGATGCCCTCTCAAAATTCTACCTACATTAACCTATCCATAATACCTCTATATCATTCATCTCCATGCAACTATCCCATTCCTCTTGGAAGTAATTTGGGTGCCAAATGTCAAAAGCTTCCATATCAAAATCCACATATATCAAAGGATCAACATGTCTCCTCAAAGCGACATGCAAAAATAAAAGAAAATATGATCCAAATTCAAAAGGAAAATCCAAAAGGCCACAAAGGCCCATCAAGTCAAAAGGAAATAGTCCTAAAGGCACAAAGGCCCACAAAGAAAAAATAAAAATTTCAAAGGCCACAAAGTCCCATAAAGCAAAAAAGGAAAATCTCAAAGGCCACAAAGTCCCATGAATCAAAAATCAAAGTCAAAAGCTATGTGGATTCGTAAAAGTCTCGTAGAAGCAACAAAATGTAAATTGGCATTCAAAATTTCTTATCCAAAAACTTCATCTAATTCTAAATATCCTTTATCACCACCATCCATTTTTGGTCCTTATATCCTGAAATCCTCATCCACTCCTCTATCTAAATCTCTAAATTCAAAAACCACTCCTCTTTCATCACACCACCACCCTTCAAGGTGTGTGCCAATGTTGATCTTCCTAGCCTTTCCATCTATCCATCGACAAATCTTCCTACCTCCTATCCATTACCAAAAATCCATCCCCCATTATCCTCCTTTAATACAAACCTTTGCATAAGTCCTTAGCTTCTTCCATCATGCCAAAATTTATGACCCTAATCCTCGTTGCCATGATTTATTAGAGCACATATTCGAAGGATAGTATCCATAAAACTTGATGCTTGACTCATCCCTTCATCTTCCTATCATGTACATATTATCTTCCATGTTCATTTATCCCTATCCATATCCTATCTTCCATATTCCTCTTGCACATTACACTTGGGGGAAAGTTCCATCCATCCTGTCATCAGTATCCATTATCCTATTTACATTCATCCTTTACCTTTCCACCTTTGATCTTGAAAAATTTAAGGATCTTCTTGAACATCGTACATCTTATTCTATACACTTTATCCATGTCTTCCATAACACATCCTTTACCTTATCCATATTCCATCATTCTATCTAAATACATCCTTTCTTGCCTTCCTTTGTCTTGATGAGGAATATGGGAAAAATACTTAGGCATTTGGGTCCATATCTTATCTAGTCGGTCTTGATCATCATATTAATTAGCCTTATCCTTGCATTCTTCCATAAAAAAATTCCTAAGAAATCATAAAATGTCTTGAAAAAATCTCTAAAAATCATAAAATGTCCTAAAAATTCCAAAAAAATTAAATATTCTAAAAATTGAAAATATCAAAATATCCCAAAATATATTAAAAATTGGAAAAAGGTCCTAAAAAAGACAAAAAACTCAAATATCCAACAAAAATCCAAGCAATAAAATCAATCCATCCAATCACTTCTAATTTCATCTAATTAATCCATCACCTCAATCCAATCATCCAACCATTCAACCAATCAATCATCTTCATCCATACATTAAATCATCTTTAATCATTCTAAGCAGTAATCCAAATGCAATTCAATCCTTAATCCATACCAATTGATTCAATCAAATAAGTCAAATGATCTAGTCACATCAATGGTCTTGATCCTAATCTTGTTGTAAACCAAATCAATCAACTAGTTAATCAATCGGTCAATCAATCATCCTTGTGTTGATCTAGGGATATATCATTCCCTACAATGAGAACACTATCATCATCATCAATGAATCAATTAATCAATGGTTTATAGCTTGACAGGGGCAACACCTTGTTTTTTTTTTAATCATTTGTGCATTCTTGCTTACTTTCTTGTTTCTATTATCATTTTATCTTGCATTTATATGAAATCTATATCATTCCAGCTAATATTCATATCTTGTGTATGTTGGAATATTTTTTTGCACTATCCTTTGCATCTAAGGTCAGATCATACCTTTTGTGCATTGGGACTTTAATGCTCTAAGTTTACTTCCTCTTATGTTTAGATAAGGTTGCATTATTCTTGGACACAAGACACATCATCACCTTGGTCCTTGTACCTTGGTGCATAATCTCTAGTGCTATATCCAACATCATGGTTGTTCACTTTCTTGCAACATAACATATCATTCATCTCTTTCATCCACTTCCTATCTTGCATCATTCATCTTGTCCCTCCTTATCATTTCATTTTGATAGCATACCCGTGTTCTTCCAGCCCACCTATCCTCTCAAGGGGGTATCATCATCATATCCTATCCCTTTCCCCATCTCACCATCATAATTATTTTATCTTTCCTTCATCATCCATTTTCTTTTGTCCACACCTTAGCTTTTGATGTCAATTAGGGGAGGTCCATAATCCAAACAACACAATTATCAAATAGAAATAATTTTCAAGTCAGAAATCTTCAATTCACCTTAACACATCAAACCTTGACTATCCCTTGTAGTATTGCCTCCTAAATGAATTTGGTATATCTTTTATAGAAGGTCCTCTCAAAGCAGGACCAACACCTTTTCAAAGACCCATTAGGGTAGACAACAACATACCACAAAATCTCCTTAGGTCATTTTGGACCATCATAATGAAATCAGGCTTCCTACACTAAACCAATTGAGCAATTATGTCACTTTTCCAAAGGAACTTCTCTCAAAAGAACTTCCCAACCTAAAAACTTGATGGGGAAACAATAACTAGACAACCAAACTACCAATTCCACAATTTATTTTGAGAAACACACTTACCAAGAAACCATATTAGGAAACCCTCAAATTTGACAATTCACAAGGGGGTTTAATGGAAAACACTATTCCCAACCTTCTCATAGTCTAAAATATCCTCAAACACATCTAATAATTTCTGCACAAGCTTAATCTAACATTAGAATTTTCTGCCCCCAAGATTCACAACCAATTCCATGTTCAAACCTCTCAATTTCACCCAAAAACCCCAAAAAGCCAACTAGGGCATCACATTGACTCAACCAATCGACCTCCCCTACTTCCCAAACTCTACCAAACCCCCAAACCTAACATAAAGGACCCATTCCACTTAAAAAAAGCAACTACAGAAGGTGGAATGGGTTGGTTTGCATTTTTTACATTCAAAACCCTTAAAAATGGAGTTCCCTAAATCACCTTTAGAAAATTAGCCTTTAATCACTCAAAAATCAATGGTTTTCAATCCCGCAAAGGAAAAAATAGCCTTAAGAAGTTTCTCCACTAGAATCAAGTCACTTCAAGCCTTGAACTTCCTATACAGGAAAATTATTTGGCCTATAACAACAAATTTAAGAGGAAAATACAATATTTTATAGAAACAGAGTGCTTTATTTTATATTCTTTCACAAATTCATTAACTAAAAACTAATAAAACTACCCAAAATTGTCCCTTGAATGATATGACTGTTGGGCTTCTACCAACTTGCAAAATTTGCAACTTTACAACATTTTCAATATGACAACATTTCACCTTTTGAAAATTTTAACTTGCAAATACCTAGTAACCCCTAACAAGACTCTGTACAACATAAAATGGTCTAATTGACCTTATTCAATGAGAAAATGACTCAACACCCTAAATCCTACTGAACAATAACCTTGTATGACAAAATTTTCTCAAATGTGCCCCTGCACCATACACCCCACCTTGATATTTTTCCAAGTCTCTTGGAAATGATGTTGCAACCTGCTCACCTTTGAACATTCAATGCTTCTAACCTTATTGAACTCTTCCATCAGGTACACCTTTCCCTTGGTTCACATTGTGCTTGGATTTCTTACGCTTGTCACTGCTTGAATCATGCTTCATTCTTAAACATTGATATGTGGGATTTCCTTCAACCTTTTCATCATCACACACTGATATTATACATGCTTTCACTTTTGCACACAAATCCTTACCAACTTCCCTTTTTTCCACTTTTGTTTCATGCTTTGACTTCCACCAAATACACTTCTTGACTTCATTTTTTTCTCATCCGACCTGCAAACATCTGCACCCTCAAAATTAGGAATCTCTGTCCTCAAAATTATTGTCCCATCAGTCCTATAAACCCCTATTTTGTCATTACATGTTTGTCTTTTCATCCCCTTTCCTATCAATGGACAATTGACTGCCCCAACTATGATTTCTTCATGTTTTTATTTCCTTTCTACATGCAATTCACCCTTATTATTCATTGTATCAAACTAAGACACTAATCCATCCTCTTTTCCCTTCAACATGGAAGCATCCTTCACATCAACTAACTGCATATTGTCTTTATTTCTTCTATCTATTGTCCCAACACTGTCAAGCCTTGAAATGGCTACCAAACCCATACTCTTGTCTTCCTCTATGCTCATAGACTCTTTCTTTCTAATCATGATGATCATACCTTGTTCCTTAGTTTCTTCAACTCACAGAGTTAATGTGAATGTATTCCCATCTTTCTCAATAGTATAGGTATTTTGTCTCCTATCATAAATTATAGACCCATCAAATTGCCAGGGCCTTCCAAGTAACACATGGCAACAAATCATAGGAAAAATATCACAAAGAACCTTGTCTCTATATCTACCAATTTGGAACTCAACTGAAGCTCGTTCATTTACCACAATGGACTAATTATCACTTACTAAAGATACTTTATATGGTGTTTCCCTAGGTACTCTTTCCAATTTTAGTTTGTTTACCATTTCACTAGACACCATATTGTCAATACATCCTGAATCTACTATCAACTTACATACCCTATTTTTGCATTTACAAGTTGTCCTAAATAATTCTCATCTTTGAATTAGCTCCTTCTCCTTGGATATATTAAATATTTGTCTCTTCATCATCAAACTTTCCCCAACTTCTAGAGCACGACTATTGGAATTTGTACTCTCACCTTCATTTTCTTGGACAATTTGAGCTCTTTTTTCACTTTTCCTTTCTCCACCACTTGATGTGGCTACAAATTTTTTAGGGAATTTGTAGGATGGATGACCAAACTCATTGCAATTGAAGAACCTACCAGAAAATTGGTTTGAACTTCTTCCTACTCCAAATCTATCTCTTGAACCTCTAAAGCCACCTCTAAAATCTACAGTTTGTTCTTCTCTTTTATGTGCCTCATCTTGACCCTCACTTGTTTGTCTTGAAGAAGGATATGCAATTCTTCCCATTTTAGTGTTTCCTTTGCCTCTAATTATCTTCTCTTGCCTTTTTTTTAACTTTTTCCTCATCCTTTAGTGCCATTTGATAACATTCTTCAACACTTGTTGGATTTGTCAAAGCTAATTTATCCTAAATATTCAATCTCAAACCACCCAAGTACCTAGCTATCTTTTCATCCTCATTCTCATTATGGTTAGATCTCATAATTAACTTATATAATTCCTCATTGTATGTTTTTACATCCATTTCTTTTTTCCTTAGACTTTGTAACTTCCTAAGCATCTATATTTCATAATCAAAAGGGAGAAATTGGCTACCATCTTGTCCCATGATACAATCTTGGATTTTCCTCTCTTTCTTCTCTTGGACTGCTCATAGTCCCACCACAAAAGTGCATGACCTTTTAGCTTTGTATTTACAATTTTGACTCTTTTTTCTCATGAATGTCTTCACACTCGAAGTAGTTATCCAAAGATGCTATCCAATCTAATAACTCTTCTTCATTCAGGTTCCCACAAAAATTTTGAACATCAATCTTTACCTTATGCTTGTCACTCTTGACTTCCCTTAACAAGTTTTCCATTCTTTGATCTTTTGGATCTAATTCTTCATCTACATCTTCAAACTCTTCTTCCTCTTCTTCATCTGAATCACTTTCAACCTCGTCTCTTCTCTTGCTTGTTTCCAAGGCTGCCAACCTTTCCTTCAATTCTCTGATTTCCCTAACATACTTATCCTTCAAATCACTCATCTTCTTTTCCATATTATTTCCTTTTGTAGGCATCTTGACAATATATGTTTTTTTCACCTTCCACTCTTTCTTCTACAAACTGCAATCTTCTTCCTTAGAGATATGGTCTCTTTTCGCTTATACCAATTAATTTCAATCAAGGCAGGTCCACAAACCAAACACCACAATATCAAATAGAAAAAACAACTTCCAAGTCACAAATCTTCAAATTCACCTTAACACATCAAACCTTCACAATCCCTTGTAGTACTACCTCCTTAATGAATAGGGCATATCTTTTAGAGAAGGTCCTCTCAAATCAGGATCAACACCTTTTCAAAGACCCATTAGAGAACAAAACAACATACCACAAAATATCCTTAGGTCACTTTGGACCATCATCATGAAATTGGGCTTCCTATGCTGAACCAATTAACCAATTAGGTCACTTTTCCAAAGGAACTTCTCTCAAAACTAATTCTCAACCTAAAAACTTGGTGGGGAAGCACTAACCAGACACCATATCAGGAAACCCTCAATTTTGACAATTCACAAGAGGGTTGAATGGAAAACCCTATTCCAAACCTTCAAAAACTATAAAAAATCCTCAAACACATCTAATAATGCCTTCACAGTCTTAATATAATGTTAGAATTTGATTCCCCCAAGATTCACTACCAATTTCATGTTCAAACCTTTGAATTTCACCCAAAAACCCCAAAAATTCCAACTAGGGCATCACATTGACTCAACCAATTGACCTCCCCTACCTCCCAAACTCTTCCAAACCCATAAACCTAATATAAGGGACCTTTTCCACTCATAAAAAATAGTTATAGAAGGTGGAATGTGTTGGAATTTTGTGCCTCAATCCCACTAGCCTAAACCTCTGAGTGAGCAATTTTTATCTGACCACTGAAATGTTTGGCCAATCTGCTTAAGTGATCATAAATTTTCTATGTGATCAATGTGGTAGCCTGATCTGAGTTCTCCTTGTGAAGTTCCTTCATGACCATATCGGTGAGACATTTAGTATGTCTTGGTGATGAAGGTTGTCAGTATGACCTGAACTATCAGTGCAAGTTTCTTAACTCCTTCCGACAATAGAAGTCTAGCCAACGTCAATGTGACCTTTGGTCTATCTTTCCAACATAAGTGGTCAGTGTGACTTCAACTATTGTTGTGAGATTCCAATTTGTTGTTGATAGTGGTTCTTTGGCCAATGGATCTAGACTTTGGTGTGACTCTAGCCGATGGTACTTGGTTAGGGTGACATGAAGGTTCTGAAAGAGTCTTAACAACAAAGCATGTCTGGTCAACGGTTCCTTCAATGTGACTCCTACCAATGAAATGTTTGATGGTCGTCAGTATGACCAAAACTATCATAATGAAATTCAAATCTCACAGTGATAGTGTTGGTCTAGCCGATGGGTTTTCTTTTTGTGCGACTCTTGTCGATGAGGTGTTTTGAGCTATAGCTGAGCGTGAGGTTGTTGGTGTGACTTGGGACTTCGGTGAAACCTTCTCTGATGCTTGTTCTCTTGTTGATAATGATGATCCAATGACAGTTGGTGCTCCTATTGATTGTCGAGATTAGTATGGCCAATGGTCTGTATCGTGGTGACTTAGGCTGACAAGATGGTTCGAAAGGTGTGTGAGCTTAATGACATCGGGGACACCTGTGCATTCGATGTGACATTATGATCTCCTGCCAATTGGCATTGTCTTGCCAATAGGCCTAGTCAAGATGTTAGGATGATGAAGACATCAAGGAGACTTTAGAGTTTAGTGTGTCCTTCATGACTATGACCAATAGAACAATTCAAGCCAATGGAAGTGAAGGTGGACTCATTTGAATGAATGATAATTTTGCTGACCTGCTAATGTGTCAATTGTTCATTGAGGAAATTGTTCATTGTCCAAGTTTGTTTGACAGTTGCCCTACTAAATGGTTCTAGATTGAAATAAGAATTGGTTGTTCAAAATCATTTGCAAGGGTCGAGTGTCATGAGGAAGGATGATGCCATGAGGTTGAGATAGGAGAGAGAGAGTTAAAGGCTGGAGTAGGAGAAGGAAATTCTATTATGAAGGTGATAACTCATCCTATCCCTCTTTGTGGATCGAATGTGAAACCTCCCTCTATGTGAATTTTCTCTCTATGTTGTGAGAGAGTTTTGTAATAGAGTGAGGATTGTAAATACTTGAGAGGTTGATCAGAGGTCCATGAGAGAGAGGATCTGCACTGTGTGTTGTATGACAGTATTGTAATAGTGTGAAGATTGTATAAAGGTTATGTTGTCTAGTTTGTCTCCAGATGGAACAAGATGTAAACATTGTGAAAGGTCTATGAGCCTAAGATTGTATTGTAAATCTTTTTGTTTCTGAATAATACAATGGTTCAAATCATTTGGAGGGTGAGGTTTTTTACCCAAAAGTATTTTCCCCATGTAAATCTATGTGTTATGTTTCATGTTTATTGGTTAGAATATGTTTATGCTTGTTGTTGAAACTATATTTGTAGGGGTTTCTCTCAAAAGGGTTAATGTGCGAAATGCATTGTGTCTGATTCCACTTTGTGGCACAATTATACATGTCTTTGAGGCGATCTAATGAAATTAAAAGTTACCAAAGGAACTACTCTTCTTGGAGGTTTCTCTGAGATGATCAAAATTTCCCAACAAGTGGTATCAGAGCTTGGTTCTGGGATTTTCTTGCATGTGCAAGTGTGTGAGTTACATGTACTTGCATTGAATCACATGTGGCTTGCATGTAAGATTTCTTGGTATTTATGGTTTTGGGTATTTCTCCTGTGGAGATTTCTTAGTCTATCAGGCTTGAGGAAAACTAGAAGAATTGTCTGATACATTGATCCTTTGGTGAGTGGAAGTCTTGTGGTATTAAGAGATAACATGCAACATGAAGGGTGGTGAAGGTGGATAAAAAGGAGTTGGTCACATTGAATTGTAGTGATCTGAGTCTCCTAGTTGGTAGTTGTATAACCCTGATGCATGAGGTGGAATTTTCTACTTCATGGTTGTGTTGCAGTAAAGCTTTCATATTGGGTGACCCATTGAGAGGCTCCTTGGTGATATGGAGAAGCTCAAGTTTTTTCTCAGCCACTGAAGAGAGTACTTATGTTGAGTGGTGTTTCCTAGTGTTGGAAGGAATTTTTTTTTATTAACCTCAAATGTCTGAAGGCTATGGAGTTAATCATTAGATGATTTGAAAGCTTATGAAATATCAGATCTATTTCTTAGATGCATGTGCATATTGCTGGTTTTGGAGTTGGTTTGAAATAGGCCTGGAGTTCCTCAACTATTCTTCCTTTTAAGGGTGTGTTGTACTTGCATGTTCTATGATTTTTTGTAGGTTTTACATGGTAAAGAAAAAAAATTATTTGCTTGATGGATTCCTATACTATGGTGCTCATTGTGGACATGTTTGGGAAATTAGATTTGGGCATGATCTGGTGTTGGAGTCTTGGTGTCTACATGGTTATCTTCTTTGATGTATTGGTTTATGATTATGAGTGTGATAATGAGTTTGCATGTTTCAGTGACTGGATCTATGAGTTATGCAAGTGTGTGGGTTGGCCACTCATTCATTTGAAATGGGATGACTCAAATGTGGACTGTCTATATCCACTAGGTTTGATTTATTGATGTTGCCGATTTCATTAGTTGGTCTTGTCTGTGGTCATTTGTGCACTGGTATGTTGTTTCAGGATTGAGAGGATGGATGATAAGTGAGTCCACAGATAGCTTTTTATGGGAATCATGTAGGGTGATCCCATAATATGGTTTACAATTTTTGGCCAAACTGGACACTGAACTGATTTTTTCTAACTAAATCTTCACTTTCGGGCACCTATGGCGGCTAAACTATGAGGAATTTGAAGATGATGCAAACTAGTGATTTGCAACATTTTGTTTATAGATTCTAAATATATTTTTTTCAAAATTTTTGGAATCAAATTGCACTTCTATTTCCATCTCCCGCGAAAATTGATTTTTTCAGAAAACAACATTTTTAAAAAGTGACGCACACCGTATAACGCATAACTTTTTTTCCATGAAGGATAAAATTCTAATTCTTTCAAATTTAGATTTGTAACTCTGATATCTAAAGCTTCCACTTGGTTAGATAGTTTTATTGAACATTTTTACTTTAATCCAAGTTTCAAATTCAACGAATTACGAATTAGGACACAAGCATAACATTATAACCTGCGTAATTTTTTTTGTATATGTCAAAATTTTATTTTTATTTTTTGTTGGATCAAGGACTTCAATATCCTAGTGCTCATATTTTCAATTTTTTTTTATAATCTTCTATTTTTCCACATTTGAAGAACAAAGAAATTCATTTTTGATGAAAAACCTATGTTTAATAAAACTTAAGAAACAAATACATAACAAAACCAAAACATATTAAAATTATATTCATTGGATAGCTTGTTCTAAGGAATACCATAATCATTTTAAATAAATTTTAAATGAATTTATTTGATCCCCCAAATTCTAAATCAAAAGTGATTTTTTATGACATTTTGATAGGTGTAAAGGAGACACATTTATAGGTATGGTTTTAAAACTCTTGGGTTCTATCAAGGGTGTTTGATCCTAAGGTGATTTGATCAAACCCTCTTCGAAGATGGAATCCTTAAAATGGAACTTTTAAAGGCTTAAATCATTATATTTTCTAAAATGTGATTTATTGCGTCGTTCCTCTCGAGGAATTGTAAACCACTATTGGGACATCACCCTATAGCATGGTGAATCTCCTTACTTATGAGATCCTAGTTTCACTTGGGATAATTAGCAATACAAATATATGTTTTTAGACCTAGAAGTTCATTTATATTTTGGAGATTGGTGGTCATGATGCTTGAAAAGCTCAGTATCACTGTTTAGTGAGAGCTTTAGGGTATGTGGAGAATCATGATGGGCCAAAAAGTGGCAATATGATGGGTACGTGGCTGATGACTTTTTTAAACACAAAATTGATGAAACGAAAAGGGTTTTTAAAGGAGATTCTCAGCTTTCCAGAAATATAAATTATGCTTTAGTTTGAATTTAATAATTAATTATTATTCATTTTCTATTCCAAATTACGACTAAAGTCCTGATTGATAGATTGATTGAAAAACATCTATAACTTTCAAAGCGGTAACACATTTTGAATCCAAAACATGTGTCACATTCTATGCTTCGTATACTCTAGGATTAAAAAAATAAAAAAGAATTTCATGAATTTTTTACCAAGTTAAGGTGGTCAGACATACACATTTTTTATATTTTTTAAAATTTGTCATAAAAAATTCATAATTAATTATTTACTTGGAAAAAAATTACAAAATAATATGGATCACATTGGGACATGAGTCCTCTACTTATATCTAAAATATTATAAAAAAATATTATCATGTTATTGTGGTTAGGGTGGTCAGACAGACACCTACTTCTTATTTTTTCCCTGAAATTCAAGTACTACTGCATTGAAATTTCAAAGTTTCACCAACTAGATTTTTTTTTTTTAAACCTAGTAGTTTAGAAACTACATTCAATTTGCTACAGATTCTATTCTTACATATTTTTGAAATAAGATAGATAAATTATTCAAATTTTTATGTAAATTTGCCTAACTCTAATTTTTCTGATTTTTTTGCCACTTAAGGGCCTATTTTTTCCATGATGATCCTGCACATACCCTTTAGCAATTATTGGAAATTCATCACTATGTGGTGAATAATCTTCTTTAGTGTTGTAGATGTTTCTAGGAGGAATTATTTGATCTTGTTGCTGCATAAGGGTTCTTTTGCATTTGCAAGGACACTATTTGAGGATTTGCAATGTCTTGGATCCATGAAGGATGTCTGGAGTCTTTGGATAAGGTGTTGGTGGTGCTTGATAGGTGATGTTGGTTTAGAGTATGTTGCTATTATGTCATGATATACTCTTAATTCTAGTTTGGAGTTTTGGCATGATGCATTTCTCTTGAGACCATGGTATGTTCACTTGGAGCATGGGATCTCCTAAGGGGGATGGTAAGATCGTGTTGTCATGATAATTTCCTAATTCAGATGATTGGAGCTTTGACAATGTTCTGCTAATTCTTTTTGTATTGGGTGCTTTTATCATTTGCCTAATACTTCATGATAGTGTAGTGATGCATTTGGAGTTTGGTATTAGATGATTGTTTGCTAGTACTCATGGATACATGGAGAATGAGGCGAGGTTGTATTTGATGGTTTCTCTTGATGATATTTCAACAGAAAGTTCAAGAAGCCTACACCTTGATTGGACATGATTTCAACAAAGATCTATGTTGAGATTGCTCTTGTATTAGTCATGATGACTTGCATATCTTGGAGGAGCATTCTCATTCCCCACTCTTGTCTACTCGATAGTTTATTACTTGAGAGGTATTGCCCATTGTTTGTCTTAGGTAATTTATGATTTCTTTCTTTGACATGGATCTTGAGCTATTGTTAGATGGTATGGAGGATTCATTGTGAGAGATGGATAGCATGTTTATCTCCTTGGGTTTGTATTTTCATCTATTATGGTCATAGGGGATTGTAGTTGGCTAATTTCCTGAGATGGGAAATGGATTAGTTTGATCTTCTTTAAGAATCTTACATTCATATGGTTGGATGTTGTTAAGGCTTTCCTATTGGGGATGTAAATATCTTAATTGACACAGTTGGCATTTAGAGGTGTATGTAGGAGGACTTTCTATAGGTTCATGATGTGCAGAGGTTCTCTCTTTGGTCTTGGTTCTCTTCCTGGATGTTTGGTTTCACATTACATTAGTTTGAGGTTGTTCACTATCTATTCCCTTTATTGGCTGTGTACAGAACTTGGGGGAGCTATGAAGACTTGTTGTGAGAGTTTTATTTACATGTTGTGCATATCATTGTGGATGGTTCCTTGAAACTACATGTTTACACTCTTTATGTAATTTTGTTAGTAGACTTGGTATTCCTTTGTGATGTGCCTTATTTCTAGAATGTTAACAAAGTGATGCGTTGAATGAGCTTATTCTAGTTTGCATTCGTCTGGAAATTACCCATGTAGTGGGAGTTCCTAGTTGTGCTTTGTCTTTTTTGACCAATTGGCACATGGAGCTTGTTTCTCTCATTTATGGGTGGATATGTTGGTGGAATGAGTTTGTTGTTATGGATACCTCCTAGGTATGGTTGATTGAATGTTC
>VDFB02379711.1:232857628-232879139 GCA_007258455.2 Sequoia sempervirens | reverse complement strand
TAACATTCCTAATCATGACCAAAAAATGCACACATTGTCTAAACATGAAGCTTCCAATCATTCCACCATACCCATGGATTCAAAAGAAAAAAATTCAATTCCTCTACCTATAAAGTAAAAAATCCTAAGGACCCTCATGCCTTAGTACATCAATACAAATAATCAAAGAAAAATACATCGGAAAAGTTATATAAGCCTATACCTCCAAAAATAAAGTCCAAAACTAAATTGGTTTGGGTCCCTAAGAAAAAGGAAATAAATTCAAATGGGGCATCTACATCACAAAAATCCCAGCCATCCACTTCCACCTCACATTCCAATTCTATTCAAAAATTACAAAAATCCTACAAGCTAAACAAAAATCATAAAAATATTAAGTCTATGTGGGTACCTAAATCACTTCATCCACCATCTCTTGAGCAAGCATCTCCATTGCTTCCTACACCCCATCCACATCAAAATATTCAACATTTATCACAATGTGTGCAACCATTGGTCATGGTTCCCTTCCATTTCACATCAATTCCACATACCTCCATCTCCTCACTCTTCACTCATTATCCTACATATCTCCCCCACCACCTTCCTATGGTCCATGATTTTGGCTAAGCCTCCCCATTCATATTTTGCATAAGTCCCATATAATCCCTATAATCTTCCCTACATAATTCGTATCATAATCCACATCATAATCCATCATCTACCTACTCCATCTCCCTTTCATGTCATCCCTTATCAGCATCTATGAGTATAATGACATTTGACATGGTCCATGTGATTACATCCATCTCTAGTGGGACTATCGCCTTTCATGGAACTAGACACTTGATTCCCTCCTTTCCATATTCCCCTTCTCCTATCCAACAAGTCAAAAAAGTAAAACAAAATGTCAAAAAATGTAAAAAAAAAGTTAAAAAATAAATTTAAAAAAAGGTTAAAAAAAAGAGAAAACAAAAAGTACAGAGAAATCCCTTCGTCCAATGGCGAAAACCTAGTAAACAGGTGCCCTAGATAAGTGCCATGATGAAAACCTGGAAAGTAGGCATCATGTGTAGGTTGATCTTCTATGTCACTTACACTTGGGGGCACAATGTCTTATCTATCCAACCTATCATTTTCATGTCATATCTTTTCCATCCTACCTACCATCTTAGCCACCATACATACCTATCATATTGAGTCCACTTATCCACCCTTCTCCTTTTGATCTTGATGAAGATATAGGGGTGAAGTGTTGAAACATGTTTTTACTATCTCTTGACATACCTCATCATTTCCAACCAATCCTATCATTATTCTATTGTCATAAGCTTTGTCATGAAAAATCCTAAGTCTACTACCTAGAATGGGTCATGTTACTCCTATGTGACATAGTCTTTGGAGATCACATCCTTTCTCTCATATGATGAATACATCCATTCCATCCATCCATCTGTCATAGGCCTTCTACTCCTTATCCTATCACCCACCCTTTCATCCATTATCACCTATCTATCCTACATCCACCTAGACTTGGTCCCCCCTGTCATTGGTATCTATCACAAAGGCTACCCAAATTTTAATCCATTGACATTTCAAAACATTTCAAAAATCCAAAAAAATAAAAACATTTTAAAAATCCAAAAATCCAAAAAATCAAAATTTCAAAATCAAAATCAAAACATTTCAAAAAGACAAAAAAAATTTCAAATAGCTAACAAAAATCCAAGCAATAAAATCAAACCAAATCACTTATTCCAATCAATTCTTCAAAACAATTCAATGTATCAATTTTCAACTTCTTCAAATCAAATCATCTTTAGTCATTCCAAGCAATAATCCAAATGCAAGTGAATCCTTAATTCATACCAATCGAGCTAATCAATCTTTCCAAATAATCCAATCACATCCTTTGGTATTGATCCTAATCTTGTTGTAAACCCAATCAATCAAAGTCAATAATTCAATTATCATCATCCTTGTGCTGATCTAGGGATATGTTATTCCCTGCAATGACAACACTATCATTATCAATCAAAGTCAATTAGTCAATTAATCAATCATCCTTGTGTTGATCTAGGGATATGTCGTTCCCTGCAATGACAACACTATCGTCATCAATAAATCAATCAATTAATAATTTGTTTATAACTTGACATGGGAAATACCTTGTTTGTTTTTGTATCATTTTTGCATGTTTGCTTGCTTGTGTGCATTATCATTTTTATCTTGCATTGGCATCCAATCCGAATTATTCTAGCTAATATTCATATCTTGTATCTAGAGAAGGTTGTATTACACTGGGGCACAAGACACATCATCACCTTGGTCCTTATACCTTGGTGCATCATGTCTAGTGTTACATCAAACATCATGGTTGTTCACTTTCTTGTAGCATAACATATTATTCATCTCCTTCATCCACCTCCTATCTTGCATCACTCATCTTGGCCCTCCTTATCATTTCATTTCAAGAGCATACCCGTGTTTGTCCAACCCGCCTATCCTCTCGAGGGGGGATTCATCATCCCATTCTTATTTCATCATCATCCTATCTTTCTATCATCATCCATTTTCCTCTATCCACACCTTACCTTCTTTGAAATGATGTTACTGAACACAAATCTCATCATCTCAAACATAATCTCAAAGAGGGGCAAAATGTAGACACTAAAAATTGTCCTAGACTTGTGATTTGTAAATTCTCCATCATTTCCTCTTTTGTCCTTGATAATCAAACAATTTGAATTATTTAATTATTTTCTAAAGTCATAATTCTTCTATTAATTAAATAATTTTAATTATTTAATTAATTCATTTTTTATCTTTATTCCTCCTTGATTAATTAAATAAATTCTTATTTATTTAATTTTTGTCCACTTTCCACTATAATTAAATAATTATTTTAATTATTTAATTATTCATTAGCCTCCTCTCTCATAAATTAAATAAAGTTTATTTATAATTTAATTTGGTCCACTCTCTTGAATTTTGAATTAAATAATTATTTAATTCAAAATGATTCATTTTGTCACATTCCTCTATAATTAAATAATTATTTTAATTATTTAATTATTCATTGGCCACCTAAATTAAATGATGTTTATTATTTAATTTCTCCTATCACCTCTTTATTTGTGCTAATCTTATCTTCCACATCAAATATTATCTCTTGACATCTCATTTAATCTTGGCCCTTAATTGAATTATCTTATAATTCAATCTCAACCCTTCATCCTTATCATTGCCCTAATTTTTCCCTAACCCTATTTCATACTACAACTTTCAATCTTGGCCATTGATTAAGACATCTTATTAACATCCAATCTTAACCATCAATCCAAATCAGACCTTTCCTATAAATCAACCCTTTCATAAGCCATTTCGGGGATTGATTCTTGAAGTATCCTTATGCTATCAAAATCATTCTTGAATCATTCATCCATTTCTATCTATCATCTCCATCTTAATGTTAGGCTGCAAAATTGAGCAACTAACATATCAAATCAATCGAATAATTCATCTAGATTATTGTGTCTATTTGAGGTATTGAATATTTTGATTTGGTAATGCATGCTATTTGTTTTATCATTTTTATTTTATCCAAATTTTTCATATACAATTTTTATTTTTATTTTTTCTCTTGTGTTTTCCTTTTGGGGATAATGCAAGGAATTGAGACATTCATGTCTCCTTCATGTTGACTCAAAAGTTTTTCCTTTTTTTCTCCTTTTATTTTTTATTTTTCTTGTGTTTTACTTTTGGGGATGATGCAAGGCATCAAGACACCTTATGTCTCTTCATGTTGACCCAAAGGTTTCTCTATATTTTCCTCTCTTTGTGTCATTCTTACTAATTACATTATTTATTTTAGGGAATGATGGGGATTCTGAACTCTCTAAAGCAACATTGACAAGAACATCCTAACCCCAAATTCATAGATCCCTTATGTGTTTGGTTTTTTCGTTTTGGGGGCAACCCCTCCCTTTTATTTTTCTCTCGCATGATGCAAGTTTACTTGCAAACATATGAGTTGGGGGCATGTGCAAGATCATGATGGGCCAAAAGTGGCGATATGATGGGTATGTGTGTAGGGGTATGTGGTGATGTTTTTTACCCAAAATTGATGAAACGAAAAGGGTTTTTAAAGGAGATTCTCAACTTTCCACTAGTATAAATTATGATTTACTTTGAATTTAATAAATAATTATTATTCATTTTCTATTTGAATTACGACTAAAGTCCTGATTGATAGGCTGATTGAAAAACATCTATTCTTTCAAACAATATCACATTTTTTGAATTCAAAACACACATAACATTCTATGCTTCACACAATATAGGATTAAAAAAACAATTGAATTTCATGAAGTTTTGACCAAGTTAAAGGTGGTCAACCATCGCAGCGTTTTTATTTTTTATAAAAGTTGTAATAAAAAAATCATGAAAATTAATTATTTACTTGGAAAAATTACTAAAAATATGCATCACATCACGGACATGAGTCCTCTATTTATATACAAAATATTATAAAAATATTATCATTTTATTTTGGTTAGGGTGGTGGGAACGGACACCTACTTCTTATTTTTCTTTGAAATTTTGGTACTACTACATTGAAATTCCAAATTTTTCACAAATAGGATTTTTTTAAAAATAAAGCCTGAGTAGTTTAGAAACTACATTCAATTTTCTCTGATTCTATTCTTACATATTTTTGAAATAATATAGATAACTTATTCAAATTTTTACGCTAATTTTTCTAACTCTAATTTTTTTGTTTTTTTGCCACTTAAGGGCTTGTGTTTTCCATAATGATCCTACACATACCCTTGGCATAGGGCTTTCCAAATTGGATCCCATGTCTTCCTTCTTGTTTGCATTTTTCATTATCTACTTTAAAGTAATTGCTCACAGTATGGTGTGTAGCAATTCCTTTAAAGTGGGGGCATACATTGGCATTATTGTTTTGCATTTTTCCTTTTCTTGGTTCTTATTGTAGCCTTCTTACTTCATAAGACGTGTTTGGGTATGTGTAGGATCATGATGGGGTAAAAAGTGGCAATATTATGGGTATTGTGGCTGATAATTTTTTTTTTACTCAAAATTGATGAAATGAAAAGGATTTTTAAAGGATATTTTCAAATTTCCACCAATATAAATCATGCTTTACTTTAAATTTAATAAGTAATTATAATTCATTTTCTATTCAAATTACGACTAAAGTCCTGATCGATAGACTGATTGGAAAAAATATATAGCTTTCAAATGGTATCACATTTTTTGAATCCAAAACATGTGTCACATTCTATGCTTCACATACTATAGGATTAAAAAAATAAAAATTGAATTTCATGAAGTTTTGACCAAGTTAAGGTGGTCAAACATACGAGTTTTTTATTTTTAAAATTTGTAATAAAAAATTCATAGTTAATTGTTACTTGGAAAAAATTACAAAATATGCATCACATCGGGACATGAGTCCTCTACTTATATCTAAAATATTTTCATTTTATTCTAGTTAGGGTGGTCAGACAGACACCTACTTTTTATTTTTTCCTTGAAATTTAAGTACGACTACATTGAAATTTCAAAATTTCACTAATATATATATATATAGTAAACAAACCTAGTTATTTAGAAACTACATTCAATTTTCTACAAATTCTATTCTTATATATTTTTGATATAATATAGATAACTTATTCAAATTTTTACTTCAAGTTTCCTAACTCTGATTTTTCTAAATTTTTTGCGACTTAAGGGCCCGTTTTTTGTATGATGATCCTGCACATACCCATTTGTAACTTTATGGATGACAATGGGTGTGATTTCCTTCATAAGAATGATATATATTAGCATATTACATTCCTCTTAGTGGGTTGATGCGATGCACTACATCCCCTAAGTTGTGAATCTTCTATTCTTTGATTGGTCCTCTCTTGGAGACAAGACACAATGTTCCCTAAGTTAAAAGACCTTGCATGAACTAAGTAAGAATCCTTTGAAAATTCATTGCATGTTTCATTTTTCATTTTTTATATGGCAACCTTACATAACATAGCTTGCATGCCTATGGATCATTGTGTCTGTTCATGAGCTCCAAGCATACAAAGTTTTGCTTGTCTCGTGAAGTTTGAAAAGACAAATTTCTTTTTATGGATCTTTATTAAAGTTATTAGGGGGTATAACTTTGGTATGGTTGAGTAGAAGCCCATTTCGAGGCATGACTTTCCCCATAGCCACCTACATGTGTGTGAGTGCATACCAACCATGAGTGTATTTTTCTCACCTTTTAGGCCTTCTCACCTAGTGGACAACCATGAGTTCCTTCACCTCAGAGTGAGTATGTATTTTTTGGAAAAAGAAACTAGATCCAATCCACATCATGTTGGAAAAATAGTCGAAGCTTGATCCGATTATTTTCTTTTTCTCTTTTTCATCATTGGCATCATATGCTTGTGCCTTGCAATTGTTCTTGATATCATGCATGTTCCCTTTGTAGTTATGTTGGTTTATCATGATATCTTCATCCTAGGGGCTTGATCACCCCTGTTGATCATTGTTGTCCCATCTCGCTAGTATTGGTTCATGGGAACCGCTCTTGATTCACATTGGTCTACTTTAGTGTGTGTTTGAAGTAGGTCCATCCTCTGATTAAAGTGGTGGCTAAATGTTGACACTGAAAAAATAATCCTTCTATTTTTTCACTCTTTTGGGTCCTTCTTGTAATTTTGGCTTAATTGTACCTTGATTTAGTTCTATAATGTGGATAACACATTCATATTAGGTCTTGGTCCCTTGCGAACTAAAAGGGATTATTGTGGTACCTTACTTAAGTGTTTTAAAGTGTTGTAACACACTTTCACACTTTTCTAGGGTCTTGTTAATGTATTTCACCTAAATAACCTCTTTTTATCATTTACCAAGCCTTATTTAAAAATGTTGTAAAGTGTTGTGACAAAATTTCACATTTTTCTAGGTTTTTAATTAATAATTGGACCTTTCTTATGCTTTAATTGACCCTATTTTACATTTATAGGCCTTCAGTATATTTTTGAAAATAATCCCAATAAACATCATTTACAATATCTAAATTTTGAAATCCACTTAAAATGACTTAGGTGGGACCCATTCACCATTAGGAGGGAATGAGTCCCCTTTGGCATAAAATTCAAAATAACTTCAAATTTCTAGTGGGTTTTTATTTTCTAAGATCTAAGGTTAGCCTATGATGTATTTTTGGGAATTACGCATAATCACATATAAATATAAGGTTTTGCTACTCATTTCATGTCTACCTAATCTCCTAATCAATCAAACAAGAAATCAAGTGATCTAGCATTCAAGTATTTTGTTTACAAGATTATTCAAATGTTTTGGAGCTATTACTTTCATGTTTGCAACATTCTACTTCAAGGGTTTGGTGAGTTGTAGCATTGCTTTTTTTCATTCAACATTCTCTTTTCATATTTCATTTCATTTTCAAGGGTTTAATTACCAACTAGGGTTTTGACCAAGGAAAACCCCTCTTCACTAACCCCTCAATAATTTTCCCCTCTTTGCATGTGTTTTGCATTTTTAGGTTGTAGATTTTTCAAAGAGAAAGATTGGAAAAGTTGTCATCAAATTGTAAAAATCATTCAAAATTGTCAAAACCCTAGGAGAAGCTTGGAGAACACTTATAGGTTCAATTTGATAGTTTGAAACCTAGATCTAAACCAGGAGCAAAAGTGCAGGTTGAGGGCTACAAATTCCACTTTTGAATTTCCAGAAATCTGGAAGTGGATTGATTTTCCATTAGTGGTGAATGAGTCCCATTACCTAGGCCTAAACAAATATTCTATAGATCTGAGTACCCTTTTGTTTGAAACATGTTCCAACAGAGTTTTCCATAAAGTTGGACTAAGTCGCCTAGCTTGGTGTATGAGTCCTAGTTGGTATCAACAGTGAATTCTTTAGGATTTTAGAGCTCCTTTCCATCTCTTTCTAGTCTCTAGGTGCACACTTTCAATTTCATAAGTTTCTATTACAATTTAGTTACATTTCTAGGTCATTTTTCATATCACAGTGTGTTTTCAAACATCTTGCATTTTCTTAGCTTTGCATTAGTAGTTAATCTCTCTTATCAATTTCTAACCTTGAGGACAATCTCCTTTGATAGATTTCAATATCCTTTGCATTGGAATCTTAAGGGCTTGTTCTTGAGTGTGAGCATTGTGAAATCATATACCTCTTCCTTCATTCCCCTTTTGGTTTGAACAAGGAAGTTGTGAATTCTATTTCCATTGTCAACAGTGTCAAAAAAAGTAACCCATTTTCATGCTTATTATGTCAATTAATGATTAATGAT
The DNA here is from genome assembly GCA_007258455.2 of Sequoia sempervirens. NCBI lineage: Eukaryota > Viridiplantae > Streptophyta > Pinopsida > Cupressales > Cupressaceae > Sequoia > Sequoia sempervirens. Next base: position 232,870,807 of record VDFB02379711.1, on the reverse strand, counting down.
AAAATATACTTAATTATGCCTTATTTAGGGTGTTGTAAAGTGTTTTTTTTACATAAGTTCATACTAATCTATAGCTTTATCAATTAATTAATGTTAATTAGAGCTTAATTGTCTCATTCAATTCAAATTCAAGACTTAATTATTACATTTTTTGAGATAGAATCCCTACACTCATTAATAATATTGCATAACATTTAATTTGCCAAGGTTTGAGTCCTAAAAAATTGTGCTTGGACCCAGGTGGTGAATAGGTCCTCCTTACCAAGGACCCCCCTTTTTTAACATATTTGTGATGCGATTTTAGTAATATTTCACCTCCCCAAAGCTTGGTCCTAGAAAACTATAGTAGGACCCATTCACCCAAGGTGGTGAATGGGTCCTCCTTACTTATGACACCCTCTTTTGAACTTATTTGTGGCAGGATTTTAGTGATTTTAAATCCTAGATCTGTTGTCAGCCTGGGGTATTTGAATTTTAAGGTTAATTCCTAAATTGAGTACAAATATGAGGCTAATTCATATAGTTTCACCTAGAATTTTTATGTGACTTCATGAGATCATGAGCAAGAGCATTTTAAGGACATTCAAGGGTATATTATTGAAGTTTTATTGCAGTAATTTAAGCTCATATCATCATGTCAAAGGCATAGTCCATCAAGCATGTAATTGGTCTAATGTTGTTGATGTAACATTGAAGATCCAAGTTAAGCATTGTTTCATATCCAAATTAAAGATTGAGATCTACATTCTTCATGACAACTTCATGTTAGATTACAAATTTACATTCCAATACATCATCGAAGGTATCATTGTTCGTGTTTCATGTTTCATGTTTCATGTTCATGTTTTATTATTTCATCACAAGGTTTAATTACCCAAATGGGGTTTGACCAAGTAAAACCACTATTCCCTAACAATCATCAAGTTTTTCTCCTCTTTGATGCATGTTTGCATAATTTTTAGGTTAAAGATCAAATGGAGAACAAGATTGAAGCAAATTTGTCAAAGTTGAAAAGTTGTCATCTACATTGCAAGGTTATAGAAAGTTGTCTATATAATTCTTTTTACACTTCCAAGAGTTGGTCACCTGGGGGTCAGAAGTGTAGACATTGAAAGAAAAAACCTAGAAGTTAGTTTTCAAAAACCCTAACAAGGCCCCATTCTCCACGTTGGGTGAATGAGTCCTCAGTGAGCCATGAAAAAGCACATTTTGTGAGAGGTATGTAACATTTATCCCTTCAAAACTCTCCCTAAGGCTATAGGTTCAATTAGTTTTATGTTCAAGCTTCCAAATTCATTTTATATATCACAATTTGGAGTTTATATTCTATATTTAATCTTTCTCCCAAAGTCCTTGTTCAATTATTTTTGTCAGGACACTTTGCACAAGAACATGATAATTTGTGAATATTTTTGAGATGAGTTTTAAGTGTCCTCCGCTCATCTGACTTGCATGAAATAAGTTTTGTTTGATATCTCTATGTTTACTCTACTTAGATCTACTCTTACATTTCAGTTTTGAGTTGGCTTGATATTTTATTTCCATCTCCCAAAAGTGCATTCAGTCATATTTATCCATTTTATACACATAAGGGAAATTGCAAGATTCCTCAAAGAATTCACTCACCCAAGGATTGAAAGTGGATTTTAACTAAAGGGATCGCATTTCCAAGATGAAATAGAAGAATATTTAGGTTCATTACACTCATTTTTCCCTCTCTATTTATAGTATGTTTGGTAAAATATCCCAAATTTAGTATAAAACTCTATGTGTAGTGAACCCTAACTCATTTTATATGTTTCATTTTGGTGAACTTGACTTTTGAGCATTCTAATTTTTTATTTGGAGTGAATAATAAGGTAAATGGGAATTCTTTATGGCCTAGGTCATAGAACACCACACTTCTCCAATTGTCACTCAAATATGTCCTAGGGCTCTAAATTGGATTGACTATCAACCCAAAAGGTAAGTCAATTCTCAACAAGGAAGACCTTAGAGGAGGCTCTCTAAGCTTTGAGGGGTTCACCACCAAATAAAATCTTGGAAAAGACAATTTTTCATTCAACTCACAAAACCTAGTAATGCAAGCCAAATAATGAGTTCAAATGGCAAAATTGAGTACTAAAAAGTTTGGATGTATGTACCTAGGAAGTATGGAAATGTGATGAGGAATTTGGAAATGCAAAAATGTTGTTAGAATATGCCAAGGAGGGCTAAGACGCCTTTACTATTGTCTTAGTCCTGCTACTATTTTTTAGGGTAGATGCAAAATTTTTAGATGTTAGAAAAAAATCTGAAAGAATCTCTACAAAATACCACTTGGAGGACTAAGACACCCTTCTCATTGAATTTTTCTCATCTTGAATTTCTGAAATCTATGAATGTGATCCTGAGGCTCAAATTCTGCACTTCCTTCTTCTTGGATCTTAGGTTCTAAAATTTCTAGATCTTTCTTGTAGGTGAGTTTCCATGAAGATGACAAATTTGAAATGCAACTTTGCAAATTTTCACTCCAAATGATCTTCAACCTAAATCTACAAACACAAACATGCAAGAGAGGAAAAACTTGTTGATTTTTAGTAAATGGGGGTTTTCCTTGGTTGAACCCTTTGTTGGTAATTAAACCTTGGAATGAAATAGAATAATGAAGGGAAATGATGAATGAACAAATGAAATTGAATAATGAAGGGAACTAATGAATGAACAAAGTTCTATGTTGCAACTCACCAAACCCTTGTTATGAAATTTGTAAACTTGTGTGAAATGCCTAGCTTGAATGTGGATCTTGAATCAAAGGAATACTTGATAGATCTTGACATGAATTGCTTACTTGACTAAAAATTATACATCACAAATGTTAGCTGAAAAACACACATGATGCAAGAATATCCTTGATATGTTGCTTGAATCTAGATGATAGCTCAAAATGCTTGATGAATTTCTCTTGAATGCTCTTGTTAACTCAATTATGCTATTAGGAATGCTCTCACAAAAGTGTTATATTCTTGGATGATAAAATGAGTGAAATAACTTAGTATTTATACTTATCTATGCATAATATCCTAAAATTACTCCACCAGAAGTTGACATATGAATCGATTAGGTAAAGGAGGTTAAATATCACCAAGATTTGAAATTAAATTTCAAAAATAACGTAATGGGGACTAAGACCCCTAGGTTGTGTCTCAATCCAGAGGAATGAAACTTAGGGCACATACTCCAAAAAGGGGGCCCTTTAAGGCACATTTGAAAAGAGGGTCCCAAGAAATTTGAAAGACACCATAGGTGGAATCATAGTCCCAACCCAAAAATTAGGGACACACAACGAGAATCATTAAATTATCATTTCCCTTTTGATGTTTGTCGGGATTAGCCATAAAAAGATACAAATTATTAGGCTTTTGGATGCAAAATAGGACCAATTAAGACATAAATAACGATAAACAAAGCAAGGTGGGCCCAAAAAAGTGTGAAAATGCAAGGGTATGCATTTTCCTACACTACATTTAGCCCCCACTTTAGTGAGAGAATGAACTTGCTTCAAAATCACACTAAAGTAGCCAACCACATAATCAAGATGGGTTCAAATGTATGAATGCTAGTAAGATAGGATGACAGTAATTAAGAGGGTGACCAAGTCCCCAAGATCAAGATCTTATGGAAAACCAAAATAGGAACAAAGGAACACTCTTACAAATGACATATGAAGTCATAACTAGATCCCTAGTATACACCATCAAAGATTGAAAAAGAAGAAAAAGGAAAAGAAAAATGCAATGGGTCAAGATTCGAGTGGTTGTCCAACATGCTATGCACTATGTCTAGTTTTTTTGTCCAAAACAGGTTTACAAGTGGAACGTGATGTCCACTATGAAAACAAAATGCATGCTCACAAGGGCTAGTGAAGCTGGTTGTTCACTATGTGAGCCCCAAGAGGTCCATATCAAAGCCATACTCCCATTACTATGATAAGGAAAAAAAGAAAATGAATGCTCACAAGGGCCAATGAAGCTAGTTGTTCACTAGGTGAGCCCCAGGGGACCATATCAAAGCCATACCTCCATGAATTTAATAAGGCACAAAAATAAAATGCAATAGGAAAGAGGGATGTTCGAAGGGATTTTAATTAGTTTGTGTGAGATCTTAATCTTAGGGGACATCATTCCTATTGTCTCCAAGAGAGGGCCAATGAAAGGATAAAAGATTCACAACTTAGGGAATGTACTATGTCACATCACCACTAAGAGGAATGTAATATGCTAAGATAGATCAAGCTCGTGAAGGACATTACTCACAATGTCACTACAAAGAGAAAAAAACATTGCATGAATTAAGAAAATCATCAAGGAACATGAAATAATGCAAATAAAATCATTCCAAAATAATGCCAATGTATTCCCCTACTTTAAAGAAATTGCTAAACACCATGCTTTGAGAAATTACTTTAAAGTATCCAAAACATGAAAAGAAAAAAAGAGGAAAAGAGGGTTGCCCCCAAGAAATACATAAGGGATCTATGGATTAGGGGTTAGTATCTATCTTTTTTGCAATGATATTAGAGAGCTTAGAACTATCATAATTCCCCAAATACACATAGAACGAGAAGAATGACACAAAGAGAGTGAAAACAAAGAAAAACCTTTTGGGTCAACTTGAAAGAGACATAGGGTTTCCCAATTCCTTGCATCATACCCAAAAGAAAAACATAGACAAAAATGAAAGGAAAATAAAAGATAATGAAAAATATTTTGGGTCAACATGAAAGAGAGATAGGGTGTCTTGATGCCTTATGTCATCCCCAAAAGGAAAACACAAGAAAAAAATTCAAGGAAAAGAAAAGATAATGAAAAATATTTTGGGTCAACATGGAAGAGACATAGGGTGTCTGAACACCTTGTGTCATCCCCAAAAGGAAAAATCAAGACAAAAATGAAAGGAAAATAAAAGGTAATGAAAAATATTTTGGGTCAACATGGAAGAGACATAGGGTGTCTTGGTGCATTACATGTCATCCCGAAAAGGAAAACACAAGACAAAAATTAAATGAAAAGAAGAGATAATGAAAAATATTTTGGGTCAACATGGAAGAGACATAGGGTGTCTTGACGCCTTGTGTCATCCCAAAAAGGAAAACACAAGGAAAAAATGAAAAGATAAATGAAAATGAAAGGTAAAGACCAAAGAAAAGGTGAAATGCTTACAACATATAGAAGAATGTAGGTACAAATAGAGGAATACACATAGAGAGGGAACATCAAACAAAACATCATGGGGACCACATCACACACATGAAATCAACCAAAAAGAAAATAAAAGGAAAGAAAAAATACTAGTAAAGTGCATGTGAGTCAACCATTCAATAGGTCATTCACATCCCAGTCTTGGTCAGTCTATGTGAAATGTAGATCACTAGCGAGAGGGACAACATCAAGTGTTGTACTAGGAGAATCACTAGGTTCAAAAGATGGTGCATCACTCAGTTTAGGAGAATCATCATGGTTGTTATTGCCTATGCTCATAGAAGAGGAAAATAACAAATTCAACTCATTATGCACCTCCTCATCAATTTTAGTAGATTCTTCATCATCATCCAAGTTAACCACAACAGGAGGATGAATAATAATATCCATAGAAGGTGTTGGTCCTTGTGTTGGAGACATAGGATTTGTTGGTGTCAGTAATGGAGGCTCATCATTTATTACTTCTGTCATGTTTGAATTTTTATTTTCTATGTTGTTAATCTTTTGAGCAATAGCACAACATCTATTCCTATGCTCTCTAGTGTTTTATTTTTTCTCTTATTGTGGTTTTCAAGTTGCATTTGTGTAAGAGAAGGTTTTCCAACCATAGGTTCCTTTTCTTCTTGTGAGGGAAGAATGGAAGGAACCATGGAAGGTTGTGCAACCAATTTCTCTTTGGCTTTATAAATTTCCTTAGCAGGCAGATTAGGACTTGTTTGGTTCTCTCTTGGCCTTTTATAGGAAATAGGAAAGGGATTTTTTATGGATGGGTCTTGGTTAGTTGGAAGGGCTTTAAGCTCAATATTGTTTTCTTCAAGGGGTGGAGGTTCAAGCATAGCTGAAGGAAAATTTTCAAGGGAGAACTTGGCCATGCATTTTTCTTTAAACTTTTGGTAGGATAGGAAAAGGAAGTCTTCACAAGGTCTTGTAGGTTCCATGGGCTCAGGCCAAAAATAGTCTAAGGAAAAAATTTCATGGGAAGATGGAGGTATAAAGCCACTATGATTCACAGTGAATATTTCATTACCAACTGAAAACTTTAAGCACTTATGGATAATGGATGAGACCACATTCATGGAGTGAAGCCATTTGTATCATAACTAAACATAAAATTGATCTAAAGTAGAGATGATAGAGAATGACTCATTTGATTTCTTTGGTCCTACTTGTAAAGGGAGTGTGGTCAAACCCATCGTAGCATGTGCAAAACCATCATGCATTTTAATCCATGCTTTCACTTTATCATATCTATCTTGAGTGAGTTCATGCACATATAAGAGTTATTTTATGATCAAATTCTCTCCATAGACGAGATCAATTAAAATCCTAGTACTGGGCCTATCATTGATTCCATGGGTTATGTAAAGAGGACCATCAGGTTCATATTTTATTATTTCTTCTTAACAGAAAGTAATATCCATGGGCATTATGGTTTGTTGTTTACAAGGCTTAATTTCAATTACTCCAATCATTCCATCCATAGGATCATTATTAATAGGATCATGTTGAATAGAATCATTGTCATCATTATTGTTCATATTGAATGTGGTAGGTGTATTATTATTGCTTTCCTTATTCCAATAGTTATGAAGGAAGTGACTAATACCATAGATAATTTGATTTTCATCTCCATTTATAAGTACTATCCTTAGGTTTTGTATAATGGGAACCAAGCTAATGTCTATGTGTTCACTAAGGATAGAGGTTTGTAAGTTTTCAAATGTTTCATGTAATCTATGTAGGACATCTTGTGGGATTTGGAGCGTAGTGTATAAATCATGGGCCATGGAGGGTTGATTAGGAACATTATGAGGAAGAGAGTTAGAAAACCCAAGATCTACAATGATTATACTATTGTGGGATGCCATCAGTCTCGTACTTCGTCTAACCATAGTATTGACACTATAAAACCAAGTAGTACAACTCATGCAAGGGATATGTTGGTTCCCAAATCAATAGATGTAATGAGTCCTAAAGAGTACCCACTCTCTCAAATTCAGCCTCAATGGGTTGATGTGGCCAACGAACAAGATTTAGTCAGAGAGACTGAAATCTTCTACACTTCTGGCTCTGTTAAACCAGGGAGGGTAATCCCAACATTATATTTACAGGTACTTTTGTGTTGAAGTACCAAACACACTATAAATAGACGTTTCTTCTTTAGACGCTTAATAGACACAATACTATAAAGGCTTCGCTAACCTCTAGAGTAATGCCTAATTTAAACATGAGAGATGTAACTCATGAAACTCCTCACACAAACAAACTGAGATTGATATCTAATTTAAAAGATAATCAGCTACTATATTAACCGACAAATGTAACATGAATATCACACTTAGATTAGTGCCTCATCCTTGGAATGGAGTCAACTCAAACACATACATAATCTGATAACAATTTTCACTCTTGACAGTATAATGAAGCTTTGAAATGTTGCATTACAACATTTCAACATTATGTCTTAACCTTTACTTCTTACTAGCATCCTAGCACTTAGTTCAATACAAATTTATAGTCATATTCAAGCACCTACATTAATTATTTGAATTAATAAACAAGAATACAACAACACATCCATCTGAAATTGATAGAAACAAATAAGTCAACCTTGATTGTATTATTCATAATCTATAAAACTAGTACACAAGAGAGTAAAATAGTATCAAACTTGAAACATTTAGCATTATTTTTCCAGTATTGTAATCAAAATTAAATAAATATTGCTAGACTCATAACTAAAAATTGACTCCAAAATGCTTTGTATTCTCATCAAAATGTTCTTTGTGATTAATTACAAAACAATTTCTCTCAAAAATGGAACAAGAACAACACTTAAGGACAAATAAAACCCTAAATGCTCATCTAAAGAAGACACCTAACACATTTAGGTTCGTTGATCTACAACTACCCTTTATTTGTTGAAGATTATTCAACCTACTCTTTGTTTTCTTGCTCCTCACTCCACTACCCTACAACAGAAAAATATTCCTTTTTTGTGAAAACTCATCATTCTCTTTGTTCTCATGTTGAAAATATCATTTCCCTCCAAAAGATTTTATCTCCCCCTTGTCCATTTTCACCTAGCTATGTGAAAATGGTCGTCTCCATGAAAAAATCTTCTCCAGCAAAAAAAACATCCCACAGTGAATAAAATATTCACATTATAAAATTATTTACCTGTGCCCTCATTACTTTCAATTTATGTTTTAAAATATTCACCTTCTTTATGAAAATGGCTGCAATTGCTACATTGTTGAGTAAATAAATTTTATTTAAATTTCACTTTTCACCTTTACTTTGCACATTTAAAATTTATCATTTAAATGATGCATACTTCAAAATTTATCGGGAAACAATTATTTATTACCCCCAACACATTAAAAACTATCTTGAAATCTTCTTGAAAGCACGGGCCCACTGTAAACTTACTTTCCAATATTTGCTAGCACCATCGTATATCACAAATTTATTTGGAAAAGAAAATATGAAATGGTAATGCCCGATAACAACTATGCAGGCCATCTCATCATTGATAGCTAATATATTTGGGAATGCTAATTTCCATTGGCGATGAACTATGGAGAAGAAGAAAATATAGCCCATCGCTGATCCAAAGTGGAAATTGTGATATTTATTAGCAATGCACAATCAGGAGAACTCCATAGGTTGACTATCCTTTACTTCAACTATTGCACCATGAATCCTAGCAGCCATACCTAGAGAAAATTTGCAGGTCGTTTTTCTTGATGTAGGGGCATTTTTGCAACTACCGACAATGAAAATTCATCTAAAAATGCTTAAAATCATTTCCCAAGCATTGGGAATAGTCAGAGGATGGATTTAGAGCATGGGATAGCATAATTTGATCAAATAGAGCCTCCAAAAGTTGGCTGGAAAACCGAAAACGTGATTACATTTACCAGCTATAGAAATCTCTCTATTTTTTACCCATGAACTCGCCTTCACATTTAATTCCCCAACATCAAATGTTCCCCAAATATTTCAATCTAACAACACCCATAGGCTCACTACTACATATTCCATCATTTACAAGTTTCCATCGCACATTGCTATTGTAGCAAGAAAATGGAGACAATTATTGGAAATGGGTGCTCATCGCCAATATGATGAGGAAGGAGACTATTCAATCCACGATGGGCAATGAAGAAGAACTACCATCACCAATCACCAATACAAATGGGAAGAAGAGCTTCAAACCAAAGATAAACGAGTTCTCCCATGAAGTCGTGCTCCCATGTGTTGTGACTTCGACCAATAGAAAGCAAGAATTAAACTTGTTTCTCCTGTCCAAATTTTGAAATTGTATTTATGTTTTCCCTAAATGCATATCTTACAAATGCACAATATTTTAAATATTAACATTTGAGAACACTAGAAAATAGGCAAATTTTAATTATGCATGTAGGCCAAATGGAGAAATTTCACTGCGTGCAAATGGTGACCCCTAGAGCCAATGTTTTTTGTATGCAGCCATAATCAATTATTTAGAGAAAATCTATTTACTTAAACTTTGCGTAGCCATCAAGAATCAAATACCTCCTTTGTAAATTGGCCCTTGGGATGTGTTCGCCACACCAAAAATGTATTAAAATAACACATCATATGACCTCCATTTTTTATGAAAATGGAGCTATAGAGGTTTGAGACCAAAGAAAAAAATGGATTGACATTAGAATTGCAAAATTTGACACTTTCTAGGACACTATTTTTGGCCTTGTCGTGATCAGAAAATGATTAAATAACCCATCAGAACATATCGTGGGAGCCTGAAACCAAGTAGGCATGTAGAAATTTGACCCAAGAATGCATTGCAACAAATGGATAAACAAAAGGGATCCTGAGGTGAAATATATTAATTGGAAAAGTTGCTTACTCAGGCATTTCTACAACTACACATGTTTAAAACTAATTAGGGCTCTCAAAGTCATCACTTTAAAAAAATATCAAAACAACTTATGGGCCATGCCAGTAGAAACATAATCTCATCTAGGTACACTGAGTATGTGCGCAAAAGAAATTTTCTTTAGTCATCACTCTCCATGAGATATTAGGGGTCAAATATGAGCACTTTGACATATTGTCGAAAATGCATATGTAAAATTGAACAAACTGCATATGCTTTTGATGTCGAAAAACAACAAATCTGATCTTGAGACTTTAAAAATAGACCAAGGAGCATATGAATGTGGGGAGAATGGAGAGAAACAATCCATTTGGCTTGAAAATCAACTGGCTTTGAATTGTGACCCTCCAAAGTAGGTCACTTCCAAGGTGAATTATTTAGGGGCACTTATGAGTGTACAAAGGCAAATTTTCCAATATGGGAACTTCAAATTTGAAAATTTGAAGGTGCCAATAGTGGCTATTTCTGGGGATGTATGTTCTTGAGTGAATAGAGTGAGAATTCAGAATCCTTTGGGAGAGCAGACCAAGTGTGAGAATCATTAGGAAACAAAGTCTTTATTTTCAACTTTTTAACCTCACTTGGTGGACCAAGGCCACCAAATGAAAAAGGAGAATCAATTCTTACCTATGTCAAACACCAATATGTTAAAAGAGTTGATCTCTTTTAATCTATACTTGCCTCTACCACACCATAGCAACATGAGTAACTTGATACTTGCAAAGGCAAGTGTCAGGCTACCTCTGAATTTAGATTTATTGTCACATGGAAACCAAATGACATAGGCTGCACCACTGCCATTCATTCAATTTATTTTATTTTGTCGTAAGTGACAAAATGTGAGGATAGTGATCAAGACCATCTGAAAGAACAACCTCATCCTATTTACCAATTCCCTCACAATGATTAAGCTCAGAAAATGTATCATGTCTTATAAACAATGTGCAGTCCTTTTATGTGTTAAGCAATAAATACTCACACATTTGTAACTCATTCAACTGATTTGCATCATGGTCAAGTGTATCATCATCCCAATAGCACAACTTTGTCCCATTATTACATGGCTTAATGTTCTGAAAAAAAAACTCATTAGCACCCACAAATCCACTATCCACATTCAAATCATAGCATTCAAACAATGCATCAACATCCCAAACAGTGTTTTCCACTTCAAGCTCATCGACAAGATTGTTATCATTATTAATGTTATCACACACAAAAGTCTCAAGAGTAGGCTTATATGACTTAGAATTTACTTTTGCAACAAACTCCTCATAATGATTATTTAAAACACATTCATTGTTGTAAGTATAAACATATTCACCACCACCTCTTGTTGCATCAACATGACAATCTGAAACATACTGCTCAAGAGGAAAACTATGAGTTGCAAATCCAAAAAAGAGGTCTGAATATGCATCCATGTGATTGACACAATCACGTTCTTCAAGTGCAAACTCATCATAAAGAGGTTCATTAGTTGTACCAATATTTTCCACTATATTTCCACTATCATGTACAACTTCTTTAATGATGATCTCATGCAAACATTCAGTGATAACTTCAAAGTTAAAAAAAGAAATAGAAGAAGGTAAAACATTAAACAAAACATGAGTCCCTTATTCATCATTATCAAAATATGCATGCTCCTCATAACCAACTACTTAAACTGATCCATCCAATGAATCTCTTGCACACATATCTCCTTCTTCATTCACATTGCTACAACAATCAACAGGGCTACCTTCTTCATTGTCAAATTGAAAATAATCATTTTCTTCTTCATTACAACTGCTTGTGGGGTGATCCCACAATAGTGGTTTACAATTTTTGGCCAAACTGGACACTGATATTTTTTTTTTAAACACAATCTCCGCATTTGGGCACCTATAGCGATTAAACCGTAAAGAATTTGAAGATGATGCAAACTAGAGTCTTGTCATATTTTGTCTGTAGATTCTAAAAATATTTTTTTCAATTTTTTTGGAATCAGATTGCACTTCTTTTTCCATCTCCCACGAAAATTTGTTTTTTTCAAAAAACAACATTTCTAAAAAGTGACGCACACCGTATAATGCATAACTTTTTTTCCTTGAAAGATAAAATTCCAATTCTTTCAAATTCAGATTTGTAACTCTGATATCTAGTGTTTCCACTTGGTTAGATAGTTTTTTATTGAATATTTTTACTTTAATCAAGTTTCAAAGTCAAATCAATTACAATTCAGACATAACACGACCGTATAACGGATAACTTTTACAGTATGTATCGAATTTTTTTTTTTTTTTTGTTGGATCAAGGACTCCAATATCTGGTGCACTCATATTTTTAAATTTATTTTTTTGATAATCTTCTATTTTTCCACTTGTACAGAACAGAGAGTTTTGTTGTCAGTGAAAAACCTATATTTAATAAAACTTAAAAAATAGATAAAGCATACTAAAATTATATTCGTTGGATAGCTTGTTTTGAGGGGAACCCGATACTAGTTGGGTTTTTGAGATCTCCTCCATTTTCATTCTCAAATCAAGCTTCGAAACGCAAAATTTTCAACAATTTTGGTGCCTTAGGAAGCAAGGATGAAAAAAGATGGGTTCAGTCGAACAAGTGTTCGGTCGAACAACTTAGAAATGTTCGGTCGAACAGGGGTTCGACTGAACCACCAACACATGGAATAAAAAAAAGAATTTAAATGGGTTCGACCGAACACCTTGTTTTTAATATTAATATAGATATTATTATTTATATTATTTTTAAATGATAACTTAAATTTGATGGACATATGACCGTATTTAAAGATTTTTGCTATAAAATACAATCAAAATTTTAAGAAGATTGTAAAAGGAGATATTTTGAATAAACTATGAAAATTTATATAGAATTATAATAATATATATGTTTGATTTATATATAATTTTACATACACTAAGGTATATCATAATCTTTTAAGTCCACCCTTCAATAGATAACCGTAATTAAAAAATTTGTTGACAGGTAAATTCAACCATCAAA
>VDFB02379711.1:232814388-232857528 GCA_007258455.2 Sequoia sempervirens | reverse complement strand
CTCCCTCTCTCTCTCCCTCAAGTCTCCCTCATACCCCCTATCCCTCTCTTAGTCACTCCCTCTATCTCTCTTCCCTCTACCCTTAACCCTTAAACCCTTTACCATTAAACCTCTACCCTCTCTCTCTCTCTCGCTCTCCCTCCTTCCCCCTCTCCCTCTCTCAAGTCTCTCTCTTAGAGTGACTCCCCATATGTCTCTCCCATCTACCCTATCTTCCCCAAAATGGACTCGCATCTTGTTTCATAAACAATACATATCCCATTGGAATTTTTTTTTGTCAAAGTATGAACTACAAAGGCAAAGGATTAGGCCTTTATTAACAAGGTATCCTTGAACCTCTTTATATCCAAGAAAATTCAAATTATAATGGCCTTGGTTATTGTATAGTCATAAAATTGAACCGCTTGCAATTTCACATATATTCTTGCATCTACTTTAGTGTTCGCTCCCTTAGCATCTTGAGTAGGATCATTTTAGCCCCATCCATCAATGTTTCTCCCCTCTCATGATGATCTAGTACCCCTTTTCAATAGCTATCCTCACATGTCAACTTTACATCAACCTTTGTGCCTTTCACATTCACATCATTTTTAGTGTGACATATTTGAACACTAGTGCACTACGCAGACATCTGTATGCCATGCTAGCATCCTACGATGCTTCAAGGTTCAAATGACCATTTTTTTGCATGTTTTCCACTTGTCACCTCCTTTGGTTAGTGGAAATGGCTCAAAATGCCCTGAAATGGCTTAGGAAGCTTCTTTTCTCTCTTTAAAAGTCATCCTTTCATCTCATTTAGCTCTCTAGAACACTTCTAGCATCATTATAACTTATCTCTAACTTTGGCTCTAGCCTCCTCTCTCCAACTCCTACTTGCACAACTCTATATAGCTTTCTACACTAGCATTCTTACATTTTCTCAAGCTTTTACTACACCCTTTGCAACATTCTTGGCTCTTGCAACTTCATCTCCCTTATCTCATACTTATGAGCATATTGGGATTCCATATCTCCTATCTACTAAATTTCTAATTTGTGATACGGGTTCTCCTCCTTAAGAAAGGATTTCTTTTATCACCTCTTTTGTGATACAGTTTCTCCTCCTCAAGCGGGGATTTCCTTTATCACTCATACTTAGTTGTGTAGGTTCTACTCTTGAGTGGGTTTTTCTTTGACAACATGCTTTGTTCATTTCTCTCTTTCTCTATCTTCTTGGTTGTTCGTGGAGGTGGGAACACCAAAACAGGGGTTTGACTTCAAGGAAAACCCCTATACAGCCCCAACACTTTCTTTAGATATCATTCATGTGGGTATTGAAGACATTCATTTGTTGGAGGCTTCATCACTTGCATGGTTGTAATAATTTCCTTTCTTCCTCTTATCTTTATTAGTTCTACTTCACTCTATTTCAATTTTGTTACTTTCTTGCATTCTAAGGTTCTTAGCAATCAGAGTAGAAGTAGTCACCTTATATTCTCTATGATAAACTTTCTTTCTGGTCTGTATGAAATTACAACACACCTCTGAGACACCAATGTGCCACGCTATCATCTATATTTCATTCTTTCCTCCTTTGATCAAGAGATTGCCAGTTTGTCTATAAAATCATCATGACTTGTTCTTTATGATTTTAGAACTCTTGCATTGGTTCCAAGCTAGTTTAGGGTAGTTCACCCTGTGAGGCTCTCTGAATGAAGAGAACTTGTGAGTAGTGAATCCCCCTTCTCTACAGTTATACACTTCATGCTCAATACATTGGTACCCATTGTAAGTCTGGATTCCATCAAAATAAACCTAAGTATCCTAGCCCATCAAACCTTCCATCCATCCTTGGTCCTTATCAACCAAACCTTACTCCATCAACCCTTCCATCCATATTCAGGCCCTACATCCCTCCATGTCTTATTCATCATAAACAACAAAAGCAAACATCCTTGATGCCCTCTCAAAATTCTACCTACATTAACCTATCCATAATACCTCTATATCATTCATCTCCATGCAACTATCCCATTCCTCTTGGAAGTAATTTGGGTGCCAAATGTCAAAAGCTTCCATATCAAAATCCACATATATCAAAGGATCAACATGTCTCCTCAAAGCGACATGCAAAAATAAAAGAAAATATGATCCAAATTCAAAAGGAAAATCCAAAAGGCCACAAAGGCCCATCAAGTCAAAAGGAAATAGTCCTAAAGGCACAAAGGCCCACAAAGAAAAAATAAAAATTTCAAAGGCCACAAAGTCCCATAAAGCAAAAAAGGAAAATCTCAAAGGCCACAAAGTCCCATGAATCAAAAATCAAAGTCAAAAGCTATGTGGATTCGTAAAAGTCTCGTAGAAGCAACAAAATGTAAATTGGCATTCAAAATTTCTTATCCAAAAACTTCATCTAATTCTAAATATCCTTTATCACCACCATCCATTTTTGGTCCTTATATCCTGAAATCCTCATCCACTCCTCTATCTAAATCTCTAAATTCAAAAACCACTCCTCTTTCATCACACCACCACCCTTCAAGGTGTGTGCCAATGTTGATCTTCCTAGCCTTTCCATCTATCCATCGACAAATCTTCCTACCTCCTATCCATTACCAAAAATCCATCCCCCATTATCCTCCTTTAATACAAACCTTTGCATAAGTCCTTAGCTTCTTCCATCATGCCAAAATTTATGACCCTAATCCTCGTTGCCATGATTTATTAGAGCACATATTCGAAGGATAGTATCCATAAAACTTGATGCTTGACTCATCCCTTCATCTTCCTATCATGTACATATTATCTTCCATGTTCATTTATCCCTATCCATATCCTATCTTCCATATTCCTCTTGCACATTACACTTGGGGGAAAGTTCCATCCATCCTGTCATCAGTATCCATTATCCTATTTACATTCATCCTTTACCTTTCCACCTTTGATCTTGAAAAATTTAAGGATCTTCTTGAACATCGTACATCTTATTCTATACACTTTATCCATGTCTTCCATAACACATCCTTTACCTTATCCATATTCCATCATTCTATCTAAATACATCCTTTCTTGCCTTCCTTTGTCTTGATGAGGAATATGGGAAAAATACTTAGGCATTTGGGTCCATATCTTATCTAGTCGGTCTTGATCATCATATTAATTAGCCTTATCCTTGCATTCTTCCATAAAAAAATTCCTAAGAAATCATAAAATGTCTTGAAAAAATCTCTAAAAATCATAAAATGTCCTAAAAATTCCAAAAAAATTAAATATTCTAAAAATTGAAAATATCAAAATATCCCAAAATATATTAAAAATTGGAAAAAGGTCCTAAAAAAGACAAAAAACTCAAATATCCAACAAAAATCCAAGCAATAAAATCAATCCATCCAATCACTTCTAATTTCATCTAATTAATCCATCACCTCAATCCAATCATCCAACCATTCAACCAATCAATCATCTTCATCCATACATTAAATCATCTTTAATCATTCTAAGCAGTAATCCAAATGCAATTCAATCCTTAATCCATACCAATTGATTCAATCAAATAAGTCAAATGATCTAGTCACATCAATGGTCTTGATCCTAATCTTGTTGTAAACCAAATCAATCAACTAGTTAATCAATCGGTCAATCAATCATCCTTGTGTTGATCTAGGGATATATCATTCCCTACAATGAGAACACTATCATCATCATCAATGAATCAATTAATCAATGGTTTATAGCTTGACAGGGGCAACACCTTGTTTTTTTTTTAATCATTTGTGCATTCTTGCTTACTTTCTTGTTTCTATTATCATTTTATCTTGCATTTATATGAAATCTATATCATTCCAGCTAATATTCATATCTTGTGTATGTTGGAATATTTTTTTGCACTATCCTTTGCATCTAAGGTCAGATCATACCTTTTGTGCATTGGGACTTTAATGCTCTAAGTTTACTTCCTCTTATGTTTAGATAAGGTTGCATTATTCTTGGACACAAGACACATCATCACCTTGGTCCTTGTACCTTGGTGCATAATCTCTAGTGCTATATCCAACATCATGGTTGTTCACTTTCTTGCAACATAACATATCATTCATCTCTTTCATCCACTTCCTATCTTGCATCATTCATCTTGTCCCTCCTTATCATTTCATTTTGATAGCATACCCGTGTTCTTCCAGCCCACCTATCCTCTCAAGGGGGTATCATCATCATATCCTATCCCTTTCCCCATCTCACCATCATAATTATTTTATCTTTCCTTCATCATCCATTTTCTTTTGTCCACACCTTAGCTTTTGATGTCAATTAGGGGAGGTCCATAATCCAAACAACACAATTATCAAATAGAAATAATTTTCAAGTCAGAAATCTTCAATTCACCTTAACACATCAAACCTTGACTATCCCTTGTAGTATTGCCTCCTAAATGAATTTGGTATATCTTTTATAGAAGGTCCTCTCAAAGCAGGACCAACACCTTTTCAAAGACCCATTAGGGTAGACAACAACATACCACAAAATCTCCTTAGGTCATTTTGGACCATCATAATGAAATCAGGCTTCCTACACTAAACCAATTGAGCAATTATGTCACTTTTCCAAAGGAACTTCTCTCAAAAGAACTTCCCAACCTAAAAACTTGATGGGGAAACAATAACTAGACAACCAAACTACCAATTCCACAATTTATTTTGAGAAACACACTTACCAAGAAACCATATTAGGAAACCCTCAAATTTGACAATTCACAAGGGGGTTTAATGGAAAACACTATTCCCAACCTTCTCATAGTCTAAAATATCCTCAAACACATCTAATAATTTCTGCACAAGCTTAATCTAACATTAGAATTTTCTGCCCCCAAGATTCACAACCAATTCCATGTTCAAACCTCTCAATTTCACCCAAAAACCCCAAAAAGCCAACTAGGGCATCACATTGACTCAACCAATCGACCTCCCCTACTTCCCAAACTCTACCAAACCCCCAAACCTAACATAAAGGACCCATTCCACTTAAAAAAAGCAACTACAGAAGGTGGAATGGGTTGGTTTGCATTTTTTACATTCAAAACCCTTAAAAATGGAGTTCCCTAAATCACCTTTAGAAAATTAGCCTTTAATCACTCAAAAATCAATGGTTTTCAATCCCGCAAAGGAAAAAATAGCCTTAAGAAGTTTCTCCACTAGAATCAAGTCACTTCAAGCCTTGAACTTCCTATACAGGAAAATTATTTGGCCTATAACAACAAATTTAAGAGGAAAATACAATATTTTATAGAAACAGAGTGCTTTATTTTATATTCTTTCACAAATTCATTAACTAAAAACTAATAAAACTACCCAAAATTGTCCCTTGAATGATATGACTGTTGGGCTTCTACCAACTTGCAAAATTTGCAACTTTACAACATTTTCAATATGACAACATTTCACCTTTTGAAAATTTTAACTTGCAAATACCTAGTAACCCCTAACAAGACTCTGTACAACATAAAATGGTCTAATTGACCTTATTCAATGAGAAAATGACTCAACACCCTAAATCCTACTGAACAATAACCTTGTATGACAAAATTTTCTCAAATGTGCCCCTGCACCATACACCCCACCTTGATATTTTTCCAAGTCTCTTGGAAATGATGTTGCAACCTGCTCACCTTTGAACATTCAATGCTTCTAACCTTATTGAACTCTTCCATCAGGTACACCTTTCCCTTGGTTCACATTGTGCTTGGATTTCTTACGCTTGTCACTGCTTGAATCATGCTTCATTCTTAAACATTGATATGTGGGATTTCCTTCAACCTTTTCATCATCACACACTGATATTATACATGCTTTCACTTTTGCACACAAATCCTTACCAACTTCCCTTTTTTCCACTTTTGTTTCATGCTTTGACTTCCACCAAATACACTTCTTGACTTCATTTTTTTCTCATCCGACCTGCAAACATCTGCACCCTCAAAATTAGGAATCTCTGTCCTCAAAATTATTGTCCCATCAGTCCTATAAACCCCTATTTTGTCATTACATGTTTGTCTTTTCATCCCCTTTCCTATCAATGGACAATTGACTGCCCCAACTATGATTTCTTCATGTTTTTATTTCCTTTCTACATGCAATTCACCCTTATTATTCATTGTATCAAACTAAGACACTAATCCATCCTCTTTTCCCTTCAACATGGAAGCATCCTTCACATCAACTAACTGCATATTGTCTTTATTTCTTCTATCTATTGTCCCAACACTGTCAAGCCTTGAAATGGCTACCAAACCCATACTCTTGTCTTCCTCTATGCTCATAGACTCTTTCTTTCTAATCATGATGATCATACCTTGTTCCTTAGTTTCTTCAACTCACAGAGTTAATGTGAATGTATTCCCATCTTTCTCAATAGTATAGGTATTTTGTCTCCTATCATAAATTATAGACCCATCAAATTGCCAGGGCCTTCCAAGTAACACATGGCAACAAATCATAGGAAAAATATCACAAAGAACCTTGTCTCTATATCTACCAATTTGGAACTCAACTGAAGCTCGTTCATTTACCACAATGGACTAATTATCACTTACTAAAGATACTTTATATGGTGTTTCCCTAGGTACTCTTTCCAATTTTAGTTTGTTTACCATTTCACTAGACACCATATTGTCAATACATCCTGAATCTACTATCAACTTACATACCCTATTTTTGCATTTACAAGTTGTCCTAAATAATTCTCATCTTTGAATTAGCTCCTTCTCCTTGGATATATTAAATATTTGTCTCTTCATCATCAAACTTTCCCCAACTTCTAGAGCACGACTATTGGAATTTGTACTCTCACCTTCATTTTCTTGGACAATTTGAGCTCTTTTTTCACTTTTCCTTTCTCCACCACTTGATGTGGCTACAAATTTTTTAGGGAATTTGTAGGATGGATGACCAAACTCATTGCAATTGAAGAACCTACCAGAAAATTGGTTTGAACTTCTTCCTACTCCAAATCTATCTCTTGAACCTCTAAAGCCACCTCTAAAATCTACAGTTTGTTCTTCTCTTTTATGTGCCTCATCTTGACCCTCACTTGTTTGTCTTGAAGAAGGATATGCAATTCTTCCCATTTTAGTGTTTCCTTTGCCTCTAATTATCTTCTCTTGCCTTTTTTTTAACTTTTTCCTCATCCTTTAGTGCCATTTGATAACATTCTTCAACACTTGTTGGATTTGTCAAAGCTAATTTATCCTAAATATTCAATCTCAAACCACCCAAGTACCTAGCTATCTTTTCATCCTCATTCTCATTATGGTTAGATCTCATAATTAACTTATATAATTCCTCATTGTATGTTTTTACATCCATTTCTTTTTTCCTTAGACTTTGTAACTTCCTAAGCATCTATATTTCATAATCAAAAGGGAGAAATTGGCTACCATCTTGTCCCATGATACAATCTTGGATTTTCCTCTCTTTCTTCTCTTGGACTGCTCATAGTCCCACCACAAAAGTGCATGACCTTTTAGCTTTGTATTTACAATTTTGACTCTTTTTTCTCATGAATGTCTTCACACTCGAAGTAGTTATCCAAAGATGCTATCCAATCTAATAACTCTTCTTCATTCAGGTTCCCACAAAAATTTTGAACATCAATCTTTACCTTATGCTTGTCACTCTTGACTTCCCTTAACAAGTTTTCCATTCTTTGATCTTTTGGATCTAATTCTTCATCTACATCTTCAAACTCTTCTTCCTCTTCTTCATCTGAATCACTTTCAACCTCGTCTCTTCTCTTGCTTGTTTCCAAGGCTGCCAACCTTTCCTTCAATTCTCTGATTTCCCTAACATACTTATCCTTCAAATCACTCATCTTCTTTTCCATATTATTTCCTTTTGTAGGCATCTTGACAATATATGTTTTTTTCACCTTCCACTCTTTCTTCTACAAACTGCAATCTTCTTCCTTAGAGATATGGTCTCTTTTCGCTTATACCAATTAATTTCAATCAAGGCAGGTCCACAAACCAAACACCACAATATCAAATAGAAAAAACAACTTCCAAGTCACAAATCTTCAAATTCACCTTAACACATCAAACCTTCACAATCCCTTGTAGTACTACCTCCTTAATGAATAGGGCATATCTTTTAGAGAAGGTCCTCTCAAATCAGGATCAACACCTTTTCAAAGACCCATTAGAGAACAAAACAACATACCACAAAATATCCTTAGGTCACTTTGGACCATCATCATGAAATTGGGCTTCCTATGCTGAACCAATTAACCAATTAGGTCACTTTTCCAAAGGAACTTCTCTCAAAACTAATTCTCAACCTAAAAACTTGGTGGGGAAGCACTAACCAGACACCATATCAGGAAACCCTCAATTTTGACAATTCACAAGAGGGTTGAATGGAAAACCCTATTCCAAACCTTCAAAAACTATAAAAAATCCTCAAACACATCTAATAATGCCTTCACAGTCTTAATATAATGTTAGAATTTGATTCCCCCAAGATTCACTACCAATTTCATGTTCAAACCTTTGAATTTCACCCAAAAACCCCAAAAATTCCAACTAGGGCATCACATTGACTCAACCAATTGACCTCCCCTACCTCCCAAACTCTTCCAAACCCATAAACCTAATATAAGGGACCTTTTCCACTCATAAAAAATAGTTATAGAAGGTGGAATGTGTTGGAATTTTGTGCCTCAATCCCACTAGCCTAAACCTCTGAGTGAGCAATTTTTATCTGACCACTGAAATGTTTGGCCAATCTGCTTAAGTGATCATAAATTTTCTATGTGATCAATGTGGTAGCCTGATCTGAGTTCTCCTTGTGAAGTTCCTTCATGACCATATCGGTGAGACATTTAGTATGTCTTGGTGATGAAGGTTGTCAGTATGACCTGAACTATCAGTGCAAGTTTCTTAACTCCTTCCGACAATAGAAGTCTAGCCAACGTCAATGTGACCTTTGGTCTATCTTTCCAACATAAGTGGTCAGTGTGACTTCAACTATTGTTGTGAGATTCCAATTTGTTGTTGATAGTGGTTCTTTGGCCAATGGATCTAGACTTTGGTGTGACTCTAGCCGATGGTACTTGGTTAGGGTGACATGAAGGTTCTGAAAGAGTCTTAACAACAAAGCATGTCTGGTCAACGGTTCCTTCAATGTGACTCCTACCAATGAAATGTTTGATGGTCGTCAGTATGACCAAAACTATCATAATGAAATTCAAATCTCACAGTGATAGTGTTGGTCTAGCCGATGGGTTTTCTTTTTGTGCGACTCTTGTCGATGAGGTGTTTTGAGCTATAGCTGAGCGTGAGGTTGTTGGTGTGACTTGGGACTTCGGTGAAACCTTCTCTGATGCTTGTTCTCTTGTTGATAATGATGATCCAATGACAGTTGGTGCTCCTATTGATTGTCGAGATTAGTATGGCCAATGGTCTGTATCGTGGTGACTTAGGCTGACAAGATGGTTCGAAAGGTGTGTGAGCTTAATGACATCGGGGACACCTGTGCATTCGATGTGACATTATGATCTCCTGCCAATTGGCATTGTCTTGCCAATAGGCCTAGTCAAGATGTTAGGATGATGAAGACATCAAGGAGACTTTAGAGTTTAGTGTGTCCTTCATGACTATGACCAATAGAACAATTCAAGCCAATGGAAGTGAAGGTGGACTCATTTGAATGAATGATAATTTTGCTGACCTGCTAATGTGTCAATTGTTCATTGAGGAAATTGTTCATTGTCCAAGTTTGTTTGACAGTTGCCCTACTAAATGGTTCTAGATTGAAATAAGAATTGGTTGTTCAAAATCATTTGCAAGGGTCGAGTGTCATGAGGAAGGATGATGCCATGAGGTTGAGATAGGAGAGAGAGAGTTAAAGGCTGGAGTAGGAGAAGGAAATTCTATTATGAAGGTGATAACTCATCCTATCCCTCTTTGTGGATCGAATGTGAAACCTCCCTCTATGTGAATTTTCTCTCTATGTTGTGAGAGAGTTTTGTAATAGAGTGAGGATTGTAAATACTTGAGAGGTTGATCAGAGGTCCATGAGAGAGAGGATCTGCACTGTGTGTTGTATGACAGTATTGTAATAGTGTGAAGATTGTATAAAGGTTATGTTGTCTAGTTTGTCTCCAGATGGAACAAGATGTAAACATTGTGAAAGGTCTATGAGCCTAAGATTGTATTGTAAATCTTTTTGTTTCTGAATAATACAATGGTTCAAATCATTTGGAGGGTGAGGTTTTTTACCCAAAAGTATTTTCCCCATGTAAATCTATGTGTTATGTTTCATGTTTATTGGTTAGAATATGTTTATGCTTGTTGTTGAAACTATATTTGTAGGGGTTTCTCTCAAAAGGGTTAATGTGCGAAATGCATTGTGTCTGATTCCACTTTGTGGCACAATTATACATGTCTTTGAGGCGATCTAATGAAATTAAAAGTTACCAAAGGAACTACTCTTCTTGGAGGTTTCTCTGAGATGATCAAAATTTCCCAACAAGTGGTATCAGAGCTTGGTTCTGGGATTTTCTTGCATGTGCAAGTGTGTGAGTTACATGTACTTGCATTGAATCACATGTGGCTTGCATGTAAGATTTCTTGGTATTTATGGTTTTGGGTATTTCTCCTGTGGAGATTTCTTAGTCTATCAGGCTTGAGGAAAACTAGAAGAATTGTCTGATACATTGATCCTTTGGTGAGTGGAAGTCTTGTGGTATTAAGAGATAACATGCAACATGAAGGGTGGTGAAGGTGGATAAAAAGGAGTTGGTCACATTGAATTGTAGTGATCTGAGTCTCCTAGTTGGTAGTTGTATAACCCTGATGCATGAGGTGGAATTTTCTACTTCATGGTTGTGTTGCAGTAAAGCTTTCATATTGGGTGACCCATTGAGAGGCTCCTTGGTGATATGGAGAAGCTCAAGTTTTTTCTCAGCCACTGAAGAGAGTACTTATGTTGAGTGGTGTTTCCTAGTGTTGGAAGGAATTTTTTTTTATTAACCTCAAATGTCTGAAGGCTATGGAGTTAATCATTAGATGATTTGAAAGCTTATGAAATATCAGATCTATTTCTTAGATGCATGTGCATATTGCTGGTTTTGGAGTTGGTTTGAAATAGGCCTGGAGTTCCTCAACTATTCTTCCTTTTAAGGGTGTGTTGTACTTGCATGTTCTATGATTTTTTGTAGGTTTTACATGGTAAAGAAAAAAAATTATTTGCTTGATGGATTCCTATACTATGGTGCTCATTGTGGACATGTTTGGGAAATTAGATTTGGGCATGATCTGGTGTTGGAGTCTTGGTGTCTACATGGTTATCTTCTTTGATGTATTGGTTTATGATTATGAGTGTGATAATGAGTTTGCATGTTTCAGTGACTGGATCTATGAGTTATGCAAGTGTGTGGGTTGGCCACTCATTCATTTGAAATGGGATGACTCAAATGTGGACTGTCTATATCCACTAGGTTTGATTTATTGATGTTGCCGATTTCATTAGTTGGTCTTGTCTGTGGTCATTTGTGCACTGGTATGTTGTTTCAGGATTGAGAGGATGGATGATAAGTGAGTCCCTGGATAGCTTTTTATGGAATCATGTAGCATGGTGAATCTCCTTACTTATGAGATCCTAGTTTCACTTGGGATAATTAGCAATACAAATATATGTTTTTAGACCTAGAAGTTCATTTATATTTTGGAGATTGGTGGTCATGATGCTTGAAAAGCTCAGTATCACTGTTTAGTGAGAGCTTTAGGGTATGTGGAGAATCATGATGGGCCAAAAAGTGGCAATATGATGGGTACGTGGCTGATGACTTTTTTAAACACAAAATTGATGAAACGAAAAGGGTTTTTAAAGGAGATTCTCAGCTTTCCAGAAATATAAATTATGCTTTAGTTTGAATTTAATAATTAATTATTATTCATTTTCTATTCAAATTACGACTAAAGTCTGATTGATAGATTGATTGAAAACATCTATAACTTTCAAAGGGTAACACATTTTTGAATCCAAAACATGTGTCACATTCTATGCTTCTTATACTATAGGATTAAAAAATAAAAATAATTTCATGAATTTTTTACCAAGTTAAGGTGGTCAGACATACACATTTTTTATATTTTTTAAAATTTGTCATAAAAAATTCATAATTAATTATTTACTTGGAAAAAATTACAAAATAATATGGATCACATTGGGACATGAGTCCTCTACTTATATCTAAAATATTATAAAAAAATATTATCATGTTATTGTGGTTAGGGTGGTCAGACAGACACCTACTTCTTATTTTTTCCCTGAAATTCAAGTACTACTGCATTGAAATTTCAAAGTTTCACCAACTAGATTTTTTTTTTTTAAACCTAGTAGTTTAGAAACTACATTCAATTTGCTACAGATTCTATTCTTACATATTTTTGAAATAAGATAGATAAATTATTCAAATTTTTATGTAAATTTGCCTAACTCTAATTTTTCTGATTTTTTTGCCACTTAAGGGCCTATTTTTTCCATGATGATCCTGCACATACCCTTTAGCAATTATTGGAAATTCATCACTATGTGGTGAATAATCTTCTTTAGTGTTGTAGATGTTTCTAGGAGGAATTATTTGATCTTGTTGCTGCATAAGGGTTCTTTTGCATTTGCAAGGACACTATTTGAGGATTTGCAATGTCTTGGATCCATGAAGGATGTCTGGAGTCTTTGGATAAGGTGTTGGTGGTGCTTGATAGGTGATGTTGGTTTAGAGTATGTTGCTATTATGTCATGATATACTCTTAATTCTAGTTTGGAGTTTTGGCATGATGCATTTCTCTTGAGACCATGGTATGTTCACTTGGAGCATGGGATCTCCTAAGGGGGATGGTAAGATCGTGTTGTCATGATAATTTCCTAATTCAGATGATTGGAGCTTTGACAATGTTCTGCTAATTCTTTTTGTATTGGGTGCTTTTATCATTTGCCTAATACTTCATGATAGTGTAGTGATGCATTTGGAGTTTGGTATTAGATGATTGTTTGCTAGTACTCATGGATACATGGAGAATGAGGCGAGGTTGTATTTGATGGTTTCTCTTGATGATATTTCAACAGAAAGTTCAAGAAGCCTACACCTTGATTGGACATGATTTCAACAAAGATCTATGTTGAGATTGCTCTTGTATTAGTCATGATGACTTGCATATCTTGGAGGAGCATTCTCATTCCCCACTCTTGTCTACTCGATAGTTTATTACTTGAGAGGTATTGCCCATTGTTTGTCTTAGGTAATTTATGATTTCTTTCTTTGACATGGATCTTGAGCTATTGTTAGATGGTATGGAGGATTCATTGTGAGAGATGGATAGCATGTTTATCTCCTTGGGTTTGTATTTTCATCTATTATGGTCATAGGGGATTGTAGTTGGCTAATTTCCTGAGATGGGAAATGGATTAGTTTGATCTTCTTTAAGAATCTTACATTCATATGGTTGGATGTTGTTAAGGCTTTCCTATTGGGGATGTAAATATCTTAATTGACACAGTTGGCATTTAGAGGTGTATGTAGGAGGACTTTCTATAGGTTCATGATGTGCAGAGGTTCTCTCTTTGGTCTTGGTTCTCTTCCTGGATGTTTGGTTTCACATTACATTAGTTTGAGGTTGTTCACTATCTATTCCCTTTATTGGCTGTGTACAGAACTTGGGGGAGCTATGAAGACTTGTTGTGAGAGTTTTATTTACATGTTGTGCATATCATTGTGGATGGTTCCTTGAAACTACATGTTTACACTCTTTATGTAATTTTGTTAGTAGACTTGGTATTCCTTTGTGATGTGCCTTATTTCTAGAATGTTAACAAAGTGATGCGTTGAATGAGCTTATTCTAGTTTGCATTCGTCTGGAAATTACCCATGTAGTGGGAGTTCCTAGTTGTGCTTTGTCTTTTTTGACCAATTGGCACATGGAGCTTGTTTCTCTCATTTATGGGTGGATATGTTGGTGGAATGAGTTTGTTGTTATGGATACCTCCTAGGTATGGTTGATTGAATGTTCTAGCACTTGTTGTGGCTGCTATTTTTAGTGATGTGGATTTATCAGTTGGATTGAAGCAGTCATTTTTATGGTTGTTGTTCTAGTTGATGTTCTATCTTGTTTTCTGGAGTGATGGCAATATCTTGTTCATATCATTGTGATAGTTTTCTTGTGTTCATTGGATTGGTGCATATTCAACTTGGCTTGTACCCTTTCTTCCATAGCTGGCATGTTGGAGGATGATAGAGTTTGTTGCCTGAATGGTGGACACCTTAGATGTTGTTGCAGAAATGTTGATAGAGCATGAGAGAATGTTTGGATCTTTGTGGATGACTGCCATTGGTTGCAATGTTGGATAGTAAGTTTTAGTTGGATACTTGATCTTGATTGTGGATTCTCTGGTGGACTATTATCTATGGAAACTTTTCATGGGGTGTCTTGTATGTTGTTGATCAGAGACTTGTATAGAGCAAGGTCTAAAATGGTGGAGCCAGTGTTATCTCAGTAGTTCTTGAGTGCCCTAGAGGTTCCAATGTGATCTTTGTCAAAGTGGGAGATTGTTGGAATTGTGTGCCTCAATCCCACTAGCCTAAACCTCTGAGTGAGAAATTTTGTTGTGACTGATGAGATGTTTGGTCAATCTACTTAAGTGATCCTGAACTGTCTGTGTGATCGGCATGACTCAACCCGATCTGATTTCTCCTTGTGAATTTCCTTCATGGCCATATCAGTGAGACCTATGGTAGGTCTTGGTGATGAAGGTTGTTGGCATGACCTGAACTATTGGCACAAGTTTCCTAACTCCTTTTTACAATAGAATTTTGGCCAACATCAGTGTGACCTTTGGTCTATCTTGTCAATGGAAGTGGTTGTTGTCACTTGAACTATCATTGTGAGATTCCAGTTTGTTGTCTATAATAGTTCTCTAGCTGATGGGTCTGGATATTGGTGTGACTCTGGCCGATGGTCTATATCATGGTGACTAAGGCTGACAAGATGGTTCAAAAGGCATGTGAGCTTAATCACATCGTGGAGACCTGTACATTTGATGTGACATTATGAGCTATTGCCGATGGACGTTGTCTCACCGATAGGCCTGGTCGAGATATTAGGATGATGAAGACATTGGGGAGAATTTGGAGATTGGTGTGTCCTTCATGACTATGACTAATAGAAAAAGTCAGGCTGATGGAAGTGAAGGTGGACTTGGTTGAATGAATGATGATTTTGCTAACCTGTTGATGTGTCAATTGTTTGCTAAGGAAATTGTTCATTGTCCAAGTTTGTTTGACATTTTCCCCACTGAATGGTTCTAGATTGGAATAAGAACTGGTTGTACAGAATCCTTCACAAGGTCTGAGTTCCACGAGGAAGGTTGAGGCCATGAGGTTGAGCTAGGAGAGAGAGAGTCGAGGGCTAGAGCAGGAGAAGGAAATTCTATTTTGAAGGTGGTAACTCATCCTCTCCCTCTCTGTGGATCAAATGTGAAACCTCCCTCTATGTGAATCTACTCTATATTCTATGAGAGAGTGTTGTAATAGAGTGAGGATTGTAAACACTTGAGAGGTTGATCAGTGGTCCATGAGAGAGAGGATCTACACTATGTGTTGTATGACAATATTATAACAGTGTGAAAATTATATAAGGGTTATGCTCTCTAGTTTGTCACCAAATGGAACAAGATGTAAACTTTGTGAAAAGGCTATTAGCCTGAGATTGTATTGTAACTCAATTTGTTGTTGAATAATACAATGGTTTAGATATTTTAATGGGTGGGGTATTTTATCCAAAAGGGATTTCACCACATAAATATTTGTGTTCTATTTCATCTTTCATGATTCATGTTTCTTGGTTAAAATCTATTTATGGTTGTTGATGAAACTAGATTTGCATGGGTTTCTCTCAGAAGGGTTAATGGTGGAAATGCACATTATGTTTGATTCCTCTTTGTGGAATAGTTGTATGTGTCTTTGAGGAAATCTAATGAAATTAAAAGTTACTGAAGGCACTACTATTCTTGGAGGTTTCTCCGAGATGATCAAAATTTCCAAACAATTCTAATGGGTTAGTTTGCATTTTTTACCTTCAAAACCCTTAAAAAAGAGTTCCCTGAAGCACCTATAGAAAATCAACCTTTAATCACTCAAAAATCAATGGTTTCAAATCCCACAATGGCCACAATTTCCTTAAGAAGTCTCTCCACCTAAATCAAGTCACTTCAAACCTTGAACTTCCTATATAGGAAAATTATTTGGCCTGTAACAAAAATTTTAAGAGGAAAATACTGTATTTTATAGAAATAGAGTGCTTTATTTGAGATTCTTTCACAAATTCATTAACTTCCCACTTGTCTCGAAGTTTGCAATACCATTTAAACATTTTCCCACCAAGAAAAAACTAACACAACTACCTAAAACTACCCATTGAATGATATGACCATTGGGCTTCTACAGACTTGCAAATTTTGCAACTCTATAACATTTTCAATATGACAGCATTTCACCTTTTGTAAATTTGAACTTTCAAACACCTAGTAACCCCTAACAAGAATTTTTACAACAGAAAATTGTCTAATTGACCTTATTCAATGACAAAATGACTCAACACCCTAAAGCATACTTAATAATAACCTTGTATGACAAAATTTTCTCAAAGGTTCCCCATGCACTAGCTTTTTTGAAATGATGTTACTTGACACAAATCTCATCATCTCAAACATCATCTCAAAGAGGGGAAAAATGTAGACACTCAAAAATGTCCTCTTACAACACCTTGTGACAAAATTACATCATTTGGACATCTTGTAGCATGTTTTTCTCTAGGTACCCATGTCATCGCCTAATTAGTTAAATAAATCTTATTTATTTAACTAATTTCATTTATTCCCTTTCTATTCATAATACCTACATTCTTCTAATGTTAATTAAATTATTTATATTATTTAATTAATTAAATCATTTCTATTCATAATCTCTTTGTTCTTATCATGTTAATTAAATAATTTATATTATTTAATTAATGAAATCATAAATCCAACATTAATTAAATAAATCAAATATTTATTTTATTAATAAAATCCTAAAAATATCTTCTTGCTTTCTTTCCAAAATTGGAACTCGTGTGTATCTAATTAATTTACTTAATTAGATAATTCATCGATTATCCCTGTCATCTTTTTTAGGATTCATTTTCCTTTAAAAAAAAGATCAATATCTTTCTATCATTCTATCTTATGTCATCTTGTTGTATTTCTTCTTTTTTTCAAAAATCAAATCCTTATCAAATCTCATCTCCAAGATCAAATCTTATCTCCGTCCATATCAAAGCTCTATAAATATAGCCTCTGAGAAGCCATTTAGGGGAATCGATTCTTCAACCATCCTTATGTTGTCAAAATCATTCTTGAATCTTTCATCCATCTCTATTTATCATCCTTCATCTATCACCTTCATCATATTGTTATGATACTAAATTGAGCAACTAATATTCCTCGAACAATCAAACCTTCAAAATCTCCCATTCTTATGTGAGGTTGAGAAGAGCAATGGAGATAAATCAAGCATAATATGGAGATTGGTTTGTTTTTGTGTTTATTATTTTTATTTTCATGTTGTTTCATGCTTCATTGTGCTTATTAGGGTTTCATTATTTACCCTGATATAAGATTTTTACCCTAACTCCAACTATAGCCTAAAGATGCAAAAGTTTCACATTGTCAATACCACAGAACTCTCAAACATAGTACTGATGATTGTTGTGCATTCAAGTCAGTATTAAAGAACCTTCACGTTGATGGCAATGATTTCATAACCTACCCTTCTCCACCCATTTCCATGTAATAGTTGTAGAACATTCTATTCTCACTATTACATGACCTTTCCCATCACCTATCTCAGCTCATTCTTGTCTTTCACTCAGTGGGGGAAAGTAGATAGCATTTTCCTAGTATTGCATTTGTCATTGTCCCCCTTTTGCTTATAAAGACTGACATTTGGAGGTGGATAACCTTCTTTAGGTAGACTCACATGTTCCTTACTAGCCTTTTCTTTTCCTTTTGTATGATTGCATGTGTGTGATGTGATCCCCATGATGTTTTGTTTGATTTTTTCTCTCTTTGTGACATTCCTCTATTTGTACCTTCATTCTTCTCTATGTTGTACATCTTTTCACCTTTTCTCTTTTTTCATTTTTCTTGTGTTTTCCTTTAATGGACGACACAAGATGTCGATATATTCATGTCTCTTCCATGTTGACCCAATAGATTTTCTTTGTCTTTATTCCTTTTGGGGATGATGCAACACATCAAGGCATTCATGTCTCTTCCATGTTGACCCAAAATCTTTTATTTTTCTTTATTCCTTTTTCATTTGTCTTGTGTTTTCCTTTTAGGGATGATACAAGGCATCGAGACATTCATGACTCTTGAATGTTGACCCAAAATCTTTTATTAGTCTTTTTTTTTTCATTTGTCTTATGTTTTCCTTTTGGGGATGATGCAAGGCGTTGAGACATTCATGTCTCTTCCATGTTGACCCAAAAGGTTTTTCTTTGTTTTCACTCTCTTCATGTCATTCTTATAGTTTTAAGTGTATTTGGGGAATGATGGAATTTTTGAGCTCTCTAAAAAAATTGTGTCTAGATCATATTGACCCCGAATCCATAGATCCCTTATGTGTTTGGTGTTTTCATTTTGGGGGCAACCCCTCTCTTTTTTTTTTCTCTTACATGACATAGCTTCATTTGGAAACATGTGACTTGGGATAGGGCTTTCAAAGTTGGCTATAATGTCTTCTTTGTTTTCATTTATCATCTGCTACTTAAAAGTAATTTATCACAATATGGTATTTCACAATTTCTTTAATGTGGGGGCATACATTGGCATTATTATTTTGCATTTTTCTTTTTCATTGTTCATGCCATAGTTTTCATGTTTCATATGATGCATTTTTTTCTTTGTGGATGCCATTGGGTGTGATGTCATTTAGGAGTGAGATCTATCTTAGCATATTACATTCCTCTTAGTGTCTTGATGTGACACACTACATCCCCTAAGTTGTGAATCTTCTATTCTTTCATTGGTCCTCTCTAGGAGACATAAGGAACAATGTTCCCTAAGTTAAAGACCTCATAAGAACTAAGCAAGACTTTTTTTAACATTCCTCATTTTGCATTTGGAATTTGTAGTTATATGGCCACCTTGCATAAAACAACTTGCATGTCTATAGAGCCATCTTGTTTGTTCATGAGCTTCAACCATACAAAGTTTTGCTTGCCTCATGAAGCTCAAAAAGAATAATTTTGTGGCGCCTTATCAAATTTATCAAGGGGTATAACTTTGGTATGGTTTGAGCAGGAAGCTCAAATGAGGCATGACATTCCCCATATCCACTTGCATGTGTCTGTGAGTGCATACCAACCATGAGTGTATGTGTCTCATCCTTTTGGATTCTCACTTGGCAGACAACCTGAAGTTCTATCACCTTAGAGTTAGTATGCATTTTTCAAACAATCAGCCCAAATCTGATCCACATCAGGATGGAAAAATGGTTGAAGCTTGATTCGAAACTTTTATTTTATCTTTCCTTTTTTTTCTTTGATAGTGTATGCTTGTGATTCGTTGTTTCTCTTTATCATTCGCATGCTTGTTCTTCTATGCCTATGTCATATTTTCATGGGATCTTGATCCTAAGGGCTTGATCACCCCTCTTAATCTTTTCCATCCCATCTTATTGGAATTGGTACACTTGGATCCCTCTTGATGTGTGTTTTTCTACTTTAGTGTTAGTTTGAAGCAAGTTCATCTTCTCACTAAAGTGGGGGATAAATGTAGTGTCAAAAAATGTCGTCGGGGATATTTTTACACTTGTTTGGGCCCTCCTTATGAATTTAGGCTTAATGTTGCCTTGATTTAGTGTTGTAATGTGGATGATACATTCAAATTAGATCTTGGGCCCTTGTGAACTAATGTATTTAAATGGTACCTTGCTAAAGTGTTGTGAATTGTTACAACTCACTTTCACACTTTTGTAAGGTTTTATTAACTAAACATAATAAGCATCTTCTAAAAATTAATCTTTCCTTATATGCTTTAATTAGACCTATTTTGCATCCACAAGCCTCATTTATTACATCTTTTTGAGGATAATATCAACACCAATCATTAACAAATCTTAATTCAGATGTTTCTAGATTGTGTGGCCTATATTTATTGATCTAGGACTCATTCCCCACCTTGGGTGGATGGGTCCCACCTAGGTTTTTTGGTCCCAAACTAGATTTCACATATTTCTAAGCACTTTTATTTTTGGTCCCATACATTATGCTTGATGGAACTCATTCACCACCTTGGGCGAATGAGTCCCATGTGGCCCAAATTTAAAATAAATTAAAATTTCTAATGGGATTTCATTCTCCTAGATTTGATATCAGCTTGTAGTGTTGTAATTTCATAAATTCTTACATAATTGAGTATAAATACAAGTTTCTTTCTCTCATTTTTCACCTAAAAAGTTGAAAGAGCATTCTTATACAAAGTTTGAGTTCACAACAGAATTCAAGTGTCTTCAAGAGAATTCAAGGGAAAATTATCTAGCATTTTAAATATCATGTTTGTTATTGTGCTAACAATTGTGATGTAGGGTTTATGATTCAAGCAAGTGTTTCATTCAAGATCAACATCATTCAAACAAGAGTCGAGGGACCTACATCCATTGTAGCCATTTCAAGCATACTAAAAAAATCTTATTACTAGGGTTTGGTGAGTTGCAACATTGTCATTTGTTCATTTATCATTCAACATGCTTATTTGATTTCATTTCAAGGATTGATTTCCAAAATAGGGTTTGACAAAGAAAAACCCCTATCCACTAACCCAACGACATTTTTTTGCTCTCCCTTTTGTGTAATTTGTAAGCCTAGGTTGCAAATCTTATAATGAGAAAGATTGAAAGGAAGTTTCAAATCATTCAAAGTTGTCAAAGTTGTCATTAATCCTTGGAGAAGTTTGAACATCACCTATAGATTGAAAATCGGAGACTCGGATTTGAAAACTAGTCAAGAAGGATAGAGAAGACAAAGAAGAGTAGGATCAACTTTTGAAGTTGCGAAAAATCCCAATTGGATTGATTCACCACTTTTGGTGAATGAGTCCCAGTTCTAGTCAATTTTCAGGATTTTGCAGATTTAGATACCCTTTTGTCTAAAACTTGTTCCTACATAGTTTTTTAGAAATTGGATTGATTCGCCCAGCTTTGTGAATGAGTCTAATTCAGCAATAAGGTCATATTTTCCAATGTTCTAGACCTCCATTTAGCCTTCTCTAGATTTCCAGGTGCACATATTCTATTTTTTAGTTTTCTATGTTGTTTCATTCAATATTTTTAGGTCATTTAGTGTTACTTTACATCCAATTAGGGTGTTACACTTCATCTTGCATTTCATTATCTTTTCCAAGTCTAATCTTGGTGGTGAACCCCTTATTATATAATATTTATGCCCGAGAACATCTTTTGCAAGATCTATTTCTCTTTTGCATTGAGATCCCAAGGCTTTGTTCTTGAGTGAAAGTTAGTGAAAATTGCACCATTTAGGTACCTAAACCCTAAAGTGGGAGAGCAACAAATTTTCTTCCATTTAGGAATGAATACGAAAGGGAAGAAATGTTAAAAGCATAGGATAGTGGCATACATTGACAACTTAACTCTTTTTTTCAAAGATTGTGAACAACCCACTAAACTACAAGGTAGTTTTGATAGGAAAAAACTTCCTTTTCTATGGGATAAGGTATTCCTCATGCCTATGAAGCTTTTTACTTTGAAGGTAGACACAAGTGTTGTCATTTTTACCACTTCCGCCTCCTTACAACCTTCCATCATAATGTGTTGATATGCTTCCCTTTCTACTTTTTAATCTCTATGGAAAGATCCATTAAGAATTTCTTGGAATTAAACTAGAGAATGCCTAGAAAAATCTCGTATTCCCCTACGCCATGGTATTATCTTGCACCCATTGACATTTCCATCTCACCTTATGCCCTCCAAAAAAAATTTAAAGTTTTCTTTATTAAGGAAACCCCCTGATTCCCCTCAAGTGGTAACCACTTTGAGCCCTCAAGGGAAAATGAAAGGTAAAAAGAAGAAGATTTATGATTCTAATCATACTTACCCCTGCAAAAGTTTCTAGGTGAACCCTCTACACTTCATGATACCCCCTACCCTCCATCCCCTCTAACCTTATTAGGGATAATCCTTCACCTAATACTCTTTCCTTTGACTAGTCTCAAGTAACTCAAGGTCGATGTGACATTAAAAATTTCCTACCTTCTCTGGGGTTTAGAAAATGTCACTAGGTAGGATTTTAGAACCCCCAACCAAAAGGAAGAAAGTTTCACCAAAGCTAGTCTTGTTTGAGGAGCAAAATTTTGCTACTGTCATTGTGGAAGAGTACAAGTTGAGATGGTGGTTAAAAACTCTCTTCTTAAAATATCCAACAGTCTGGTGGGCCATCTAAGGTATTTTGGGCAGGAGGTGGTTGAGGATGTTATTGAGTAGGTGATCCTCTTAACTAATGATAAGAAGAAAGGTTTTGATTCGAAAGGTTAAGATAACACTACTAAGAACCATCCTAAGTACATAGTTAGCATGGATAATGCCAAGGTGGACCCTTTTAGTGAGATTCAAATTTTCCCTTGAAATGCATTACAATAATGGGGGAGCTTGCTGAGCTTAAAAACAAGGTGTTAGATATTGAGAAAAGGATGGTCAACCTATCCAATTTTAGCTCCAAGGTTATGCATAGACTAGTAACTACCCACTTATTTCTATAATAAAAGTAATTGAAGAAGGCTAGTGACAATGATTAGGGTCAGTTATTTGGTTAAGTTGGTTTTTTGGTGTCTCCTATTTACTCTTTTCTTTTTCTTTTTGATGTTTTGTTAAAGCATTGTTATTGTGCTACTTATGGTCTTTGGACATGGTTTTCAACCTTTCAGCTCTTTGTAATTGGGCCAACACCCTAGTTTTGTTATTTTACCTGTCAAAAACAAGACTCATAATAGTTAACTAAATAAATATGACTAAATATATAGAATAATGTAGTAATATTTTTTATAGAAGAAATACATTTACATCGTTGTCAAAACTTTGGGAGATAATCCATTTATCTAGTATTGAAAGGAAGCTAGGTACACAGAAAAACTTCCAACACTAATCTATTAGAGGAGAGAATGTGAAAATTTTGATAGTTTCAAGCCCTTAAACAATTTCAATAATGAAGATGCACATAATAGGTAAAGATAAACATCAAAGATACAACAAAAACACATAATACCAAATATACGTGGGGAAAACCCTTTAGGAAAAGAAACCAACACTCCAAAACCCTAAACAATCTATTATCTATAAACAATGGTTACAATACACATGTAGAAAAAGCTTCTATAGGACTTTGTCTATCTTACAATTATGGAGTAAATTCGATAGCATTATAACGGTATCGCAGCACAACTTCATACAACTCCAAAATACATAAGTGCTAGATATATAAGAACTTACAATGCATAAAATAGAAATTTCTAAAATAACTACGAAAGGCTAAAGATGCAACATGGAAAGCACCAAAAATACTACCCACACATAATGGTAAGTTTATAATTGTCACCACATGACACGCTGAAAAATATGCCCTTGCCAAAACAACAGCACCTCAAAAACTTACATTCCATGTAAAATCAACACGAAAATAGAAAAATCCTTCATGCACAACTCCACCTATAAAAATCAACTTTTCAACTTTACTCCTCATCCAAATAGAAATTGCAAGTTGTAACTCACAAGACAAAGTGAGAATATTAGCATTATTTAATATTATGGAAAAACCAAAGCTATGGAAAAATCAAAGGTTGAGACAACTTATTTTTCCTAACATTCTCCCACTTGTCCAACACCTTTGAAGAGCTAATTAAAATAACATGATTTAACTATAGAGGTTGTTTGGCTCATAGACTCCAAACAACATCTAAACTTCTCTGTGCTCACTAGCTTTGTTAATGCATCTGCAACATTCATTAGGGTGTCAACCTTCTCAAACTTCACCTTTCAATTTTCCACCATATCACAAAAAAATGAAATTATACATCAATGTGATTTGTTCTATCATGCAAAGTAGCATTATTTGCTAGGAAAATGGTAGTTTGACTATCACAATAGATAGTAATCTGCCTTGCATCAAAACCAATATCAAAACACAAATGCTTAAGAAAAATGGATTTCTTCCAAGCATGAGTGGCTTCCAGGTAAGTTTGCTTCTATAGTGGAAAAAGTGGCTACTACCTACCACTTACTCATCCAATTGATAGCACCACCATACATTGTGAACACATACCCATTGGTGGATATTTTGTTGTCAATATGACCCACCAATTCTGAATCTACATATCCATGAATAATCACTAAGTTTTGAGGTTCAGTAGGATAACCACGAAAAAATAAGGAATACTTAGATGTACCCCTCAAGTATCTAAACACTCTCTTTACTTCATCCCAATGTACCCGTCCAAGATTAGCCATAAACCAACTAAGGACTCCCACTGCTTGGGCAATGTTTGGCCTTGTACAAACCATAGCTTATATAATACTACCAACAAAACTTGCATATGGTACTCATTACATGTCCTCCATCTTAGTTGGATATTTTGGGCAATCCTCCATATAAAGATTTGTTCCCTGCATTATAGGAACAACAAACTATCTGCAAGCTATCATGTTGAACCTTTCGAACAATATATTCACATACTTTTTCTAGCTTAACCAAATATTTATGTTAGCTCTATATCTTAGAATCTATGTTACTAGAATAGAATTTGTTGCACCAAGATCCTTTATCTTAAATTGTGTTGACAATTGAGACTTGAAATGTGAAATCAAATTGTTGAAATTCCAAAAAAATGACATATCATCTACATACAATGCAATTATGAGAATATGACCATTATCATATTTGTAATAAACACAATGATCATACATAGATCTCAAAAATTGTAAAGACAACACATAGGTATCAGACTTTTGGTACCACATTATGGGAGACTTCTTAAGACCATACCGACTTTTTCAAATTGAAAAACAGATTTTCTTCACCTTTAACCATGAAATGCTTTGGCTATGACATATAAACTCTTCCTCCAAGTCACAATGAAGGAACATTATCTTCCTATCTATTTGTTCCACTTCTAGATCATACATTGCTACAAGTGATAACAAGAATTGGATAGATGTCAGCTTCACAACAGGAAAAAAAATCCACCATAGTCAATTCCCTCCACTTGAAAATACCCCTTAGTGGTCAACCGTGCCTTATACTTCTCAATAGGGTATGTGTAGGATCATGATGGGCCAAAAAGTGGCAATATGATGGGTATGTGTAGGGTATGTGGCTTACGACTTTTTTTACCCTTGAAACTTGGTGAAACAAAAAAAGTTTTTAAAGGAGATTCTCAACTTTCCACCAATATAAATTATGCTTTACTTTTAATTTAATAAATAATTATTATCTATTTTATATTTGAATTACGACTAAAGTCTTGATTGATAGGTTGATTGAAAAAAAAAATTATAACTTTCAAATGGTATCACATTTTTTGAATTTGAAACATGCGTCACATTCTATGCTTCCACATACTATAAAATTAAAAAAATAAAAAAAAATCATTAATTTTTCTACCAAGTTAAAGATTGGTTAGACATCATTTTATGTTTATTAAAATCTGTAATAAAAATTCATAATTAATTATTTACTTGGAAAAAAATTACAAAAAATATGCATCACATCAAGACATGGAGTCCTCTACTTATATCTAAAATCTTTATAAAAAAATAGTATGTTTGTTGGTTAGGGTGAGTCGAGACAGAGACACCTACTTTGCTATTTTCACGAAATTTAAATTTTCCACTAATTTGAAATTTCAAATTTTCACCAAATATATATTTTTTTAAATAAACCTTGTAGTTTCGAAGCTACATTCAGTTTTGCTTTCTAGTTTCCTTCTTACATATTTTTGCAATAATATGAATGTATTAAATGTTTAAGTCGAGTTGCCCTATACTGTTTTTTTCTAAACTTTGCATACATAAGGGCCTATTTTTTCCATGATGATCCTGCACATACCCAACACTATCATTTAGACTAGATTTTCTCTTGAACACCCATTTACATCCAACAAGTCTTCGTCCTTCAGGAAAAGGTACTAGATCCCATGTATCATTTTATTCAATGCATCTATTTCTTCATCCATGGATTTCATCTAGGAATATGCATCACTCATACCCATAGCCTCTCTAACAATCCTAGGCTCATTAGTGTTAGTAATCAAAGTAAAAATACAACTAAAATCCAACAATGAATAACCAAACCTTTCAGGTGAATATCCAAACCTATTAGGTTATTTCTTATCTCTCATAGATCTCCCTAGTTGCTAAGGGTGAGGTTCTTCTTCTTCTTTAGAACTTTCAAAGCTTCTCAAGCTCTCCTCATCATTAGGTCCATTATGGGCTTTAGGTTCAAATTTCTTAGAGGAAGCTAAACCACATCTTCTTTCTTTTGTTCTTCTATATGTTGGAAAATAGTGGAAGAAGGTTTCATCTCTTTGAAGATAACACTTCAAATATAGAGAACCTTTTTGGCCACTAGATCTCAAAGTTTGTATCCTTTCACACCAATACCATATCTAGTGAAGATACACTTGACAACCTTATTTTCCAACTATGACCTTTTCTCCCTTGCCACATGAGTGTATCCTCACAGCCAAACACCCAAAGATGTCTCAATGAGGGATTCTTTCCCAACCATAAATCCATAGGTTTCTTATCAATAAGAGTTGATGTAGGATATATGTTTACCATATAGCATGTAGTGGCAATAACTTCAACCCAAATCACTTTTTCAAGGATAGTTACATTTAGCATACTGGTAGCTCTCTCCATCAATGTATTCTCCATCCTCTCCACAACTACACTTTGTTGAAGGGTATATGAAGTTGTCTTATTCCTTTCAATCCCATTTTCTTTACCAAACTTATCAAAATCTAGGAACAAAACTCACAACAATTATTACTCCTCAAATACTTAATTTTCCTACTAGTATGATTTTCTACCAAGGCCTTAAACTCCTTAAATCGACTAAAGACTTCAGATTTACTTTTGAGAAAACAAAAAAATGTTCTTCTACTATAATCATCTGTGAAAGAAACAAAATATACAAATTTTGATAATGAAGGAACATATATAAGATAAAAAATATTAGAATGCACATAGTCCAAAATTTTAGAAGATTTATGAGAACTTTGATAAAACTAAACACAATTTTTCTTTCCATAAACACAATGTTTGCAAAAATAAAACTCAAGATTACAATCATCAATCCCCTCAACAAGGCATTTTTTTTAGGGTTCTTAAAGCCTTTTCACTAATGTGACTAAGTATTTGGTGCTAAAACATTGTCTTCTTAGAAGGTAACTTCATGTCTAAAGCATGAGTATCCTTGATTACCTAGAAAGCATAACCATCAGACATAGATGCAACTTTCTTCTTTGCTGGTGGTTCCAATGGTGATGATAGTGACTCATAAGTTATTATCTTTTTTTCCACAAAAGAACTATTGCACTGAATCATGCATGTATCCATCTAAAATAGAGTGCCTATCTGAACACCCTTAGCAAGCACCATAGCTCCTCTTGTCATCTTGCATCCTCCACTTGAGAAAACAACTTGCATACCCACATCATTCAACTTACTTATAGAAAGAAGGTTTCATGCTAAAGGAGGGATATGTAGGCCACCATTGATCTCCTTCACTCTACCATCTGGGAATCTTACCTTGACTCTTCCACAACCAACAATATTCAAGTGAGAGTCATGACCTAGGTACACTTTCCCACCATCATAAATTTCATACTTAGAAAACCAATCTTAATGCGAAGTCATGTGGAAAGAAGCACTAGAGTCTGTCAACCACACATCTTACAATGCATGCATTTCCAAGGAAGTGAAAAAGGAATATGTATCATACTAAGAGGATTTATTTGATTTAGAATAAAAAAATGTATTCTTTTTCTTCTTTTTCTCCTCCTTACAATCTTTGCAAAAATGGCCAGATTTTCTGCAATTCCAACATTTTGCATTGTTCTTACTAGGAGACTTAGATCTCCCATGAGATTTGGATTTTGAATTTTCTTTCTTTCTATTTTTCTTTTTTCCTTTTTCTTTTGTTCTTCCTCGAACCACCAGAGCCTTGTTACCCATTTCAGATGATTTTCTCTACATCTCTTCATAGAGCAATGTCACCACCACTTCATCCATCTTAAAGATGGTAGTGGTAGTTCAAATGGCCATAACAAGGTGGTCCCAAGAATCTGACAATGAGCACAAATTTTTTTGGCAACGATCCTCATCCTCCATTTTCACACCAATAGAGTTCAACTGGGAAACAAGCATGTTGAATGCATTCAAGTGATCTTCAACAGATCCTCCTTCCTCCATCCATGGAGAATACGTCTTCTTTCATAGGAACAAATTATTTACTAGGGATTTAACTTGATAAATTTGAGCAATTTTCTTCCAAAGAAGCATAGCAGTCTTCTCTTCATGAAAGTTTAGGAGTATTGAATCAGCTAAACAAAGTATTATCAAACCCTTAGCATTTTGATCCATCAAATCCCAATCTTCTTGTTTCATGCATATTGGCATAGTTCTAGAAAAAATTATCCATAAGTTGTGGTCTATAAGCATTTCTTCCATCTTGAGCTTCCATAGCTCAAAGTTTCCTCTATTAAAATTCTCTATCTCAATTATACTAGATGTGCTTGTCATCTCCTTCTTGCTATAGGTTTGACAAAAAAAATTCTACAATACGCTCCCACTCAAAATATATTATTACAAAAAACACTTTAACCCACAATAGGAAATAGAGGTGATCAAGCTCTAATACCAACTGAAAGGAAGCTAGGTACAGGGAAAGGATTCGAACAGTAATCTATCAGAGGAAAAAATGTAAATTTTTTTATAGTTTCAATCCCTTAAACAATTACAATAATGAAGATGCAAATTACAGGTAAAGATAAACAACATCAAAGATATAATAAAAATACATAATACCAAATATATGTGAGGAAAACCCTTTCAGGAAAAAAAAATGCAACTCCAAAATCTCAATCAATGTATTATCTGTAGACAATGGTTACAATACACTTGTAGTGCAAGCTTCTACATGAGATTGTTTATGTTATAATTCTAGAGAAAATCTGGCATCATTATGATATCTCAACACAACTTCATACAACTCCAAAATACACAAGTTCTTAATATATATGATCTTACAATGCATAAAATAGACATTTCTAAAACAATTGTCAAAGGTTGAAGATGCAACATGGAAAGCACCAAAAACACTACACACACATAATGGTCAAATCCCAATTTTCATCACATGCCACACTGAAAAATATGCACTTTCCAAAATAAATGAAAAATTACATTCCATGTAAACTCAATACGAAAATAGAAAATTCCTTTATGCACAACTCCACCTGTAAAAAGCAACTTTTCAACTTAAATCCACATCAAAATAGAAAATGCAAGTTTTAACTCACAAGACAAAGTGAGAAAATTAGCAACATTTAATAATATGAAAAAATAGAAGCTATGGAAA
Source organism: Sequoia sempervirens (assembly GCA_007258455.2). Lineage (NCBI taxonomy): Eukaryota > Viridiplantae > Streptophyta > Pinopsida > Cupressales > Cupressaceae > Sequoia > Sequoia sempervirens. Next base: position 232,827,809 of record VDFB02379711.1, on the reverse strand, counting down.
AATCAAAGCTTGAGACACCTTCTTTTCCTAACAACTATAACTAGCTAAAATCATGACTTAGTAAACCTTTTAACAACCTTTTTGTGAAATGGATTTAATGGTGAGCAATGGTGTATAATAAGAGTTAGGTAATGTGAAGGTTGTAAAAGTATTTTTTAATAAGAAGATACACAAAAGTTCTTATCTATTTTTATTGTAAGAAGTATTTTATTTGTTTTTTCTTGGTTAGTTAAAATTTAATTTTGAATCTTTTATAGATTATATATATTTTGTTATTAATTTCGTTATAATATTTAAAAGTGATTTTAGTTGTGATAAAAAAAAAAAAAAGTATAAATTTTTAGTTAAAATATTTTATTAAAATTAATAATTTATTTCTACATTTACATAATTGTGATTGATTTATTAGGTTGAGGGGTTAGTAGTTGTACAAGGTCCAATTGTTATTATAGCACTTGTTCTTATAATACTTAAGTCTTACTAAGATCATAACAACAAAATATTTTGTTTCCATAGAAACACACTTGTACACAATGAACCTAAGGCACATTACCAAAGATATTGATAAAAGAGTTAGGAGTGTTGTAGAATATGAGCTTTCCTAAATAGGCAATGTAGTGAAGGTGGTAATATCAAACATAATGAGTGACTCACATTATATGTGTTCTAGTGAGTGCCAAGTGATTATGCAAGAGGTGTAGAGGTGTCTCACAAAGTGAGAACACTTATCTCAACCACATGAGCTAACACAAAACTCTACAAGTCCTCTATCTAAGCTTAAATCTAGTGTAAATAGGAATCAAATAAGTAGGCTAAGAGCTAACTAGTTTAATAATACCTTTGTTCCAACTAACACCCCACCTTAAGCAATACATAGGGATTAATATTTGATAGAATTGTGAAAAACATAATCCATATGACTAAACAATGAGTGAAGATAGCTTCCACGCAAGAGATCTATAAACAATATGTGTAATATTTCTCAACAAGAAAAAGTTGTAGAATGAACCTCAAGAATCTTCAAGGAAAATAAACTTCCTTAAAGGTTGAGATTTCTATCAACGGAATGAAAGCTCAAGAGATAATATTGTGAGGGTTTAGTGCTATATAGGAGCAACCCTAAATGTTTAAGGGACTAGACTAGGACAAGTGTCAAAATTACATGTGATGAGATAGAATGATCTAATAATATATATCTAGTTAACATTGTAAATTACTCCTAATTTTAGCTTAAGTGCATGAGAATAAATTATACTAATAATCAATTAAAGATTAATTAATTATTAGCTAATGCATGGTTACTCTAACAAACCCTCTTAAGATGAACTTAGGGAGTAGCTAAAACATTCTAAAATGAGAATGCATGATGGGTCCCAACAAACAAGGCCTACTGAGCTACCCATGTATAAATAAAATATCTCTCAAAATTGGAGGAAAGGAGAAAACCACATGGGAAAAACTCCTCTCCAAAAGAGAGAAAGGAAAATGAAGGAATGAAAAGCCTCCAAAGCAAGGTGAAGGACTAAGAAGCCTCCAACTAAAATAATGTCTTGAAAAGGTGTAACGTGTAGAACATCACTAAAGCATGAAGAAGTTGTAGACTACTATTGAATGATGAGTGATATGGTGCTAAAATGAAGAACCTCTAGAAATAGGAAAGCAAGAGTGCCCATATGGTAAATTATCCATCTCACTAAAATGCATGTAACCAGCCACTGATGTGCACTACATCCAAAAGTACATAGGAACAAGAAGTAGATACATAGATCACTCAACTACAAAACCAAGGAAGTATTAGCACCAATAGTAGAAACACCCCATAATGTTGAAAAGGAAGAGCAAAGACAAGTACATTGAAACTAGGTGAAACCAAGAAGTGCATGTAGGAGAAACAACCTACAAATAAAATGGTGTACAAACTAAGGCACACACACGTGAGGAAAAAATCTCTAGGATTCACTTCTATCATGGAAGTGACACACACTTAACAAAGGTGTGATGACAAACCAAAGGTAAACATCAACCCTCCATGATATTTTATATCATAGTGCAACTACAAAAGGAGCAACAAAATGTGTAAAATCCGCCAAAAAATACACTAGAATGACACTTTATCTCAATACATCTACAAAATAAGAAGTGCATATAGTGGAAGCCCATAATGTCCAAAAAAGGATTACAAGCTAAAAATAAAGTTCTCTAAAGAAAATGAGGAAACTAGTAGCACCATGACAAAGTACACAAAAAACATGTGCATTCAAAAAATCTAGCACCCAAAAAGGAGTCTAGATGCAAAAGATATGGCCCATTCAATTCTCCAACATGAGAATTGAACAACAACACTTAGAAAATTGAGTTCCAAAAAAATGAAAAAATCCAAAATTGCAAACCATTCACACCACTTCAAAGAGCAAAATCATATATCTCATTTCAAAAAAAATTGCACTTGAAATGACCACCATATGGTTGAGATATGGCCTTTGAAATATGATGTACGAAAATGGAAAGCCCAACAAAGAGGGGTTGAGTAGGGCCAGAAAATAATCCATCAAATTTATCAAAAATAACTCCAAATGTGGAGGTCCACCAAAATTAGACTATTGGGGAAAAAATCCATCCATGCAAGAACAATTTGTTTTATTTGCAAAAAAACAATATTGGCGATTTTTTTTTAAATTTAAAAAAAGGTCAAAAACTATTATTTTTTAATAAAAACAATAGCAAAATAACTCATTTTATATAAGAAAAAAACATTAAAAAATACTATTCTTAAAAAAATATTAAAAAAAATAAAAAGAGGGTAGCAGCCATACATGGGGCCCAAGGGGTCCTCATGACAATTAGTAGGGTAGTATCTTGGTATCGGCACAAGGGATGGGGCCCAAGGGGAGTTTCCATCCCAATGAGGATAGGGCCATGTAGGGGTGCAGGTACCCTACACTGCCCATACCCAGAAATTTTTTTTTATTTAATATATTTTTTAAAAGCTTAAAATCTTGTGTAGACCTTTAAAAGGGGTTTAATTTAAAAGAAAAAAATTATTTACAAGAAAACAAATCATAATGTTTTTTATTTTTCCTTCGATCCACGTGCTAGGGATGTCATACGACCTCACTAGCAAAAAAGTTTGGTCTCATAAGCTCCTGACAGAAAAATAAGTCAAATTATATGTCAAAATTCATGGAATCAGCCTCATGAACACAATCATGAGGTTCTTTTTGACCCAAAATACTCTAAAATTGTTGATATCCTTCAAATCTAGAAAAAAAAGCAATTGCTTCAAACACTCGTAGGTCTGACCTTAGAAGTTCAAATTAGGCTAAACAAAAGGAAAATATGACTTTCTTGACAGCTCTAAATCCAATGAAAGACTTTGTTTTGAATTTAGATGCACCAAAATTTTTTCACCTCCAAATTTTGCAAAAAATGCAAAGAGGATTCAATTTTGAAGCTCGTAACCATTGTTGAAGAAAAAACCTCATAAATTAAGGTGTTTGTTGAATCCATGCTTTGATACCATATTAGAATTATGAAAAACATGAGCCACAAGATCAAACAATGAACAAATACACCTTCCATGAAAGAGATATACAAAAAATATGTGCAATATTCCTCAACAAAAAAAGCTACATAATGAACCTCAAGAATCTTCAAAGAAAAAAAATTCCTTAACAGTTTATAGTTCTATCAAAGTCATGAAAGCTTGAGAGATAATACGATGAGGGTTGTGTGTTATATAGGAGCAACCCTAAATAGTAAAGGGATTAGATCAGGACAAGTGTCAACATGACATGTGATGAGACATAATGATCTAATAATAGCTCTCTAGTTAACATAGTAAATCACTTTAAGTTTAGTTTAAGTGCATGAGAATAAATTAGACTAATAATCAATTAAAAATTAATTAATTATTAGCTAATGGATGATTACTCTAACAAAATAACCACTAAAAAGATGAGTTCTGACACCAATGCCTTGTAAGGTACTCATGTACAATAATGATCAATCTCTAATAAATACAGAAAAAAACCTAAGAAAACCTAGTGGGAACAAAAACCCTCTCCAAAAAAGAGAAAGAGGAGGATAAAACCTTATGAAAAGATGTCCCTTAATCATAGAAATATGATGATGAACTTTTGAAGCATGTTGAAATTGTAAACTCTATCGAAGATGAACTAGTGTTTGCTAGAATAAACAAACCTCCAAGAATGCATATCAAGATAACAGATACAAAACAATGCATGATTGAACATATGGACACTACTCAATCATGAATACACAAAGGAAATAAAACTCTATGAATTTAAAAATATAGATAGTATGTTTTTGATTTTGAAGTAGTGGAATCTCACAAAATTTGATCCACAAGAATAAGTATTCATTCGAGCGCTAAAGATAGAAGGTTCCTCCACTGCTCCATTGAACTAAGCATCAACATAACACTACCATAATCCCCCATTAATGCTAAGAGATATCAGCAGACCAACTAAAGTTAGGCACACAAGTGTGCAAGGAATTCAAACTTAGAATTAGCTCCAAAAGATGTACAAGAAACTGAAAAAGGGTGTGCATCAAGGTACACATGCATGAGAAAAGAAACACGAGGATCTATTATTGTGATGGAAAATTGAGGCAACACACACAATTCATAAGAATAATAAGGATCCATAACTATGATGGCTAATCAAGGCTCTAAACAGCCCCCCATTACACTTTATAATTTTGTGTAAGTACAAATTCCCTACCTAAAGAACATGCATTCAGTTTTGTGGCACTTTATATGAGTGCATTTATAAACTTATTTGTTGTTTTGTGTTCTTAGAAGTTTATGCCATTTATGTCATGAGGTAGATAATAAAGACATAGATTAAGTATGTTTTTCGAACCTTAAGAAAATGACAAAATAGAAAATGAAATCCCCATTAAAATAAACCCCTTTTATTCAAGGAAGGACCTCCTCCCTCCCCTGCCCATCTACAAGTTATTGTGAAATGAAAAAAACCCCTTTTTTACAAATTATGGAAAAATATAAAATTCTCCAAGATCATAACAACAAAAACCTAATTCAGACTATCAAAGAGATAAATAAAAATGTTAGGAGTCTTGTACAATATGACCTTGCCTAAATAGGCAAGGTAGTGAAGGTAATCATATCAATCACAATGATTGACTAACCCTTCAAAGATGGAACACTTGTTAATTCACATGACATGTGGTCTAGTGAGTGACAAGTGATCATGCAAGACGTGTAGAGGTGTCTCACAAAGTGAAAACACTTGTTTCAACCACATGAGGTGAGACAAAACTATACAAGTCCTCTATGTGATCTTAAGTGTAGTGTAAATAGGAATCAACTAAGTAGACTAATAGCTAACTAGTTTAATAATACCTCTTTTTACACTAACACTTACCACATATTTATACTATAGATTGCAAGTAAATAGTCCACATGTAAATCCAAAAATAGTCAAATGTTGATCAACAAGGACCCATATTTAAACACATCAAAACCTATGATTTCTATATAAAAACACATAAATATATTCATGAAGAAATAAAATAAAATATCATTATTTTTTACTATAAGTGTGTCATTTATAAAAGAAAATACTCATTTAATAAAATAAGACTCATTTAAACAGGTATTCTTATCATAGTGAAAATACTATTTTTATGTGTACAACTATTGGGGTAGCAATGTACAAGCATTGGAGTATTGCATATTAATAACTTTTTCTATCACAAATATAAAAGGTGAACACAATAAATACCTTGTATTTTCCCATGAAATGTGAAAGATTAAAAAAAAAAATTAGTGTTCAACTATTGGTCCATTTTTGTTTGATATAGGTCTTATTTTAAATAATTATGTGTTGTTTTTATAACAACAAATAGTTTTTTTTTTTGTGTTCAATTGTGGGTTCATTTGTGTTGAATATATAAGGTAGAGATAACAAAGATTTATGGTTACACATAGGTATTTGGTTCATTTAGGTTGCATATAAGTTTTATTTTAAATAAAAATATGATATTCAATAGACAACAAATGATGTTTTTTTGTTCAACTACTAGGGGTACCATGATTAAGTTTTGATCGAATCTTTTAAATGTCAAATTTTGAACATTTCTCAGTAGATGTGTTGATGTGGCAAGTTGTGTGATGAGTCACATCTCTAAACCTTAGTTATTGATAGATAAGAGGTCAACCCACATTAAAAAAAGAACGAAAAATCCTACGGTATTCTATGCAACTGCTACATGCTCACAGAACTAGTCTACATGACTACTAGCCCCTCTCCTATATATATATATATAATTTAAAGAATACAAATATTCTAGATATGAACTATAAGATATCTTGAATACATCTATCTAAAATTAAATGTCAATAAATAATCATTTTGAAATATTTTATTATTAAATATTAATATTTTTACATATAAATGACTCTCAAAATTATGATAAAAGTTTTTAAAAAATTGTCAAAACACATTCACACTATAAGACTCTACCTCTTATTATCATTGTAAAATACCCCTAACATTAATAATATAATTAATGTCCCATGGCCTTGTGCTGCTCTGGGTTTGTGTGTTTTTTTAAGTTGTTTTTAGCTGGTCGTTTAAGTTTATGTTTTAGTTTATGGGTTTCTGACTGCTCGTGAGTTCCTCGTTTCCCTCTATAACAGTTTTAGTTATAATTTCTGTTATATGAAGAATGCTCAGATCAACACTTAATAATAAGTGATAATAAACATCAAAGCAAATCTGTAGTTTGTTCAGAGAAAGAGATAAACCCAATAAACACAGTCCCTTCATTTTTGTTTCAGCATTGTAAACTGTGGCATGAATAGTAATCTATTAAAGCGCACCGTTCTATAGCAGCAATTTGTCGCTGTGCATACAGCCTTAACTATAAAGTCACGTTAACACCTTTTGAATGTAGAGAATGGCAGAGTTACCGAAACACCGCACTTTTAGAAGGAAATCCTTTCCTGTGCTTGAATCCAAGCTCCTCAAAATTCAATTGCCTTTAAAATTACATGTTAAATCAATGGCGAAGCCAAATAAAAGATTGGTACGATTGTAAACTAAAAGTGGTCAAGAAAAGAATATAGCGTGAAAGGATCGTTACCAATTATTAAGTTATTTAAAAAAAAATTGAAAACATGGATATGCAATGCTGGTCGAAATTGGTTGTTGAAGAGGAGCTAAATCGTAGGAAGAAGATTTGGATGAAACAAAATAACAATTGGTTGAGAAAGTGGGACATTAAGTTGCATGAATGTCCTAACACTAATAAGGAGATAAAAAAGTTTGTGTTCGAGAAGTTTAGAGTTGCTATGTGGGCTAGGCAGCTTGGTCGCAAAAAATACATTATATCAAAGAATTCAACCCCATGTGGGAGCATGACGAAAAAGACTACCTAAGGGTCCCAATTAAAAGTAAGGCAAGGCTTCTCGTTGCGCAATTAAGGACTGGGTCTCATCATCTTAGATGTGAAACAGGTAGGTGGACTGTCCCCAAGGAAGTGTGGGAGCAACGAACTTGTATTTTCTGCAGCAAGGGGGTGGTTGAGACCGAATGCCACTTTATCTTCGAGTGTGCAGCTTATGAAGACATTCGTATCCAGTATGAGGGTAACTTGAAGGTGGTTAATCTAAATGAACTCTTTATAGAGGATAGGCTTCTCAAGACGGCCAGCTTCCTGATCAAGATTCATAATAGGAGAGCTGACTTGGAAAGAAAACTGAAAACGGTTAAAAATCAAACTTTGGGTCCCATAGGCTGATGGTCTCATGAACGATATTAAAATCATTCATTCATTCATTCATTCAATTGTGTTGTCCCTTCAGAAATAAGTAAATTCTGAATGACAGTATTCATAAAATATTCAGTATCTCCTGTCAATCATTGTTGACACCTGTGATCAAACATGAAAAAATTACCCTCCCGGTAATGTCGCTGAGCCGATCCACAGCGCATTAACTCATTGAAACATGCAAACTGGATTCTGGAAAAGTACAAAGTCATCCCACTTGCTTCATTAAAATCTGACCTGCACATGTCCTTTTATCGGACAATAAACTTGTGATCTTGAATTCTGATTTTCTGGAGTTCGACTATAATTCATGAGGTGCTAATGTTGCCGCACAGTACTCTTATACTGTTTGAAAGGATGTTTCCCCACAAATTTCAAGAATTTCGTATTTATCACAATTTCAACAAACCTAGAGATAGGCTGCAAATGTACCAAATATACAGGAATGTTTTAGAGGGAAAAAGTGCTTACTTCTTTTTATGTTTTGTATTATTAGATATAAATTTATATTTTAGTAATGTTTGTTTGCGAACAATTATTTTATTCATATATGTATGGTGTTAAATGGTTTTGGATTCTAAAAGGTGTTCATGTTTAGGTTTGAGCATTTAAACATGTCATTTGATTTAATTTCATTGAATTGAAAGATGTAAGAGAGATTCATCTTTAGGTGTTATAAGAAAATAAAAATTCAAGTATCATTCACAAATATGATCAAACACATCATAGTCACAATTTACATCAAGAATCATTTACAACAAAACATAAACATTCATTTTTTTTCTTTCTCTATTGAATCAATTGTAAGGTCTCACTACTATCCAATAAGTTTTATATTTCCTTTTAAACATAGAAAGATCTGAATAATACTTCTTAACGCCATGTAATTTTTGTAAGACAAATGCTACTTAGGTGAAAAAAATTTATAGGTATTCACAGTCAAACTTCTCTAAGGACACAATTATGTAACCTCAAGGAGATATGTTCATGAACTTGTCTTAATATCTAATAAAACATATATTATTTAATACCAACACTGTCATTCTAGATTGAATTCCAAGTTTTCAAATATTAGCTTATAATCACAATAACTCAGTAGTCAAACTCAAAAATACATGTATTTCAAGACAATCTCAAATCCATCTAAATCATTTTAGTTTTATTGATTTAAAAATTACTAAACATCTACTTTTACTAATCAATCTCAATTTATTTTAATTTAAGGTTTGAGTTCATTACTTACTTTTTATGTTTTCTTTAGACCAATTGAAAATAATGTAGGTTTACAATATTTTCCTACAATTTAATACACCTAACCATTAAATCCCTTTAGGATTCTGATCTTCTTTTGTTTCTATTTTTTCTTTTGTACCTTTATTTCAAATAATAAATGAGTTTTTTCTTGTTTCATAAAATTTCTTTTGATTGTTCTTATTAATCTACATTACACTAAATGCAACTTATCTCTTACCAATTAGGGGTTTGCCATGAGATTACTAAATGACAACTAATTTCTAATTTTTAGTCTTACTTTTATTAATTTCTATATTTTAATTCAAGTCAAAACATTTGTATTATCTCATTATTACTTTCCATTTTATTGGCTTTGTGAGTGCACATTTCTAGTTAACCCGACACCTCTGTATCCACAAATTGCGTTTGGAATGTGATATTTCTCTCATTTCAATTATAACTACTTTATTGTTAGATGTGTAACCATGGAATTCAATAAGTCTTGTCTTTCACATAAACTCATGTATAAATCAATTACCTTAATATTTCTTTTAAGTGTTGAATCTTATCACTTGCTCTTTAAGGATGTGATTTTCTTTTGAAAAAAAATAGCATGTCATGTTATTTGGGTACACCACTTCAACATGCTTTTAAATTTTCATGAATCATAAATATTGTTAGTATCTTTATTTTTGGATGTTAGGGGATTTAAATTATTTAATCATGAGATGCATGATGATGAAATAATAAATTTTACCATTCAATTAAATTTTATATGATTTTTACTCATTTTTTCTTTGAATGTTTTCATCTTTTTTTACCCCCTTCACTCTTTCCCTAAAAATTCTCCTATCCATCTTCATTTCCCCATTCCCAATCTGCTTTCTCCTTCAAAAAATAACTTTTCATAAATTTGGATTTTATTTTCAATTTCTCCCTAAATCTATTCAAATATTGCTTGAACCACTATTTTCTCCTTCCTACTTTATTTTTCTATAGACCATCATTGTCATTACTATTTTTTTTGTTCATTTCCATTTACCATATCTTAAATTTATTTATCTAATCTTTCATCATTCTAATACTCTAGGGTAAAAGCACAAACCTGTGTCACACTTTATAAAGGAATCGGCCAACAACAAAAAAAATTCTGAACTTCGACCACATAAAAGTGGTCTTTATGTTTTGAATTTCAAAATGCTGTAAACTAATGAAATGTAGAGTTTTTGATGAAGTTTATTGTTGTAATTTTTAAAATTTTAAAAAAATATATCTTCATTATGTTTTTATCAATTTAAGGACAAATTTTGGAATGCTGAAAATTTCAGAAAAGAGTGACTTCACGGGCCGTCAAGAAACAAATTGAAAAAAACTTCATTTCTCCCTAATTTTTTTTTCTCCAAATAGGTAACTTCAATATCTTGTGCATGGAAAAAGAAAAATCAAATTTTGATGTATATTTTTCTTGTAATAACGTTTTAAAGTCAAACATGTCAAAATTTGACAGTTTTCATGGGCCGTCAACTATTTTCAAATTTTTAAATCATTTTCAAAAAAAGAATTATACCCTTTTGAAGAAGACTCTCTCCTCTTGTGCCCCATATAAGATTTAAATTTTTTTAATAAATTTTACTATCTTGTTTTTAATTTGTAATCAACTTCTTTTTCATTCTGAAAACCTACTTGCATTATTTTAAAAATAAAATATATTAAAACTAATAAAAATATTTAAAAAATTATATATTTGGATTCTCCACTCCGAGCTCTACAAAAGGGTATTTTTTTTTTTTTTTAAAAAATCATTCTAACTAAAGAAATACTTAGCTAAAGTTGAAAGTTTCAGAAAATTCTGAAAAAAGCTGAGTTGGCTGCCAACTAGGATGCCACATAGACAGTTCGGTAGAAACAGTTTCTATAGAAAGGGTTTCAGCCGAAACCCTTTCTATAGAAACTGTTTCTACCGAAACCCTTTCTATAGAAACCCCGCACATTAAAAAATCCAATTTCGAAGGCAGTTTTAAAGCGGGAAGAGGAAAATTTTTATTTTTTTGGATTCGACCGAAACTTATTCGACCGAAACCTATGTGCCACGTAATATGTCACATGGTTTCGGTCGAAACCTAGTCGGGCGAAACCTTTCCGGCCGAAAATATTACGCTCAGAACTATTTATTTGGCTGAAAGTGTGACACACCTTTGTGCTTTTACCCTCTATCATGACCATTATCAAAGTGTATTTATTCTCAAAATACCACAAGGATAGTAGATAAGGAAGACTCCTTTAACCATTTTCTTTTGTAGCGTTACTTCTATAAACATTATATTTTAGGTAAAATTTAAAAAAATATGATATAAATGATGATGTAAGTCTATATGTAATTTCCAGATTAATTCAAGGACACATTAGAAACTTGACCACTCTTCTAGGGTGCAAGTCAACCTTGCAACATTTTCCTTGCATTTATTTTTCTCAATTTTTTAAATTGTAGCTTCCTAGTAGTATGCACAATCCATGTTGGCAGTGAATTATCATTTGTATTAGAGGTATTCTTCTTATTTATTCAAATTTTTTCTACTTTTAGTGTATTCAATCCTAATATTGAAATATTAGTTGTGTCATTCTATTGTCTACCTCTTATATTCCCATGTTCTCATGTAGATAATTTATCAAAATGCTATTCTCAATATATCCAAAAAAAATTCAATTCTTTATGACATATAGGACTAGATCATATCCTTGGGTTCAACCCCATATTTCTCAATGGTCCTTTCATCAAAATAGAAAAATAAATACGAAGTAGAAATTATTTATACTATTATGAATCCTTTTTGGTTGTAACCATCTCCTACAAGTGCATCTATAACCTCACCTTTTTAACTTAGTATTCATAGTCTAGATTGTGACTTTTTATTTCCATTGTCTTTTTCTTTCAACTCTTGTCTTTAGGTAGTTTTTAGATATAGCTCATCCTATTTGGTCTATTGGTACTAAAATGATTGAATTGATAGCATACTAAAAATTATAGTATTAATTGAAAAATAAATAGAAAGAAATTTTAATTTATTGTTTTTGGGTTTTTTATATGACTACATTATTTTTATGAAATGTACAGTAATTAAGATCTAATTTCATTTATATATTCAATTGAAACATCTAGGGATGATGATAATCACCATCTACAACAACTCATGATGCTACTAAGATGAATGATTTTTATACATCTCATGCCACTTTTGATTGTCCTCATTTTATATCCATTCACTCATGGTCGAGATTGATGATATACTTAATGAAGAGCTTACTAATACTTTCATAATTAATGAATATATTTTATTTTTCTACCTCACAATAATTTATAAATTGCATAATGGTTTCCATAGTTTCATAACCATTTTTTGTAGACAAATAGGTGATCATGTATGTTTATGAAAAGTTGAGAATTATAAGTGAAACATGATTGAAAGTATTTCAAAATGTGAATGGATTGGGAGGGTCAATAAGATAAACTAAAGAAGGCATTGGATTTCATTGATGAGAGTTATCTTGGATTCTAAAGTTTGTTGACATTTAATTACACTTCAAAATTTTGAAGGTATTTAGTCACTATGGAGTATAAAATTTAATCTACGCATTTTTTTGTTACTTATAGATATAGGAGATTTGGTATATAATAGATACAATATCATACTATTTTATAAAGGTGGTTTAATAATCAATAAAATTATGATGTAGATAAAATAATTAATCTATAAAATTGGATATGGGCGACATTCCATGTGGATGGTGAATGGTAGATTAGATTAATATAATAGTATGAGATTTTTTTTTTATAATACAAGAATCTGCATAGAAGAATTATTACTTAGCAATAGATTTAAAGTATTTCGCATAGATGATAGAAAAAGAGATAGTTTGTATACATAATAAAATAAGAGGTTTTTTCTAGAGTATAAGCTTATATGATCAATCCTCTTACAAATACAACATGATAATAATTATATTTTGAAAAACATAAACCTTTCAACAAATTATTTCTAAGTTTAAAAGAAAATTAATTCTTTAATACAATATAATCTAATATAATCTAATTAATAGATCATTCCACTTATCACATTATTCAACACTAAAAATACTTAAAACACAATCATTTAAATAACAATTTATATAAAAATTAACTAATAAACATCAAATGTACCAAATAAAATCTCCAACATCAGTGACTTTTGTACCTTACAATAGATCTAGAAACAAATTCTATCATAAAATTACATCCATGTATTTGATAGGTGTGTATATTTTAAAGACTCTAGTTGCCAAAATTCGTTCAAAACATCCAAGAACAGGTTAGGTTTACACGTGAAATACAT
>VDFB02379711.1:232507951-232814288 GCA_007258455.2 Sequoia sempervirens | reverse complement strand
CCTCTCTCTCTCCCTCAAGTCTCCCTCATACCCCCTATCCCTCTCTTAGTCACTCCCTCTATCTCTCTTCCCTCTACCCTTAACCCTTAAACCCTTTACCATTAAACCTCTACCCTCTCTCTCTCTCTCGCTCTCCCTCCTTCCCCCTCTCCCTCTCTCAAGTCTCTCTCTTAGAGTGACTCCCCATATGTCTCTCCCATCTACCCTATCTTCCCCAAAATGGACTCGCATCTTGTTTCATAAACAATACATATCCCATTGGAATTTTTTTTTGTCAAAGTATGAACTACAAAGGCAAAGGATTAGGCCTTTATTAACAAGGTATCCTTGAACCTCTTTATATCCAAGAAAATTCAAATTATAATGGCCTTGGTTATTGTATAGTCATAAAATTGAACCGCTTGCAATTTCACATATATTCTTGCATCTACTTTAGTGTTCGCTCCCTTAGCATCTTGAGTAGGATCATTTTAGCCCCATCCATCAATGTTTCTCCCCTCTCATGATGATCTAGTACCCCTTTTCAATAGCTATCCTCACATGTCAACTTTACATCAACCTTTGTGCCTTTCACATTCACATCATTTTTAGTGTGACATATTTGAACACTAGTGCACTACGCAGACATCTGTATGCCATGCTAGCATCCTACGATGCTTCAAGGTTCAAATGACCATTTTTTTGCATGTTTTCCACTTGTCACCTCCTTTGGTTAGTGGAAATGGCTCAAAATGCCCTGAAATGGCTTAGGAAGCTTCTTTTCTCTCTTTAAAAGTCATCCTTTCATCTCATTTAGCTCTCTAGAACACTTCTAGCATCATTATAACTTATCTCTAACTTTGGCTCTAGCCTCCTCTCTCCAACTCCTACTTGCACAACTCTATATAGCTTTCTACACTAGCATTCTTACATTTTCTCAAGCTTTTACTACACCCTTTGCAACATTCTTGGCTCTTGCAACTTCATCTCCCTTATCTCATACTTATGAGCATATTGGGATTCCATATCTCCTATCTACTAAATTTCTAATTTGTGATACGGGTTCTCCTCCTTAAGAAAGGATTTCTTTTATCACCTCTTTTGTGATACAGTTTCTCCTCCTCAAGCGGGGATTTCCTTTATCACTCATACTTAGTTGTGTAGGTTCTACTCTTGAGTGGGTTTTTCTTTGACAACATGCTTTGTTCATTTCTCTCTTTCTCTATCTTCTTGGTTGTTCGTGGAGGTGGGAACACCAAAACAGGGGTTTGACTTCAAGGAAAACCCCTATACAGCCCCAACACTTTCTTTAGATATCATTCATGTGGGTATTGAAGACATTCATTTGTTGGAGGCTTCATCACTTGCATGGTTGTAATAATTTCCTTTCTTCCTCTTATCTTTATTAGTTCTACTTCACTCTATTTCAATTTTGTTACTTTCTTGCATTCTAAGGTTCTTAGCAATCAGAGTAGAAGTAGTCACCTTATATTCTCTATGATAAACTTTCTTTCTGGTCTGTATGAAATTACAACACACCTCTGAGACACCAATGTGCCACGCTATCATCTATATTTCATTCTTTCCTCCTTTGATCAAGAGATTGCCAGTTTGTCTATAAAATCATCATGACTTGTTCTTTATGATTTTAGAACTCTTGCATTGGTTCCAAGCTAGTTTAGGGTAGTTCACCCTGTGAGGCTCTCTGAATGAAGAGAACTTGTGAGTAGTGAATCCCCCTTCTCTACAGTTATACACTTCATGCTCAATACATTGGTACCCATTGTAAGTCTGGATTCCATCAAAATAAACCTAAGTATCCTAGCCCATCAAACCTTCCATCCATCCTTGGTCCTTATCAACCAAACCTTACTCCATCAACCCTTCCATCCATATTCAGGCCCTACATCCCTCCATGTCTTATTCATCATAAACAACAAACATCCTTGATGCCCTCTCAAAATTCTACCTACATTAACCCATCCATAATACCTCTATATCATTCATCTCCATCCACCTATCCCATTTCTCTTGGAAGAAATTTGGGTGCCAAATGTCAAAAGCTTCCATATCAAAATCCACATATATCAAAGGATCAACATGTCTCCTCAAAGCGACATGCAAAAATAAAAGAAAATATGATCCAAATTCAAAAGGAAAATCCAAAAGGCCACAAAGGCCCATCAAGTCAAAAGGAAATAGTCCTAAAGGCACAAAGGCCCACAAAGAAAAAATAAAAATTTCAAAGGCCACAAAGTCCCATAAAGCAAAAAAGGAAAATCTCAAAGGCCACAAAGTCCCATGAATCAAAAATCAAAGTCAAAAGCTATGTGGATTCGTAAAAGTCTCGTAGAAGCAACAAAATGTAAATTGGCATTCAAAATTTCTTATCCAAAAACTTCATCTAATTCTAAATATCCTTTATCACCACCATCCATTTTTGGTCCTTATATCCTGAAATCCTCATCCACTCCTCTATCTAAATCTCTAAATTCAAAAACCACTCCTCTTTCATCACACCACCACCCTTCAAGGTGTGTGCCAATGTTGATCTTCCTAGCCTTTCCATCTATCCATCGACAAATCTTCCTACCTCCTATCCATTACCAAAAATCCATCCCCCATTATCCTCCTTTAATACAAACCTTTGCATAAGTCCTTAGCTTCTTCCATCATGCCAAAATTTATGACCCTAATCCTCGTTGCCATGATTTATTAGAGCACATATTCGAAGGATAGTATCCATAAAACTTGATGCTTGACTCATCCCTTCATCTTCCTATCATGTACATATTATCTTCCATGTTCATTTATCCCTATCCATATCCTATCTTCCATATTCCTCTTGCACATTACACTTGGGGGAAAGTTCCATCCATCCTGTCATCAGTATCCATTATCCTATTTACATTCATCCTTTACCTTTCCACCTTTGATCTTGAAAAATTTAAGGATCTTCTTGAACATCGTACATCTTATTCTATACACTTTATCCATGTCTTCCATAACACATCCTTTACCTTATCCATATTCCATCATTCTATCTAAATACATCCTTTCTTGCCTTCCTTTGTCTTGATGAGGAATATGGGAAAAATACTTAGGCATTTGGGTCCATATCTTATCTAGTCGGTCTTGATCATCATATTAATTAGCCTTATCCTTGCATTCTTCCATAAAAAAATTCCTAAGAAATCATAAAATGTCTTGAAAAAATCTCTAAAAATCATAAAATGTCCTAAAAATTCCAAAAAAATTAAATATTCTAAAAATTGAAAATATCAAAATATCCCAAAATATATTAAAAATTGGAAAAAGGTCCTAAAAAAGACAAAAAACTCAAATATCCAACAAAAATCCAAGCAATAAAATCAATCCATCCAATCACTTCTAATTTCATCTAATTAATCCATCACCTCAATCCAATCATCCAACCATTCAACCAATCAATCATCTTCATCCATACATTAAATCATCTTTAATCATTCTAAGCAGTAATCCAAATGCAATTCAATCCTTAATCCATACCAATTGATTCAATCAAATAAGTCAAATGATCTAGTCACATCAATGGTCTTGATCCTAATCTTGTTGTAAACCAAATCAATCAACTAGTTAATCAATCGGTCAATCAATCATCCTTGTGTTGATCTAGGGATATATCATTCCCTACAATGAGAACACTATCATCATCATCAATGAATCAATTAATCAATGGTTTATAGCTTGACAGGGGCAACACCTTGTTTTTTTTTTA
Source organism: Sequoia sempervirens (assembly GCA_007258455.2). NCBI lineage: Eukaryota > Viridiplantae > Streptophyta > Pinopsida > Cupressales > Cupressaceae > Sequoia > Sequoia sempervirens. The sequence continues at coordinate 232,810,552 of VDFB02379711.1, read as the reverse complement.
ATCATTTGTGCATTCTTGCTTACTTTCTTGTTTCTATTATCATTTTATCTTGCATTTATATGAAATCTATATCATTCCAGCTAATATTCATATCTTGTGTATGTTGGAATATTTTTTTGCACTATCCTTTGCATCTAAGGTCAGATCATACCTTTTGTGCATTGGGACTTTAATGCTCTAAGTTTACTTCCTCTTATGTTTAGATAAGGTTGCATTATTCTTGGACACAAGACACATCATCACCTTGGTCCTTGTACCTTGGTGCATAATCTCTAGTGCTATATCCAACATCATGGTTGTTCACTTTCTTGCAACATAATGTATCATTCATCTCCTTCATCCACTTCCTATCTTGCATCATTCATATTGTCCCTCTTTATCGTTTCATTTCAATAGCATACCCATGTTATTCCAACCCACCTATCCTCTCAAGGGGGTATCATCATCATATTCTTATATCATCATATCCTATCCCTTTCCCCATCTCACCATCATAATTATTTTATCTTTCCTTCATCATCCATTTTCTTTTGTCCACACCTTAGCTTTTGATGTCAATCAGGGAAGGTCCACAATCAAAACAACACAATTATCAAACAAAAAAAATTTCCAAGTCAGAAATCTTCAATTCACCTTAACACATCAAACCTTCACTATCCCTTGTAGTATTGCCTCCTTAATGAATTGGGTATATCTTTTATAGAAGGTCCTCTCAAACCAGGACCAACACCTTTTCAAATACCCATTAGGGCAGACAATAACATACCAAAAAATCTCCTTAGGTCACTTTGGACCATCATCATGAAATCAGGCTTCCTACACTAAACCAATTGACCAATTAGGTCACTTTTCCAAAGGAACTTCTCTCAAAAGAACTTCCCAACCTAAAAACATGATGGGGAAACACTAGCTAGACAACCAAACTACCAATTCCATAATTTATTTTGAGAAACACAATTACCAAGACACCATATCAGGAAACCCTCGAATTTGACAATTCACAAGGGCGTTTAATGGAAAACACTATTCCCAACCTTCTCATAGTCTAAAATATCCTCAAACACATCTAATAATTTCTGCACAAGCTTAATCTAACATTAGAATTTTTTTCCCCCAAGATTCACTACCAATTCCATGTTCAAACCTCTCAATTTCACCCAAAAACCCCAAAAATGCCAAGTAGGGCATCACATTGACTCAACCAATCGACCTCCCCTACTTCCCAAACTATACCAAACCCCTAAACCTAACATAAGGGACCCATTCCACTTTAAAAAATTAATTACAGAAGGTGAAATGGGTTGGTTTGCATTTTTTACCTTCAAAACCCTTAAAAATGGAGTTCCCAAAATCACCTTTAGAAAATTAGCCTTTAATCACTCGAAAATCAATGGTTTTCAATCCCGCAAAGGAAAAAATAGCCTTAAGAAGTTTCTCCACCAAAATCAAGTCACTTCAAGCCTTGAACTTCCTATACAGGAAAATTATTTGGCCTATAACAACAAATTTAAGAGGAAAATACAATATTTCAGAGAAATAGAGTGCTTTATTTTAGATTCTTTCACAAATTCATTAACTAACAACTAACAAAACTACCCAAAATTTTCCCTTGAATGATATGACTGTTGGACTTCTACCAACTTGCAAAATTTGCAACTTTACAACATTTTCAATCTGACAACATTTCACCTTTTGCAAATTTTAACTTACAAATACCTAGTAACCCCTAACAAGACTCTTTACAACATAAAATGGTCTAATTGACCTTATTCAATGAGAAAATGACTCAACACCCTAAATCCTACTGAACAATAACCTTGTATGACAAAATTTTCTCAAACGTGCCCCTACACCATACACCCCACCTTGATATTTTTCCAAGTCTCTCAGAAATGATGTTGCAACATGCTCACCTTTGAACATTCCATGCTTCTAACCTTATTGAACTTTTCCATCAGGTACACCTTTCCCTTGGTTCACATTGTGCTTGGATTTCTTACCCTTGTCACTACTTGAATCATGCTTCATTATTAAACACTGATATGTGGGATTTCCTTCAACCTTTTCATCATCACACACTGATATTATACATGCTTTCACTTTTGCACACAAATCCTTACCAACTACCCTTTTTTCCACTTTTGTTTCATGCTTAGACTTCTACCAAATACACTTCTTGACTTCATTTTTTTCTCATCCGACCTGCAAACATCTGCACCCTCAAAATTAGGAATCTCCGTCCTCAAAATTATTGTCCCATCAATCCTATAAACCCCTGTTTTGTCATTACATGTCTATCTTTTCATCCCCTTTCCTGTCAATGGACAATTGACTACCCCAACTATGATTTCTTCAGGTTTTTCTTTCCTCTCTACATGCAATTCACCCTTAGTCTTCATTGTATCAAACTGAGACACTAATCCATCCTCTTTTCCCTTCAACATGGAAGCATCCTACACATCAATTGACTGCATATTGTCTTTATTTCTTCTATCTATTGTCCCAACACTGTCAAGCCTTGAAATGGCTATCAAACCCATACTCTTGTCTTCCTCTATGCTCACAGACTCTTTATATGGTATTTCCCTAGGTACTCTTTCCAATTTTAGTTTTTTTACCATTTCACTAGACACCATATTGTCAATACATCCGGAATCTACTATTAGCTTACATACCCTATTTTTGCATTTACAAGTTGTCCTAAATAATTCTCGTCTTTGAATTAGCTCCTCTCCTTGGATGTCTTCAAGATTTGTCTCTTCATCATCAAACTTTCCCCAACTTCTAGAGCACAACTATTGGAATTTGTACTCTCACCTTCATTGTCTTGGACAATTTGAGCTCTTTTTTCACTTTTCCTTTCTCCACCACTTGATGTGGCTACAAATTTTTTAGGGAATTTGTAGGATGGATGACCAAACTCATTGCAATTGAAGAACCTACCAGAAAATTGGTTTGAACTTCTTCCTCCTCCAAATCTAGCTCTTGAACCTCTAAAGCCACCTCTAAAATCTATAGTTTGTTCTTCTCTTTTATGTGCCTCATCTTGACCCTCACTTGTTTGTCTTGAAGAAGGATATGTAACTCTTCCCATTTCAGTGTTTCCTTTGCCTCTAATTATCTTCTCTTGCCTTTTTTTTACTTTTTCCTCAGCCTTTAGTGCCATTTGATAACATTCTTCAACACTTGTTGGATTTGTCAAAGCTAATTTATCCTGAATATTCAATCTCAAACCACCCAAGTACCTAGATATCTTTTCATCCTCATTCTAATTATGGTTATATCTCATACTTAACTTATATAATTCCTCATTGTATGTTTTTACATCCATTTCTTTTTTCCTTAGACTTTGTAACTTCCTAAACATCTATATTGCATAATCAAAAGGGAGAAATTGGCTACCATCTTGTCCCATGATACAATCTTGGATTTTCCTCTCTTTCTTCTCTTGGACTGCTCATAGTCCCACCACAAAAGTGCATGACCTTTTAGCTTTTTCTTTACAATTTTGACTCTTTTTTCTTCATGAATGTCTTCACACTCGAAGTAGTTATCCAAAGATGCTATCCAATCTAATAACTCTTCTTCATTCAGGTTCCCACAAAAATTTTGAACATCAATCTTTACCTTATGCTTGTCACTCTTGACTTCCCTTAACAATTCTTTGATCTTTTGGATCTAATTCTTCATCTACATCTTCCAACTCTCCCTCTTCTTCATCTGAATCACTTTCAACCTCATCTCTTCTCTTGCGTGTTTCCAAGGCTGCCAACATTTCCTTCAATTCTCTGATTTCCCTAACATACTTATCCTTCAAATCACTCATCTTCTTTGCCATATTATTTCCCATTGTAGGAATCTTGAAAATATATGTCTTTTTCACCTTCCACTCTTTCTTCTACAAATTTTAATATTCTTCCTTAGAGATATGGTCCCTTTTCACTGATACCAATTAATTTCAATCAAGGGAGGTCCACAAACCAAACACCAAAATCTCAAATAGAAAAAACAACTTCCAAGTCACAAATCTTCAAATTCACCTTAACACATCAAACCTTCACTATCCCTTGTAGTACTACCTCCTTAATGAATAGGGTATATCTTTTAGAGAAGGTCATCTCAAATCAAGATCAACACCTTTTCAAAGACCCATTAGAGAAAAAAACAGCATACCACAAAATATCCTTAGGTCACTTTGGACCATCATCATGAAATCATGCTTCCTATGCTGAACCAATTAACCAATTAGGTCACTTTTCCAAAGGAACTTCTCTCAAAACTACTTCTCAACCTAAAAACTTGATGGGGAAGCACTAACCAAACACCGTATTGGGAAACCCTCAATTTTGACAATTCACAAGGGTGTTTAATGGAAAACCCTATTACAAACCTTCAAAAACTCTAAAAACTCCTCAAACACATCTAATAATGCCTTCACAATCTTAATCTAACATTATAATTTGATTCCCCCAAGATTCACTACCAATTTCATGTTCAAAACTTTGAATTTAACCCAAAAACCCCCAAAAATGCCAACTAGGGCATCACATTGACTCAACCAATTGACCTCCCCTACCTCCCAAACTCTTCCAAACCCATAAACCTAACATAAGCGACCTTTTCCACTCATAAAAAACAATTATAGAAGGTGGAATGTGTTGGAATTTTGTGCCTCAATCCCACTGTCCTAAACCTCTGAGTGATAAATTTTGATCTAACCACTGAGATGTCTAGCCAATCTGCTTAAGTGATCATAAATTTTCTATGTGATCAATGTGGCAGCCTAATCTGAGTTCTCCTTGTGAAGTTCCTTCATGACCATATCGGTGAGACATTTAGTATGTCCTGGCAATGAAGGTTGTCAGCATGACCTGAACTATTAGTGCAAGTTTCCTAACTCCTTTCTACAATAGAAGTCTGGCCAACGTCAGTGTGACCTTTGGTCTATCTTTCCAACATAAGTGGTTAGTGTGACTTCAACTATTGTTGTGAGATTCCAATTTTTTGTTGATAGTGGTTCTCTGGCCAATGGGTCTAGACATTGGTGTGACTCTAGCCAATGGTACTTGGTCGGGGTGACATGAAGATTCTGAAAGAGTCTTAACGACAAAGCGTGTCTAGTCAATGATTCCTTCAGTGTGACTCCTACCAATGAAATGTTTGATGGTTGTCAATATGACCAAAACTGTCATAATGAAATTCAAATCTCACAGTGATAGTGTTGGTCTGGCCGATGGGTTTTCTTTCTGTGTGACTCTTGTCGATGAGGTGTTCTGAGCTATAGTTGAGCGTGAGGTTGTTGGTGTGACTTGGGACTTTGGTGAAACCTTCTCTGATGCTTGTTCTCTTGTTGATAAGGATGATCCAATGATAGTTGGTGCTCCTATCTATTGTCGAGATTAGTATGGCCAATGGTCTGTATCGTGGTGACTTAGGCTGACAAGATGGTTTGAAAGGTGTGTGAGCTTAATGACATCGGGGAGACCTGTGCATTTGATGTGACATTATGATCTCCTACCAATTGACGTTGTCTTGCCAATAGGCCTGGTCAAGATGTTAGGATGATGAAGACATCAGGGAGAATTTAGAGATTAGTTTGTCCTTCATGACTATGACCAATAGAATAATTCAAGCCGATGGAAGTGAAGGTGGACTCATTTGAATGAACGATAATTTTGCTGACCTGCTAATGTGTCAATTGTTCATTCAGGAAACTGTTCATTGTCCAAGTCTATTTGACAGTTGCCCTACTAAACAGTCCTAGATTGGAATAAGAATTGGTTGTACAGAATCATTTTCAAGGGTCGAGTGTCATGAGGAAGGATGAGGCCATGAGGTTGAGATAGGAGAGAGAGAGAGTCAAAGGCTGGAGTAGGAGAAGGAAATTCTATTCTAAAGGTGGTAACTCATCATATCCCTCTTTGTGGATCGAATGTGAAACCTCCCTCTATGTGAATTTTCTCTCTATGTTGTGAGAGAGTTTTGTAATAGAGTGAGGATTGTAAACACTTGAGAGGTTGATCAGAAGTCCATGAGAGAGAGGATCTACACTGTGTGTTGTATGACAGTATTGTAACAGTGTGAAGATTGTATAAAGGTTATGTTGTTCAGTTTGTCTCCAGATGGAATAAGATGTAAATGTTGTGAAAAGGCTATGAGCCTTAGATTGTATTGTAAATATTTTTGTTTCTGAATAATAAAATGGTTCAAATCATTTGGAGGGTGGGGTTTTTTACCCAGAAGTATTTTCCCCAAGTAAATCTATGTGTTATGTTTCATGTTTATTGGTTAGAATATGTTTATGCTTGTTGTTGAAACTATATTTGCATGGGTTTCTCTCAAAAGGGTTAATGTGGGAAATGCATTGTGTCTGATTCCACTTTGTGGCACAATTATACGTGTCTTTGAGGTGATCTAATGAAATTAAAAGTTACCGAAGGAACTACTGTTCTTGGAGGTTTCTCTGAGATGATCAAAATTTCCCAACAAGTGGTATTAGAGCTTGGTTTTGGGATTTGCTTGCATGTGCAGGTGTGTGAGTTACATGTACTTGCATGGACTCACATGTGGCTTGCATGTAAGATTTCTTGGTATTTAAGGTTTTGGGTATTTCTCCTATGGAGATTTCTTAGTCTGTCAGGCTTGAGGAAATCTAGAAGAATTGTCTGATACATTGATCCTTTGGTGAGTGGAAGTCTTGTGGTATTAAGAGATAACATGCAACATGAAGGGTGGTGAAGGTGGATAAAAAGGAGTTGGTCATGTTGAATTGCAGTGATCTGATTCTCCTAGTTGGCAGTTGTATAACCCTGATGCATGAGGTGGAATTTTCTACTTCGTGGTTGTGTTGCAGTAAAGCTTTCATATTCGGTGTCTTTGTGAGAGGCTCCTTGGTGATATGGAGAAGCTTGAGTTTTTTCTCAACCATTGAAGAGAGTTCTTATGTTGAGTGGTGTTTCCTGGTGTTGGAAGGAATTGTTTTTGTTAGCCTCAAATGCCTGAAGGCTATGGAGTTAATCATTAGATGATTTGAAAGCTTATGAAATATCATATCTATTTCTTAGATGCATGTGCATATTGGTGGTTTTGGAGTTTGTTTGCAATAGGCCTGGAGTTCCTCAACTATTGTTCCTTTTAAGGGTGTGTTGTACTTGCATGTTCTATGATTTTTTGTAGGTTTTACATGGTAAAGAAAAAAAATTATTTGCTTGATGGATTCCTAGACTATGGTGCTAATTGTGGACATGTTTGGGAAATTAGATTTCGGCATGATCTGGTGTTGAAGTCTTGGTGTCTACATGGTTATGTTCTTTGATGTATTGGCTTATGATTACAAGTGTGATAATGAGTTTGCATGTTTCAGTGATTGGATCTACGAGTTATGCAAGTGTGTGGGTTGGCCACTCATTCATTTGAAATGGGATGACTCAAATGTGGACTGTCTATATCCACTAGGTTTGATTTATTGATGTTTCCAATTTCATTAGTTGGCCTTGTCTATGGTCATTTGTGCATTGGTATGTTGTTTCAGGATTGAGAGGATGGATGATAAGTGAGTCCCTGGATAGTTGTTTATGGAGTCATGTAGCATGGTGAATCTCCTTACTTATGAGATCCTGGTTTCACTTGAGATAATTAGCAATACAAATATATGTATTTGGACCTAGAAGTTTGTTTATATTTTGGAGATTGGTGGTCATGATGCTTAAAAAGTTTGGTATCACTGTTCAGTGAGAGCTTTAGGGTATGTGCAGAATCATGATGGGCTAAAAAGTCGCAATATGATGGGTATGTGGCTGACGACTTTTTTTAACCTAAAATTGATGAAACGAAAAGGGTTTTTAAAGGAGATTATAAGCTTTCCAGAAATATAAATTATGCTTTACTTTGAATTTAATAAGTAATTATTATTCATTTTCTATTCAAATTATGACTAAAGTCCTAATTGATAGATTGATTGAAAAACATCTATAACTTTCAAACGGTAACACATTTTTTGAATCCAAAACATGTATCACATTCTATGCTTCGTATACTATAGGATTAAAAAAATAAAAAAGGAATTTCATAAATTTTTTACCAAGTTAAGGTGGTCAGAAATACATGTTTTTTATATTTTTTAAAATTTGTCATAAAAAATTCATAATTAATTATTTACTTGGAAAAAATTACAAAAAAATATGGATCACATTGGGACATGAGTCCTCTACTTATATCTAAAATCTTATAAAAAAATATTATCATTTTATTGTGGTTAGGGTGGTCAAACATACACCTACTTCTTATTTTTTTGAAATTTAATTACCTCTGCATTGAAATTTCAAATTTTCACCAACTAGATTTATTTTATTTTTTTTTAAACCTAGTAGTTTAGAGACTACATTCAATTTTCTATAGATTATATTCTTACATATTTTTGAAATAAGATAGATAACTTATTCAAATTTTTATGTAAAGTTTCCTAACTTTAATTTTTCTGATTTTTTTGCCACTTAAGGGCCTATTTTTTCCATGATGATCCTGCACATACCCTTTAGCAATGATTGGAAATTCATCACTATGTGGTGAATAATATTCTTTAGTGTTGCAGATGTTTCAAGGAGGAATTATTTGATCCTGTTACTACATAAGGGTTCTTTTGCATTTGCAAGGACACTATTTGAGGATTTGCAATGTCTTGGATCCATGAAGGATGTCTGGAGTCTTTGGATAAGGTGTTGGTGGTGCTTGATAGGTGTTGTTGGTTTAGAGTATGTTGCTATTATGTCATGATATACTCTTAATTCTAGTTTGGAGATTTGGCATGATGCATTTCTCTTAAGACCATGGTATGTTCACTTGGAGCATGGGATCTCCTAAGGCGGATGGTAAGATCTTGTCATGATAATTTCCTGATTCAGATGATTGGAGCTTTGACAATGTTCTGGTAATTCTTTGTGTATTGGGTGCTTTTATCATTTGCCTAATACTTCATGATAGTGTAGTGATGCATTTGGAGTTTGGTATTAGTTGATTGTTTGCTAGTACTCATGGATACATGGAGAATGAGGCGAGGTTGTATTTGATGGTTTCTCTTGATGATATTTCAACAGAAAGTTCAAGAAGCCTACACCTCGGTTGGACATGAGTTCAACAAAGATCTATGTTGAGATTGCTCTTATTAGTCATGATGACTTGCATATCTTGGAGGAGCATTCTCATTCCCCACTCTTGGTCTACTCGATAGTTTATTACTTGAGAGGTATTGCCCATTGTTTGTCTTAGGTAATTTATGATTTCTTTCTTTGACATGGATCTTGAGCTATTGTTAGATGGTCTGGAGGATTCATTGTGAGAGATGGATAGCATGTTTATCTCATTGGGTTTTTATTTTCATCTATTATGGTCATAGGGGATGGTAGTTGGCTAATTTCTTGAGATGGGAAATGGATTAGTTTGATATTCTTTAAGAATCTTACATTCATATGGTTGGATGTTGTTAAGGCTTTCCTATTGGGGATGTAAAGATATTAATTGACACAGTCGACATTTAGAAGTGTATGTAGGAGGATTTTCTACAGGTTCATGATGTGCAGAGGTTCTCTCTTTGGTCTTGGTTCTCTTCCTGGATGTTTGGTTTCACATTACATTAGTTTGAGGTTGTTCACTATCTATTCCCTTTGTTGGCTGTGTACAGAACTTGGGAGAGCTATGAAGACTTGTTGTGAGAGTTTTATTTATAGGTTGTGCATATCATTGTGGATGGTTCCTTGAAACTACATGTTTACACTCTTTATGTAATGTTGTTAGTAGACTTGGTATTCCTTTGTGATGGTGCCTTATTTCTAGAATGTTAACAAAGTGATGCGTTGAATGAGCTTATTCCAGTTTGCATTCATCTGGACATTATCCATGTAGTGGGAGTTCCTAGTTATGCTTTGTCTTTTTTGACCGATTGGCACATGGAGCTTGTTTCTATCGTTTATGGGTGGAGATGTTGGTGGAATGAGTTTTTTGTTATGGATACCTCCTATGTATGGTTGATTGAATGTTCTAGCACTTGTTGTGGCTGCTATTTTTAGTCACGTGGGTTTATCAGTTGGATAGGAGTAGTCATTTTTCTGGTTGTTGTTCTAGTTGATGTTCTATCTTGTTTTCTGGAGTGATGGCAATATCTTGTTCATATCATTGTGATATTTTTCTTGTGTTCATTGGATTGGTGCATATTCAACTTGGCTTGTACCCTTTCTTCCATAGGTGGCATGTTGGAGGATGACAGGGTTTGTTGCCTGAATGGTGGACACCTTAGATGTTGTTACAGAAGTGTTGATAGAGCATGAGAGAATGTTTGGATCTTTGTGGATGATTGCCATTGGTTGCAATGTTTGATAGTAAGTTGTAGTTGGATACTTGATCTTGACTGTGGATTTTCTGGTGGACTATTATCTATGGAAACTTGTTCATGGGGTGTCTTGTATGCTGTTGATCAGAGACTTGTATAGAGCAGGGTCTAAAATGGTCGAGCCAGTGTTATCTCAGTAGTTCTTGAGTGCCCTAGAGGTTCCAATGTGATCTTTGTCAAGTGGGAGATTGTTGGAATTGTGTGCCCCAATCCCACTGGCCTAAACCTCTAAGTGAGCAATTTTGCTGTGACCGATGAGATGTCTGGTCGATCTACTTAAGTGATCCTGAACTGTCTGTGTGATTGGCATGACTCAACCCAATCTAATTTCTCCTTGTGAATTTCCTTCATGACCATATCGGTGAGACCTATGGTAGGTCTTGGTGATGATGGTTGTTGGCATGACTTGAACTATTGGAACAAGTTTCCTAACTCCTTCTGATAATAGAGTTTTGGCCAACATTGGTGTGACCTTTGGTCTATCTTGTCGATGGAAGTGGTTGTTGTCACTTGAACTATCATTGTGAGATTCCAGTTCGTTGTCGATAATGGTTCTCTAGCCGATGGGTCTGGACATCGGTGTGACTCTAGTTGATGGTCTATATCATGGTGACTAAGGCCGAAAAGATGGTTCAAAAGGTTTGTGAGCTTAATCACATCATGGAGACCTGTACATTTGATGTGACATTATGAACTATTGCTGATGGACGTTGTCTCGCCGATAGGCCTGGTCAGGGAGAATTTGGAGATCAGTGTGTCCATGACTATGACTGATAGAAAAAGTTAGGCTAATGGAAGTGAAGGTGGAATTGGTTGAATGAATGATTATTTTTCTAACTTGTTGATGTGTCAATTGTTTGCTAAGGAAATTGTTCATTGTCCAAGTTTGTTTGACATTTTCCCCACTGAATGGTTCTAGATTGGAATAAGAACTAGTTGTACAGAATCCTTCACAAGGTCTGAGTGCCATGAGGAAGGTTGAGGTCGTGAGGTCGAGCTGGGAGAGGGAGAGTCGAGGGCTAGAGCAGGAGAAGGAAATTCTATTTTGAATGTGGTAACTCATCCTCTCCCTCTCTGTGGATCAAATGTGAAACCTCCCTCTATGTGAATCTACTCTGTATTCTATGAGAGAGTGTTGTAACAAAGTGAGGATTGTAAACACTTGAGAGGTTGTTCAGTGGTCCATGATAGAGAGGATCTACACTGTGTGTTGTATGACAATATTATAACAGTGTGAAAATTATATAAGGGTTATGCTCTCTAGTTTGTCACCAAATGGAACAAGATGTAAACTTTGTGAAAAGGCTATTAGCCTGAGATTGTATTGTAACTCAATTTGTTGTTGAATAATACAATGGTTTAGATATTTTAATGGGTGGGGTCTTTTATCCAAAAGGGATTTCCCCACATAAATATTTGTGTTCTATTTCATCTTTCATGATTCATGTTTCTTGGTTAAAATCTATTTATGCTTGTTGAAGAAACTGGATTTGCATGGGTTTCTCTCAGAAGGGTTAATGGTGGAAATGTGCATTATGTTTGATTCCTATTTGTGGAATAGTTGTACGTGTCTTTGAGGAAATCTAATGAAATTAAAAGTTACTGAAGGCACTACTATTCTTGGAGGTTTCTCTGAGATGATCAAAATTTTCAAACAGTTCTAATGGGTCAGTTTGCATTTTTTACCTTCAAAACCCTTAAAAAAAGAGTTCCCTAAACCACCTATAGAAAATCAACCTTTAATCACTCAAAACTCAATGGTTTTCAATCCCACAATGGCCAAAAATGTCCTTAAGAAGTCTCTCCACCTAAATCAAGTCATTTCAAACCTTGAACTTCCTGTACATGAAAATTGTTTGGCCTGTAACAAAAATTTTAAGAGGAAAATAATGTATTTTACATAAATAGAGTGCTTTATTTGAGATTCTTTCACAAATTCATTAACTTCCCACCTGTCTCAAAGTTTATAATACTTTTTAAACATTTTCCCACAAAAAAAAACTAACAAAACTACCTAAAACTACCCACTGAATGATATGACCATTGGGCTTCTACCAACTTGCAAAATTTGCAACTCTATAACATTTTCAATATGACAGCATTTCACCTTTTGCAAATGTGAACTTTCAAACACCTAGTAACCCCTAACAAGACTCTTTACAACAAAAAATTGTATAATTGACCTTATTCAATGACAAAATGACTCAACACCCTAAAGCCTACTTAATAATAACCTTGTATGACAAAATTTTCTCAAAGGTTCCCCATGCACTAGCTTTTTGAAATGATGTTACTTGACACAAAGCTCATCATCTCGAAACATCATCTCAAAGAGGGTAAAAATGTACACTCAAAAATGTCCTCTTACAACACCTTGTGACAACATTACATCATTTGGACATCTTGTAGCATGTTTTTCCCTAGGTACCCATGTCATCACCTAATTAGTTAAATAAATATTATTTATTTAACTAATTTCATTTATTCCCTTTCTATTCATAATACCTCCATTCTTCTAATGTTAATTAAATTATTTATATTATTTAATTAATTAAATCATTTCTATTCATAATCTCTTTGTTCTTCTCATGTTAATTAAATAATTTATATTATTTAATTAATGAAATCATAAATCCAACATTAATTAAATAAATCAAATATTTATTTCATTAATAAAATCCTAAAAATTTCTTCTTGCTTTCTTTCCAAAATTGGAACTCGTGTGTATCTAATTAATTAATTTAATTAGATAATTCATCAATTATCCCTCTCATCTTTTTTAGGATTCATTTTCCTTTAAAACAAAAGATCAATATCTTTCTTTCTATCTTATGTCATCTTGTTGTATTTCTTCTTTTTTCAAAAATCAAATCCTTATCAAATCTCATCTCCAAGATCAAATCTTATCTTCATCCATATCAAATCTCTATAAATATAGCCTCTGAGAAGCCATTTAGGCGAATCGATTCTTCAAGCATTCTTATGTTGTCAAAATCATTCTTGAATCTTTCATCCATCTCTATCTATCATCCTCCATCTATCACCTTCACCATATTGTTATGATACTAAATTGAGCAACCAATATTCCTCCAACAATCAAACCTTCAAAATCTCGCATTCTCATGTGAGGTTGAGAAGAGCAATGGAGATAAATCGAGCATAATATGGAGATTGGTTTGTTTTTGTGTTTATTATTTTTATTTTCATGTTGTTTCATGCTTCATTGTGCTTATTATGGTTTCATTATTTATGTTTATACATTTACCCTGATATAAGATTTTTACCCTAACTCCAACTATAGCCTAAAGATGCAAAAGTTTCACATTGTCAATACCACAGAACTCTCAAACATAGTACTGATGAGTATTGTGCATTCAAGTTATTATTAAAGAACCTTCACTTTGATGGCCCAATGATTTCATAACCTACCCTTCTCCACCCATTTCCATGTAATAGTTGTAGAACATTCTATTCTCACTATTACATGACCTTTCCCATCACCTATCTCAGCTCATTCTTGTCTTTCACTCAGTGGGGGAAAGTAGATAGCATTTTCCTAGTATTGCATTTGTCATTGTCCCTTAGGTTCATTGTCCCCCTTTTACTTATAAAGACTGACATTTGGAGGTGGATAACCTTCTTTAGGTTGACTCACATGTTCCTTACTAGCCTTTTTCTTTTTCTTTTGTATGATTGCATGTGCGTGATGTGATCCCCATGATGTTTTGTTTGATTTTTTCTCTCTTTGTGACATTCCTCTATTTGTACCTTCATTCTTCTCTATGTCGTACATCTTTTCACCTTTTCTATTTTTTCATTTTTCTTGTGTTTTCCTTTAATGGATGACACAAGATGTTGAGATATTCATGTCTCTTCCATGTTGACCCAAAATATTTTCTTTGTATTTATTCCTTTTTCATTTGTCTTGTGTTTTCCTTTTGGGGATGATGCAATGCATCAAGGCATTCATGTCTCTTCCATGTTGACCCAAAATATTTTCTTTGTCTTTATTCCTTTTTCATTTGTCTTGTGTTTTCCTTTTAGGGATGATGCAAGGCATCAAGACATTCATGACTCTTCCATGTTGACCCAAAATATTTTCTTAGTCTTTATTTTGTTTTCATTTGTCTTATATTTTCCTTTTCGGGATGATGCAAGGCGTTGAGATATTCATGTCTCTTCCATGTTGACTCAAAAGGTTTTTCTTTGTTTTCGCTCTCTTCGTGTCATTCTTATAGTTTTATGTGTATTTGGGGAATGATGGCATTTTTGAGCTCTCTAAAAAAATTGTGTCTAGAGCATACTGACCCTGAATCCATAGATCCCTTATGTGTTTGGTGTTTTCATTTTCGGGGAAACCCCTCTCTTTTTTTTCTCTTACATGACATAGCTTCATTTGGAAACATGTGACTTGGGATAGGGCTTTCAAAGTTGGCTATCATGTCTTCTTTGTTTTCATTTATCATCTGCTACTTAAAAGTAATTTATCACAATATGGTATTTCACAATTTCTTTAATGTGGGGGCATACATTGGCATTATTATTTTGCATTTTTCTTTTTCATTGTTCATGCCACAGTTTTCATATTTCATATGATGCATTTTTTGCTATGTGGATACCATTGGGTGTGATGTCATTTAGGAGTGAGATCTATCTTATCATATTACATTCCTCTTAGTGTCTTGATGTGACACACTACATCCCCTAAGTTGTGAATCTTCTATTCTTTGATTGGTCCTCTCTAGGAGACATTAGGCACAATGTTCCCTAAGTTAAAGACCTCATAGGAACTAAGCAAGACTTGTTTTAGCATTCCTCATTTTGCATTTGGAATTTTTAGTTATATGGCCACCTTGCATAAAACAACTTGCATGTCTATAGAGCCATTTTGTTTGTTCATGAGCTCCAACCATACAAAGTTTTTCCTGCCTCATGAAGCTCAAAAAAAATAATTTTGTGGCACCTTATCAAATTTATCAAGGGGTATAACTTTGGTATGGTTTGAGCGGGAAGCTCAAACGAGGCATGACATTCCCCATATCCACTTGCATGTGTTTGTGAGTGCATACCAACCATGAGTGTATGTGTCTCATCCTTTTGGATTTCTCACTTGGCGGACAGCCTGAAGTTCTATCACCTTAGAGTTAGTATGCATTTTTCAAACAATCAGCCCAGATCTGATCCACATCAGGATGGAAAAATGGTTGAAGCTTGATTCAAAACTTTTATTTTATCTTTCCTTTTTTTTATTTGATAGTGTATGCTTGTGATTCATTTTTTCTCTTTATCATTTGCATGTTTGTTCTTCTATGCCTATGTCATATTTTCATGGGTGCCTATGTCATATTTTCACGGGATCTTGATCCTAGGGGCTTGATCACCCCTCTTGATCTTTTCCATCCCACCTTATTGGAATTGGTACACTTGGATCCCTCTTGATGTGTGTTTTTCTACTTTAGTATTAGTTTGAAGCAAGTTCATCTTCTCACTAAAGTGGGGGCTAAATGTAGTGTCAAAAAATGTCATCGGGGATATTTTTACACTTGTTTGGCCCTCCTTATGAATTTAGGCTTAATTTTGCCTTGATCTAGTGTTGTAATGTGGATGATACATTCAAATTAGATCTTGGGCCCTTGTGAACTAATGTATTTAAATGGTACCTTGCTAAAGTGTTGTGAATTGTTACAACTCACTTTCACACTTTTGTAAGGTTTTATTAACTAAACATAATAAACATCTTCTAAAAATTAATCTTGCCTTATATGGAGTGTTGTAAAGTGTTGTAACACACTTTCACACTTTTCTAAGATTTTCATTAACAATTGGGCTTTCTTATGCTTTAATTGGCCCTATTTTGCATCCACAAGCCTCATTTATTACATCTCTTTGAGGATAATCTCAACACCAATCATTAACAAGTCTTAATTCAGATGTTTCTAGATTGTGTGGCCTATATTTATTGATATAAGACTCATTCCCCGCCTTAGGCGGATGGGTCCCACCTAGGTCTTTTGGTCCCGAACTAGATTTCACATATTTCTAAGCACTTTTGATTTTTGGTCCCATACATTATGCCTGATGGAACTCATTCACCACCTTGGGCGAATGAGTCCCATGTGGCCCAAATTTAAAATAAATTAAAATTTCTTGTGGGATTTCATTCTCCTAGATTTTATGTTGGCTTGTAGTGTTGTAATTTCAGAAATTCTTACATAATTGAGTATAAATACAAGTTTCTTTCTCTCATTTTTCACCTAGAAAGTTGAAAGAGCATTCTGATACAAAGTTTGAGTTCACAAGAGCATTCAAGTGTCTTCAAGAGAATTGAAGGGTAAATTATCTATCATTTTAAATATCATGTTTGTTATTGTGCTAACAATTGTGATGTAGGGTTTATGATTCAAGCAAGTGTTTCATTCAAGATCAACATCATTCAAACAAGAGTTGAGGGACCTACTTCCATTGTAGAAATTTCAAGCATACTAGAAAAATATTATTACTAGGGTTTGGTGAGTTGCAACATTGTCATTTGTTCATTTATCATTCAACATGCTTATTTGATTTCATTTCAAGGATTGATTTCCAAAACAGGGTTTGACAAAGGAAAACCCCTATCCACTAACCCAACATTTTTTCACTCTCCCTTTTGTGTAATTTGTAAGGCTAGGTTGCAAATATTCTAATGAGAAAGATTTAAAGGAAGTTTCAAATCATTCAAAGTTTTCAAAGTTGTCATTAATCCTTGGAGAAGTTTGAACATCACCTATAGATTGAAAATCGGAGACTCGGATTCAAAAACTAGTCAGGAAGGATAGAGAAGCCAAAGAAGAGTAGGATCAGCTTTTGAAGTTGTGAAAAATCCCAATTGGATTGATTCACCACTTTTGGTGAATGAGTCCCAGTTCTAGTCAGTTTTTAGGATTTTGCAAATTTAGATACCCTTTTGTCTAAAACTTGTTCCTACATAGTTTTTCAGAAACTGGATTGATTTGCCTAGCTTTGTGAATGAGTCTAATTCAGTGATAAGGTCATATTTTCCAATGTTCTAGACCTCCATTTATCCTTCTCTAGATTTCCAGGTGCACATATTCTATTTTTTAGTTTTCTATGTTGTTTCATTCAATATTTTTAGGTCATTTAGTGTTACTTTACATCCAATTAGGGTTTTACACTTCATCTTGCATTTCATTATCTTTTCCAAGTCTAATATTGGTGGTGAACCCCTTATTATATAATATTTATCCCCTAGAACATCTCTTGCAAGATCTATTTCTCTTTTGCATTGAGATCCCAAGGCTTTGTTCTTGAGTGAAAGTTAGTGAAAATTTCACCATTTAGGTACCTAAACCCTAAAAGTGGGAGAGCAACAAATTTTCTTCCATTTAGGAATGAATATGAAAGGGAAGAAATGTTAAATGAATAGGATAGTGGCATACAATGACAACTTAACTCTTTTTTTCAAAGATTGTGAACAACCCACTAAACTACAAGGTAGTTTTGATAGGAAAAAACTTCCTTTTCCATGGGATAAGGTATTCCTCATGCCTATGAAGCTTTTTACTATTGAAGGTAGACACAAGTGTTGTCATTTTTACCACTTCTGCCTCCTTAAACCCTTCCACCATAATGTGTTGATATGCTTCCCTTTCTACTTTTTAATCTCTATGGAAAGATCCATTAAGGATTTCTTGGAATTAAACTAGAGAATGCCTAGAAAAATCTCGTATTCCCCTACACCATGATCTTATCATGCACCCATTGACATTTCCATCTCACCTTATGCCCTCCAAAAAAAATTAAAGTTGTCTTTATTAAGGAAACCCCCTGATTCCCCTCAAGTGGTGACCACTTTGAGCCCTCAAGGGAAAATGAAAGGTAAAAAGAAGAAGATTTATGATTCTAATCATACTTACCCCTGCAAAAGTTTCTGGGTGAACCCTCTACACTTCATGATACCCCCTACCCTCCATCCCCTCTAACCTTATTAGGGATAATCCTTCACCTAATACTCTTTCCTTTGACTAGTCTCAAGCAACTCAAGGTCGATGTGACCTTAAAAATTTCACCCATTCTCTGGGGTTTAGAAAATGTCACTAGGTGGGATTTTAGAACCCCCAACCAAAAGGAAGAAAGTTTCACCAAAGCTAGTCTTGTTTGAGGAGGAAAATTTTTCTACTGTCATTATGGAAGAGTACAAGCTGAGATGGTGGTTAACAACTCTCTTCTTAAAATATCCAATAGTCTGGTGGGCCATCTAAGGTATTTTGGGAAGGAGGTGGTTGAGGATGTTATTGAGTAGGTGATCCTCTCAACTGACGAGAAGAAGAAAGGTTTTGATTTGAAAGGTTAATATAACACTAATAAGAACCATCCTAAGTGCATAGTTAGCATGGATAATGCCAGGGTGGACCCTTCTAGTGAGATTCAAAATTTCCCTTGAAATGCATTGCAATAATGGGGCAGCTTGCTGAGCTTAAAAAGAAGGTGTTAGATATTGAGAAAAAGATGGTCAACCTATCCAATTTTAGCTCCAAGGTTATGCATAGACTAGTAACTACCCAATTATTTCTATAGTAAAAGTAATTGAAGAAGGTTGGTGACAATGATTGGGGTCAGTTATTTGGTTAAGTTGGTTTTCTAGTGTCTCCTATTTGTTGCTTTCTTTTTCTTTTTGGTGTTTTGTTAAAGCATTGTTATTCTGCTGCTTATGGTCTTTGGACTTGGTTTTCAACCTTCCAGCTCTTTGTAATTGGGCCAACACCCTAGTTTTTTTATTTTACCTATCAAAAACAAGACTCATAATATTTAACTAAATAAATATGACTAAATATATAGAATAATGTAGTAATATTTTTTATAGAAGAAATACATTTACATCGTTGTCAAAACTTTGGGAGATAATCCATTTATCTAGTATTGAAAGGAAGCTAGGTACACAGAAAAGCTTCCAACACTAATCTATTAGAGGAGAGAATTTGAAAATTTTGACTGTTTCAAGCCCTTAAACAATTTCAATAATGAAGATGCACTTAATAGGTAAAGATAAACATCAAAGATACAACAAAAACACATAATACCAAATATACGTGGGGAAAACCCTTTAGGAAAATAAACCAACACTCCAAAACCCTAAACAATCTATTATCTGTAAACAATGGTTACAATACACATGCAGAGAAAGCTTCTATAGTAGTTTGTCTATCTTACAATTATGGAGTAAATTTGATAGAATTATAATGGTATCGCAACACAACTTCATACAACTCCAAAATACACAAGTGCTAGATATATAAGAGCTTACAATGTATAAAATAGAAATTTCTAAAACAACTACGAAAGGATAAAGATGCAACATGGAAAGCACCAAAAATACTACCCACACATAATGGTAAGTTTATAATTGTCACCACATGCCATGTTGAAAAATCTGCACTTGCCAAAACAATAGCACCTCAAAAACTTACATTCCATGTAAAATCAACACGAAAATAGAAAAATCCTTCATACACAACTCCACCTATAAAAATCAACTTTTCAACTTTACTCCTCATCGAAATAGAAATTGCAAGTTGTAACTCACAAGACAAAGTGAGAATATTAGCATTATTTAATATTATGGAAAAACCAAAGCTATGGAAAAATCAAAGGTTGAGACAACTTATTTTTCCTAACATTCTCCCACTTGTCCAACACCTTTGAAGAGCTAATTAAAATAACATGATTTAACTATAGAGGTTGTTTGGCCCATAGACTCCAAACAACATCTAAACTTCTCTGTGCTCACTAGCTTTGTTAATGCATTTGCAACATTCATTAGGGTGTCAACCTTCTCAAACTTCACCTTTCAATTTTCCACCATATCACAAAAAAATGAAATTGTACATCAATGTGATTTGTTCTATCATGGAAAGTAGCATTATTTGCTAGGAAAATGGTAGTTTGACTATCACAACAGATAGTAATCTGCCTTGCATCAAAACCAATATCAAAACACAAATGTTTAAGAAAAATGGATTTCTTGCAAGCATGAGTGGATTCCATGTAATTTTGCTTCTATAGTGGAAAAAGCGGCTACTACCTGCCACTTACTCATCCAATTGATAGCACCACCATACATTGTGAACACATACCCATTGGTGGATCTTTTGTTGTCAATATGACCCACCCAATCTGAATCTACATATCCATGAATACTCACTAAGTTTTGAGGTTCAATAGGATAACCATGAAAAAATAAGGAATACTCATATGTACCCCTCAAATATCTAAACACTCTCTTTACTTCATCCCAATGTACCCGTCCAAGATTAGACATAAACCAACTAAGGACTCCCACTACTTGGGCAATGTTTGGCCTTGTACAAACCATAGCTTATATAATACTACCAACAAAACTTGCATATGGTACTCATGACATGTCCTCCATCTTAGTTGGATATTTTGGACAATCCTCCATATAAAGATTTGTTCCCTGCATTATAGGAACAATAAACTATCTACAAGCTATCATATTTGTAATAAACACAATGGTCATACTTAGATCTCAAAAATTGCAAAGACAATACATAGGTATCGAACTTTTGGTACCACATTCTGGGAGACTTCTTAAGACCATACTGACTTTTTCAACTTGCAAACTAGATTTTCTTCACCTTTAACCATGAAATGCTTTGGCTATGACATATAAACTCTTCCTCCAAGTCACAATGAAGGAACACTATCTTCCTATCCATTTGTTCCACTTCTAGATCATATGTTGCTACAAGTGATAATAGGAATTGGATAGATGTCAGCTTCACAACAGGAACAAAAATTCACCATAGTCAATTCCCTCCACTTGAAAATACCCCTTAGTGATCAACTGTGCCTTATACTTCTCAATAGGGTATGTGTAGGATCATGATGGGCTAAAAGTGACAATATGATGGGTATGTGTAGGGTATGTGGCTTATAACTTTTTTTTTACCCTTGAAACTTGGTGAAACGAAAAAAGTTTTTAAAGGAGATTCTCAACTTTCCACCAATATAAATTATGCTTTACTTTTAATTTAATAAATAATTATTATTCATTTTATATTTGAATTACGACTAAAGTCCTGATTGATAGGTTCATTGAAAAAAATTATAACTTTCAAATGGTATCACATTTTGAATCTGAAACATCGTCACATTTTATGCTTCACATACTATAAGATTAAAAAATTGAATTTCATGAATTTTTACCAAGTTAAGGTGCTTAGACATCGTTTTTTTATATTTATTAAAATTTGTAATAAAAAATTCATAATTAATTATTTACTTGGAAAAAATTACAAAAATATGCATCACATCGAGACATGAGTCCTCTACTTATATCTAAAATCTTATAAAAAAATATTATCATTTATTGTGGTTAGGGTGGTCAGACAGACACCTACTTATTTTTTCCCTAAAATTTAAGTACTACTACTTTGAAATTTCAAATTTTCACCAAATAGATTTAAAAAAAAAATAAACCTTATAGTTTAGAAGCTACATTCAATTTTCTATAGATTCTATTCTTACATATTTTTGAAATAATATAGATAACTTATTCAAATGTTTAAGTCAAGTTGCCTAACTCTGCTTTTTCTGAACTTTTTGCCACTTAAGGGCCTATTTTTTCCATGATGATCCTGCACATACCCAACACTATCATTTAGACTAAATTTTCTCTTGAACACCCCTTTACATCCAACAGGTTTTCATCCTTCAGGAAAAGGTACTAGATCCCATGTATCATTTTATTCAATACATCTATTTCTTCATCCATGGATTTCATCTAGGAATATGCATCACTCATACCCATAGCCTCTCTAACAATCTTAGGCTCATCAGTGTTAGTAATCAAAGTAAAAATACAACTAAAATCCAACAATGAATAACTAAACCTTTCAGGAGAATATCCAAACCTATTAGGTTATTTCTTATCTCTCATAGATCTCCCTACTTGCTAAGGGTGAGGTTCTTCTTCTTCTTTAGAACTTTCCAAGCTTCTCAAGCTCTCCTCATCATCAGGTCCATTATGGGCTTTAGGTTCAAATTTCTTAGAGGAAGCTAAACCACATCTTCTTTCTTTTGTTCTTCTATATGTTGGAAAATAGTGGAAGAAGGTTTCAGCTCATTGAAGATAACACTTCAACTATAGAGAACCTTTTTGGCCATGCTAGATCTTGAAGTTTGTATCCTTTCACACCAATACCATATCTAGTGAAGATACACTTGACAACCTTATTTTCCAGCTATGACCTTTTCTCCCTTGCCACATGAGCGTATGCCTCACAACCAAACACACGAAGATGTCTCAATGAGGGATTCTTTCCCGACCATAAATCCATAGGTTTCTTATCAATAAGAATTGATGTAGGAGATATGTTTACATGATAGCATGTAGTGGCAATAACTTCAACCCAAATCACTTTTTCAAGGCCAGTTACATTTAGCATACTGCTAGCTCTCTCCATCAATGTATTCTTCATCCTCTCCACAACTACACTTTGTTGAAGGGTATATGGAGTTGTCTTATTCCTTTCAATCCCATTTTCTTTACCAAACTTATCAAAATCTAGGAGCAAAACTCACCACAATTATTACTCCTCAAATACTTAATTTTCCTACTAGTATGATTTTCTACCAAGGCCTTAAACTCCTTAAATCGACTAAAGACTTCAGATTTACTTTTGAGAAAACAAAAAAATGTCCTACTATAATCATCTATGAAAGAAACAAAATATACAAATTTTGATAATGAAGGAACATATATAAGATAAAAAATATTAGAATGCACATAGTCCAAAATACCAGAAGATTTATGAGAACTTTGATAAAACTAAACACAATTTTTCTTTCCATAAACACAATGTTTGCAAAAATAAAACTCAAGATTACAATCATCAAACCCCTCAACAAGGCATTTTTTTTAGGGTTCTTAAAGCCTTTTCACTAATGTGACTAAGTATTTGGTGCTAAAATATTGTCTTCTTAGAAGGTAACTTCATATCTAAAGCATGAGTATCCTTGAGTACCTAGAAAGCATAACCATCAGACATAGATGCAACTTTCTTCTTTTTTGGTGGTTCCAATGGTGATGATAGTGACTCATAAGTTATTATCTTTTTTTCCACAAAAGAACTATTGCACTAAATCATGCATGTATCCATCTAAAATAGAGTGCCTATCTGAACACCCTTAGCAAGCACCATAGCTCCTCTTGTCATCTTGCATCCTGCACTTGAGAAAACAACTTGCACACCCACATCATTCAACCTACTTATAGAAAGAAGGTTTCATGCTAAACGAGGGATATGTAGGACACCATTGATCTCCTTCACTCTACCATCTAGGAATCTTACCTTGAATCTTCCACAACCAACAATATTCAAGTGAGAGTCATGACCCAGGTACACTTTCCCACCATCATAAATTTCATACTTAGAAAACCAATCTCGATGCAAAGTCATGTGGAAAGAAGCACTAAAGTCTATCAACCACACATCTTAGAATGCATGCATTTCCAAGGTAGTGAAAAAGGCATCTGTATCATACTACGAGGATTTATTTGATTTAGAATAAAAAAATGTGTTCTTTTTCTTCTTTTTCTCCTTCTTACAATCTTTGCAAAAATGACCATATTTTCTGCAATTCCAACATTTTGCATTGGTCTTACTAGGAGACTTAGATCTCCCATGAGATTTGGATTTTGAATTTTCTTTCTTTCTATTTTTCTTTTTTCCGTTTTCTTTTGTTCTTCCTCGAACCACCAGAGCCTTGTTATCCATTTCAGATGATTTTCTCTACATCTCTTCATAGAGCAATGTCACCACCACTTCATCCATCTTAAAGATGGTAGTGGTAGTTCAAATGGCCATAACAAGGTGGTCCCAATAATCTGACAATGAGCACAACAAATTCAGGAAACGATCCTCATCCTCCATTTTCACACCAATAGAGTTCAACTGGGAAACAAGCATGTTGAATGCATTCAAGTGATCTTCAACAGATCCTCCTTCCTCCATCCATAGAGAATACATCTTCTTTCATAGGAACAAATTATTTACTAGGGATTTAGCTTGATAAATTTGAGCAATTTTCTTCCAAAGAAGCATAGTAGTCTTCTCTTCATGAAAGTTTAGGAGTATTGAATCAACTAAACAAAGTCTTATTAGACCCTTAGCATTTTGATCCATCAAATCCCAATCTTCTTGTTTCATGCATATTGGCATAGTTCTAGAAAAAATTATCCATAAGTTGTGGTCTATAATCATTTCTTCCATCTTGAGCTTTCATAGCTCAAAGTTTCCTCTATTAAAATTCTCTATCTCAATTATACTAGATGTGCTTGTCATCTCCTTCTTGCTATAGGTCCGACAAAAAATTTCTACAATACGCTCCCACTCAAAATATATTATTACAAAAAACACTTTAACGCACAATAGGAAATAGAGGTGATCAAGCTCTAATACCAATTGAAAGGAAGCTAGGTACAGGGAAAGGATTCCAACAGTAATCTATCAGAGGAAAAAATGTACAAATTTTGATAGTTTCAATCCCTTAAACAATTACAATAATGAAAATGAACATTACAGGTAAAGATAAACAACATCAAAGATATAATAAAAATACATAACACCAAATATATGTGAGGAAAACCATTTTAGGAAAAAAAAATGCAACTCCAAAATATCAATCAATGTATTATCTATAGACAATGGTTACAATACACTTGTAGTGTAAGCTTCTACATGAGCTTGTTTATGTTATAATTCTAGAGAAAATCTGGCATCATAATGATATCTCAACACAACTTCATACAACTCCAAAATACACAAGTTCTTAATATATATGATCTTACAATGCATAAAATAGACATTTCTAAAACAATTGTCAAAGGTCGAAGATGCAACATGGAAAGCACCAAAAACACTACACACACATAATGGTCAAATCCCAATTTTCATCACATGCCACATTGAAAAATATGCACTTTCCAAAATAAATGAAAAATTACATTCCATGTAAACTCAATAAGAAAATAGAAAATTCCTTTATGCACAACTCCCCCTATAAAAAGAAAATTTTCAACTTAAATCCACATCCAAATAGAAAATGCAAGTTTTAACTCACAAGACAAAGTGAGAAAATTAGCAACATTTAATAATATGAAAAAATAGAAGCTATGGAAAAATCAAAGGTTGAGACACCTTCTTTTCCTAACAACTATAACTGGCTAAAATCACGACTTAGTAAACCTTTTAACAACCTTTTTGTGAAATGGATTTAATGGTGAACAATGGTGTATAATAAGAGTTAGGTAATGTGGAGGTTGTAAAAGTATTTTTTAATAAGAAGATACACAAAAGTGTTTATCTATTTTTATTGTAAAAGGTATTATATTTGTTTTTTCTTGGCTAGTTAAAATTTAATTTTGAATATTTTATAGATTATATATAGTTTGTTATTAATTTCATTATAATATTTAAAAGTGATTTTAGTTGTGATAAACAAAAAAGAAGTATAAATTTTTAGTTAAAATATTTTATTAAATTTAATAATTTATTTCTACATTTACATAATTGTGATTGATTTATTAGGTTGAGGGGTTAGTAGTTGTACAAGGTCCAATTGTTATTATAGCACTTGTTCTTATAATACTTAAGTCTTACTAAGATCATAACAACAAAATATTTTGTTTCCATAGAAACACACTTGTACACAATTAACCTAAGGCACATTACCAAAGATATTGATAAAAGAGTTAGGAGTGTTGTAGAATATGAGCTTTCCTAAACAGGCAATGTAGTGAAGGTGGTAATATCAAACATAATGAGTGACTAACCCTTCAAAGATGGAACACTTGTTAACTCACATTATATGTGTTCTAGTGAGTGCCAAGTGATCATGCAAGAGGTGTAGAGGTGTCTCACAAGGTGAGAACACTTATCTCAACCACATGAGCTAACAAAAAACTCTACAAGTCCTCTATCTAAGCTTAAATGTAGTGTAAATAGGAATCAAATAAGTAGGCTAAGAGCTAACTAGTTTAATAATACCTTTGTTCAAACTAACACCCCACCTTAAGCAATACATAGGGATTAATATTTGATAGAATTGTGAAAAACATGATCCATATGACTAAACAATGAGTAAAGATAGCTTCCACACAAGAGATCTATAAACAATATGTGTAATATTCCTCAACAAGAAAAAGTTGTAGAATGAACCTCAAGAATC
Source organism: Sequoia sempervirens (assembly GCA_007258455.2). Taxonomy (NCBI): domain Eukaryota; kingdom Viridiplantae; phylum Streptophyta; class Pinopsida; order Cupressales; family Cupressaceae; genus Sequoia; species Sequoia sempervirens. The sequence continues at coordinate 232,783,923 of VDFB02379711.1, read as the reverse complement.
TTCAAGGAAAATAAACTTCCTTAAAGGTTGAGAGTTCTATCAAAGGAATGAAAGCTCAAGAGATAATATTGTGAGGGTTTAGTGCTATATAGGAGCAACCCTAAATGTTTAAGGGATTAGACTAGGACAAGTGTCAAAATTACATGTGATGAGATAGAATGATCTAATAATATATATCTAGTTAACATTGTAAATTGCTCCTAATTTTAGCTTAAGTGCATGAGAATAAATTATACTAATAATCAATTAAAGATTAATTAATTATTAGCTAATGCATGGTTACTCTAACAACCCCTCTTAAGATGAACTTAGGGAGTATCTAAAAAATTCTAAAATGAGAATGCATGATAGGTCCCAACAAACAAGGCCTACTGAGCTACCCATGTATAAATAAAATATCTCTCAAAATTGGAGGAAAGGAGAAAACCACATGGGAAAAACTCCTCTCCAAAAGAGAGAAAGGAAAATGAAGGAATGAAAAGCCTCCAAAGCAAGGTGAAAGACTAAGAAGCCTCCAACTAAAATAATGTCTTGAAAAAGTGTAATGTGTAGAACATCACTAAAGCATGAAGAAGTTGTAGACTACTATTGAATGATGAGTGATATGGTGCTAAAATGAAGAACCTCTAGAAATAGGAATGCAAGAGTGCCCATATGGTAAATTATCCATCTCACTAAAATGCATGTAACCAACCACTGATGTGCACTACATCCAAAAGTACATAGGAACAAGAAGTAGATACATAGATCACTCAACTGCAAAACCAAGGAAGTATTAGCACCAATAGTAGAAACACCCCATAATGTTGAAAAGGAAGAGCCAAGACAGGTACATTGAAACTAGGTGAAACCAAGAAGTGCATGTAGGAGAAACAACCTACAAATAAAATGGTGTACAAACTAAGGCACACACACGTGAGGAAAAAATCACTAGGATTCACTTCTATCATGGAAGTGACACACACTTAACAAAGGTGTGATGACAAACCAAAGGTAAACATCAACCCTCCATGATATTTTATATCATAGTGTGACTACAAAAGGAACAACAAAATGTGTAAAATCCCCAAAAAAATACACTAGAATGACACTTTATCTCAATACATCTACAAAATAAGAAGTGCATATAGTGGAAGCCCATAATGTCCAAAAAAGGATTACAAGCTAAAAATAAAGTTCTCTAAAGAAAATGGGGAAACTAGTAGCACCGTGACAAAGTACACAAAAAACATGTGCATTCAAAAAAGCTAGCACCCAAAAAGGAGTCTAGATGCAGAAGATATGGCCCATTGAATTCTCCAACATGAGAATTGAACAACAACAACACTTAGAAAATTGAGTTCCAAAAAATGAAAAAATCCAAAACTGCAAACCATTCACACCACTTCGAAGAGCAAAAACATATATCTCATTTAAAAAAAAATTGCACTTGAAATGACCACCATATGGCTGAGATATGGCCTTTGAAATATGATGTGAGAAAATGGAAAGCCCAACAAAGAGGGGCTGAGTAGGGCTAGAAAAGACTCCTCCATCAAATTTATCAAAAATAACTCCAAATGTGGAGGTCCACCAAAATTAGACTATTGGGGAAAAAATCCATCCATGCAAGAACAATTTGTTTTATTTGCAAAAAAACAATATTGGTGATTTTTTTTTAAATTTAAAAAAGGTCAAAAAAACTATTATTATTTTTTAATTAAAAAACATGTAAAAAATATTTAAAAAAATAAAAAGAGGGTAGCAGCCATACATGGGGCCCAAGGGGTTGTCATGACAATTAGTAGGGTAGTACCTTGGTACCGGCACAAGGGATGGAGCCCAAGGGGAGTTTCCATCCCCATGACGATAGGGCCATGCAGGGGTGTAGGTACCCTGCACTGCCCATACCCAGAAATTTTATTTTATTTAATATATTTTTTAAAAGCTTAAAATCTTGTGTAGACCTTTAAAAGGGGTTTAATTTAAAAAGAAAAAAAGTATTTACAAGAAAAAAAAATAATGTTTTTTTTTATTTTTCCCTCGATCCACATGCTAGGGATGTCATACGACCTCACTAGCAAAAAAGTTTGGTCTCATAAGTTCCCGACACAAAAATAAGTCAAATTATATGTCAAAATTCATGGAATCAGCCTCATGAACACAATCATGAGGTTCTTTTTGACCCAAAATACTCTAAAATTGTTGCTACCCTTCAAATCTAGAAAAAAAGCAATTGCTTCAAACCTTCGTAGGTCTGACCTTAGAAGTTTAAATTAGGCTAAACAAAAGGAAAATATGACTTTCTCGACAGCTCTAAATCCAATGAAAGACTTTGTTTTGAATTTAGATCCACCAAAATTTTTCCACCCCCAAATTTTGCAAAAAATGCAAAGAGGATTCAAATTTAAAGCTCATAACCATTGTTGAAGAAAAAACCTCATAAATTAAGGTGTTTTTTGAATCCATGCTTTGATACCATATTAGAATTGTGAAAAACATGAGCCACAAGATCAAACAATGAACAAAGGCACCTTCCATGCAAGAGATCTGCAAAAAATAGGTGCAATATTCCTCAAAAAAAAAAGCTACATAATGAACCTCAAGAATCTTCAAAGAAAAAAAATTCCTTAACAGTTTATAGTTCTATCAAAGTCATGGAAGCTTGAGAGATAATACAATGAGGGTTGTGTGTTATATAGGAGCAACCCTAAATGGTAAAGGGATTAGATCAGGACAAGTGTCAACATGACATGTGATGAGACATAATGATCTAATAATAGCTCTCTAGTTAACATAGTAAATCACTTTAAGTTTAGTTTAAGTGCATGAGAATAAATTAGACTAATAATCAATTAAAAATTAATTAATTATTAGCTAATGGATGATTACTCTAACAAAATAACCACTAAAAAGATGAGTTCTGACACCAATGCCTTGTAAGGTACTCATGTACAATAATGATCTCTGACAAATATAGAAAAAAAACTAAGAAAACCTAGTGGGAACAAAAATCCTCTCCAAAAAAGAGAAAGAGGAGGATAAAACCTTATGAAAAGATGTCCCTTAATCATATAAATATGATGATGAACTTTTGAAGCATGTTGAAATTGTAAACTCTATTGAAGATGAACTAGTGTTTGCTAGAATAAACAAACCTCCAAGAAATGCATATCAAGATAGCAAATACAAAACAATGCATGATTGAACATATGAACACTACTCAATCATGAATACACAAAGGAAATCAAACTCTATGAATTTAAAAATATAGATAGTATGTCTTTGATTTTGAAGTAGTAGAATCTCACAAAATTTGATCCACAAGAATAAGCATTCATTCGAGCGCTAAAGATAGAAGGTTCCTCCAATGATCCATTGAAATAAGCATCAACATAACACTACCATAATCCCCCATTAATGCTAAGAGATATAATCAGACCACCTAAAGTTAGGCACACAAATGTGCAAGGAATTCAAACTCAGAATTAGCTCCAAAAGATGTACAAGAAACTAAAAAAGGGTGTGCATCAAGGTACACATGCATGAGAGAAGAAACACGAGGATCTATTATTGTGATGGAAAATTAAGGCAACACACACAATTCATAAGAATAATAAGGACCCATAACTATGATGGCTAATCAAGGCTCTAAACAACCCCCCATTACACTTTATAATTTTGTGTAAGTACAAAATTCCCTACCCAAAGAACATGCATTCAGTTTTGTGGCACTTTATATGAGTGCATTTATAAACTTATTTGTTGTTTTGTGTTCTTAGAAGTTTATGCCATTTATGTCATGAGGTAGATAATAAAGACATAGATTATGTATGTCTTTCAAACCCTAAGAAAATGACAAAATAGAAAATGAAATCCCCATTAAAATAAACCCCTTTTATTCAAGGAAGGACCTCCTCCCTCCCCGCCCTCCCCCTCCCCATCTACAAGTTATTGTGAAATGAAAAAAACCCCTTTTTTACAAATTATGGAAAAATATAAAATTCTCCAAGATCATAACAACAAAAACCTAATTCAGACTATCAAAGAGATTGATAAAAATGTTAGGAGTCTTGTACAATATGACCTTGCCTAAATAGGCAAGGTAGTGAAGGTAATCATATCGATCACAATGATTGACTAACCCTTCAAAGATGGAACACTTGTTAATTCACATGACATGTGGTCTAGTGAGTGACAAGTGATCATGCAAGAGGTATAGAGGTGTCTCACAAAGTGAAAACACTTGTTTCAACCACATGAGGTGAGACAAAACTATACAAGTCCTCTATGTGATCTTAAGTGTAGTGTAAATAGGAATCAACTAAGTAGATTAATAGCTAACTAGTTTAATAATACCTCTTTTTACACTAACACTTACCACATATTTATACTATAGATTGTAAGTAAATAGTCCACATGTAAATCCAAAAATAGTCAAATGTTGATCAACAAGGACCCATATTTAAACACATCAAAACCTATGATTGCTATATAAAAAAACATAAATATATTCATGAAGAAATAAAATAAAATATCATTATTTTTTACTATAAGTGTGTCATTTATAAAAGAAAATGCTCATTTAATAAAATAAGACTCATTTAAACAGGTATTCTTATCATAGTGAAAATACTATTTTTATGTGTACAACTATTGGGGTAGCAATGTACAAGCATTGGAGTATTGCATATTAATAACTTTTTCTATCACAAATATAAAAGGTGAACACAATAAATACCTTGTATTTTCCCATGAAATGTGAAAGATTAAAAAAAAAAATTAGTGTTCAACTATTGGTCCATTTTTGTTTGATATAGGTCTTATTTTAAATAATTATGTGTTGTTTTTATAACAACAAATAGTTTTTTTTTTTGTGTTCAATTGTGGGTTCATTTGTGTTGAATATATAAGGTAGAGATAACAAAGATTTATGGTTACACATAGGTATTTGGTTCATTTAGGTTGCATATAAGTTTTATTTTAAATAAAAATATGATATTCAATAGACAACAAATGATGTTTTTTTGTTCAACTACTAGGGGTACCATGATTAAGTTTTGATCGAATCTTTTAAATGTCAAATTTTGAACATTTCTCAGTAGATGTGTTGATGTGGCAAGTTGTGTGATGAGTCACATCTCTAAACCTTAGTTATTGATAGATAAGAGGTCAACCCACATTAAAAAAAGAACGAAAAATCCTACGGTATTCTATGCAACTGCTACATGCTCACAGAACTAGTCTACATGACTACTAGCCCCTCTCCTATATATATATATATAATTTAAAGAATACAAATATTCTAGATATGAACTATAAGATATCTTGAATACATCTATCTAAAATTAAATGTCAATAAATAATCATTTTGAAATATTTTATTATTAAATATTAATATTTTTACATATAAATGACTCTCAAAATTATGATAAAAGTTTTTAAAAAATTGTCAAAACACATTCACACTATAAGACTCTACCTCTTATTATCATTGTAAAATACCCCTAACATTAATAATATAATTAATGTCCCATGGCCTTGTGCTGCTCTGGGTTTGTGTGTTTTTTTAAGTTGTTTTTAGCTGGTCGTTTAAGTTTATGTTTTAGTTTATGGGTTTCTGACTGCTCGTGAGTTCCTCGTTTCCCTCTATAACAGTTTTAGTTATAATTTCTGTTATATGAAGAATGCTCAGATCAACACTTAATAATAAGTGATAATAAACATCAAAGCAAATCTGTAGTTTGTTCAGAGAAAGAGATAAACCCAATAAACACAGTCCCTTCATTTTTGTTTCAGCATTGTAAACTGTGGCATGAATAGTAATCTATTAAAGCGCACCGTTCTATAGCAGCAATTTGTCGCTGTGCATACAGCCTTAACTATAAAGTCACGTTAACACCTTTTGAATGTAGAGAATGGCAGAGTTACCGAAACACCGCACTTTTAGAAGGAAATCCTTTCCTGTGCTTGAATCCAAGCTCCTCAAAATTCAATTGCCTTTAAAATTACATGTTAAATCAATGGCGAAGCCAAATAAAAGATTGGTACGATTGTAAACTAAAAGTGGTCAAGAAAAGAATATAGCGTGAAAGGATCGTTACCAATTATTAAGTTATTTAAAAAAAAATTGAAAACATGGATATGCAATGCTGGTCGAAATTGGTTGTTGAAGAGGAGCTAAATCGTAGGAAGAAGATTTGGATGAAACAAAATAACAATTGGTTGAGAAAGTGGGACATTAAGTTGCATGAATGTCCTAACACTAATAAGGAGATAAAAAAGTTTGTGTTCGAGAAGTTTAGAGTTGCTATGTGGGCTAGGCAGCTTGGTCGCAAAAAATACATTATATCAAAGAATTCAACCCCATGTGGGAGCATGACGAAAAAGACTACCTAAGGGTCCCAATTAAAAGTAAGGCAAGGCTTCTCGTTGCGCAATTAAGGACTGGGTCTCATCATCTTAGATGTGAAACAGGTAGGTGGACTGTCCCCAAGGAAGTGTGGGAGCAACGAACTTGTATTTTCTGCAGCAAGGGGGTGGTTGAGACCGAATGCCACTTTATCTTCGAGTGTGCAGCTTATGAAGACATTCGTATCCAGTATGAGGGTAACTTGAAGGTGGTTAATCTAAATGAACTCTTTATAGAGGATAGGCTTCTCAAGACGGCCAGCTTCCTGATCAAGATTCATAATAGGAGAGCTGACTTGGAAAGAAAACTGAAAACGGTTAAAAATCAAACTTTGGGTCCCATAGGCTGATGGTCTCATGAACGATATTAAAATCATTCATTCATTCATTCATTCAATTGTGTTGTCCCTTCAGAAATAAGTAAATTCTGAATGACAGTATTCATAAAATATTCAGTATCTCCTGTCAATCATTGTTGACACCTGTGATCAAACATGAAAAAATTACCCTCCCGGTAATGTCGCTGAGCCGATCCACAGCGCATTAACTCATTGAAACATGCAAACTGGATTCTGGAAAAGTACAAAGTCATCCCACTTGCTTCATTAAAATCTGACCTGCACATGTCCTTTTATCGGACAATAAACTTGTGATCTTGAATTCTGATTTTCTGGAGTTCGACTATAATTCATGAGGTGCTAATGTTGCCGCACAGTACTCTTATACTGTTTGAAAGGATGTTTCCCCACAAATTTCAAGAATTTCGTATTTATCACAATTTCAACAAACCTAGAGATAGGCTGCAAATGTACCAAATATACAGGAATGTTTTAGAGGGAAAAAGTGCTTACTTCTTTTTACGTTTTGTATTATTAGATATAAATTTATATTTTAGTAATGTTTGTTAAGGAACAATTATTTTATTCATATATTTATGGTGTTAAATGGTTTTGGATTCTAAAAGGTGTTCATGTTTAGGTTTGAGCATTTAAACATGTCATTTGATTTAATTTCATTGAATTGAAAGATGTAAGAGAGATTCATCTTTAGGTGTTATAAGAAAATAAAAATTCAAGTCTCATTCACAAATATGATCAAACACATCAGTCACAATTTACATCAAGAATCATTTACAACAAAACATAGACATTCATTTTTTTTCTTTCTCTATTGGATCAATTCTAAGGTCTCACTACTATCCAATAATTTTTATATTTCTTTTTAAACATAGAAAGATATGAATAATACTTCTTAATGCCATGTAATTTTTGTAACACAAATGCTACTTAGGTGAAAAAAAATTATCGGTATTCACGGTCAAACTTCTCGAAGGACACAATTATATAACCTCAAGGAGATATGTTCATAAACTTGTCTTAATATCTAATAAAACATGTATTATTTAGTACCGACACTCTCATTCTAGATTGAATTCAAAATTTTCAAATATTAGCTTATAATCATAATAAATCAGTAGTCAAACTCAAAAATACATGTATTTCAAGGCAATGACAAATCCATCTAAATCATTTTAGTTTTATTGATTTAAAAATTACTAAACATCTATTTTTACTAATCAATCTCAATTTATTTTAATTTAAGGTTTGAGTTCATTACTTACTTTATATGTTTTCTTTAGACCAATTGAAAATTATGTAGGTTTACAATATTTTCCTACAATTTTAATACACCTAACCCTTAAATCCCTTTAGGATTTTGCTCTTTTCTATCTTTCTATTTTTTCTTTTGTACCTTTATTTCAAATAATAAATGTGTTTTTTCTTGTTCCATAAAATTTCTTTTGATTGTTCTTATTAATCTACATTGCACTAAATGCAAGCTATCTCTTACCAATTAGGGGTTTTCCATGAGATTACTAAATGACAACTAATTTCTAATTTTTAATCTTACTTTTATTATTTTCTATCTTTTAATTCAAGTCAAAACATTTGTATTATCTCATTACTACTTTCCATTTTATTGGCTTTGCGAGTGCACATTTCTAGTTAACCCGACAACTTCTGTATCCACAAATTATGTTTGGAATGTGATATTTCTCTCATTTCAATTCTAACTACTTTATTGCTAGATGTGTAACCATGGAATTCAATCAAGTTTTGTTTTTCACATAAACTCATGAATAAATCAATTACCTTAATATTTCTTGTAAGTGTTGAATCTTATCACTTGCTCTTTAAGGATGTGATTTTCTTTTGAAAAAAAGATAGTGTGTCATGTTCTTTGGGTACACCACTTCAACATGCTTCTAATTTTTCATGAATCATAAATATTGTTAGTATCTTTATTTTTGGATGTTAGGGGATTTGAATTATTTAATCATGAGATGCATCATGATGTAATAATAAATTTTACCATCCAATTAAATTTTATATGATTTTTACTCATTTTTTCTTTGAATGTTTTCATCTTTTCTAACCCCTTCACTCTTTCTCTGAAAATTCTCCTATCCATCTTCATTTCCCCATTCCCAATTTGCTTTCTCCTTCAAAAATTAACTTTTCATAAATTTAGGTTTTATTTTAAATTTCTCCCTAAATCTATTCAAATATTACTTGAACCACTATTTTCTCCTTCCTACTTTATTTTTCTATATACAATCATTGTCATTACTATTTTTTTTGTTCATTTCCATTTACCATATCTTAGATTTATTCGTCTAATCTTTCATCATTCTAGTACTCTATCATGACCATTATCAAAGTGTATTTATTCTCGAAATACCACAAGGATATTTGATAAGGAAGAATTCTTTAACCATTTTCTTTTGTAGTGTTACTTCTATAAACATTATATTTTAGGTAAAATTTAAAAAAATATGATATAAATGATGATGTAAGTCTATATGTCATTTCTAGATTAATTCAAGGACACATTAGAAACTTGACCAATTTTCTAGTGTGCAACTCAACCTTGCAACATTTTCCTTGCATTTATTTTTCTCAAAATTTTTAATTGTAGCTTCCTAGTAGTATGCACAATCCATGTTGGCGGTGAATTACCATTTGTATTAGAGGTATTCTTCTTATTTATTCAAATTTCTGCTACTTTTAGTGTATTCAATCCTAATCTTGAAATATTAGTTGTGTCATTCTATCGTCTACCTCTTATATTCCCATGTTCTCATGTAGAGAATTTATCAAAATGTTATTCTCAATATATCTAAAAAAAATTCAATTCTTTATGACATATAGGACTAGATCATACCCTTGGGCGCAACCCCACATTTCTCAATGGTGCTTTCATCAAAATAAAAAAATAAATATGAAATAGAAATTATTTGTACTATTATGAATCCTTTTTGGTTGTAACCATCTCCTACAAGTGCATCTATAACCTCACCTTTTTAACTTAGTATTCATAGTCTAGATTGTGACTTTTTATTTCCATTGTCTTGTTCTTTCAACTCTTGTCTTTAGGTAGTTTTCAGATATAGCTCATCCTATTTGGTCTATTGGTACTAAAAGGACTGAATTGATAGCATACTAAAAATTATAGTATTAATTAAAAAATAAATAGAAAGAAATTTTAATTTATTGTTTCTGGGTTTTTCTATATGACTACATTCTTTTCAAGACGTGTACTCTAATTAAGATCTAATTTCATTTATATATTCAATTGACATATCTAGGGATGATGATAATCACCATCTACAATAACTCATGATGCTACTAAGATGAATGATTTTTATAGGTCTCATGCCACTTTTGATTGTCCTCATTTTATATCCATTCACTCATGGTCGAGATTGATGATATACTTAATCAAGAGCTTACTAATACTTTCATAATTAATGAATATATTTTATTTTTCTACCTCACAATAATTTATAAATTGCATAATGGTTTCCATAGTTTCATAACCATTTTTTGTAGACAACTAGGTGATCGTGTATGTTTATGAAAAGTTGAGAATTATAAGTGAAACATGATTGAAAGTATTTCAAAATGTGAATGGATGGGGAGGGTCTATAAGATAAACTAAAAAGGGCATTGGATTTCATTGATGAGAGTTATCTTGGACTCTAAAGTTTGTTGACATTTAATTACACTTCAAAATTTTGTCGGTATTTAGTCAGTATGGAGTATAAATTTTAATCTATGTATTTTTTGTTACTTATAGATATAGGAGATTTGGTATGTAATAGATACAATATTATACTATTTTATAAAGGTGGTTTAATAATCAATAAAATTATGATATAGATAAAATAATTAATCTATAAAATTGGATATGGGCAACATTCCATGTGGATGATGAATGGCAGATTAGATTAATATAATAGTATGAGATTCTTTTCTTTATCATACAAGAATCTGCATAGAAGAATTATTACTTAGCAATAGATTTAAAGTATTTCGCATAGATGATAGAAAAAGGGATAGTTTGTATGCATAATAAAATAAAAGGTTTTTTCTAGAGTATACGATTATATGATCAATCCTCTTACAAGTACAACATGATAATAATCATATTTTGTAAAACAAAAAACTTTCAACAAATGATTTCTAAATTTAAAAGAAAATTAATTCTTTAATACAATATAATCTAATATAATCTAATTAGTAGATCATTTCACTTATCACATTATTCAACACTAAAAATACTTAAAACACAATCATTTAAATAACAATTTATATAAAAATTAACTAATAAACATCAAATGTACCAAATAAAATCTCCAACATCAACGACTTTTGTACCTTACGATAGATCTAGAAACAAATTCTATCATAAAATTACATCCATGTATTTGATAGGTGTGTATATTTTAAAGACTCTAGTTGCCAAAATTCGTTCAAAACATCCAAGAACAGGTGATGTTTACACGTGAAATACATAGATTTCGTCAGAAAGAGTCTTCTACGAGGCTAACTACCAAAACCCTATCAGTACCATTGAAAATTTGTTCTTATCCTTTTGGGGACGATTTCCAAAATCAACAACTAAAGTAAAATACATTAACAGTATTTTTTTTATTTGCACTGAGATATGTTAGCATATTTTCGAAGACCATCAAACCAATGAATGTTAAATACTATGTATTCTCTGATTTTGTCAGAAACAACTTACATTTCCAGTTCCACTGTAATATTATAGTGTATTCCTAATATATTCTTTCCTGCTTTGGTCAATATATATCTACAGATCACAATACATTGAAATTTGTTCCTTATATGACTCGCTATAAAAGATGGGCATGTGGAATTGACAGTATTGTCTGTGGAAGCCTTGCATTAATAGCTTGGTATACGTACCCGTAAAAGCTTATCTCAACGACCTTTCCAAAAACCTTTTTGCCCATTCATGCTCTTTATTCCTTTCAATGTTAATTTTAGCCTGAGCCAGTTTTACACAAGTTCTAAAAAACGAGCTCTTTCTTTTTTATGATGGGTATTTATAAATATTTTTGCAATGAGTTGTTCAATCAACATTTTTAATCAGGCTCAAGAATTTATCATCTGAAACCAAATAGTTAGTGAAACATAAAAGTGAAGTATTCCTCATAACACTTAATAAATAAAAAATTAGGCCACCTCAAAAATCTCTTTTAAAAGAAAAAAATATATCTTTCTATTTAGTTTCTAGAAATAAAAAATATGCAGGTGGAGTGTACCGTACCACCTGAGGGTGATCTAGTCTTTCCTTTTACAGACACAGAATCTAGAGGACAAATGAAATGCCTTCCAGCGTAAATGGTTGAAAGTGAAGAATTTATTACAAAAGGCAAATTATTGTACTCAAAGTAGCAGTTCATGGATCAGGTTACGTAAACTGTCACGTCTGCACCTGAACAGATACAAGATTCCATTAAGGGACTACTTCCATTAAATGCATGAGCAACATTTACATGAAGTTTCAATGAAGCAAATCTGCATGAAGCAGTAAAACTAAATTTTCTAGTCCTGCCTTGTACAATTGCATTGTGTTGAATATGGCATACAATGCTGCAGCAATTGGACAACCCTTGAAACATCAAAACAGAACCTATTCTTAATTTGACCATTGGATGTAGTTTAACCAATCAGAGAGAGAGAAAAGTGGGGCACAGTATTCATCTCTGGGTTCCACTGCAGAATTCCACATGTTTTGGGCAGTCTGTGCTTCGACCTGAAATCCATATCCATAGTTTTGGAATTTGAAAATGGGACTGCTCTGCTAAAATGAAATTGTCGAATTGCATAATGCTTTCCTCCCCTGTAGAATTGAAACAGTAGTTTATGTTTCCTGATGCTGAACCGCCATCGTCACATATTGAAGTATCAAAGGCTGGTGGGCAGCCATACTGTGTAGAAGATAGGTAATTTCCGTAAGCCCGAGGTTCCTTACAGGCATTGTTAATAGCATTGGTGTAATCGGTAATGGCAGCGTGGTCATCAGAACCATCACTTAATTGTTTGAAAATGGGAATGGATTCTACTGTGTCCTGGTTCAGATACAGAGTAGGATTAGAACACTCTCGCTCCCGCAATACAGGTCTCTCGTGAATGCACTGATTGTTGCCGTTATCTTCGACAATTTTATCAGCACAGATTGGCTTCTTCTGTGCTTTACGATCGACGACTTTGGTGGCATTGAACCTTTTGCTCAAATGGGTGTTCCAGTAGTTCTTAACTTCATTATCAGTTCTTCCAGGAATTCGTCCCGCGATCATCGACCATCTGCAAATCATGAAGCATGTTTTATGTAATGAGTTCTTCAGTACTGAAAACTTGATTTCTTAAGCATTTTGTTAAGTTATGTTAAGGATAAACCTCATCCAAATCCTTATAAAAGTTTCTTCTGTTTATCGGAATCAATGCCTGCTACTAATTAGTTTGCTTTATAGCCCAATACAAAACATTTAAAGGACCTATAAACATGAAGTGTTAATACATAAAATAAGATGGGTTAAGAAGATAGATACTCGAGAAAATATTCTATCCTACTGAACATACTGTTTCTAGTCTGAAATTATTATTGTTTAAAAATATCCCCAAAATGGTAAAATTGAAGACAAAATTTAATATAATATTTGTTAATAAATAGAAATGGATAAATAATCAAAATTCAAAATTGAACTTATTGTGGCAGAAATTTATAATGGAGAAGTTCTTATCCATATGTATCATCTATTGTAGTGTTTGAATCTGAAGACACAGACAAACTAAAACAGAGGAAAAGAGACACACAGCCAATAAACAATAAACGTAGAATTCTTTTAACACAAACACGCAGCTTCAGCTTTTATTTTTCTGATGCTTAAATCAATTACATATGACATCTCTTTATAGAAGTTTTGCATTACAACTCCTAGAAATTTATCACGCATAATTACAAATTCATTCAAATTCTATATATAGAAAAACTATTTTTATTCTCATACGAGATCATAGTTATTTGTTAATTTTTCTCCTCATACAAACTGGGAGAACTGGGAAAAGAACTGTGCATGACGGTGAGACTCATGCATCACTTTCCAACATCATCCCTGTTATCGAATGGCTTGATAGTAAAGACTATACTATACCTCCTTTTAGTTTCAGCATCTTATATTTCGTTAGTTTTTTTTAAGTAAATCTCGTATGCAAAATACTATGAGATGCACAGTTAAAATTAGTAAATAGTTGATTAAAATAGGAAAAACTACGAGTTTGATGTTAAGAGAAAATCCCATTATTCCCTCTTACTCTAAATACGATTTTCTATGATATATTATTTCTTTTGAAACATAATCAAATCAGATAAACTACTGTATACTTTAAAATATTGGAACATAACTGCAAACCGTCTACAGATATAAAACATAAACTTCAAACAGGCTACAGATAAATCTAGATAAGATTCTGAAACCTGTTGCCAAGCAACTTGTGGAGTCTTATAATCATCTCCTCTTCGTCTGATGAAATATGGCCGCGTTTGACATTAGGACGAAGATAATTCATCCAACGTATCCTGCAACCCTTTCCACAGCGTGCCAAACCTTCCCATACACAATACGTAAATATCAATCACAGAGCTTTCAAGCACTTATTATATAATGAATGCCTTTAAATTTGTTGTGTAATGTTTTGGACGTTTTGAAATGTCAATGAAAAAATACACAATGAATCCGAAAAGACTCTTAAGTACTTTATACTACACACTACACATACTGTGTTTAAAACGAGAAGAATACTGATTCGACTAGAATAAAAACAAATCCCAAACCTGCTTTAACAGGGAGAGTGCGCCAATTGCCTTCTCCATGGGCTTGGATATATTTGATCAAAAGGAGATCTTCCTCAGGTGTCCAAGGCCCTCTCTTCATCCCCGCAAATGAACAACATTGTGTCTTCCCCATCTTCTTCTTCTCTCTTCCAGTGCATACAAAATCTACTTCACTTCTCTTTATAAGTTCGAGAGAGAATTCGGATTTTCTTAACTTCTCTAATTTGTCGTCGTAGATCAAGATAAAAACAAAACAAATCTATAAATCAAGTTGTTTATGGTCTCTTCTGACCTGCAAAAGCTTGTTAGACTATCTGACACTATCTTACGTTTCATATGCCTGTAGCATTACTTTTTCTACTGTATGGATTCCTATCGACCTGACCTCCTGATTTGTCACTGTTCATCGTTAATAATAATATGTTAAAGTGCAACGTCTTGTTCCCACACTTTTCACCATGCATTTATCTTTATTATATTGGCAGTCTAGAAAATAGCTTGACAGACTCGACTCCCAATGAATTTCTCATTACCAAATGAGTGAGTGGATGATTGTTTTTTGAGAGTAGTGTCTTTCTACAACACGATAGAAAGCTACAATTAAAAATAAACCATGAAACTCGTGGGAATTGCGTGGGAGGGTGTAGCAACTCTATCACAAAATTTTAACTTGTGTTTATTCTTGAATGCTAGATTTGATGATGTTTTAAGAACAAGTGACGCAAGCGTCGAGTTCCTATCGAGGGATAAAAAGCATCTAGTTATGAGTTAGAAAAAGTAATTAGATAGGAGATAGGAATATAAATGTATTAAATATAGCTAGGAAAGTTTGAAGTAATTTCCAATGGTGCATTAATGCGTGGAATGTTCAGGGTGCATGAGCAATGTGGTCCATAGAGACATGTGAACAGTTAACATGTGTTGATGGATGCATACAAAATTATATTTATGGGTACCATGTATAGGTGGACTTTTTTATAGATATAGCAATGAATACTTGTATTTTTTATGTCTGTATGTATACATTTGCGACAAGAAAGATTCTTTATGATCTTAATCAAGAAGCAAAAATGCTTTATAATTTTGTTTTAATTATTGAACACAAACAATCTCAAACGTTTGTAAGAATGCTTGAGACATCTATGGATACATGTATGCATGTATACATGTATCGACGTGCACAAGATGCGTAGAAGAGTGAAAAGCATCGTTGGCATCTGAACAAGTCTCAAAGCACGATGAGACTCAACTTGCATTTATAGGCATTCTTTACATGACCAATATTTATATGCATGGCGAAACAAAGTTTACCATATCTCTTTTTTTGCTTCAATGTCTATTTGCAAATAAAATTATGTTTAGTGTACTGTTGTAAAACACATGCTACGTTAATTAATACAATTGAGTTATTTTAGTTTATCATATCACAATATGCAAGTGCTAGTAGAAACACTAGTGTTAGGTGAAACATTGATAGGGGTAGCTCATTTGAGTGTAAAATTTTCTAAGATTAATCAATCTTTTTTTTAATGTACTATGAAGGTTACTTGTATATAAAGCTATTGATTTTATTATAAATAAGATTTTAATCTTGTCTATGTAATACGAAAACATATTTTTGTGTATAGAACAATGTAATTATATTACAATAAATTCTTAGATGAATCAGTAGAAAGCTATTGATTTTATTATAAATAAGATTTTAATATTGTTTATGTAATACGAATTAAAATTTGTGTATATATAATAAACAAAAAGTAATTTGCAAAGATATAATAAAGAAGCTTATTACCTAAGATAGAATGTAGGTAGACTAAAATAATTCACGTCTATGGCACTTTGCATTCAAATTAAAATGTAATAATTTGACTTATTAAAATGTAATAATTTGACTTATTAAAATGTAATAAGTGAAATAAATATTACAATAAATTGTTAGATGAAACAGTACAAAGGTATTGATAAATTTATTTGGAAAGATATAAAGAAATTTATTACGTAAGATAAAATGTAGGTACACTAAAATAATTCACATGTTTATAGCACTTTCAATGGAAATTATTGAGAGAGAAACATTTGTAAGAATGCTTGAAGCATCTATGTATACATGTATGCATGTATACATGTATCAACATGCACACAATGTATAGAGGAGTGAAAAGCATCCTTGGCATCTGAACAAGTCTAAAAGCATGATGAGCCGCAACTTGCATTTGAAGTATTAAATGAAACAAACACAGGAGAAATAAACTAGTCAGTATGAATGCATATATGAAAGGAAAGCATAAAAATATGGATCCATGTAAACATTTATGCATGTATGGATGTGTACATGTGTCCATGTAATTTGGCATGTAAATAAGAATCTATATATGCCTGCGTCCACAAAGCTAGAAATGTCAGAAACAATTTGCATTTTAAACATATAAAAAAAAACATTAATGATTGAAACAAAATAGTAATATGTTAGTGTTTTTGGAAGAAGTGTATAAAGTATATCTAATGATGCATTTGAATGCATGGATACTTGTAAATATTTGTGAAATCTGATTATACATTTTAGCCTTCGGGGAACTGTCATACGTGCTTTTAGGGATGTGCAATAAACAGGATTTAGAAAAGACATTTTGAGAAGAACTCTTGAAAACAACTCTATGTTAACAAATATAAAACGGGGAAAATTAACTATTTATCAGCAATGCATGTATCGAAGGAATGCATATATATATGGATCAATGGAAACATCTATGCATTCATCAATGTGCACATGTGCCTATGGCAACAAGAATCTATATATGCCTGTGTGCATAAAGTTAGAAATTATGTCATAAACAATTTGCATTTGAAAGATATACAAAAACATTTATGATCGAAACAGAAGAATAATACATTATTGTTTTTTGATCAAGTGTATAAAGGATATCTAATGATGCATTTGAATGCATGGATACATGTAAATATTTGTTAAATCTGACCATACATTCTAGCCTCCAAGAAGCTGTGATATGTGCTCTTAGATATTTGTAATAAACAGGATTTAGGAAAAACGTTTTGAAAAGAAGTCTTGAATACAATTCTATTATATGATAGTTATTTTCAAAGCCCTCAGTGTTTAATTGCACAACCTTGATATTTTCTTCATTTTTTTCTTTGGTATGGTGTGAATTTTGTTGTGATGGATGAAGGTATATTTGAGCTATAGATAGATAAAGATATGTAAAGGTAGTAAAGAAGAATGAGCAATGTAAGTGCAAGAAAGAGAAGGAATTGAGAGGATGATGAGATGCAAGTAAGGTATATGAATGCCTTATGAAAAGTGTTAGATATGGGAGGCAAGGATATGTGAGACTGGATATGAGAATGAATGGAATGTAAATGGTATGAATTTATCATTTTTGAGTTGTACGCTTAAAATTAAATGCAAGATATAAAAATATGAATGAGTGAGTTGGATTGAAAGAAAAAAAGGAATGCAACACATTGGTGTGATGCAAGGCAAGCATATAAATGGATTTTGAAATGTATTTGGTTTGAGAAGAAACGATGTGCACAGGTGGAAATGGAAATGAGTGGATTCGATAGGGTATGAAGTGAACATTTGTTCCAAGAAAGGGTGGAAGAATGTATATTTTTTTATTGGTTATGCTTTTTAAAATCATCATAGGGCTGATTGTCTCAATACAAATATAGAAGAAAGACTGATGTCCCATTTCTCACTCTCCTTTGTACTAAACAAAGTGCCAAGATCCTTGAGCTTCCTCGAAATGCGACAAGAGAAGAATAGATATAAAAATATATTATTATTTTGTTTAAATTATTAAATGCAAATAATCTTAAACATTTGTAACAATGCTTGAGCTATCTATGTATACATGTATCCATGTGCACACAATGCATCGAAGAGTGAAAAGCATACTTGACATGTGAACAAGAAATTTGAATGGAAAACACTAAAATCGAGTAGATTTATAAATTTGTCAAAGCACAATGAAACTCAACTTGCATTTGCAGTAGTAAACGAAAGAAAAAACAGGGAAAATGAACTATTTATCAACAATGCATATATCAAAGGAATGCATAAATATATGGATCCATGTAAACATTTATGCATACATGCATGTATACATGTGTCCATGTAATTTGGTACATAAACAAGAATCTATAAATGCCTGTGTGCAACAAGATTTAGAAAAGGCATTTTGAAAATAACTCTTAAATACAACTCTATGTTATGATTGTTATTTTCAAAGCCCTCAGTGTTGAATTGCATAAGCTTGATATTTTCTTCATCTTTTTCTTTGTTTGGTATGGTGTGAATTTTGTTGTGATGGATGAAGGTATATTTCAGGTATAGATAGATAAAGATATGTGAGGGTAAAAAAGAAGATTGAGTTATGCAAGTGCAACAAAGAGAGTGAATTGAGAGAATGATAAGATGTAAATAAGGTGTATGAATAAGTTATGAAAAGTATTTGATATGGGAGGCAAGGATATGGGAGAGTGGATATGAGAATGAATGGAATGTAAATGGTATGAATTTATCATTTTTTAGTTATATGCTTAAAATTAAATGCAAGAAATAAAAATTTCAATGAGAGAGCTGGATTGAACAAAAAAAGGAATGCAACACATTGGTATGATACAAGGCAGGCATATAAATGGATTTTGAAGTGTATTTGATTTGAGAAGAAAGCACGTGCAAGGGTGGAAATGGAAATGAATGGAATCAATAGGGTATGAAGTGGTTATTTCTTCCAACAAAGGGTGGAAGAATGTCTAGTTGGTTATTGGTTATGCTTTTTAAAATCATCATAGGGCTGAGTGTGTCAATATAAACATAGAAAAAAGACTCATGTCGCATTTCTCACTCTCCTTCGTACTGAACAAGGTACTGAGATCCTTGAGCTTCCTCGAAATGCGACAAGAGAAGAATAGATATAAAAATATAATGATATTTAAGGATAGAAGAGTCAAAACAGAAGACAAAGTGGAAGTTGTTATGCATACACTATGAAAACAATAAATATGGAAGATCATGAAACTGTAAAAATGCAAATGCTGATGTGCTAGACAACAATAAATGCATGGAGACAGAAATATGTAGACCTATTCACATATATATGCATGGATGCATCAATAGACACATGTATACACAGAAAACAAAACTACATGGACAGATGGAGAAATGAATACATGTACACATGGATGCATGCATATTTGCATATAGATACAAATGCATTTTTTACATGGAAGGATGTATTCATATAGACATGCAAATATGGATGAAGGCATATATGCATATATGCATGTATGGACAATATGCATGAATGTATGTGACCATATAACTTTTAATTTTGTTATATTGGAAAATTAGCATTTATCTGTTTCTATTTATCAGAATAGCTTTATAAATCATTATTGTTATAGAAAATCAGTGAAATGCGACCACATAGATTGATTAAATAAATTTAAACAAACACATAGTCTATAAAATTGGTGAGTAGAGATGCGTAATCCATGAGTGCAAATTAAATGCATTGAAATATCAAGAAAATGCGAACACATAGAGAGGTCAAAATAATTGAAGCAAATGCATTAAATGGCATCTGGCTAGTGGGGAAGGCGTTGGAATGGCTTGGTGGCCATGGGTGGCCAGCATACTTTGGCCATTTAATATAGATTTAAGCCAGTTGTAATGCATCGCAGTTGCTTTGTGGACGTTGTATTCTGTTGTACATGCTTGTGTTGTAAGGAAGAGTTTTGTATACACATCCACTAATGCATATGTGCATGTAGTACATGCACACATGCATAGATGGATGCATAGACACATGTATGTACATAGAGAAGGATATGTTACAGAGAGAGGTGTACAGATACATGGATGTGTAGAAATATGCATATATGCATCTGCAGATGGGAAGAGACAAAGACAAATACATGGGTGCATGAGTCCATACATGCATATATACATGTATCCATTGAAGGTATTGATAGATGCATATATACATGGATGTGTGTATGTAATTCATAGGTGCATATATGCATAAATCGATGTATACATGCACCCATAGATATAGCCATACATATATAGACAGATGCATTGAGAGATGGTGAGATATATGCATAAATTGATGTATGCATGATTGCATCTATGGATACATAGATACATAATGAAATGAAGAAAAAGACACATTTATATATGCATTCATTTTGAGAGTTTGATTCTGAATCCATATGCATAATCTGATTAAAACTAGTGGTTGAAGGTACATAATTAGTTGATAGAAAATTAATGCATTGAATGGGATCTGACTAAAGGGGAGGTTGTTTGGATTGTTAATTAGTCTTTGAATATATAAGAATTAAAAGAGATAAATAAGTATAATTATCCTTGGCCACATTTTACATTTTGACCTTTTAATCAAAGTCAATTAACAAATTAGCAGTTAGACAGACCTAAAGAAGGTTCAAGGATTATGCTGATAGAAAACCATATTTTGGACAATGGCTACACAATATGTTGGAATTGCTTTACAAACTTTGAAGCAAATGCATTTTTCCTTCTGTTTACTTTCATTGTACATCTTAAATGCAAGTTGGGTTTCGCATTGCTGCAATGCATTTGGATACTTTGATTATAAAATCATAGTTTAGATCATTTTAAGTGTTATCCATTCGAATCTTTCCTTGAAATACCAAGGATTCATCTGAGTCTTGGAGGCAATGCACAGTTGTCCTATAAAGAGGGCTTTGGAACCAATGAGCTGTCATAAAGGATAGAGGAATATTGTCAAATATTGTGGTTATTGTCCTCATAGGCATACATGCAAAATGTGGAACCATATAGAAAGCAAGTGAATTGTTTAATAATCCCATGAAGCATATTCCTTGTATGCATCCATGCATACAGGTTTGCATGTATATATGTGTGCATGTAATTATGTATAATGTTAGATAGTATGTATTTGTGCATAGGTGCATAAGGATGGTATGTATCTCTAGATTTTAGATTGCATAGGTAACATGTGCTTTATAGTCATCTAGTTACGGTAATATGATCGCTTTGTGCATATTGGTATTTAATTATGGAAGTTGATGTTTCCAAAGTTATTTTTTTTATCTGGAAAGTGGTATTTAGCTGTTTTCTTGATTGTGTTTCAAAGTGAATGCATTAAATGGCATGTGGATTTATCATGTAATATAGATTTAAGTGACTGGAGATGCATTGTGATTACTTTGAGCATTTCATTTTTGGTTATTCTGAAGATCTGTGTAGTCACAAGAGATGTTGTGGCTGTAGAGTCAAGACCTAGAAACGAGCTACTTGATAGATGTATCTATAGATACATGGATGTGGACATCTATCATGGTATCCATAGATGCATAGATACATGTATCTATGAATAGATGTATCCATAGATACATCGACACATATATGGATAGATGCTTGTATACATTTGTACATAGAAGCACATATACATATATGCGTGGATGCATCTACAAGTAGAAGAATACATAGAAACATAGTTGCATGTATAGATAGAAAGATGCATAGTTGGATACATAAATGATTAAATATACATGTATGGAAATATCCATGGATTGCATATGAAGTTGCATAGATACATATATCCATGGGTGCATGTGTACATAGATGCATGTATTGCAGTACACATGGATGCATGTAAATAGAAGAATTTTGTCAAATGTCATAGCTATTGTCCTCATAGGCACATATGTAGCTATTGTCCTTACAGGCACAAATGCAAAAAATGGAAGCATACAAAAGGCAAGTGAACTCTTTGACTGCATGTGAGCCCTATAAAGACTATATATCATCAATTGTTGTAGAGTTGTGCCATAGAGAGAGCTTTAGAACCAATGTGTTGTTAACCTGTGTTGTAATGAGAAGTTTGGAACAATGTAACCCTAAATTCTGCAATTATAGCAATTTTTTGAAGAAAAGAGAACAAGGTGAGTTTCTAGCATGAACCTTTTTCTTTGTTTTCAATTGTGAAATGCAAGTAAGGTTTCACAGTGCTCTAAGGCATTCTTATAGTTTGATTATAAATTCATATTTTAAACTGATTTTAGTATTATCTATTTGAATTTCTTGTTGAAATTAGAAGGTGTCATCTGCGTTTGATAGGAATTATGTAGAAACCCTCTTGTCCATTTTACTTCATGCATGTGAGCCCTGGAAAGTTTGCATATTTTTTATGACTGCAAAGCAGTTTCATAAAGAGAGCTTTGGAACCAGAATTATGTCAACATGTGTGAAAATGAGAGTTTTCTCCTTGAACCTTGTTATATGTTCAAAGACTAACTAGCAATCTAAACAGTGTCCCCTTTAGTTAGATGCCATTCAATGCATCGAGTTTGCATCAGTGAACTATGTACCTTCAGTCACTAGTTTTAATCAAAGTATGCATATGGATTCAGAATCAAAAGCTCTTTCCTGTGAACCCTTATTTAATTTTCTCATGCATTTTCCCAGAATGCTTTTAATTGGCAACATCGGCCAATCACATTTTTCCATTTAACATATTACTTATTTTTTTGCACAATTTGAATTTAGAGAGCTATTTTATATATTGGAAAATTAGCATTTATCTATTTATCTATTCATCCGAGTAGCTTTATAAATCATTTTCATTTTAAAAATTCGGGCAAATGTGAATGCATAAATTGATTGAATAAATTTAAGCAAAGGCATAGTTTAAAAGTTGGCGGCTAGAGGTACGCAATCCATGAATGCAAATTAAATGCATTAAAATATTAGGAAAATGCAAGCGCAATGCATGAATTCAAATTAAACGCATTTAATGGCATCTGGTTGGAGGTGAACGCGCTGGAGTGGCTTGGTGGCCACACGTAGACAGGCTACTTTGGTCATTTAATATAGAGTTAAGCCACTTGCTATGCATCTCTATTACTTTGTGTGTGTTTTTTTGTGTTCTGTAAGCCTTTGTTTTCAAAACCTAAATTCTGCAATTGCTTTGAGCTATTTCGCTATGATGAAAGCATAAAGGATAAAGGAATTTTGTGAACTGTTATAGTTAATGTGCTCATAGGAACATATGAAAAATATGGAAGCATATACAAGGGAAGTGAATTGTTCGAAAAAACTCCTCAAAGAAATGTGGTCCCATGGAAAGCAATAAGTGTTCATAATGGACACTCTAGTTTTTGCATGTTAACTTTGTCAGATAATGCAATTTGACATGAAGAATGTTGAAGCTATGACATGAAGAATAGAACTATTCAACAATGAAATCTATGCCTGTAATAATTATTGGAAAAGTTGTAAATGCCATAGATGAAATAATATGAATAAAATGTTAGTTTCTGCTTTTCTTGAAATGCAATGAAAAAACTGCTATAAAGGCATAACACAAGGTTGTGTAACATATTGCAACTCCCGTTTCTAATTTATTTGGACATGAATGCTTTACACATTTGATTGCAATAGTAACATGTCTATGAAAAATGGAGCAATAGAGATCATAAATCAGTAGTTTTTAGTATGAGTATATATGTATCCTGGTACATATAAGCTCAATTTGGCATTTATGAAAACAACTGCTATCTACTGTGAAAGAGATAATTATTGTTCCTATATGCAATATCCATAGAGAAAAATAAATTGCTACAAGTCTAGAGTGGGACATCCATAAATGCATGGACGCATGTATACAAAATTGCATACAGCGATACGTAGAAGCTTAGATGAATACATGCATACATGAATATGTGCATATGTGCATATGGACATAGAGGCATATATACATGTAAAGATGCATACATGTAGTGAAAGCAACAAATGGATTTCTCTATATAGGAATGTACTTTATACATTAGAATGCATCATGGAAAAGTGACTATAAAGTACAATGCATAAAAGCAGTATCGAGACTTGGTTGCATTAACAACATAAAATGAAAAAAGCTAGAGGAAAATAACTATTTATTGTCTCAAGTAACTTTTTTATGGGTCTAGACTGTGCAACCATAACAACTTCTACTTAGTCACCATAAACTCTCGAAAACATAATAATCAGAGAGAAAATATTGGAAAAGCTAGAAACGACAGAATGCAAAAGGAAACATTTAAACTATATAGTTTGAATGGCATTATGCATAGAGGGGTAATAATTATTGAACATATATGTCAGATGTACATAGAGAACCATTATCTTCGTAGGTGAAAAAACAAAATTAGAGTTTCAGATGTCCATATTCGAGAAGACTTTAACATAGTAACATATAAAAGTGTCTAAATGTATAATAGCAAAAGAGTATTTTAAAACCAAACATGTCTTTAACATGTCAAAACCAATGAAATGTATTGGAGCATGGAAAGGTGAAAAAGTTAAAGTCTGAACAATGTAAATCTATACTCCTGTATTCCTAGTTTCTTGTAAAGCCAAGAAAATGGTATGTATTAGAAACATAGTTTGTATGGATGGTGATTTGAGGTGCTGGTTCACAAGAGAAAAAGTTTACATATGAATGACTTTATTACCTTCTGGTGATGTTTCCTATCTATTTTTCAATGCAAATGGCTTCAACAATGGCATTGTTTTGGTCAAGGCTAAAATGTCCTTCAGCGCTGAAGTCCCGTAGGATGAATATCACTGCTAATTTGTCCTTGATATAGTCTTCATAGCTGAGCTTTTGCAGTGTAGGCAATAGATGGTACATGGTGACCTGGTCAATTGAAGACTAAATTTTTTGATTGTCATAAGTTGTAATGGTAGTTTTAAGTTGCAAATAGAATGTACAATTGACTTGTTGGTTGCACTGTTTGCAGTGAGCAATTTTTTCTTGGAGTGTGCTATAAGCAGCGAATTTGCATTTGCATTTTGGACAACATGCATGAAATGGATTGGAAAATGCATTTGCTTCATTTAGAGCACCAGAAACCTATAGAATATGGTTAAAAATTGTTAGAGGAGACAAAAAATATAGGTTTGGATGTGATAGTTAAGAAAAAAAAGAATGTCGTTACCTTAAAAGTTGAATGTAGTATGCTATTGAGCTTTTCCAAGATTCTTTTGTCATTCAAGTTACAGATGAATGTTGACCGACATGTGTGAAATGTGTTATTTTGATATTTTTTTCTTACAACATTCTTGAAAAGCATTGCAGGTGTTTTATTTGTATGCAACTGGTCTTCGATTGCAAAGTATTGTTGCTCATATGTTGACCATAATAGTAGCTACGATTTAATGAGAGAATTAGATTTTGTTACACAAATTGTCATAGAGACCACTGTAGAACGAGAAAAGGTTGAAACTGAAAGAACATGAAAAAGTTATGTAGACCGAAATACCTGTGCTCTGTCTATGTCAGTGTGGCCATCTTTGATGTCAACTACAAATTGGGTACCCATTTTCTTGGCACCAACTACTAGCGTAGCTATTGTGCCAGCTGGGTACTCATTTATAGTTGTTAGCAATTGGCTGATAGTTGTACTTGGAATGAATTTGTACTCTTGACAAAGGTGTGGGATGTTTTTAGTGGTGCTTATGTCTGTTAAAATCAAAATGCAATCGCAGCCACCTCTGTCATAATCTGTCCTAGGTGCAACTTGAAAATCTGAGATTGAGATAGCTGACCCTAGGACTATTTTAGGCTCATGTTTATACACAAGGTTTCCACTAATATTTAAAGTGATTGTCATTTTTGCTTTGTGATCTGTTAAATTAGCATGCAACATTTCCTGTGTTTTGTTGGCCTTATCCAATGTTGCTTTGTAGAAAACAAGCACATCACCTTGGAAGGTGTCCCTAGCTCTTTTTGCATTTAGCTGTTTGATTGAAACAATCTTAGGTTTCTTGACTCTTGTCCTACAAGGAACAAGGATAATGTCAATTGAATGCTAATTTAATACTAGCAAGCTGGACAAATAGTCATACAATTAAGAACCAATCACTTTACTGTTGTGCTGACTCTTCCTGTGCAATTTGCACTTGTTTTTCCTGTCTTTTAGATACATCTTTTGGTGTCCTGCAAAGAATTGGAACAATGTTATTTGAATATTTGTGATTTGGGTGAATGAGTATGAAGGAATAATACTATGAGTGCTTTACCATTGTGTTGATTCTTCTTGTGTGGTTTGTATTTTCTTTGACTGTCTTTTAGTTTCATCCATAGATCTCCTGCAAACAATGGATATAGCATTGAAAAAGGCATTGCAAAGCATAAAAGTGATATAAGGCTATAAGTTCTATAAAGTTGAATCTGTCTATTGGGCAACATGCAATTTAAGGAAAATTGGATTGTGATTAGTCCAATAAGCTTCTGATTTATAGATAGAGCATATATTTGTAGTCGTGTTGGACCAAATGTGATCAATGACTGACTTTCCCATGCTGTGTTGTTGGTTCAACATAAATTGTATATTGTTTTGTTGCATATAGATGTGAAGTATTTTTTTGCTTATGCTTTCTGAAAACATGTCCACATTAAAATCGCCTAAAATGTACAACATGTTTTCTAAATTTGTGGATGCAATAATTATTTGCAACATTGCGATTACTTCATCTATGGCAGTTGCAGGTCTTGCATAAATATTACAAACATTGAGCTCATTGTTAGATAGCATTACTGTTGATGTGATGGCTTCAATATTTGATGTTTCATGTTGTTTTTTTTTTACAGGAGTATTTTTTTCCTGGTTAAAGTTGCTATGCCATGTATGTTATATACAGAGAAGCTATCAAAATACTACAGCAAGGTATTTAGCTCAAAGGGATGCATATGTGTTTCTTGGAGACACAAGATATTAGATTGCATTATGCCATAGTCATTGACAATGTCTTCTGCATGTGCTTTCAAGCTACAAGTGTTCAATGTACATAGGAGCATATGTGATTTGTTTTCAGAACATGTGCTTTGGTTATCTAATTTCCATTGTGCACATGTCTGGAGATGAGACATTTCTAGCTGTATTTTGACTTTAACTTTGAAGTTTTTTTGTAGTTAAAGGATGTAACAAAAATAATGATTCTACTGATTTTGTTAGTGATAGAGCTATATACGTTAGTCCATGCTGTCTAATGCCAATGGGATAAAAATCCAAGGCCTCCATTATTAATCCTTGGGATCGATGTATGGTTCATGCACATGCTACTTGTACTGGGAATTGTTTTCTAATTGTAATTTTCTTGTTTGCAGTTATTTTCTGGATTGGCCTAGCAATGCGTTGTAAAGGCACCTAGTCTTTGTCAAT
Source organism: Sequoia sempervirens (assembly GCA_007258455.2). Taxonomy (NCBI): domain Eukaryota; kingdom Viridiplantae; phylum Streptophyta; class Pinopsida; order Cupressales; family Cupressaceae; genus Sequoia; species Sequoia sempervirens. The sequence goes on along the minus strand of VDFB02379711.1, from coordinate 232,756,086 downwards.
GGTAGTAGAATAGCATTGTGCTAGTTTTGTGCACTGGTGATGTCCAATTGATGGGTCATTCAATTTAATCCAGACAATATCAATTTTGTTTTGTACTGTGTAAGCTTTAAAAATTCCATCTGAACCGTTGACGAGGCCATCTTGAACATTGTAATTGCCTACATAAAGCTCAACAAGAATGTTTGGTTTCAAGCATAATTGTGATGGAAGTGTCATTGTGTGACTGTATACTCATATTACATTGAGGTTCTCCTCAAGTTCATCTATTGCATATAGCACTATCATTTGGGTTGGAATGATTGATAGCATTTTGTTGTTATGTGCTTGAACATCAATTCTCCTATAGAAAAGGTGCGGAAGCAATGGATCAAATGGTACATGATGAAAGAAAATTTTGTTGAGATAGTCTATGTCATGAGTTGTTTGAATGCCTACCCGTAGTCTATTAAGGATTGAAATAAATATTTCATCTTTTTGTCTCATGGTAGTCACCAATGAATAGCATTTTATGTGGTCTTTCCAGAAACTATAAGGCATTAATTCAATTAGAGTAGGCCTATTCTCAAAAACCACAGAGTCAAGGACAGGTTGTGCCTGGTAAAGATCACCACAAAATATTGTATCAAGGTTTCCAAAGTATGCTGTAGGCATTTGCATTATGCCTCGTAGTCTTCTATCAATATACCGTAGGAATGTTGAGCCAACTAATGATATCTCATCTATAAGAAGTATGCGCAATTGATCATAGTGATTTGACATAGTGTCAAGCACTTCAATGTTCAGTGATAGGAATTCTGATGTATTAAAAGGTATGTGAAATGTTGAATGTAATGTGAATCCCCCTATGTTATATGCTGCTTTACCTGTATATGCAGTTAATAAGCCCTTGGGTTTGTCTAGATTATTGCCAACAGAATTGCTATACATGTGAATGAGAGCTTGGTAGATGGCCTTTGCGGTAAAAGTATTTCCTGTTCCAGCTCCCCCAGTCAAAAACAAGTGCAATGGCTTTTGTGGATTTTTCATCTTTTTTATGAGAACATCTCTAACAATTGCTTGTTGTTCTTTATTTAACATTCGTCTTAACTTATACTATTGATTGTTGTCTATAATCTGTGGGTGCTTTGTAATTTCAAATCCATTGGAATGCATGGTATTTGGGTTAGAATGACCTATGTTTGGAAGGTCTGTTTGTATGTCATATAGTTCTTTTTTGTGAATCTTTTCTTGCACTGGTAGGTCAATGAGCTTTTCATCTTCAAGAGACTGAAGATCATTTATAGCTTTGTCAATGTCACCCCATGTGGAGTTTGTGTTGTGGATGAACTTTGCACTATTTGTTTGAATGGTTTGTCCATGGTACATGTATGCATGTTCCCAAGACTCAAAGTTTTATTTGAGTGTATGCTCATTAATGGTAAATGGAACATAGAGAACCAGTTGCTCTCTACAATGATTCTCTATATCAAAGTGTTTGTTGAAATTGATAAACCGTACCACATTTGGTTTGGCCTTTGGTTCAATTGTAGCACCATATTTGTTGTATCTTGAAACAAATTCTGCAAGACATATGCCAACCATTGTTTTAGGATGTCTTAAATAGTAGTCTATAATAGATTTTGCAAGAACGTTTTCTGATTCGTCTGGCTCATTGCTCAATTGTTTAACAGATTTTAGTATAAATGTGTGATCATTGTTAGATCGTGTATCAATGAATATACGTTTTCTTGAACTGTAATTTAATGGCAATGACAAAACAATATGTGCAGCTTGTTGTGATGACATTTGCTACAAGTTAAGCATGGCATTTCCAAGTTTACTTACCATTCGTATTGCATCAATATTGTCTTGCCTGTGGTCTGTATGTATTCTTTTGAATGCATATGTCATTGACTTGTGTACTTTTGCAATATATGAGCTACAATACATTGCAGCAGCATATGCATTGAGGACAAATTGTGCATCTGTATTAGCCTTCCAAAGATCTGGAATTTTCCTTGAAAAACTATTGTTCCATATTTGCGATGGTTTTCTTTGTAAAAAAAGCATAGGCCTATTTAATGTTGAGCTCAAAGCTTCAATGTATTCATTGTTAGTTAAGCTTAACTCTTTTAAGAACATTTGAAAAGTGAATGTTTCATCATAGTTTGCTTTTTGGAGTTTTGAAAAGATGTCAGTGGCATTTCCAATTATCGCTTCAGTCTTTTGGAGTAATGGTAAAAGTATAGTTGACTTTTGCATTGGTGGAAAAGTAAAATTGTATCTACAAAGTTGTTTTCTTGATCTCTTGAATTTCTTTGTATGATGGTGTCTATGTAGCATTGCCAAAGGAGGTTCCAAATTTTCAGTGTTGCAAGTAATATACTTATCAACAAAAGCTATGATGTTCGTGTTGTTATTTTCTGTGTAGATTGGTGCACTTTTAACCCATATGAGGAAATGATCATGTTCATTTCCTTGATTTTGGAACTCAGTGACTGAGAAGTAATCAATGACATTTCCAAAGAAAGAGTCATCTATAAGTATCAATTTTTTTATTGCATTTATTCTATGTTTATAGTAACGTGCACAAGTGATAGGATCTTTCTTGATTAGTTCAAATTTGTCAATGTGCATTCGGTCATTAGATTCTTGATGGTTTTGTGCTGATTGGTGTAAATTGTGCAGCTCTTGTAATGTTTGAATTAGTGGATCCCAATTTTGCTCAGCACTAGTGAGCATGATGAAAAATGTTGATGGTCCTAGTTGTCGAATCGTAGCAAATACATTTTTCTTAAGTTGTTGTGAATAGTATGGAGAGATTCTTATTCTTTTGAAATCAACATATCCAATATCTGATCTAAGATTTTTTTCTAGATTTGGTTTGTGTTTAACATCTTTTGCAAATAGCTTTTTCCCTTTTAACTGGCCTTTTTAGATTCTTATTGTCATTGTAGATAGTACTTGTTGTATTAGTACCTTTATAACTTTGAAAAAAATGTTTGTTGTATGATATGCAAAATGTCCTTGTGACTGTAAGAGCTCCCAACGTACTATTTTCTGATATGTAAAGTTTTTTACAATGTCATTATCACGCGGTTTCCCAAAGAATAAAGTTGGGAAATTCATTTCTTCAGCATATATGTCCTTAAATATTCCAATTGGATACTTGTCCTCTGCAGGTGCAATTTCAATAATCTTGTCTTCCATGTTATGGATACTTCTAGACTCGGTAAATCCATGTATCAATGTTTCTGATGGGTTTTCATTTTCCATTTCACTATCTGATTATGTTTCACTTGTATTTTGTGCACTATTGTCTTCATTTTCTTTAGTGCATTGAAGAACTTCTTGCCAATCTTGGTTTATGTGGACTATGTGCATTTTTTATAATGGTGTCCTTGTTAATTGAGTCAAAGCTTGCATGATGACATTTGGGCGCACCATGCCTTTTTGAAATGCATTTTTGTATTGTAAGCACCTTTTCAACGAAACAAAAATTGTTTGTGTTGTTAATTGATTGTGGTAATGCTCTTTGTACAATGTTCATGTCAACAGGAACATTTATAATAGAACCTGTTAGGCCTATTTGAGTCCTTTTGAACCCTAGCTCCCAAATCTGTGCAAATGCAATTCTAACTGAGACAAGTCGTTCTTCTAGCTGAGTTAAATTTTGCACATAGCACAATGGTCTATTAGTTCTTATTTTTTGTGGCATAGCATACTTTGGAATAGTGGACTGTTTCAATGCAAGGTAGCATACATGGCATATGAAATCTGTGAATGGTAAGGAATTTGATTGTAGTAGCTTACAGTATAGTTGTTTTTGTTTTTCTTTGAATGTCCTGATGTCCTTGTTCAAATAGAGCACTTCGCAAATTGCACATGGGTATTTTGGTGTATCTTGTATTGCTGTTTTATAAATTTCTATTGGTGTCATTGTTTCTTTTTTCTTTGGACTGGTAGGTACACTTTCTTTTTGTTTTTCTTTTCTAATCAAGTTCTTTAGGTGATTAAGTCTTATTGTTGATTTATGTTTAAAATTGTTTGCTGTGACAAATGGTATCAAATTCTTCTTGTTTTTTGGCAAAGCATGTGTCTTGGTCAAGTAAGTAATTTTGTATTGTGGACTTTTTATCAACTTCTTAAGTTGGAGTAAGCTTGTTGAGCATTGGCGAGTTAGATTTTGGCCTTTGATTCTTAGAAGTGGCTCAAAATGTCCAGCCAGAGGGTTTGTATCATGGAACAGTATAGAGACTGATTTTGTATATCCAGAATCATTGAAATCTAAGTACTTTCTTGATGTTGTCAATGACCAGAGGCTTATTTGTATTTTCAACCATTTGGATATCTAGTGAATGCAGAACAAGTCACCCCACAATCCACATTCACTATGATATGTGCATGGTCTTGTAGACAATCGCATTTTGCGGAAGTATGTTTCTTGATCATGTACTTTGTGCAATGTATATAGAGTATTAAGATTTAGTTCATTGTTATATGATTTAATTGCTTCTTTGTCCTTATTTTGAAGGCAAGTTAGGAAATGATCTATAGCTCCATTGTGTAATTGAGTTGACGTGAACTAATTGTTAAGTAGTACTTGAAGCGAGTCAAACAAACAATCACCAACATTGTATGCAAATATGCTTAATCTACAAAAGCCTTCAGCTCTAAGGACATTGTCAATGTTTGATATTCAAGGATACTTTGTGCATAGTTTTTTAATTTCATGTGAACCTATGGGCTGTTTTGAAGTTACATTTTCTGTTTCAATTTTTAACAATGGTTCAAAGTGTGCACTTAAAGAATTCATGTCATGAGATAGTATAGAGACTGATTCTATGTAATTAGAACTATTGAACTGTAAGTACCTTCTTGCTGTTGTTCTTGACCAAAGGCATATTTGTATATTCAACCATTTGGATATCCAGTGAATGCAGAATAAGTCACCCCACAATCCACTTTCAGTGCAATCTGCCTGTGGCTTTGTAGATAATCACATTCCGTGAAAATATGTTTGTGTATCATGTACTTTGTGCAATGCATATAGAGTATCAGGGTCTAGTTCATAGTTGTATGATCTTATTGCTTCTTTGTCCTTGTTTTGAAGGAAACTCAAGAAGTAATCTATAGCTTCATTTAGTAGTTGAATTGATGTGTAGCGATTGTTAAGCAATAGTTGTAATGAGTCAAACAAACAATCACCAACATTATATGCAAAAGTACTTAATCTGGAAAGTCCCTCGCTCTTAAGCGCGTAGTCAATGTTTGATATTTGGGGGCGTTTTGTCAATTCATAGGTGTCAACCTCTATCATTTTCTTTGTTTCTTTTGTATCTTAATGTGTTTGAGAATAATAGATGCTATGTATGAATGGCATCAAATGCTATCATCTAGATTACAAAATCTATAGTTTTTTACATTGTCACTTATGTGCTTTTACTCAATAGCATTCTATAGTATTAGCCATGTTGTCAAGCATCTTGGAAGATAATAATCTCTATATATGTTGGAAAATGGATCTTGAGTAGTAGAAGAAGCCTACGTGACATATTATACAACAAACAATTTTTTAGAAGCACAAGGGAAAAATAGTATTAATTCTTCAACTTGACCTTGTCATCCACTGTCCCCCACCAGGATTGTATGTACTTATTCCTATTACATTGAAAAATTGGATAAATGAGTACAATTCATGATGTATACTTTCAATGCCACAAACACAAAACAATATTTTCAGGTAGCTTTGTTTACATGCAACAAATGGTGGATAAGAATCTTTTTTGCTCACATTGTCAATCTCAGTCTATGGTCTTTAAATGTTTTGTGTAATTGGATTCCTTTGTTTCTATGTATTTCTAAGTGACTGATTTTCTCAAAGAGAAAATGATTTTAAAAGCTATCTACATAACCATGAATTAAGTGGCATGTAGAGAATAGTTTCACAAATCATTTCTATTTTAAGAAAATAAGGGAAATGCAAAGGCATTATTTGATCAAAGAAGATCTATGGCTTTTCTTATTTGTGGGAATAGCTTTAAAAATCATTTGTGCTTTTAAACTTTGAGGAAAATACAAAGACATAGGTCCATTGAGCAAAAGCGAAGGCATAGATCGTTTAAATAATTTTAAAAAGAGATTAAAACTTAGAGGTATAGGCACACAGTACATAAATGCAAAGTAAATGCATTGAATAGCATGTAGGTGGATGAGAAACTGCTGGAATGGCTTGGTGGACATGTATAGCCAGGCTGCTTTGTTCATTTGTTATATAATTAAGTCACTTGTTAAGCATGACTATTAATTTGTGCAAATTGTTTTTCTATTCTACAAGTCTTTGTTCTAGGAGAGTTTACAACAATTGAGCAGATTTTGTTATAGTTACAGTGTCTAGAACCATAAACGAGTTACTTGAGGCAATAAATAGTTTCTTTCCTTAGTTTTCTCTTGCTTAAGAGGTTTAAAGCATATAGTGAAATTGGCAATGTGAGCAAAAAAAAAATGTGGTTAATGTCATTTTGCATGTAAACAAGATAACCATGGAAAAATATTGTGACATGTCTATGAGTAACGTAGTACATCATTCATTGTACTCATGTGCCATGTCAGCTTTTGAAATTAACTTTTTGGTCTTTTTTTTGCAATACAGGAAGATTAAACATACGTTCACTTGCACAGTGCATAGCAAATTGCCACAGATATAAGTAGTCTTATGAACAAAATTGCCTTAAATGCATATAGGTAAAAACCAGTTGACATAAAACAAAGACTTATGACTCTATAGGCTATTTGAAACTGCAAAGAGGGTTTTAAAATTGCATTCTAGCAATTCACTCTATTCTATGGATATTGTATAGAGGAAGTATAACAAATTAACACATAAGCAAAACCTGTTCTATTTTTTGAAGACAAATTACTATTGCAATTGTGGAAAATGCATTTTCTTGTTTGTATATGTGCAAGTAGCCTTTTAAATAATTTTTGTTCAAATAAATGAGGAATACAAGATGGAAAAATGAATACATGAAAAATAACTTTATGCAGTTATTATATTGAAGAATTTCAATTGCATTTCAAGAAAAGCAGAAAGACAATTTAGAAAGTTGACCTTGCAATCTGCTATTGAACGGTCAAGTATACTTGTAGCAATGTACAAATTCTAGCTGTTATTATAGGCACAAGTAATTTTTCCTAGTACAATGACAAAATTGAGAAGTGAGCAAACTGAAAAAAAATATACTATTTCATCTACAACCACGGGAAATCTTCCTAGAAGCGCATATTTGGAAAACTCTGCATTGTTTTCTGTTTTAAAAAAAGGAGAAGGTTAATATGCTAACCTCACGTTGCAGTTTGTGCGTGATTGTTTAAATACAGTTAAAAGAACCAATCCCTATCACAAGGACAATTTAGACAAATGAGTATAGTGAGTGTATTCATAAAAACTAAACATAATTCTTATGTAGATTAATTTCGATGAGAAAGAACTTAAGTAAGAACTTTTGTTTCTTAAAATACAAATTGCATTTTATAATTTTAAAATACTTATTGTTATTTGTGTACCCTATAATATAGAACATATTTTGCTAGCTACTGTTTAATGCCAAACCAGCTACCACTTAATAGTGAAAGCCAGATAAATATTGATTTTCTAACTAAATGGGGTCATTTCATTTCCATTTGCATAAGTTTATTTTGTACCATTATGTAGCACTTACTATTACTTGTGCAATAAAGCCACATGCAAGTAGAATTTATAACTCATGGCATTTAGATACACTCAAGAAGAAATACAAACCAAGGTTGTTGGCATCCTAATAAGAAAGATGATGAGATACATCCAATTAATGTATGCCACAACGTCTTATTCAATGAAGATGATTGGATACGGATGTTACAAATGAGAATCCTTATTGGTGTGTGAGTAATCCTCTTTTTCGAGAATTTTCAAGGAAATTGCATGTGAACACTATCAGTGAACAGGTGCAATCAGATTTATTAATTGAATTTGATTGATGGGTCAAATGTGCCCAAGGATAATTATAATTGTTTCTTTGTTTTAATTATTATGTATGTAAATACTATTTAGCAATTACCTAATTAATTAGATATGAAATTATGGAAGAGAAAAGAATATTAATTAATTAAGATAATTTGATTCATTAATTAATAAGGTGAATTATCATGTAAAAGTACAAAAATTAGAAGTTTGGAAAAAATCCTCTTTCCTTTGTGCTTTAATGACAACGAGAAAGCTGAAAGCAATTGTGGAGTTTAGGCTTATATCTGTAAATTGCATTTTCCTGACAGTTTGTAAAGCCTTCTTAACACACTGACCACATATTGTTCGAAAGGTCCCATTATGGCGCATGCTAACAACAAAGTGGCTCTAAAGCTTGCACTATGGAACAGTTCTGCAGTAATTGAAGATATGTAATCTTTAGAGGACTCATAAGCACCAAGTTATTGTTAAGCTCGCATATTGTACATTGGAAAAAAGACCATTGCTCATCTGAGGAACTAGTCTATGAAGATTAACGTAGGCTAAGCACTGTGAAAGCCAATCTGCTTATGGACTCTAAAATGAAAGAAAACTAATGAAAATAACTATTTATTGCCTGAAGTAACTTGTCTATGAGTGTCCTTTATTGGAACCATGACAACCTTTACCCTGTCACTATAAAATCTTTCCTAGAAAAGACATATAGACACACACATATATGTATACATATGTATATATATGTACAGATACATCCATGTAGACACACATAAATGCATGTATGGACATAAACATATATGCATCCATATGCATGCATGCATATACACATAGATGCATCTATACACACATGCATATATGCATAAATACATATATGCATAAATATATCGAGAGACATATGCATACATGCATATATGCATGTACAAATGTTTACATAGATATGCACATAGATAAATGCATATGTACATAGAGACATGCATACATACATACATGCACTGACACAATAGGCACAGAGTGATAGTGATAGTCCAACTAAAGCACTGTGAAACACAGCTTCATTATGCACTTTAATGTAACAAAACTATGAAAATGAACAAATTATCACCTCAAGTAACTCGTTGCTGGGTCTAGAATCTAGAGCTATAACATCTCCTGTTCAGTCACTACAAACTCTTCCTCAGAACAGGCACTTACAGAACACAAAAACAACACACGGAAAGTAATAGAGATGCATACCAAGTGACTTAACTCTATATTAAATGACCAAAGTACCCTAGCCACGCGTGGCCTCCAAGCCATTCCAATGCCTTCACCTCGAGCCAGATGCCATTTAATGCATTTAATTTATATTCATGCATTACGTACGTCGACCCGCCAGTTTTATAAACTATGCCTTTGCTTAAATTTATTTAATCAATTTATGCACTCACATTTTCCTAATATTTTAATGCATTTAACCTGCATTCATGGATTACGTACCTCTAGCTGCCAACTTTTAAACTCTACCTTTGCTTAAATTTATTTAATCAATTTATGCGTTCACATTTTCCTGAATTTTTAAAATGAAAATGACTTATAAAGCTACTCGGATGAATACAAAAATAGATAAATGCTAATTTTCCAATATATAAAATAACTCTCCAAATTCAAACTATACAAAAAAATAAGTAATATGTTAAATGGCGAAATGTGATTGCCCAATGCTGCCAGTTAAAATCATTCCAACTAAATGCATGAGTATTACTGCCTTGATGCTAGGAACCAATAAAATTCACACTATAGAAAACAATTTATCCAAGTGAGTGCTATTAGGTTTGTTATCTTCAATTTCAAACTCCTTTGACTTTAATGCATTCTCTCTGATGGTAGAGTATGGAGATTGTTTTTTTATTGAGAGTTCGAAACAATATGAAAATTCTTTTTGATATCTTGTGTTTAGCACATTGCAACAACAAATAGATACAAAGATTGTGTGATCCTTCTTTTAGAGTTTGAAGCAGAAGTAAACAACATAGGCACCCTTGAATACTTGTTTGTGTTCTCATTCTACAAGAGCATTGTACAGTTCTAAATGTTGTTTTTAGTTGCTTGTTATTCAGTATGCTATAAAAGTGGGGTAAAAAATTTGAAAAATCATGATGAATTAGAAAGCTCAACAATCCATTGTTTTGTCTACTTTCCAAATTCCTGATTGCTTCATTTAACAAAATAAAGTTCTTGACTAGATTCTGCTAAACTAAAATAGATGGAGGAAGTGTCTCTCTGTCAGAAGTAGTTCTTGGGTGATATGAATTGATAACAAAATTACCAAGTACCCTTTTTGCATTAGTACACGTGTATTTCGCAAAAGTAATCTGATAAAAAATCAACGTTCATAAAAGCTTTTTCATTGATTATTGGAGTTTAAACTGTTACTTGTTTATGGTACATGTCATTGTATTTCATAGCTTATGTTTCCTATGCATTCCTTGTTTCCAATTCTTGGACCTTGTCTATATTTCCACATTGCGAATATAGGTCTACAATAGCATTTTCAACTGTTATATCTACCTATAAGCCAATACATAGCTTTTGGGGATAAATAAGTGTGGGCAATATTATAGAGACAAACTTATTTCAAGTGCCTTAAATTCATTGTCATCTTAGAAATAAGTTTTGCTAATGATAGCTTTCGAACAATGAGTCGACAGTGTGTTGCTTTGAGCTTTTCCATTGTCATGAAAGCATAAAGGATAGAGGGATTCTGGTAAAAGTCATGGTTGTTGTCCTCGTAGTCATAAATTCATTTTTTAAACTACTTTTAGTATTATCTATTTGAATTTCTTGTTGAAATGTGAAGGTTTCATCTGTGTTTGATAGGAATTATGTAGAAATCCTCTTGTCCATTTTACTTCATGCATGTGAGCCCTATAAAGTTTGTATATTTTTTATTACTGTAAAGTGGTCCCATAAAGAGGGCTTTGGAACCAAAATTATGTCAACGTGTGTGATAATGAGAGCTTTTGAACAATGAGTCGACAATGTGTTGCTTTGAGCTTTTCCGTTGTCATCAAAGCATAAAGGATAGAGGGATTATGTTAAAAGTCGTGGTTGTTGTCCTCATAGGCATAAATGCAAACAATGGGAGCATAAAGAATGCAGTAGAAACCTATTTTCTGTCAGAAAGCATTTAAATTCAGTCATATGTCATGGTTACTGTTCTCATAGGTAGACATGTAAAATACGAAAGCATTTATAAGGCAAGTGAACTATTTTACAAAAATCCTCAAGGAAATGGGCCTCCGGGGAATGCAATTAGTATTCAATCTGGACACCTTGATATTCACATGTTAACTTTAGTATTTTTATGGAGTTGGTAGCTCTGATTTACTCTTCTTTCATCTGATATCTAATTAATTAGGTGGTTGTTAACTAGTCTTCAAATACATAATAATAAAAAGAAAGAAATAATTATATGTATCCTTGTGGACATTTTAATTATGGGTTGTGATTTGTACTTTTATGTGGATGGATTAAGCACTCAAAAGTCACAGTATATGTAGCGTGTCAACTAATAGGTCCATGTGAGATTTCAGTCATGTGAAAGTAGTCAATTCCATATTTGTCATTTATCGTTGTTTCATTAGATAACTAATTAATTAGGTAACTGTTAACTTTTCTGTGATATCTACCAATAGGAAGGAAGCAATGAAAAACCTTAAGACAGAGAGAAATATTATTTTTTAAGTGATTTGTGTATTTTGATTCAAATTTTTCTAATATACATGTTATTATCAGTCATGCATTTGAAAACAATATTACTCCACATACAAATAAATTTAAGCAAAGGCATAGATTTGAAAACTGACAGCTTTTATCAATACAAAGGGGACATTTACAATGACAGAGCAAAAGCTCTTGTGCTCATTGAATGAACACCAAGAGATGAGTTACTCAAGGCAACAAATTGATACTTTTATTTTTTTTGCTTCATTCTATCCCAGAAATGCAAGTTGGGTTTCACAACGCATCAAAACACATTTTTGCAAAGAACTCCCAAAATTATAATTGCAATGGATGACAATGATAGTGTAATGGATACTAATAGTCAAAATACTGAAATACACTAGCAATTTATTTTTTAGATTAAATAGAAACAAGTATTAATTGAAAACAGATTAACCTGGCAGACTATTTATCATAGGTTATTGAATTCGAAATGCACAAGTGTGACCATGGTTCTCTATAGGCTTTCACCATGCATTTTAACTATATTGTTGTTTTGCATTGAGCCTAAAGAAACACAGTAAGTATGGTTTACAAACATATTTAAATCAATCAATTTAAATTAAGAAAGGTTTCCAATTACACTAAATACTTGAACCATAAAGCATCATTGCTTTAAGCTATAGCAAAAGTGCAGACAGGGACACAAAAGCAAATTTAACTATGACATCATCTAACAAGGATTTTTTTGCTATAACTATGATTAACTATTGAACTCAATTGACTCATCAGTCAAACAACTTGATTGATCAATGACCTAACTTGTTTGAAAGCTATCTTGTTAAGATGATTAGTTAATTTCATTAATGAGTAAAAGATAGAATTGACTTAATTTGCATGAGTCAAGTGTAAAATTGACTTATTTGTTAATTGACTTTGATTAGTGTATCAGAGAGAGATGAGACAAACTAAATTGTCATGAGCAAAATGTGAGATGGACTTATTAGCTGCTACACCACATATACTATGACATTTGAGCTTCCATGAAATAATAGCTAAAGCTATAGAATAAACAGATGGCTTCAACATAGACGAAGGGATACAATTAATATGGACAACTATAGCTTGTTGAGTATTTGTAGCACAAGAAATCACATTTGATCCATCAACCATAGTCAATCAATAAATCTGATTTTACATGTTTTCTAATAGTATTGGCATGCAATTTTCTTGACAAGTCTACAAAAATAGCATTACCCACACACCAATAAGGATTCTCATCTGTAACCTGCCTAACCAAATCATCTTTATTCAATAAGATGTTGTGACATACATTAATTGGATTTATCTCATCATCTTTCTTATTTGGATGCCAACAACCTTGATTTGTATTTGTCCTTGAGTGTATCTAGATGCCATGAATTATGAATTCTACTTGCATTCGGCCTTGTTGTACAAGTAATAGTAAACGCTACACAATGGTAGAAATCACAACTCATAGCATCCATATACACCTATGCACAAATACATGTTATTCAACACATTAACACACACATGGTTTTCTATGGCTAGTTTGTTAATTGCCTTTGATTAATAGTTCTAATGTACACAAGGATAATTGTAATTATTTCTTTCTTTTAATTGCTATGTACTTAAAGGCTAATTAGCAGTTGCCTAATTATTTAGATATGAGATGATACAAGGGTAAATGAGAAATATGAACTTCCCTAAATCAACATGAATGAAATGTGAGATAGAGCTATTGGGTAATATGCTACATATACTATGACATTTAAGCTTCAAAGACTGCCAATGAACAACAAAAGCTTCAAAACTCTCAAATAACATGTAAATGACTGGAAAATTTTGATCTGCCAACTGAATGGGGTCATTTTACTTCAATTATATAGCACTTATTCTTTATTGTTTAATGCAATCACATGCAACCAGAATTTAGAACAATTAGCACCAATACACACCTATGAATAGATACATGCTCTCTAACATATTGATATGCATATGGTTTTCTACTGGCACAATCCTTGAACATTCTTTAGGTACAAGTGCTACTTTATTAATTGACATTGATTGCTGGATAAAATGTATACATAGACACATAGCTGCACACATGCTTCAATGCACAGATGCATACATACATGCATCGATGTACACATATTTACATGTACACATACATACATGATTGCATGCATACACATATATATGTATTCATGTATCCATGGATGCATATATCTGTGTATCAATAGATCCCTTAATATATGCACATATTCAAATGACCACATAGACTTGGGGAATGAATATTTGTGTGCCCTTTACATGATAGCAATAAATCCTATAAATATGCATATATGCATGAAGGCACATAGCAATCAATGAATCTATGCATTTGCATTTTCATGAGCATTTTAAAAAAAACACGATTCTAAAAGCCACTCCCATGGGTTGCAAAAATAGATAAACGCCAATTTACTGATATGAAAAATAACTTACAAAATTGAGATCATATATATAAAAAGCAATATGCACAATAATGACAATATGACTAGATGGCTAGCTAGCGCTATCCACAAAAAAACATTTAAAGCAAATGCAATAGTAATCTATTAAATACACACATACATGCATTGTAACATAGATACATGCATTCATATATACATAATTACATGCACACATATATACATGCAAACCTGTATGCATGGATGCATACAAAGACTATGTTTCATGGGATTATTAAAGAGTTAACTTGCTTTCTATATGCTTCCATATTTTGCATGTGTGCCCATGAGGAAAATAATCACAATATTTGACAATATTCCTCTATCATTTATGACAGCTCATTGGTTCCAAAGCACTCTTTATAGGAGAGTTGTACATTGCTTCCAACACTCAGATGAATCCTTGGTATTTCAAGGAAAGATTCGAATCGATAACACTTAAAATGATCTAAACTATAATTTTATAATCAAAGTATCCAAATGCATTGCAGCAATGCAAAATCCAACTTCCATTTAAGATGTACAATGAAAGTAAGTAGAAGGAAAAATGCATTTGCTTCAAAGTTTGTAAAGAAATTTTAACAAATTGTCTAGCCATTGTCCAAAATATGGTTTTCTATCAGCATAGTCCTTGAACCTTCTCTAGGTCTAACTACTACTTTGTCAATTGACTTTGATTGAAAGGTCAAAATGTGAAATGTGGCCAAGGATAATTATAGTTATTTATCTCTTTTAATTGCTATATATTCAAAGACTAATTAGCAATCCAAACAGCCTCGCCTTTAGTCAGATGCCATTCAATGCATTGATTTTGCATCAATGAATTATGCACCTTCAGCTAGTAGTTTTAATCAAAGTATGCATATGGATTCAGAATCAAACTCTCAAAATAAAAAAGACTATTTAAATTATAAAGTGCAATCAGCCACCAAAGAAATTGATTGAATAATTATTGCATTTATGATATCATGTTATTGCAACAAAGATCTACTTTTGAACCCCAACTGCTTAATTTTTATGAACCATATAGCATATGCCACTCACAATACCCATTTGTAAAGATTGTCCTTGTAACATAAAGCAACGATATGACTACAAGTACAATCAATATAGTGAGAATCTTGAATTAACCCTTTTTCTCTGTCTACTATATGCAATTGTAAACAAAGGAGAAGGTTTATTCTAGAAACTCACCTTGTACTCTTTTCTTGAAGAATTTTCCATAGCTGGACCACTACACCACCTCCTTTCTTCCAATCAAAAGCATTGCACCATGTAATAAGCTTTCATTAGAAACCAAAGACCATTTGTTTGTTTATTCTAAAAAAATAGCAATAAACCTCAAGGAAATGACCAAAATGAAATCAACTCCCAAAATTACAGTTGCAATATATAATACTCCCACTGCGATGGATACTAATAGCCAAAACATTGAAACACTAGAAAGCATTTTTTAGATTCAAGAGACACAAGTATAAATGTAAATCAGATTAACTACACAAACTAGTTGCCACAGGTTAATGAACCACAAAATCTTCTAGCAATGAATTTTACCGCTCTTTTGCACGAAGCTTAAAATTATTCTATCAAGCAATATTGCTTGACTGCTTTATGGAAACATTGCAATTTGGATTCTAAAACATATTTGTCATAGTTATTTATAACCCCAAGATACAATTTTCTAACTTCCTAAGCATTCAGTCTATGTTTTCCAACTACAAAATCTCAAATTGTTGTTTGCTTCATATGTCAATACCTTGAATTTCATCACCAGGTAAAATGTACACAAAGATTATTGTAATTTTTTCTTTCTCTTAATTACCGTGTATTTAAAGACTAATTAACAGTTACCTAATTAATTAGTTATCTAATGAAACAAGGATAAATGACAAATATGGAATTGACTACTTTAACATGACTGAAATGTCACATGGACCTATTAGATGACACGCTACATATACTGTGACTTTTGAGTGCTTAATCCATCCACATACAAGTACAAATCACAACCCATAATTAAAATGTCCACAAGGATATTTATAATTATTTCATTCTTTTTATTATTATGTATTTGAAGACTAGTTAACAGCCACCTAATTAATTAGATATCAGATGAAAGAAGAGTAAATCAGAGCTACCAACTCCATAAAAATACCAAAGTTAACATGTGAATATCAAGGTGTCTAGATTTTATACTAATTGCATTCCCCAGAGGCCCATTTCCCTCAGGAGTTTTGTAAAACAGTTCACTTGCCTTATAAATGCTTTCGTATTTTACATGTCTACCTATGAGAATAGTAACCATGACATCTGACAGAATTTAAATGCTTGCTGGCAGAAAATAGGTTTCTACTGCATTCTTTATGCTCCCATTGTTTGCATTTATTCCTACGAGGACAACAACCACGACTTTTAACAGAATCCCTCTATCCTTTATGCTTTGATGACAATGGAAAAGCTCAAAGCAACACACTGTCAACTCATTATTCAAAAGCTCTCATTATCACACACATTGACATAATGTTGGTTCCAAAGCCCTCTTTATGGGACCACTTTGTAGTAATAAAAAATATACAAACTTTACAGGGCTCACATGCATGAAGTAAAATGGACAAGAGGATTTCTACATAATTCCCATCAAACGTAGATGAAACCTTCACATTTCAACAAGAAATTCAAATAGATAATACTAAAAGTAGTTTAAAAAATGAATTTATGCCTACGAGGACAACAACCACAACTTTTGCCAGAATCCCTCTATCCTTTATGCTTTCGTGAGAATGGAAAAGCTCAAAGAACCACACTATCGACTCATTGATTGAAAGCTATCATTATCGCACACATTGACATAATTTTGGTTCCAAAGCCCTCTTGATGGGACCACTTTGCAGTAATAAAAAATATACAAACTTTACAGGGCTCACATGGATGAAGTAAAATGGACAAGAGGATTTCTACATAATTCCTATCAAATGCAGATGAAACCTTCGCATTTCAACAAGAAATTTGAATAGATAATACTAAAAGTAGTTTAAAATATGAATTTATAATCAAAGTATAACAATTCCTTAAAGCACTATGAAACCCTACTTGCATTTCTCATATCAAATAGAAGAAAACAACGAAAACTTACCTCTTCTGACCTCAAGCAATTCGTCTCTCCCTGTCCAGTGTGCAACTCTGCAACTACAAAATACCTTGCTCGGCCACAGAATAGAGCACTACGAAACTCTGAAAATGAACAAATTATCACCTCAAGTAACTCATTTATGGGTCTGGACTCTACAACTATAACATCTCCTGCTCGGTTGCTACAAACTCTTCCTCAGAACAGGCGCTTATAGAACACAAAAACAACACACGGAAAGTAATAAAGATGCATACCAAGTGACTTAACTCTATATTAAATGACCAAAGTACCCTGGCCACGCATGGCCTCCAAGCCATTCCAGCACCTTCACCTCGAGCCAGATGATTTAATGCATTTAATTTATATTCATGCATTACGTACGTCGACCCGCCAGTTTTATAAACTATGCCTTTGCTTAAATTTATTTAATCAATTTATGCGCTCGCATTTTCTTGATATTTTAATGCATTTTATCTACATTCATGGATTACATACCTCTAGCCGCCAACTTTTAAACTATACCTTTGCTTAAATTTATTTAATCAATTTATGCATTCGCATTTTCCCGAATTTTTAAAATGAAAATGATTTATAAAGCTACTCGGACGAATACAAAAATAGATAAATGCTAATTTTCCAATATATAAAATAGCTCTCCAAATTCAAACTATACAAAAAAATAAGTAATATGTTAAATGGAAAAATGTGATTGGCCGATGCTCCTAGTTAAAAGCATTCCGGGCGAATGCATAAGTATCCTGCCTAGCGGCAGAAACTAATAATTATATTATTTATAGTAATAGTAGTACAATGTTACAACATTATAATAAAAGTTTTAATTATTTTATATTAAGTTATTATTTATAACATTAAGTAGCAAAACATAAAAGAATTATGTTAAATGTTTTATAAACATGAAAAGTATATTTAATTTTATTAATTGTAAATTAGTATATATATCTTAAATATTAATCTATATAATATGGGTCGAGATATATCATTTTTTAAATAGATATTTCTAGTATGTGATGGTGGATTTTTTTAAAATAAATATTTCATATTTTTTGTTTTTTGTTTTTTTTAAATAAATGTATATTATTCTTTTGTTTTTGATAAGGACAATACTATGGCCATGGATTTTTTTAAATAATTATTGTGTTGGTTTTTTTTCTTTTTTCAATAAATAAATATTGTTAAATATATGTTGCTTTTTGTTTTTCTTTCACGAATTGTGCTAGCCTCTTATAAGCATCGTCTTGCCATTGAAGGGTTACGCTTCTTGGCGTAAATTTTTTTTTCTCATTGGATAATTATTAATATGTTATTTTCAACAACTATTTTTGCTAATCTATATTATTTGGGTTTTTTTAAGACTACAATGGAAAAATCATCCACCATATCATTTTGCGTCAAAAAATATAATTAAAAGGAAAATAGAATTTTCATTAAAATAGACCTAAAAAGGAGAATGAGTCAAAACAGGAAGGAGACAACTTCAAGAGATAGAGGTGTGTAGGTGGTGGATGATTTTTTAGGATTTATAAGAGAGGAATTGAATTCTATAGATTCTTAGAGTAACCTTTCATTTTAAGACTATGGTTTTTTAAGTTGTTTGTCTATTATTTTATTTATTTTTACACCATAGGTGTTCCCTATATGAAGTGAACATACTGCTTTTGAAAATAAATGGTTGAAAATTATAGAAAAGGATGCAAATAGTTGGAATGATCTCAACCATCAAATTTTCTAAAATATTAAAAATATAATATATAATTAAAGAAAAAACAACTGCACCCCTAACAACATGCTAGGTGGATGGGCTCAAATTTTTGATGTTGTCAGCATGATTCATAGCAGATAGCATAGTGCTTGGCTAGCAAGGTTTCGAGGAATGACAATGGTGGGATTTTAGTGAAGTGTGGGTGTTTAATGCATAATTGGTGAATGTATAGTTGGATGTGAAGGTCGGTACAGGTCCTGGGTGGCTAGAAGGATGTTTGGTGATGTCGGTGTTTAAGAAGATGGGATCGTCGCATGTTTTCTGGGGAGCCTTTGGCTTTTTAAGTTTGGTTTGGTTGCAATGGCAATGGTCCTTGGTTTGGTCTATTATGCTTTGTATTTCGGTGACTGTTATGGGGTAGATGCCTTGGATAACTATGTTGGGTGGGCTTCACTAGTTATTTCTTCCATTGAAAGGGCATACAGTAAATTTTTTTGCTATCAATATAATCTATTTACCTATCAAAAAATGAAAAAACTACATTCTTATCTAATTTTAGCTTTGAATTAAAAAAGATAGGATAAGTATTGTTTTTTCTTTTAGACTTTTTAAACTTAGATTTTTAGATAAATAATGATAAGTTTTTAATAAATAGATATATTTTTCAAATAATAATATTAATAATAATGAATAGATATGATAGAATTGAAAGTAGAATTTTAGTCAAGAACAGTGATATTGTAATCTTTTATATTATTATATAAATATAAATATTTCGCTTATTGCCTTTTATAAAAAAAAAATCAATAAACTACAAATTGAATTTTTATCTTTGAAATAGGGTTTCATTTTATTATCAGTAAAGTTATTTATTTTTAATATTTTATTTAAAATATAGTTTTAGTTTTCAAAATTTAATTTATTTAATAATATTTGTTAATACTGAGTTTATGTTAATATTGTTTGTCATATATTAATTTTTTTTTTAGGTACATATTTTATTAATATTTCACTTCTAATAAATTTAAAAATAGTTTCACTTTTTTATTTAATAATTTATTAACTTAATAATTTTATTATTTGTTGTTATTTTTTTTAAATTATTATGTTTATCAATATTTGGATTTTGATATATTTTAACTTTCCATTTAGTTTATTTTATTTTAATTTTTAATTTAGATTTAAGTTTGAAATTTATTTTTATTATTTATATATATTTTTTATGAAATTACAAATAATAATTAAAAAATACTAGGATCAATTTAATTTATAATTATTTATCTTATTAAAAATTTAATTATTGTAGAATAATTCTATTTTGGATTTTTGTTATAATTTATATAATAAAATAAATTTAAAATTTAAAATTAAAATTAAAATTTATAGAGTGAGAGAGAGAAGGTAACTTTTGATAAGTCGTTTCATTCCAATAATCCAAAGATAGCACATCCTAGATATTTATGCTAAAGGTTGCATGTCATTTGGTTAAGGATATGACAATTCACCTTTAAAATATCTTTAGTGTACCCATTGCACACTTAGGAGAAAAATAGATAGAGAGAGAGAGAAAGCAAGAAAATAAAGAGAGAGAAATAAAGAAATAGAGAGGGAGACAAAGAGATACAGAGAGATAAAAAGAGAGATAGAGACAAAAAATAGAGGTATAGATATAAAAAAATAAATATGGTGAGAGGAAGAGAGGAAGAGAGATAAATAAAGAGAGAGAGAGGAAAATAGAGAAGATGAGAGACATAGATAGATATAGTCACATAAAGAGAGATAGAGAGAGAGAGAGATAAAGATAAATAGGAGACAAAGATATATATATATATATATATAAAGGTTGAGAGATCAAGAGATAAAGAGGGAAAGGGAGGAATGAAGGGAGATAAATAGGGATAAAAAAAATAGTAAGGGGAGAAAGATATGGAGAGCGAAATAGACAAAGAGAAGAAATGAGATAAAGATAGATAAATGAAGAGAGAAAGGAAGAGAAATATGGGGGAAATAGGGGAGAGAGAGGAAGAGAGAGATTGAGAGATAATAAAAAGATAAAGATAGAGAGGGAGACAAATATATACAGAGATCTCTCTCTTTCTCTTCCCATATCTGTATAATATCTCCCCATATGTACTTCTCCCTACCTCTCTCTATATAAATTCCTATCTCTATATTTCTATCCCTCCATCTCTCCCTCTCTCTTTGTATCCCCCTCTTTATATCTCTATTTCTCTCTCCCTCTCCATATCTATCTTCCTCTCTATCACTTTACATCTCATTACATCTCTTTCTCTATTTATCCTCTATCGTTCCCACTATATATATCTCTCCCTCTTTCTATCCATATCTCTCCCTCCCTATCTATCTATTTATATATATCTCTCTATCTCTCCCTCCCTCTATCTCCCCCTCTCCATTAATTTTATATATTACCTCCTTTATCACTCACTCTTTCCACCTCTATTTCTATATTCCCATCTCTCCCTCTTCCTCTCTATTTATATCTCATTATCTCTCTCTAATTTACTCCATCTCTCCTTCATTCTCTCCAACTCTCTCTCTATATCCCTCTCCCTACCTCTCTCTATATATCATTTCCTATATCTTCATATTTCTCTCTCCATCTCTCCTATTTAATTGTCCCCTTCTTTATATATCTATCTATCCCTATCCCTCTTCCTTTCTCCTTTTATCTCTCCCTTTATATTTATCTTTCTCTATCTTTTTCTTTGTCTTTTTCTCTTTCTCTCTCTCACCCTCTCTATATTTCCCAAGTTATATTTACCTCTCTATTTGTCCTTTATATCCCTATTTTCCCTCTCCCTCTCCCTATCACTTACTTTTTCTATATCTCTCTAATTCTCTCTCCTATCTCTATTTATCTCCCTCCATTTGTCTCCCTCTCTATCTATTTATACATATCTATCTCCCTCTTTATATCTCTCCATATCTCTCTTACTCATATACACACACACACTCCTTGTTTCTCTCTCCCCATCTCTATCTCTATCTCTATCTCTATCTCTATCTCCTTCTCTCCATATTTAAATTCTTACATATATCCCTCTATCTCTATCTTATTATCTAGATCCATCTCTCTTTACCCTTCTTTCTTTTTGTCTCTCTAGCCCTCTCTATATATCACTTCTCTATATTTATATTTTTGTACTGTAGTAAAATGCATACCCTTGCATTTTCACACTTGTTTGGGCCTGCCTTGGTCCATTTATTCCTATTCATCTTAATTGGTCATATTTTGCATCCACAAGCCCTATGAATTATATCCTTTTCTAGCTAATCCTGACATTCTCCAATACATAAGTGATAATTTAATGATTATGTTTGAGTGTGCCTGATTTTTGGGTTGGGACTAAAATGCCACCTAGGATGTCTTTATCCCCCAAAGGTCTTGGGACCCTAATTTTGAAAGGACTTGAATAGGTCCCTTTTTGAAGTCTATGCCTTGAGTTTCATGCCTCGAGACTAAGACACCACCTAGGGTACATCTTAGTCCCCCTTTAGGTATTTTAAGGATTTATTTTCAAATTCTTGTGGGATTTAGCCTCCTTTAATTAATGAATTCATATGTCAGCTTGGTGTTATGTAATTTTGGGATATTAACCATATATAAGTGTAAATAAAAGGTTCCTCCTCTCATTTTCATATCAAGCAATCTATCTAAATAATCAAGTCTTTTGTGAGAGCATTCAAGAGCAATTCATCAAGCATTTGGAGCCATCATCAAGATTCAAGCATCATTTCAAAGATATTCTTCCATCATGTGTATTGTTGTGTCAGCATTTGTGATGTAGAGTTTTGATTCAAGCAAGCAATTCAAGTCCATATCCATTGAGAATTCCTTTGATTCAAGATCCATATCCATTGTAACCATTTCACACAAGTTTTTTGACTTAACAATAAGGGTTTGATCTAGGTTGAGGACTTGAAAATCATTTGGAGTGCAAAGCTAAAAATTGCAAAGTTGCAAAGTTGCATTACAAAGTTGGCATCTTCACGGAAACTCACCTACAGGTCAAATATGAAGGTTTCAAAACCTGAGATCAGAGAAGAAGGAAGATAAAGCATCAAGCCTCAATACCACACTTATAGATTTCAGAAATTAAGATTGGGAATAAGACAATAGTAAAGGCATCTTATTCAGGTCCTGAGGCAATTTTTAAGAAATTCTTCTAGATCGAGTTCTGACATCCGAAGATTCCACACTTTCCCCAAAAAATAGTAATGGGACTAAGACAACAGTAAGGGTGTCTTAGTCCTCCATAACAATTTTTGGTAGCTTCTTTGCATTTCTGAAATCCTCACAACATCTCCAGACTTCCCATGTACATACATCGTAACTCCTTGTTGCATAATTTCATCATTTACATCTTTCATTTAACTTGCATTGATATATTTTGTCAGTTGAATGTTTGTTTATATTTTCCAAGATTTTGCTCGGTGGTGAACCCTTAAAACTTTAAAGAACCCCCTCCTAGGTCCTCCTTGTTGAGAATTGACTCACCTTGTAAGGTTTATAGTCAATCCAATTAGGACTCCGATGACATTATTGAATGATTTTAGGAGAAGAGTGATACTATTAGTTCACCCACTTTTCCATACATTTCAATTTCTATATCTCACTCTCTCATTCTCTCCCTCTCTCCCCCTCTCTATTTACTTATCTCTTCCATCTATATCTATACATTTGTCCTCTATTTTTCTCTCTCCCTCTCCTTTTGATATGCCTCTCCTCCATCTCCATCTCCATTTCAATCTCCATCTTTATCTCTAACTTCCTCTTTATCTCTATCTCCTTATCCCCCCCTCTCTCTCTCTCTTCCCCCTATATCCCACTCTCTTTCTATCCACATATCTCCATCTCTCTCCCTCTCTCCCTATTTCAATCATATCATGAGCCTATTGGTAATGGATCCTTATTATCTTCCTGATTCAAAGGTTTTATTTTAGTTGTGTCTGGATCCCTGCAAGTAGATGCATATTTGATTTGAAGTTATCACTTCTACATTGAGACCTTTTTTTCACAAACAAAATCATTTTTAAAATAGCCTACAAATTGACCTCATGTATACTACACAAATGTATGTAAATAATAAATAAAAAAATTACCTAATTGATTATCCACATTTCTTTAGTGTACCCATTGCACACCAAGGTGTGATTGCTAGTATAATATATGTAACTTATAATTTTATCTTAGCTAGTCATTTTTATTGGTACCAATTTACATTTTCATAATTGTACATTATCTTGTCTATAATTTATTTTATTTAATATAAATATGTTTGAGACCTTTGAAAATAATACCTTTATCTTTAGATAATAATAGATTACTTATTCACATAAAATACATATAAGAGTTCTATAAAATATTAATTACTTATTTATATTCAATTTATGAAAATACAATTACTATGTTAATTTTCCTCTTAGATTTTCAAGTAAAATAAAAATAAGATTATAAGTTTCTTAGAGCTTAAAGGATTTGAAGAAGATATATTTTCTTCTCTATTGGATAAAATTTTATGCTAATATTTTATAATTCAATTATGTGATAGTTTGTAATTTCCACTTTGATCTTAAAGGTAAATTAAAATATGATATTTTAAAGAATTATTTATTTGTTTAAAATATAATATAAAATTTTATATTTCATCATGCAATTAATGATTTAAAAATAAACTAATAAATAAAATAAATTAATAAAATTATATATATGTATACACACACACATATATGGTTGGCAATACAAATTAAGGAAGAGATTTTTCTAAGTGTATTTATGGATATTACACAAGTATTAGAGTTGGTATATTGTAGCATCAATGATCATGGAAATTATTGTTTGAATTCTATATGTAGTGTGTAAGTATAATATCATAAGAATGTTCACCCCCTGAACCTAGATGGATGAAGCTTAACTTTGATGGTTCAGCCAAACCTAACCTAGGTCAAGTGGGTGGGGTGGGGTCATTCGTGATCATAAATGGTAAAATGATTTTGGCTTATGCGATGAACCTTGGTGTGCAATCTTCTAGATTTTTTAAGGTGATGGTGGCTTTTCATAGTATTTAGATTGTCATGCATGTAGGGTTATCCAACTTGGTTATTGAGGGTGATTCTAGAAAAAAACTATTCTTTTGTTGACAAGGAAGGATAATCCTTGTTGGTCCCTCTGGGACCCCGTGTTGATAGCTTGCAATCTCATGATTTCCCTTCAGAATAGTATATCTATTCATGTGTTTAGAAATATCAATAAAGTTATGGATGCGCTAGCTAACCTTGGTGCTTTCACCCCTAATTTAGTTATTTGGGATAATATTTATCATATCATTAGGCATGCATGTGAATTAATTTGGCATGATGCCAAAGTACCATCGAAATGAGATCGACTTGGATCTACTGTCAGCTGCCTTAGATATTTTCCACAATTTTCACTTATGGAAAATTAATCCGTCTAAGGAGTCTTTTCATAAGCCTACTTACTTGTGGCTTTGGTATTCTTCTCGACACTTCTACAGACTTAGTTTATTTTCTTTGTTATCTATGAATTTTTCCATGGGGGGTGAACTAGTCTAGGATGAACCTACTAATTGTGAGATGTGGAAGCAAGATAGGGAGGCTTGGCCTATCATTCAATGAGGCAAGCTAGCCTCATATGTGAAAGGCATGAAGGGGCATGACCCCAATGATTTTATGTATTTTACTACCTCATGGGAAAATGACATTATCAACATTGGTGGGTGCTCCTTCACAATGACTATTGAGATGATTGCTAAGCTGATGGGGCTTCCATTGGTGGGTACTTGTATTCCCCATTAGCTTAAAGGTTAATATCAAAAAGATATGGATCATTTTTTGAAAGAGGGAGAAAAGGTTAATAAACTCCAAAATGGCTTCAATAGGGCCAACCTCCTTGTGGTTTGGAGTAATATTGTGAATTTTTTGATGAGGTATGTTACACTCGAAGGCCACTTTTGCCATTTTCATGCCCATTTGTTTCCTATGATTAACCATCTCCATTATAATTTAAAGATTAACTTTACCTTTTGGATTTTTTCCTCTCTTTAGAAATCTTTTTAAAATGTCTAGGGTAAAAGTAAGAATCTCCCATTCACCAAGGTTTGTTATTCCACCTCTACCATTACTAGGTCGC
The DNA here is from genome assembly GCA_007258455.2 of Sequoia sempervirens. Taxonomy (NCBI): domain Eukaryota; kingdom Viridiplantae; phylum Streptophyta; class Pinopsida; order Cupressales; family Cupressaceae; genus Sequoia; species Sequoia sempervirens. Next base: position 232,729,866 of record VDFB02379711.1, on the reverse strand, counting down.
TCTATTACCCTCTCCAACCAATATTAAAAAGAACACATTGGTATTTTGTGACTCCATTGAACCCCCTATAGATAAATGATGACACCTTCAAAAATTTCAAATTTTGAGTGCCCATTATGAAAAAAGTTGATTTGCACTAAAAAACTCACCTAAAAAATTTTACCCAGTGACCTACTTTGGATGGTCATTATTTAGAGCCAGTTGATTTTCATGCCAAACCCCTTGGTGAGCATATTCATGTGACATGTGTGAACATGTATGTCATATTTCAGCCCCCTGTGATAAGTTTTTATAAGGTTTTGAAAAGAAAACCTAGAGGGTTTTGAAACATTTTTGTTGTTTGCATACTCTAAGTCTTGTGAAGTAGCCTCCTATTTGAGTTGAAATTTCGTAGCTAGGCGATTTTCAAGAAAAATGGATTGGTTCCCTCCATTACCCCCACATTCATATGCTCCCTGGTTTGGTTTTAGAGTCTCATGATCTGATTTGATATTTTTACCAAGTCAAAAAGAAATGCAATTTGTTCACTTTCTACACCTGCATTTTCCAAATGCTACAAGGTGGTCAACTTTGACCCCTAATATCTTGTGAAGAATGATTATTGAAGGAAATACATCTAGCACACATACTCATTGGACCCAAATGACCTAGTGTGTCCAGTGGCAGATTCCTAGGAGGTGATTTGACATTTTTTCAAGGAGGTGTCTTGGTGTGCTCAAGTTGGTTTTTGATAGGTACAAATTGTTGAAAAGTCTGAGTGAGCCACTTTGGATTTTAATATCTTGCACCTTGGGATGAATTTTTTCATGCCGTTTCTTGCACTAGAATTTTGGTTCAAATGGTAATGTACATGCTCAGTTTCATGCCTCCTGGATGAGTTTGATGGGTTAAGTAATCCTTTTCTAACTGTGACAGGGCCAAAACTGGTGTTCCGAAAAGTTTCAAATTTTGCAATTCTAATGAATACCCTTTTTTTTTGTCTAAAACCTCTAAAGATCCATTTTCATCAAAAAGAGAAGTCATTTGATATATTATTTTAATGTATTTCAGGTGTGGCAAACATGTCCCGAGGGCCAGTTTACAAAGGATGTACTTGAATTTTAAGGGCTGGGAAAAATTAGAGGAAATGGGTTTTCTCTAAATAATTGATTATGGACACATGTAAAAAATATTGCCTCCAGGTGTCCTGATTTGCCTACAGTGAATTTCCTCCAAATGGGCTGCAAACATAATTAAAAGTCATAATTTTTTTTTAATGTTACAAATGTTCATATTTAAAATATTTTGTAAATGTAAAGGGGCATTGAGGGAAAAATAAAATTCATTTCAAATGTTCTGGAGGAAAAGAAAGTTTAATTCTTGCTTTTGATTGGCTGAGACATGGCTTTCACCACTGCACAGAGAACTCATTGTTGGTCGCTATTTTGATTTACATTTCCCATTTGATATTAGCAATCAGCGATGTAAGTTCCTTTCCATTTCCCATCATTGTTATCTTTCTCTTTCTCCACATCACATTTGCATGGTCCGACTGTGTGTTTTCTCCACCATGCATCACTATTTTGTCTAGCCATTTGCTCTTCATTTTTGTGATACGTGATGGTGATTGTCAGGTATAGTTTGTGTAAGGAAATTAATGAATCTTGGCATTATTTCATGGTTTCTTTTTTATGGTGAAGTAAAAAAATAGTAAACTCATAGGCAAAGAGTCTTCTATAGCCAAAAATTAAAAAGGGAATTAAAACTTTCTTTGCTAGAAGTAAAAGTTTAAAGGCACGACTTCTAGTGTTTTTCAAGCGATTGGAAGGATTTATGGTTGTGCTATGTGATTTTTTCTATTATAGTTACTGTGAGCTCTTATTCTCATGGCTTTGATGAAAATAAGATAGAGCAAGTTGACTACTATAAAAATCTATTGTACAGACTTTGTTCCACGCTGCCAGGGTTCATGGAAGTGCAACAAAGTGATGTGCTGAAGATGGATATCGCTCATTACAGGTTTCCAAGTTTTCCTCAGTATATTAGCGATGGTGTGATGGTTTTTCCCATTGCTATTTTTATCTTCCATTTTCTCATCCTATCAGCAATTGGCAATGACCTGGGCTGCATTATTCTTATCGCACATCGCTATTATTATTTTCCTTTTCTTGTTACATTCACGATGTGTTATTGTGACTAGGAGGTGTTTGTGCAAAGCAAAGATGGGACCCGTGAAATGTCAAATATTATTATTTGATGAAATTTTTAACGGTGAGCAATAATCAAAGGGATGCATGGGTAAAAGTTTTATATTTCCCAATAATAAAAGAATTAAAGTCCTCACCGAGTAAAATAGAAGGCCTTTTTTTGCAAAATAATTAAAATAAAATGTCCACACGGGTGTAGCCAAGTCATGGAGTTCTTTGATACATCGCCCATTGCGATTTTTATTAATTTTCCCCTCAATGTATCTATGATATGCAATGCTAGGCAATGTTTGTGCAAGGCGTGGTGGGCCCATGGAGAATGATTTATGGAAACATTTTAATGGTGAGGAGGTAAATTAAATGATAAGTGCATGGGTAAAAGATTATTCATAGCCCAATAAAATAATTAAAAGCATTCCAAAGTGAAAATAAAACTTTTGCTACTGGGCAATAAAATATTTCACAATAAGAAGGTAAATGAATGAGTAAAAGGGGGTTTCTACAACAAAATTAAGAATGGAAAGTGAAATATTTTCATGAAGGAATTTTTATATCTTTCACAAATAGATTGTTTTAAAGCTGCAGGGTAGTGGAGTGATGAAGCAACAAATTTTTTTTCTTGATGAGGCTATTCTTCAAGTAGTGGATGGTTATTAATCTATGGTGCTGAGTGTGCTAGATGTCTTTGGGAGATCACCACTTAGGGTTTTCATTTTTCCCTTAATTGTTGTTTTCTACTCCATTTCTGAGAGAGTTGTTTTGTAAGTAATCACAAAGAACATTTTGATATATAGAGCATTTTAGAGTCAAGTCCTAGGGTCTGAGTCTGTTAATATCTATGTAATTATGATTGCAATACTGGCAAGATAATATTGAATGGTGCAATTTCAAGACCATTTTACTCTCCTATGTACTAGTTTTACAAATTATGAATAATATAATCAAGGTTATCTTATTTTTCTTTATTTATTTTAGATGGATGTGTAGCTCTATTCTTGTTTATTAATTCAAAGAATTAATGTAGGTGTTTGAATATGGTTGTAAATTTGTATTAAACTAAGTGCTAGGACTCTAATAAGTAGTAGTGGTCAGGATATTATGCTGAAATAATGTAACATAACATTTCAGAGCTTCATATAATGTTAGGTGTGAAAATTGTTATCAGAGTATTAGTTGTTTGAGTTGGGTCCATTCTAGGGATGAGACACTTATCTAAGTGTGTTATTCATGTTACATTTATTGGTTAATGCAACAACTAATCACAATTTATAATCAATTTACTTATCAGTCTTATTGTGGCTGTGTGTTAAGCTCAATTTATTACATCTCTCATATTTAATGTGTACACTACCATAAAGGTCAACCAATCCTATAGAGTATTGTGTCTAGTAAGAATCTAAAGGAGAATCATCTATTTACAGTATTTTGGGTACTTTGGTACACAAAATTATCTGCAAGCATACTGTTGGGGAGACCCATCTTGATTTAACAGAGCTTAAAGTGTAGGAGATTTCAGTCTTTGACTGAATCTTTTTCATTGGCCAAATCCATCTCTGGGTCTAAACATGAGAAAGTGGCTATTATTTAGGACTCATTGAACCTGTTGAGTTGGGAACCCACAATAAAACCCCTGCCAATGAGGAAACCCATCCTGACCCCATTAAATATGTTCCCCTGCAAGAGCCTACTCCTATTTCTACTTCTAGAACTAATAATTTGGATAACTTAGATGGTGAGTCATGGAATCCCACCTTGCCAATTCTCCCACACACTCCCCTATTCACAAAGAGGGTTCTAATTTCCCTAATACCCCTCCTATCATTAACCCTACCCTTCAAAATTCCCCTAATTTTTGTATCAATCTAGATGGGACCCATGTTGAACCAAAGGTGGGTTTTGGAAATTGTGCCTCTCATGATCCCCTTCACAATAGAACTACTGAAATCTCGAAGAAAGTTAATGTCTAGAACAACATCCTCAAGTGGCTTTGGGTTCAACTTGTTACTACCAAAGAAAGAATCGAGGTCTTGGAAAACAAGGTGTTGTAGTAGTAGGTCTTGTGGCCAAGTGAGATGGAGGATAGTTTCCATTGGAATATGATTACCTTCCTAGCTAAGTTGTTTGAGCATTGGGCCAATTGGGACAAATAGGTGGAAGAAATCAGAGCTCTCGTGGGAATGAAGAAGGATAAAAGGAAATTATAGATGAAGGTTGGTTTTATTCATAGGAACAAGAAAAAAACTACAAAATGTTTCCAAGTCATTACTGATTACAACAAGGAGACTATGAAGAACACTGCTCTAACCATCCGGGTCTTTCAATAAGAGACAAGGAAAATTCATGGTAAACATGTGGTTAAGGGTGGTCTTGATGATAGTCATGTGTAGAATAAAGGCAAGGTGGTGGATAACTCAGCTCTGGACACTATGGTGGATGCTCAGGCTATTAAGAAGGGTCCCCTATCTTTTAAGGAGAAGCTCTACTTCTTGGTTGAGGAGTGTAAAGTAATTAGTGGTCTCTAGCTAGTAGGAGACTAGTAGTTGTTTCTGGTCCCTTGTTAGTCTTTTGTTGACGTGTTGTGTCCATTTTTTTGCTGGTTAGACTATTTCAATTTATTTTGGTTTAATTTTCTAGGTGTTTCACTTCTCATGAGCCCCTCGTTGGCCACTTTTTTCATTTTGTAATGGGTAATGGCCCTTCTAGTTTTAATCTAATGAAAACTATATCATAAGAATTTTCACTATATTTTCCTATCATTCCTATAATTATCAGAGGAGTATGTACTAATTTGTGCTACATTAAAATGAATAAGATAGATAAGTAATATTGGAGAGTCAATTTTAAGAACTATTAGTAATGAAATAAAATTATTAAGTGATTTATTTTTTAAGATTCATATTTATTTTTCTTATTTTATATAAATTGATAACTAATACTTGAGTTAAATTCCCTTATGTTCTACATAATTATCAAGTATCCATGAGGCCCAAATTTGTGTGCATATGTCATGAATTTTATAGTCCATGTGTATCTATTGCCACATGATAGAGTCTATTATCATTGAAATATTTTTCGTAATTGCACATACATGGATGCCCAAATGTGCATACCTATAAAAACTCACAAAATTTAAGTTAGTTTAGGTTAATCAAATAAAATATTATAATTTAGTGCATATTAATTTAGATTAATGATTATGGGTTTTGGTTGTGGGAAATTTTGTAGTTAATGCTAATTTTAAGAAGGTATATGTATGTAAAAAAGATACATATTCTTATCTCAATAATAAAAAATATAGACTTTTGAAGTTTACTATCACTAGATTAGAAGATGATACCTTTTCATCAATATAACATCTCAAATTCTATGTAAGACCTATATTATATTTTTTATTGAGTTATTAGCTTTAAGTATTTTACATACATATATATTTATTATTCTACCTTAAAAATCTAATATTTGTCATTTAGAAGACAATTTTTAAGTCATGAGATTCCCCTTTGATTTCATTGTCCTCTTTTCTACAATAAAAACTAAACATATCTAAAAGTTCCTTTATAGGATTATTAGTATATTTGAAGGGAATATATTATCCTAGGTTAACCCTTACAAATGTATATGGTAGAAAATAAGAAAATGCCTTGAAATGAATATGCACATCCATTTTAGTTCACAAAATTATTACTTTTTAAAGGAAGAAATGATTGATACTTGATTGATGAATTAAATAACAACAAACATAAATATAAAAGGGAGGAATGCAATTTTGTAAGCTATGGTATTGGGACAACTTCCTATACTAATCTTGAGAGGAGGATAATGCAAAAATTTATAGATCTTTAACAGTTACAAAAATTTAAATAGAAATAAACATAAATGTCATGCATTCTATAACATAGTGATTTATGTGGGGAAAACCCTTTCATGAGAAAAAACACACTCCAAAAGACACCAAATATATTATTTCTAGAAATCACAAGGATTACAATATACTTGCAGAGAAAGCTTCACACAGGAGTATCACCATATACAAATCTAGAGGGAACACAACTATTATCAGACTCATAGAATACATCATAATACATAGTTGTAATACAATTCCCTGATAAAATAGGGTTTCCTTCTAGGGAAAGTCAAGCCAACCAAATATCGACTATCAGATCTAAGACCTAATGATGAACAATCTAGATTTACAATTGTATACATCTAAAATTCGTCTGGAGAAAATTAATTAAATACCAGTTATTTAATTAATAAAATCTTTATTTCCTCTACTTAAAAAAAAATTGCAAAATTTATTTATATAGTTCATATTTCTTAATTCTTCTTATCTAAACCACTTTCTTCATGATTTAATTAAATAAATAAATTTAACTAATTTGTTTTATTTGATTAATTTCCTCCAACTAAATTTGAATTTTAAAATTGGAATTTAGTCATATTTCTCCATATTTTCTAACCTCCTTCCTTCTCATCTTCCACCTCACCATGTGTCACATGAAATTAATTATCTCTAATTTATAAATGGGCATTTATCCTCAACAATTTTAACAACCTAAGAGATACATGCCTTTCCACTCATTCCCTTCTAAACTTGGCAAGCTTGTTCTATTAAAGGGGACAACTTCCTTGATTCTCTCTAACCTATTCGCTTCTCACTATTGATCTCTCCAGATCGAATCTTGATCGTCCATTGCTACCACATCACTTAATGCCTTGGTGAAATCTATAAATAGAGGCTCATTTACAAATTTTCATATAGAGAGCATAGCATAAATCTACTCTACAAAAATACTTTCAACATTAGTGAGCTTAGAATTTGATTTCAAGTAGTGTTATGATGACAATTTAATTTTTAGGAACTTAATTTGTTGCATTATCATTACAACATTTCCATAGCAGTTTCCATTAGCTTAGAATTTTATCATTGCACCATTTAGCATCATTCTGTATACAACATTATATCATTCAACACATCATTTAGCATATCATCCATAAAATTAATCAATCATGTAGATGTAGGAATAGTTTCCTACATTTTAGTTCAATGGCTTCTTGTTTCTTAGGTTGTCATCCTAGTAGTCTAGTGCGTACCTAAAATCTGAGAGCACTAATACATGATCCTTAAGAATAGAGTACAATGGAATGAATTTGAGGAATCACTAAGTTATCAATTGTTTTGTTAAATTTGATTTCCTTAATATAACATGTTGCATCGATTGTGTGTTTAATTCTTACTTGTTTTCTTTACACAGTTTCACATGATACATTCTAGCACCCACCATGGGGCTCAGTCCCTGTTATTTTAACATTTTCTGGAAAGTGTGCTTATATGTTTAAATGTGAATTCTTCTGGTGCAACCTCAAATTCTTCCAGCACACTTGAAGCATTTTCTAGTGCATTTACTAATTGTTACGGTGCAACTACAAGTTCTTTTGATGCATCCAAGCAATTCATCAATGCATTAGGGATTTTCTATAGCACATCTAATTGTTTCTATAGTGAATTCACTTATTTTTGTAGCACATTCACTGTTTTCCTTAGCACATTCACTACATTTTTAGGTGCATCTACCTTTTTAGTGCATTAAATTATTGCAATGGCATATTTAATGTTTATTGCAAATTTTTCCAAATTTTGAAAATTGATGAATGCATTTTTGTTGTGTAGGTTTCATAAATGTTGTCAGAGACTCTGTTGAAACCCTTGAATGTTTTCAAAGACCATTTATTGAAAACTACTACTAATTTTTATGTAGGGGTTGGAATTGATTTATTTCCTTTTGTTTAATTTAGGAATCTAGATTAATTAGGAGGGAAAGAACACCATGTTTTATGTGCTTGACGAATGGTAGGCATATGCTCTCCCCTTAACTGGGTGAAAAAAAATCTAGACTCATTCATTTTTATTTATTTTTATCCTTAGAGGGCCTTCCTTGTGGGAAAAGGTAATCACCCAAGGGAACGACCCAACTAGGAACTCGCTAAACCCAAGTGACTTCCACCTAGTATATAAGTGTGGGTACTTGAGGAAAGTTCAACTATCATGAGGATTGTTCCGACAAGAAGGGAATCAATGGTCTCTTTTCGTATGGATGATCCCCCACGAATGGAATGCCTATACTAGAACCCTTTTGATTAGAAGGAAAAAATCCTATTCTATTTACTGGCATAGAAGGTCTAACCTTTGAAGCCATCCCACATTTTTGCAGCTTTTAGTAGAGATGAGAAGTATGCCATGAGAGATTCATGGGAATTGAAGCTTGGCTGACCCAAGAAGTGAGTGCTATGGAGGGGAGCCAGTGTGGTCAAGCTTCTAATCATCCACTAAAAGTAGGCATAGCTAGAGTAAAATCTAAGTGGGAATCCAATAAATATTGTCCTACATAGCCTTAAGAATTGTACATGTTTGATGTGTTTTACCAATGTTTTTTTGAACAAATTTCAAACAAAACATCAAACACTGGAAGTGAAAACCTTGATTCAGAAAAAATCCTTTGAAACAATAAATTCTCTAACTAAAAAAATAGAAAAATCAAATAAACTTGCAAGAAATTGTGGCATTTTCCTAATTCAGGGTATACACTACTTATTCTGGTGCATTTACACCATTCTCTAGCACATCCATCTACTGTTATAGTGCATACACTATATCTGCTAGTGCATTCACCCATTACTATAGCGCATTCCCCCATTACTATAGTGCATCCAATCAATCCTGCAATGCATCCAAGCCATTCTATGGTGCATCCAAGTTATTGTATAGCGCATCTACCTTTGAGCACATACACTAACTGTTACAGTGCATCTACCAGAATTTTAACAAGAAAGCTAGATTTGACCCCCTATCTAACATTTTGAACCAAAATTTAGGGATCTTTTCCATACAGAAGTTCATTCCTTATACCAACTCATCCAATAATGAGCTTTGTAAGGGAGATTCCAATCAATCCGAAGTTTTCTCTCACAACTAGTAGATAAGACTTGTCCTTTCACTCACTTGGTACAAAAAAATGTTTCTTTTCGATGGGACAAGAAATATGAATTGGCCTTCATCTAATTAAAACAATATCTAATGACTCCACTTATCTTAATACCACCAGCAGAAGGAAAGCCACTCTTATTATACATTGCAACAACTAAGATATCATTGGGAGACTTGTTAGCACAAGAGGATTCAATAGGAAAAGAAAGAGTAATTTATTACATTAGTATGATGCTAAATGGCTATGAAATCAATTATACATCCATTGAAAAGGCTTGTTTGGAAGTATTTTTTTCCACCCAATACCTATGACACTACATGCTAACTCATACCATCAAGTTAATAGCCAAAATAGATCCATTAAAATATCTCCTCAACAAAGCTAACCTAACTAGAAGACTAGCCAAGTGGGTTATGATATTAAGTGAATTTGACATCTAATATGTGGATAGTAAAGCAATAAAATGACAAGAAATCATAGACCAGTTGGATGAAGGACCTCTACCAGATGATCATCCTCTACACATTGAGTTTCCAGATGTTGATGTCCTCACTTTGACTGCACAACAGTGGAAATTATACTTTGATCGATCGCACACAGAACATGGATCAGGGGCCAAAATCCTATTCATCACTCCACAAGGACATACATTTTGAAATCATATAGATTGATGTTCCCTTGTACCAACAACATGGCAGAGTATGAAGCATTAATAATTGGCATTAAAATAATAGTTTAATGGAAAATCCTAGAATTGCAAGTCTACGAAGATTCTCAGTTGGTCATTAATCAAGTCAATGATGATTATCAAACAAAGGACAACAAACCAATGCCCTACAAAAGAATGATTGATGATTTTAAGAAATAATTTGTGGATATCAAATTTGAGCAGATTTCAAGAGTGGATAATAAAGTTGTTGATACCATCACCACTATTGCTTCCTTATTACAAATTCTAGAAAAAAGAAGTCATTATGAGTTCATGGTGGAACAATTGTTTACCCCTGCTTATGAAAATACTACGTCTCAAGTTATATGCCACCTAGTTGATGCTGATACCTCAATCTATGGTGAAATTTATACCTATCTAAAAGATAACACCCTTCCACTCGACCTATCTCAAAACCAAAAATGAAACTTCATTCGCCAAGCCACCCAACATACTCTTATTGTGGATGTACTTTACCGATGAGGTCTTGATGGAACTTTCCTCCAATGTCTGGAATGTAATGAGTCTAAAACACCTTTACAGGAAGTTCATGAGGGTATTTGTGGAACTCATTCAAGTGGTTTAACCTTATCCATGAAACTCCTCTGTTTAGGGTATTACTGACCAAATATGGAGGATTCTTTTTAGTTTGTTAGGAAATGTCAAAAGTGTTAGATTCATAGCAACCTCATCTATGCACTAATGCAAGAGCTTCAACCATTCACATAAACATGGCCCTTTTGTTAGTGGGGATTGGATCTTGTAGGTAAAATTCAACCACCTTCATCAAATGGACACAAGTTTATCATCACAACCACATAATACTTCATGAAGTGGATTGAAGTTGTTCCCCTAGTCACCATTATAGGAAAGAAAATTTCATCCTTAATCCTCAATTACATCATCTGTCGGTACAACATCCCTCAATCCATTATCACTGATAATGGAAGACCATTCAAAAATCAAGATATACAAGAATTGTGTGAGAAATTCAATATCCAGCATCGCTTCTCCACACCATATTACCCTCAAGGAAATGGTCAAGTAGAGGCCTCCAACAAAACTATTTTGAAAATCTTGAAGAAAATAGTTAATGATGTTGGATGTGATTAGCATATCCAACTAAACCCTATGCCAACTAGTATCCGTACGCCAACAAGAGCCACACCATATGCTCTTGTATATGGATCTGAGGCCATTGTACCTATTGAGGTTGAATTACCATCACTCTGTGTGTCATTGAAGGGCATTATTTTTTATGAGGGCTACCTAGTATCTAGATTGCAAGAGTTGGAGTTATTGGATGAACAATGTGAACATACAATAAACCACCTGAAAGCCTATCAACAACGAATTTCCAAAATCTATAATCATAAGGTCAAACCCATAATATTTCAAGTTGGTGACTTGGTATTGAAGGATAATTTGTGCAATCAATAAGATAGGGAGAAGAAAGAAAAGTTTGAACCAAATTGGTTGCTTCCCTTTGTCATTGTGTCAGTCTATGGATCAGGAGCATACCAGCTATCCACACCAAAAGGAGACCTATTTGAGGAGCCTATGAATAGCCTCCATATCCAGAAATTCTACACATGATTCATCTGATGGATCATAAAAGTATTGAAGAAATAAAAAAAATTCAGAAAAATTCTTGAAAAAATTTAAAAAAAAATCAGAAAAAGTCCTGAAATTTTTTTTTTCAGAAAATGCCCTGGAAAAATGGTCTCCCTAATGAAAACTTGGAAAATAGGTGTCTTGGCGACAAAAAAAAAATCAAAAGAAAATAAAAAAACTCAAAAAATATAAAATCTAAAAAAAAATGCAATAAAAGAAAGTAGTGAAAACCTGGCAACAAGCGCTATTTGTGATGGGTCAACTTGTTCCTCTTTTGGAATGTGTGTCGACCATTGGCTCTATGCTATCATTATCCATGTCTATCATTAGATCCTCATGTACATATCTAGGCATCGCGATCGTGTCTCACTTTGGCTTGGTGATCATTGTACATATCCAAAATAAATTGGTTTTTTTCCATTGGGGGAAAAATCCTGAACTCACTGGGGGAAATCTCTCTTTGAGCTTAAAACTAAAAACAAAAAATAATACAACCACATGATAAAAAAAAAGCAATGATTAAGTGAGCCACAACATTGAACATCAATCACAATCACAAAACCAGCCTTCTAAACCAACAACAACAAGATCAATCAAAAGAAATCCCATTTGGTGGCCATCTTCTGAATCAAGGTTTTATCACTTTAGCATGTATGTTCAAGTTATTTGCATCATGATTGTTGTTATAATTTCTCTGGAGAAACTCAAGGATGTCAAGAACTAGAGAAGCTATGATCGAGAATGATATTTTTCTTTGTGTGTTGTTTGTGAGTCGATTATTATTACTATGTGAATCATCATGGGATGTGCTCTACAAAGTATCACTAATGACATTCTAGATTCACATAGGAAAATGTTTAACTCTTGTCTGTTTACGCAAGAAATGCTCAGGTCATCTCAGTTCAAGTATACCTAGATGCTTGTGTCAACTTGCACTATCAAACATCATGAAAGAAGTATTCAGGTCATCATTGTATAATTATACCATTGATGTTTGTACTTGCTTTCAACATTTCAAAATCTCAATGATGATACCAAGCACAATAAATTGAATTACTGGGATAACAACATTGTATTGTTAGGTTTACATGTTTAGGCTACATTCATACTAGTGCTGCATTTGTATTTATAGATTATTCCAAGGCTAGTATAATTTTACGAGTGATGTTGTCTCTATCATTAAGAGATTGAGTACAATTGACATTAACAAAAAGATCATTTGCATTTAGATGCATAAGCATTAGGATGTCTTTCGCATTATCATATCTTTTCATAATCCATCTAGTCATTAGGACATATATTTGCATCCTAAAAATCCAAAAAGAAACAAAGCATTATCATATCATTTTCAATGTATTCATTTTCCATTAGGTCATATAATTGCATCATGAAAATCCAAAAATAAAGCATTCAATCATATCATTTCCATCCATCTGCGCATTTAGTCATATATTTGCGTTACAAAAATCCAAAAGGAAACATTTTAATAATCCATTTCATACATGTATTCATACATTTGTATCAGAAACATACAAAATATATAGTACAATGCATCTCATACATCATAATAAAGAATCATCCATGGGAACATATAGAATTATCCATCATCATTCAATCATTCCATCCCTCCATTTATGCATAAACATTTTCATATATTGCATCATACATTTGCATCAAAAAAGTAGAAAAATATAGCATGTATAACATTTAATTAACATAATAAGATTCAACACGTATAGCATATAGACATCAATCATAAAAGAATCATAATACATGTTGAATCCATAACCTATCATATCATCATCATGTAGAACATCACATCACATACACAATAAAAAATCTAATGCATCTATCATGATCAACACACATAAGCATATAGATCAACCATCACCATCGCCACATATATATATCTCAAAATAATGTCAAGTGTACAGGGATATCCAAATATGAAGAGGTGCATCATCAAAAATGGTATTGAATCATTAGTATCAATGTATACATGTCCAAAATACAACAAACATCATAAGTCGGAGCTATGTAGTGCTCCCCCCAGATGGTGTCGACATCCCAGGATTTGTGCCTCCTCCACCTGATAGACTTGCACCAGGATCTTCAGGATCTCTTAGAAGCAGATGTGTCACCCCTCTGCTCATGGTTTAATACTAGGACCTACCTAATCATGAATATGCATAACTCTCCCACTGGTCTAGAGGAATTGCATCATGATATCTCACTCTGTAAAACTCTGCCTCCTGTGCGGTACATTGTATCTCTCTGAAATAGTCTATCGAACCTATGGCCTCTATGGCTCTCTATAGTCTCTTAGAAATTCCCTCTACCTGACCCACACACTATCTCAGAGTGTCCCTCTTTGTAGTCAGTGTAGCAATTTTACCCTACATCTGTACCTATGCCTGACCCTGAGTTTATTAAACCTGTTGTCTCACAACATTCTTCTTGGTCATCAGTGTATGAATCTATCCCTATGCCTATGAGAGTTTTTCTTGTGTCTACATCTACACCTATGCCTATGACTACAACTATCCCTGAATCTATGTCAACTAGCCTTGAAGTGTCTGGACTTGAGCCTATAGGGCTACAATCTATGCTTGCTACGGCTGAGAAGGAAATCATATATGTACATGTTGTTTTTCCACAACTACTAAGGACCGCCTCTTTCAAGGCACTTTGACATCTAGCAGAGGATGGGAATCCCATCCTCCATCTCCTCCACCACCATCCTGATCTCCATCTCCACCATTATCACCGCCACCTCCCCCATCTCCTCCATCCCCATCACCACCATCTCCCTCTTCCTCATCTCTACCACCTTTGTCTCTCCTTTGTCTAGGTGCTTTCTCCTCATCATCCTCTAGTGCTGGCACTGGCTCATCAGGCTTTGAGATCCTAGGAAACGTATGTCCACAAAAGTATTGTGAGTACTCCTCTATCATATATCCCTCCACAATCTCCGGATGATAGTCCCAAACCACTGGCTATAATTTGTTGTACTCATCACAAGAAGCATCGTAGGATAAGGTGGGTCCCCACTTGTGGCATCTTGCTATCTTCATGCATATGTAGCCAATCCCTATGGAATCCCCTGCACTTTGCCATATTGTTTAAGTACCCTCATCAGTAGGAATCTCTCAATAATGAAACGTGTCCATCCAATGAGATATATGACTATGCAAACATAAGGTATCTCTAGGTGATCCTCAACCCACTACTTGCAATCCACATATGGCCGCCATGTCACAGAATCCAAGTAATTTAGTACTCATCTCCAATACTCTAGTTTTCCTAGCTTATGCTAGACAACTAGGCTGGTATAACTATAGACATAGGGTCTCCTAATAGGTCGATACCTATCTATCATTCGGAGTGTCACCACTATATTTTCCTAGGCCCATGTCTATAACAATGTCACCCCTACAGATAGAACTGGCACCTCCAAGATACACTACCTGATGTAAATCATGATACAACTATGCAAGCATGCACAAACCTTAGGTGTACCGAGTTCCATGTAGAATCATCTGCTCTAGTGTCTGACCCCAACCAATAGATAATCGCTTTGAACTATTATCGAGACATAGAAATCCACTGACAAAACCTGTAAGCATGAAGGGTAAAGGGGCATAACTCTCAAACATCTCTTGCCAAGGCATCTCATATCCATTAATTTGATCATCATGGAATATCCAGTGTAATGCATGTGTACCACCCTACTTGGCCTAATCATACATAACAATGTCACCCATCATAGGAATCTATAGGATCCTATAGACATCCTCTAGTGTCACAGTCATCTCTTCGATGGCTAGATGAAAGGTGTTGTGATTGCTATGCCACCTCTCTACCAGTGTGATCAACAATGCCTGATTAATCCTAATCTAGGGCATGTCAATCAATGAAGATAATCTGCATCTCTTAATAATATCTCTATAACCCTGTGATAGATGTGGAATCAACCCCCAAGTCTGTGGGAAACACTCTTGTGATTGAAGATTACCTAAATCACTCTCCTATCATTATAACACACCACAATTAGCATATAAATCAATCAATTAAATCAACAAAGCAATCAACATGAAACAATCAATTATCCTATTAGCTCAAGTGAGATTTTCATAAAATCTCACAAACATATACTTTTGATCCTTGCCTATAATGAGGTCAAAATGACATCATCATTATTGCATCTCACCTATCATGAGATCAACAAATCATCTAATCTATCAACAACAAAAAATCATCAGCTAATGCAATTGAACATCATCAAAATCAAGGAGAAAATAAAAAAAAATTCAATTTTGTCTAGGATGCACTAATACAATGCTTCTATGTGCCAAAGGATAGATGCGCCATTAAATTTTGTCAATGCGCCATAACATTCTCTCAATGCACCATTTTAGAAAGTTGCTTCAATGTGCCAAAAACTTGAAAGCACCATTACTTTTGGTAGATGCACCACAACACTAGATGTATGTGCTAATTCATTGGATGCACTATTTCAAAACCCTAATGCACTAAAACTTCATTCCTATGTGCTAAAACATCTATGCGCCATTACAGACCTCTAATGCACTACATCAGGCCTAGGATGCACTGAATCCCTAAATCTATGCACTAAAAGACCTATCCTATGTGCTATTATATGTGGCCTATGCGCTAAAATGTGTAAAGCATCACATTTCAAAATTTAAAACGAGGGAAAAACAATGCAAATTTCATAAAGAAGGTTTTATAATTTCATACCAGAGGTTTGTATGCCGCTAGCTGGTTATGTCGCCGCACACGCTCAAATTGATGAGTCTCGTAGGGGATCACCATTTTTACTAAATTGCTCAAGTTTCTCTCTCACTCCAAAATTTTAAGCTCAAAAGTGCACAAATGAATCTCTTTTTCACTTTTTGGCCTATTAAAAAGGGTAATTAAAGTGGGATTTAAGATGGGATATTTTAATTTTTCATGGATCATTTAATCAAATTGTAGGTTATTTCTTCTATGTCAGGAGATAAATCATTGAACATCAAATGAAAAATTATCATCATAAATCATCAAAATTTTCAAAAATTTAAAAAATCTTTAAAATAAATCAAAAATTCCCCTATTTATCTTTCGAGAGGGCATACATCCGTTATCTCCTAAAAATCACCGTCTGGGGCATTATCAAAATTTTATCAGCGTTGGAAATTTTTTCTTTGAAGCAATGTGTAAAAACATCACTTCAAAGAGGGACAAAATGTATACATCTAAAATTTGTTTAGAGAAATTAATTAAATACTAGTTATTTAATTAATAAAATCTTTATTTCCTCTACTTATAAATAAATTGCAAAATTTATTTATATAGTTCATATTTCTTAATTCTTCTTATCCAAACCACTTTCTTAATGATTTAATTAAATAAACAAATTTAACTAATTAGTTTTATTTGATTAATTTCCTCCAACTAAATTTGAATTTTAAAATTGGAATTTAGTCACATTTCTCCATATTTTCTAACCTCCTTCCACCTCATCTTCCACCTAACCATGTGTCACATGAAATTAATTATCTCTAATTTATAAATGGGCATTTATCCTCAACAATTTTAACAACCTCAGAGACACATGGCTTCTCCTTTCCACTTATTCCCTTCTACACTTGGAAAGCTTGTTCTATTAAAGGGAACAACTTCCTTGATTCTCTCTAACCTCTTCACTTCTCACTGTTGATCTCTCTAGACCGAATCCTAATCATCCATTGTTACCACATCACTTAATGCCTTGGTGAAATATTTAAATAGAGGCTCATTTACAGCTTTTCATATAGAGAGCATAGCATAAATCTACTATGTAAAATACTTTCAGCATTAGTGAGTTTAGCATTTTCATTTTAGCTTAAAATTTAGAATCTGATATCAAGTAGTATTATAATGGAAATTTCATTTAAATTAGGAACTTAATTTTTTGTATTAGTGTTATGACAGAAATTTCATTTTTAGGAACTTAATTTGTTGCATTATCATTACAACATTTCCATAAAAATTTCCATTAGCTTATAATTTTACCATTGCATCATTTAGCATCATTTTGTATACAACATCATATCATTCAACACATCATTTAGCATATCATCCATCAAATTCATCAATCATGTAGATGTAGGCATAGTTTCCTGCATTTTAGTTCAATGGCTTCTCGTTTCTTAGGTTGTCATCCCAGTAGTCTAGTGCATACCTAAAATATGAGAGCACTAACAAAAGATCCTTAAGAATAGAGGACATTTAATGACTTTGAGGAATCACTTTATCAATTGTTTTGTTAAATTTTATTTCCTTAATATAACACATTGCATCGATTGTGTGTTTAATGCTTACTTGTTTTCTTTACACATTTTCACACAATACAACAATAATAAAATATAAATAAGTTTTCCTTCAGGGGCACATGGCCCTTGGACCCTTCGTTGTAGTTATGATCCCCTTGAACCCCTCATCAAGAGGAAGGAACCCACCATGCCCTCCCCATCCCCACCACAAATGTATCAACAATATCTAATGTAATTCCAAGGTTGAGACATATTTTCCCAACAAATTGTACAATGACTAATTGTATAATCACTTGATAATTTTCTAAATGCATTAAGCATATGCTAACTAAAACATGCAATATGTAGTCTACACTAATATTCCCCCTTTATAACATTATTCTTACAAATGTATTCTCGAAAATCCCAAATCTCAAATTACAATGAGACTTGGTGAGTATATCAACTATCTAAGAATTTGTGGGATATCATTTGAGTTGGATGTGGTGGTTAAGGACACATTCTCATATTTAGTGACATTTAACCTCATATTCCTTAGTATTTCATGAAAACTTTGATTCATCCAAAGCCTCAACACCCCCTAGTTCTCTCAATAAATAAGAGGTGGTTTCTCTTCAAAAATTTCATGTCAACCAAAATGCAATATAACAAAATTTATTCACACATACCTCCTCATGTGGCATGTGTAGAAGAGGAAATCCAAAATCCCCTAAAAATTGTGAATAATCCTCAATTACCTCAAGGATCAAATCTCGAGTGACAAAAAGGTAAAACAAGGAAGATTGTTTTATATTTTGTGTTTTATGAAGAATTAAAAGATAAGAGTTCGAGGGATTGAAAGAGCAGGATTCAAAGGTCCAATGAGAAAACTGATAGGCTCCCAATCGAGGATGACAAGGTTACATGTAGATGTATCTATAGTACAAATGTATAGTTTTGTATGGTTCAAAAATATAGCTTGCTAGTAGAGACAATAGAGAGCCTACTAGCTACTCATAAACTAAAATCTTAAATTCATGCTAAACTAATAGAATTACAAAAATAATAGAGATGAAAATTATGAGCATAGATTAAATAAAATGAAATGAGAATGATGAAATAGAAAGAAAGAGAACTCATATGAGGTCCACAAAATGAAGCCTCTCATAATACTCTAACTTGACAACCTGCACACATAGAAATGAGAAAAATGTTGGGGCTATTTTAGGGGTTTTCCTCAGTCAAGCGAAAGTGTAGGTGTTTCCACCTCCATGGATAGCTAGATAGATAGAAATAAAATAAAATATATGATAAAATAGATATATGAGACAACTATAATAGACAAGTTAGATTAACAATGTGTTATCAATGTAAAGATGATAATGCAATAGATAGATTACGATTACCCTCCTTTGGTGATTGAGAATCTTGAAAGGAAGAGCATGCAACCCCAAGATTGTTCAAGATGTGCCAAGAGAATCAAAGTGTTTGTGTAGAGAGAAAATGAGCAAGAGATCTTGATAGATTGAGAGAATGAGAGAATGAGGGTGAGAATAGTGAAATAATGAGCTAGAATAAATGAGAGATCAAATGGAGTTGAGGGAATGAGCAATAGATTGAATGAATGAGAGAAAAGGAGGTTTGAATGGATAAAAGGTATGGAAATGAATGTTTTCAGTGTTTCTATGAGATGTAGAGGTGTTACACTTCATAGGCAGGTGGGAAGTGTAGCGTCTCAATGACCATGGAATTAGGAATATTTTTGGGATGTATGCATGGCATGTAGACATTTGCATGTTATGCTAGTGTCTCTAAGAAAATTTCACTTAAACAACCAAAAATGAAGGGGTTAAGGTGAAAATTAAGCTTAGGTAAAGGGGACATTGCATTATCAAATTTAATTTATCTAAAGGGGAGGTTTTCGAATGAAAAATTGCATATGGTGCAATTTAGGCATTAAACATTTCCCCCACTTTAGCGAGAATATATATTCCAATATATGTGAGCTAACGTAGATAATTAGTTTGAAGAGAATATACCAAGGATGAAGAGGGTGTAGATCTTTTATTTTTTTTATGTGATATAGAAGTTAAGCTAGGACATGAAGAGGACATGGGTATGTGCACGATCATCATGGAAAAAATAGGCCCTTAAGTGGCAAAAAATTCAGAAAAATCAGAGTTAGGCAACTTGACATAAACATTTGAATAAGTTATCTATATTATTTCAAAACTATGTAAGAATAGAATCTGTAGAAAATTGAATGTAGTTTCTAAACTACTAGGTTTATTTTTAAAAAATAAGTCTAGTTGGTGAAAATTTGAAATTTCAATGTAGTAGTACTTAAATTTCAAGGAAAAAATAAGAAGTAGGTGTCTATCTCACCACCCTAACCACAATAAAATGATAATATGTTTTTATAAGATTTTATATATAATTAGAGGAATCATGTCTAGATGTGATGCATATTTTTTTGTAATTTTTTTCCAACTAAATAATTAATTATGATTTTTTTATTACAAATTTTTAAAAATATAAAAACTCGTATGTCTGACCACCTTAACTTGGTCAAAACTTCATGATATTCAATTTTGTTTTTTAATCCTATAGTATGTGAATCATAGAATGTGACACATGTTTTGAATTCAAAAAATGTGATACCGTTTGAAAGCTATAGATGTTTTTCAATCAGCCTATCAATCGGGACTTCAATTGTAATTCAAATAGAAAATAAATAATAATAATTTATTAAATTCAAAGTAAAGAATAATTTATATTGGTGGAAAGCTAAGAATCTCCTTTAAAAACCCTTTACGTTTCATCAATTTTGGGTTAAAAAAAAGTCGTCAGCCACATACCCTACACATACCCACCATATCACCACTTTTTGGCCCATCAAGATCCTACACATACCCACGTGTCTTATATCCTATAAATTTGACTACAATTTCTCCAAAAAAATGTTAGTTGCAGAGAAACACATTAGGTGAAAAGGAAAAAAATAGACATGATAATTTATCTAATCAGACAAAAAGATAATGGTGATAGGTATTGATAGTAAGTTGTGTTATGCTAGAGACCATATGGAAAAAATGTATAAAGAAGAGTGATAGACACAAACCCCACAAATGAGGATAACCCCTATCACAAAAAAATAAGATTATAACAAAAGTCTAGTTAGGTTTCCCCAAAGCTAGATGACAAGATCAAGAGACATCAAGATTTTTTTTAAGATGAATTTTTGAAAAATAAGAATAAACAAGATATGATAGACTCCCTTATAATGATGTTTTCTACGCAAATGAGAAAATTTCATTATAAGGAGAAGAGAGATAGATGAATGTTGTTGCATGGCATACATAGCAAGATGTATCTATGGAATGTTATCATGTAAGGGATAACACATATAATCCACAACATAAAAAAAAGTAGGGATGAAGAAATGAAGAGCACAAAGGGATCCAATTATTTGGGGTCAAAGCTAATCATAAATTTATAAATAGATAAATATAGTATAATGTGTATGAATTTTGATCACCGCTTGGTGCAGGGCACCATGTAAATTTCATGCCTCCATGAGGCAAACTTGTAATGTTTGAATCTTAATCATGCTATGATTGTAATGAAGTCATATTTGGACCATGTATAATGTAATTAAGTAATTTAATTAGGTTTTTAGGGGATTATGTGGTTAAGTTGTCAAAAAATGCAAAATCTTGCAATTGTTGTCAAAAATGGAAAAATACACAAAATGCAAGAAGTTGAAGAGTCACTTTTGTAAGGGAAGGTTTTTGGTCATTGGGAACTCAAGGGGTAGTTATGATAACTAATGTAATTTTTTTTTAAATCCTTGTGACGGTGAGAAAAAAGGTAGAAGATTACATCTTGAAGAGATTTTGAATAAAAGTACCCTATTTCTGCAAAATCAACATTTTTCTTGTCATTTTCAAGATTTGTACAGCATCACCAAGTCATAAAATTTAATTGGTTTTGGTTGATCAATGTGTTAGCTTCCAAACAAACCTAATATTTGGAGATTTCATTGAGAATAGAGTTTGTTTGAGTCATTTTACTGTAAGTTGCCTTAAAACCCTCAGTTTAAGGGTTTGAGAGTCTAAAAGTGGCATAAAAAACCATTCCACCAATGGAAACCCTTGAAAATTGATGGAATGGGTTAATTTAAGTTGTTTTTCAATTTTTATGTGTTTACAAATGCAGGGGAAGCAACTTCCATAAGTTTTTTTTGCTGCCTTAGTTAAATTCTTCATTATTTTGGGTGAAAAGTGGTGCTTTAAATGTATGATTTTCACAAAGGCTCTTGAAATTGGTCATGTGAAGGTTGATATAGTATGTGTAGGTCATTTTTGAAGTTTTTAAATCATTTTTTAAGTGATTTAAGGTTTGGGTTTCAAAGATCCAATAAACCCCTATGTGTGCAAGCTTAATGAAACCTTATGCAAGCATCGTAGTAGTTTTTTGAAGGTGTTGTTCCAAAATAATCAGATCTAATTTTTAGATATGTTATATAAATACATAATGGGTATCCTAAAAAGGTTTTATATTATGGGTTGGAGCTTTTTTCTAAAAGTTATGGTCAAATTATGGTGAATTTCTACTAAATTAGGCCTCAAAGATAGTAAGATAGTCATTTTTATGAGGTTACTTTTCAAAACAACCCTATGTTAGTTTTTGATATGTTTAAGAAATAAATAAAGGGTATTTGAAAATAGGTATATTTTTAGTAGATTCAAACTAGTTGGAGAAATACACCCATTTTTTCTGTTTGGATTCCCACAAGCAATTTGGCCTCTTGAGTATGAATGATGGAATAATGAAGGAACTAGTGTTATTGGGGAGTTTAGTTGGTTTAATTCAGTCAATATTATGATTTAAAAAGTGTGTTATAGGCCGATTGAAAGTTTTATACATTGAAGTAACATTTTTGGTGTATTTGTAGCTCTTGAAACCATGTTTCATTGAGGAGAATTTGTGCATTTTTTTTGTTTGAGCAATCAAGATATATTTTTTGTATCTTTTCAATCCATTTGAAGCCCACCATGCTCTACATCACCCCCCAAATATATTGGAATGAGAAGAAGAGCACATGAAGATAAATACAAATTTGGGTCAACTTGGAAGAGGCATAAATTCTTTAACACTTCACATCATTCCTGACATGGAAAGAAGACTTTATGATAGATAGAAGAATGTTGAAACATATATAAGAAGGACCAACTCTGGATGCCTATTTCCCATTACCATAGAGAGTGGTTTGCGGAATAGTGGGCAAGGCCAGGAGTTAGAAGACTTGGGGCTTAGAATTCCACAACAGAAGTGCCTTTCCTTTTCCTATGTTGGGCATAGTATCTAAGGAATTGAGGACATTGCGAGAGGTTGTGAGGTCCCAAAAGAAGAGTAAGGTCTATGTCCGAGAGCCTACTTATCCTTAGCCTTTTATAGGGAAGGCGTAGAGGATCTAGAGAATGTTATTGCACACACATAGAGGCATTCATAGAAATTACATGAGTAGAAGGCAATAAAAAAATATTAGGGGTCACGACTCCCTCTTGTACTTGTTGTAGGCCCTATAGAATAAATCTCCATGAGACAGTAAAGGTCCAATAGGGATAGGCAAAAAGTGATCAATAGAGAATCCCCACCTGAATAGTGTGCACTGTGTTGTCATGAGGAAATTTTAAGTATTTGTGGTCAACTAAAGTGACCAAATTCATGGATACTATTCATGGAATTCCTAGTCTAATCCTGAATAGCTATGATTCAAGTATTTGTGACAAATGATACTTCAAAATATTTAGGCCCAATAAGGACTAACAAATAAATAGAACCAAAATGAGGCACAAGAAAACCATTATGGGTATAGATAGTGGTGTTTTTCTCTTCATACTTCTCCTTATATAGATTATTGATAAATAGGGTTTCCTCCATAATAAAATTGACCCTACTAGTAGGCTCAACCATAACACCATTTATGATGTTGTCATTGACCTAACCTAGGATGTAAATTGGAGAAGGTTCCCTATTCAAAGGCAAGTCACGTGGTGTGAAACTTAGGTGCAAAATTTTTTCCACATGACTTGAAGGAGTAGAAGCAAATGAGACCATGTTCACATCCTTAGAAGTACTAGGATCAAAAGATGAAGAAGATGTTATTAGGGTAGAAGAACAAATTTGTGTTACACTTTTATCTAGTTTATCAGCACAAGTGAATTTAAGTATTTTTAACTAAAAAATAATTTTGGTCAAACATATGATCTTATAAGATTCAATCTAGCTATGTTATATATGCCCATACCTTTTCCAAGTAAAAATACTGGCTAAATGCATATCTAGCACCACTTTGAGTCCAATTTACCAAAAAGGTAAATTTATTTAAAAAACTTGATGCTTCAACAACTTTTACCCATGTAAAAAACATTTTTTTTAAAATATAAAAATACCTTTTGTAGATCCATAAGTTTAGTTTTAAAAAATGTATATATTTTAATAGTTTAATTATTATTTATATTTTCCATTTATATTTTGTATTAAATTTAGGTTATCAAAAAAATAAATTAGGTTTATTACCATGTCAAAAAAAAATATTAAAAATTAAAATTTTTGAAAAAAATATGATGTCGTATATACAAAAATCTATTTTAAGATAGTATAATTTTTTTAAAAAAATTAGATAATAATATATGCAAAATTTGATATCGAATGGAAACAACTAAGCCTTTAATAGACACACATTTTAATGGCTATTTAAAATATATATTTATCAAAATTGGAAAAAAATATATCCATGCCCAAAAGTTTCAAGTTATAAATACACACAAAAATATTGAAGGATTTTTTTTGTTTAATATCTGATGATTGACATGTCATGTAACTTCAATTTTTACCATTTTTTGGCAACTAAAATATATCTTTTATTTATAAAAACTATATTCAAATAATTTTAAATTTTTTCAAAAAAAAAGAAAAAAACATAAAATATACTAAAAAATAATTTTTTATTAGCTTTTACATCATTTCAAAATTTAAAACATATATCACTTTTTAGTGATTCAAGTTTAAAAATTTGGATCAATGTTAGTTATTTCCTTTATAAAATTGTGGCACAACTTTGTGCTTTTAACCATTAGATTAGAAGAATGAGAAGGGAAGTGATCTGTGTATATCTATAGTTGGTTGTTAGGATTGGCTATAGATCTGTTAGAGTTTTGTTTCCCTCCATCAAGTTAGATGGTACTGATGTCTATGTAGTCTTGGATGACATGCCTAAGATGAACACAACATTTGGTATTATGACTAGGGACCTAGTGTTATTGATATAACTTTTGTGCATCATACTAGCTAGGATAAGGTTCAGACAATGATCATATTTTTGGGAGAGAGATTAAGCAATCTTTTAATATATTTTGAAGAAAATTAGTGTAGGACTCATATAATTTTGTAAAGATTCAATGTTGTCTCGTCAAATTATTTTGAGTTGGAATGGAAACCATATTCATGACTGCCTTATTTCTCTTAGGTTCTCCAGAAATAGATATTTCTAGCCGATTATCAAGATGAGAGCACGAGGAGGTATGCTCATATCGTCTCACCATCTGTTGGTATTCTCTTGATGCAACACACTGATGAGAAAAGGAAGGTTATTTCATCAAGAGAATTTTTGAACTCTTAATGCCAACAATAGATTTCTGATGAAAACACACTAAACATTAAAATTTGGTAGGGCACACAATATTTGGGAGAACAAGGATTGGTATCAAGCAATGAAATTAGTTATTTTTCATGAGTTCCTCGCTTACATTGGAAGCAACCAGAACCAGTCCAACACAATTTACTTGAGGGATCATGAGAATAATTTTTCTAACAAAGAATCCTGATGGAAGAAATTAGTACACATGGTAGTAAATGACAAGAAATGGGTCTGCGGCTCACCTCTACTACTATACTCATCAAACTTAGAATTTCTATCCCTTGATGATGGGAACATTTAGAATGGAAAGGGCTAAAGTATTACAATGATATTATGGTTGCAATGTGGATTAAGAGGTAGAGCTAGTCAGGCTAGCCAATTGCATTTGCATTTGTCCATTTTTTTGTAATAAAGAATTCAAGATGGGATTAGTTGATGGATTCTAACTAGTTGAGGTAGTTGAGGTGATAGAAACTTGAGTTCCAGATACAGGATCTCATTTCTAAAAGGGATTTGATTCACTCTAACTCTAGGACCATTAGAAAGGACAATATTGGTATTATTAGTAGCAGTTAAAGAAGGTACAAAAGCAACATTGTCTACCATATGAAACTCCTTGAATTAGAACATACAACTATGTACCACTAATTTTTTATTAGATATCCTAGGGGTTATCTAGGATAAAAGTGAATGAGGGTACACTGGTCTCTACCATGTTATCTATCCCTTGTAGTAGCTAAGAACTTTGTGCTATGAGATGAATAGGTCCCAGGTGAGTGCAAGACTATGTGTTGAACATATGGAATACTGAGAGGGGGGATGAATCAATATTCCAAAAAATGATAATAAAATCCACTTAACCATTATTACTATTTTGTCTAAATCGGTAAGAGAGAACATAAAACCAAGTCAATGCAACATGCACAAGAACACCATAATTTTTACATGGAAAACCCAATGAGGAAAAAACCACGGTGAGGGTTAAATCATAATATATTTATCAGGATACAAAATATTATGAGGATCACTGCTAGGACTCACTATCCTTAAAAGTATCATAGCATGAATACATAAGATGGCTCACTGCCAAGATACAATGATAGTGGCTCACTACCAAAGAATGAACTAATGGAATATACCTTCAATGTGTAGGGTTCACTTCTGCTGAAGGTCAAAATAAAAGCACTACATAGTTCAACAAATCTATACTACTGATAAAGTATTTGAGCTTTGATCTTCTCCTCTACTCACTTTCTCGCACACAACACACTTACACCTTTCTTTCTTTCTATCTTCCTTCTTCTACTTCTTCTCCATCATCAAAGCATTGTATATATATATATATATATATATATATATATATATATATATATATATATATATATATATATATATATATATATATATATATATATATATATATATATATATATATATATATATATGTATGTATGTATTTATGTATGCATGTATGTATGTATGCATGTATGTATGTATGTATGTATGTATACAAGCATATCTTATTCATCAAATAGGTTGAAACCATATAAGATTCAATATTTTATCCATGTAGTGCATTATGCCAAGTCGGTTGTTATTCTTCATAATATATTGCATTCACTAAGTTAGCAAAGACTAAAAAGAAATTCTTCAAACCAACAAATAATCCTCAAATAAAACACCTTTTGGATCTAAGAAAACATTAATTTCCCATCATACTACCAGTAAAGAGACTGACAGCTCAACTCCAACATAAGAATGTTCACCTTTGTAGAATGCAAAGTCTCCCACACAAAAAAATAGTAGGATATAGAGTTGAACTCTGTGAGAGATAACTTTCTATTCATAGACAAAAGAACATCTCAAGATCCAAGAAAAAGTAGTCTGAATGAGTCAACAAAACATGGTTAGGATATTAGAGTCATATTAGATCTTGCAATGAGTTTTAGACTCAAATACCAACATACAGATCCATGTAAACCAAGAAAACTTCCCATGTAGTCATCATCATGTAGTTATTACCACATGTGTTGACATCAATTAAATCATAACCATCACAACCATCCATACTTCATGCTCATGTTGCAAGGCTTCCAACACTATGGGGGTCCAAAAAGTGGTGATATGAAAAAAGTGGCTAAAGAGTTTTTATCCATATTTGATGAAACAAAAAAGGTTTATTGAGAAATTTTTAGCTTTCCACCAATGTAAGATATTCCTTATTTTTGAATTTAACAAAAATGTATTATTGATTTCTTATATGAATGATGACTAAAGTCCTGATTGCTACGTTGATTGAAAAAATCTATAATTCTCAAATGATTTCACATTTTTTTAATCCAAAAGATGCAACACAGTATATGCTTCCCATACTATAGGATAAAATGAAAAAAAAAGAGTTTTATAAATTTTTGACCAAGTTATGGTGGTCAAACAAACAAGTTTCAATATTCTTAAAAGGTTCTAATAAAAAATTCATTAATAATTATTCATTTGCAAAAAAAATACAAAAAAATGTGGCACATCTGGGTATGTGTCATCTACTTATATCAAAAGTTTCAAAAAAATAAAATTGCTTGTACTTAGGTTGGTTAGACATACACTTTCTTTTCATTTTTTCCTAGAAAATTAGTACTACTAGATTGAAATTTCAATTTTTTATTAAATAGATTTACGTTTTTCCAAAAATGGACTAGTATCATAGAAACTACATTCAATTTTATACAAATTTTGTTATTATATATTTTTGAAATTATGTTATTACATATTTTTTAAATTATGTTAATAGCATATTAATTTTTTTATGTCAAGTTGCCTAACTCTATTTTTTTGAATTTTTTATTGTCACTTAAGGGCCTAGTTTGGACCCTCATGATCCTACAATGCCCCTCCCTCAAACCAAAAATCATAGGAGCATCTAGGGTGAATGTGTTATCTTTTCTTAGAAAATATTTGAACTCTTTTAACCTCTTGTCCAAATATTGGACCTGCTCAAAGGGGACCTTAAGAGTAGGATTGTGATGTACGGGAGAAGTAGAGATAAAAGGGGTGTTTGGTTGTGAATTATTTTTAAATTTTGTTGATGAATGAATGGAATCAAAAGGAGGTTCATTATTAGGTTATAGTCCTATAGTGAACTTTTCAAAATTAGGACCCTAGCGGAGAGGACTAAACTATGTTCTTGAACCCATATCTAAATATTGATAACTACTTCTAACTACATGTCCAGAAGTAGTAGAATGGGATGTAAAAATCATAAATGGAAAATGTTCCTAAAGTACCTCAAGGATCAAAGATCAAATGCCTAAAAGGGAAGACAAAGAAGATTGTTTTATATTTTTTTTTTTATGATGAATGAATAGATAATATATTTAGGTACTGAAAGAGAAAGAGAAAGCTCGGTCTCTTGAGCATACTAACAAGCTCTTGGATAAGGAAAATAGTGCAACATGAAGACATCCTTGTGGCATGTAATCTCATACATTTTGAAAATAGATCTTGCTAGTAGAGGCAACGAAGAGCCAACTAGATACTTGGAAACTAAAATCTTAAAGGTGTGCTAAATTGATACAATTACAAAAATAACATAAATAAAAGAAATGGAAATGATAAGCATACAATAAATAAAATGAAATGAGAATGATGAAATATAAATAAAGAGAAGAACTCACAAGATGTCCATGAAATGAAGCCTCCTAGAATTCTCCAACTTCACAACTTATACACATGAAAATAGGAAAAATGTTGGGGTTGTTTTAAGGGTTTTCCTTAGTCAAAACCCCATGTAGGTTTTCCCACCTCCATGAACAACAAAACAGATAGATAGAAAAGATAATAAAAAATAAAATATATAGAGGAGATAAAGATAATAGACAAATTAGATTGACAATGCATTGTCAATGCAAATATTATAATGCAATAGAGAGATTGCAATTACCCTCCATTGGTCAATGAGAATGATGAAAAGAAGAGCATGCAACCCCAATCTTTAACAAGACATGCTAAGAGAACCAAAGTGTTGGTGTAGAGAGAAAATGATCAAGAGAGCTTGATAGATTGATAGAATGAGAGTGAGAAGAGTCAAACAATGTGCTAGAATGAATGAGAGATCGAATGGAGTTGAAGAACTGAGAAATAGATTGAATGAATGAGATAAAAGGAGGTTTTAATGGAGAAAAGTCATGAAAAGGGACATTTTTGGCATGTTTGCAAGCTGCAAAGGCAATACACTTTGTAGGCAAGAAATAAGTGTAATGTCCTAATGACCATTCACTAAGAAATATTTTCAAAATTTTTGCATGGTGCATAGACGTTTGTGTGTCACACTATTTTTTGCAAAAAAGTTTAATTAAATAGCAAAAAATGAAGGGGTTATGGTCAACGGTAATGTTAGGTAAAGGGGACATTGCATTATACAATTTAATTGACATTTAAAGGGGAGCTTATGGAATCAAAAATTGGATAGGGTGAAATTTTTGACATTACAATATGATATTCAAACTTAGTGGATATGAGAAAAAATATTTTGCTTCTTACTAATCTATGTGATTGGTCCAAATCCAAGATAAAAAATAAATCCTAAATTTGACTTCTTATCGTAAACATATTTAGCACAATTTGAGTTAGTATAACCCCATTGTTAGATAAATAGGACAACTAAGAGTGGAGGTGAATCAATTGTTCATTAAAACATCAAAAGACTCATTAGCATTTATATCTTTATTAGCCCTTATACCCTTATCATGCACTAGAAAAATGTAAACATATGAAACAGTAATGCAAACACGCCAAACACATAAGAACACTAGATTTACATGGAAAACCCATGAAGGGAAAAACCACAATGAGGATTAGATAACAATATAAAGTAAGAGAAAAATTAAATATAATAGGCTCACTATCAGAGGGAAAACTGAGAAAGGACTCATTGTCCAGAAGAAAGAAGATAGAAGAAGGGATGTTTCACTACAAATTTGAACCACTAAAAATGCATCTCTTATTCTGAAGGTAAAGTTCCGTTGAATCATAAAGAGATCATCCAACAAACTAAAATTTAGACACCTTGTACTCACTGCATCTTGGAGTCATAGGCATTAAATATCAAACTCATATCACCACACTTAATCAAATTCACTTCTTTCACACACCTTGTAAATATCTACACTCATATACAATAGTTCACCTTACTTATATATCGTCCACAACCTAAACAATCTCAATTAGGCCAGCCTTAAGAAAGCGTGTGCACTTGAACCATGCAACATCAAATAGGTTAGCAAAAAACACTTCCACATTGTAAAGAAGTGAAGGTAGACCATTCTGCAACTTAACTAGGACCCAAATCTAGACTGAAATATTTCTCTACACTTGCAAAAACAATAATCATCCTCCACAATTAGTGCTAGCACACAAGGTCGGCCAAACCTATATTAACACTAACGAGCCACCACAAACACAATTATCCAAATCTAGAAACATCTCATGGACCACACAAAAAAATTCCAAAACATCCCAAAATATCCCACATAATCATATTATTTTCCACTACCACTGCAACCATCTATAAACAAAGAAGATCTTTATTATGTGCAACCAGACACACTAACACATACATCCAACATGCCAAACAACCTTGGAAAACACCAAAGCACCTTTAAAGGAAGATATAGATATAGACAATATAATCACATTCCCTAAGTTTCAAGACTGAAGAAAATAAAATTAGGTGTGTCCACCTTTTGGGAGATGGACAACTTGGGGACCAATTTCCCACTTTGGTTCATGAGAAATCCAAGATCCCTCAACCAAGTGACTCAATTGAGGGATGGACTAGAGGTTTCCTTTAGTGTGATCAAATTGGTGTTTCACCATTAAATGAAGCTTCTAAGGTGAAATGAAAAAATGTATACACTAAACCCTAGAAATGTAAAACATGAAATTAGATTACAAAATAGAGATATACAAAAAACTACCTGAAGGAGTGAAGATGTCTAAACAAGATCCAAAAACTTTATAAATTGTTGTTCTTGAAGTGCACTAGGATTGATATGCCTAACTAGGTGATTTAGTCCCATTTTATGGTTTCTGGGTAGGATCTAGAATCTTTTGGTGATCGGTCTACATCTACAAAAATATGAAAAAAAGGCTATACTAGGACTCATACACCAAGACAATTGCAAAATGTCCCAAAAAAGAGAAATGTGTCCTAGGAGTAGAATTTTGAATTGAAACTTTGTGAGCCTCTAAAGATTGATTAATAAGCACTTTCTCATTGGTTTCATGTAATTAAATTTAATATCTTGCTCTAGATTTGAGTTTCCGTGAGCCTTGAAAAATTCTTATGACAACTTTACAACTTTTTGTAACTTTGCAATTTTGGTACTTTTGAAGGCTTCAAATCCACTTTTACTTCAACCTATAGACATGCAACATACAAAGAGAGGGAATTTTTTTTGTTTTGTTAGGGAATAGTGGTTTTCCTTGATCAAACTCCATTTTGGTAATCAAACCTTAATGAGAAATGAAGCATAAATGAAATGAAACATGAAACATAAGATGAAACAATGGAACCTTGTTTGAAACCTTGTAGATTTGTAAAGAAGCATGAAGTGGCCTCAATGGATGTAGATGTTGATCATGATTATTGATGAAAGATAATGTCTTTGAATACATGAATTGATTTTGAATAATATATCACAACATTAGCTCAAAACCACATGCATGATGCAACAAGATTTTGAAATGATGCTTGAATCTTAAATGCTACTCCAAATGCTTGATGATTTTCTCTTGAATGCTCTTGAATTTTCTCTTTATCATAAATTTGCTACAATGCTTGAATAATTGAAATCTTAAATTTGGTTTGGAGAAATTATGTGAAATAACCTTGTATTTATACTTGTTTATGCTAAATTTCTTGAAATTACAACACTAGAAGCCGACATCAGATCTAGGATAATAAAATCTTGCCAAGAATTTAATTCAAAGTAGGTCCAACTTAAATTAGGACTCATATGCCAATTTATGAGTCCTAGTAGCTCAAAAATTGGACACACATTCCAAGAAGTGTTAAGTTTAATGCAACATTTAAAATCAGGTTCTGAGACCTAGGTGGGACCCATATGCCCAATGTGGCATATGAGTCCTAGATCACTAGATTTGGAACAAATCACCTCAAACATTGAATTATGATTGGTTGAGTTGTTAAGTGTTAGGATTATCCACAAAAATGCATTTAATAAGGCTTGTGGATGCAAAATAGGACCAAATAAGGTATAAAGAAGCCATTCTTCAATAAGGAGGACCCAAACAGCTATGAAAATATAGAGGGATACATTTTCCTACAATATATTTAGCCCCCACTTTAGTGAGAGGAGGAAATTGCTTCAAACTCACACTAAAGTAGAGAAATTCTCATCAAGAGGGGTCCAAGTGTACCAATGTGGATGGTATAGGATGAAAAAGATCAAGGGGGTGGTCAAGCCCCTAGGATTTAAGATCCTATATCAAACCAACATAAGCATAAAGGGACACACATGGGGTGTATGATATGCAACATCAAGATACACAAAATTATAATGCCAAAGACATAAGGAAGAAAGAAAAGGAAATAGAGGGTGGATCAACCTTGAAATATTTTTCCAACACAATGTGGATGAAGCCTTAGCTATTTTCCAATTTTTTTTTTTACAAGTGGAACATGATGTCCACTAGGAAAACAAAACACATGCTCACATGGGATAGTGGAATCTGCTATCCACTAGGTGATCCCCTAGAGACACATATGCACACAACTAGTATGTACTTACATAGAAAACAAAGTGTCTATGGAAGGTTAGTTCCCATATGTACTAGAGCCATACCAAATCTATCCCTCTAATAACTTCAATAAGGCACCACAAAATGAAACTTCATGCTTATGAACAATATGCAAGTAAAGATTTTTTTCAAAGGGATTTTGCTTAGTTCGTGTAATGTCTCTTCTTAGGGAGCATCGTGTCTAACATATCTAAGAAAGGAAAATTCAAATAAGTATCACATTCTCAAAGGAAATCAAACCCAATGGAACCACCAAGAAAAATAAAAATTCACAAGAATAGAGAAAATCATGCAAATAAATATGAGTGTTGATGTATGCCCCAACTTTAAAGTGATTGCTAACACCGTTGTTATGAGCAATCAACTTTAAATAGAAGAAGACATGAGAGCTCATCCATAAAGCCCTATTCCAAGTAATATGTTCCCAAATGCAATGGTAAACATTGGAAGAAAGTATGTCACACGTGAGCCAACTTAAGGCATGCCATCCAAATCCCAAGCTTGCTCTTATATATACATGGAAGGCAATCAACTAGCCAAAATAGACAATAACAAGTGTCATACAAGGACAAGGCTACATAACCCCTTTCCCCTACTTAGTGCAAGACAAGGATGATCCGAGATGATTGATGAGAAACATAATGAAAATGAGTATCAATTAGAGGAACTAGGTGCTTCAACACAAGGAGGAACACCACACTCCTTAAGATATTGAATTTTGTTACCCAAAGCATTAAATTCATTAGTAGAATCATCATGAACTCTATGATATGCACAAAATGAGTTGGGTCCCACAATGTTGTTACTCATTAGGGGTATGTGTAGGATCATGATGGGCCAAAAAGTGGTGATATGATGGGTATACATAGGGTATGTGGCTGACGACCTTTTTTTACCCAAAATTGATGAAACGATAAGGGTTTTTAAAGGAGATGCTCAAATTTCCACCAATATAAATTATGATTTACTTTGAATTTAATAAATATTTATTATTAATTTTCTATTCGAATTATGACTAAAGTCCTGATTGATAGACTAATTGAAAAACATCTATATCTTTCAAATGGTATCACATTTTTTGAATCTAAAACATGTGTCACATTCTATGATTTGCATACTATAGGATTAAAAACAATTGAATTTCATGAAGTTTTGACCAAGTTAAGGTGGTCATATATATGATTTTTCATATTTTTAAAATTTGTAATAAAAAATTCATAATTAATTATTTAGTTACAAAAAAATTACAAAAAAATATGCATCACATTGGGACATGAGTCCTCTACTTATATCAAAAATCTTATAAAAAAATATTATCATTTTATTGTGGTTAGGGTGGTTAGAAAGGAACCTAATTCTTATTTTTTCCTTGAAATTTCAAATTTTCACCAAATAGATTTAAAAAAAAAAACCTAGTAGTTTAGAAACTAAATTCAATTTTCTATAGATTCTATTGTTACATATTTTTGAAATAATATAGATAACTTATTCAAATGTTTGTCTGATTTTTCTAAATGTTTTTCCACTTAAGGGCTTGTTTTTTCCATCATGATCCTACACATACACTTAGTTATTCATCATCGTATCGAGGAGACTCTAAAACATCTTCCTGATATGAGAAATATCCTCTAAAAATAATTCAAGTGGTCCTCACTACCTTCAGCTTGACACCGCATCACTACCAATCAACTACCTTTAGGTATTAGATTGTTGGTAGGACTCAAGTTAGAGTCATATCGATGGAACATAGTCTCATCGATAATAATTCCCTTTACACCATTGTCAATCCATCAAAGAGACACAAGCAAAAGTCTCTTCGACAAAGCCATGTCTTGACGATAAGACTTCATAAAACTCTGTCGTGCCATCAATGATATTTGGAGTAGGGTCCCACCAACATCAAAAAGTCCTAATGATGATAACATATCATTCTATCATTGGAACTACCATTAGGGTCTTGTTGATAGAGCCAAGTCATGCCAATAGAACAAGCCACCAAGTTGAGAGAAACCCAATCTTCAAAACCTCCAATAAAAGGTTATGAATTTTCCAAAACCTTCAACATGGTGATAACGAACTTGGTAAAAACATGAAGAATCATCAGACCATCATTGGGACACTGAACAAGGTCTTGCCAATAGAGCTCTATCAGTCTGATGAAGAAAGGAAATTACAAAGCCAATAAGGGATATTTAGCCAATAAGTTTGAGGCACCATTTCCAACATACTCCCACTTGAAGAACTTATTGGCTTCAAAAAAACTAAGATTACTTAATGGCATAGACCCTAAGGCCCATAAAATTGGCACACCACCTAAACTTGTCTATGCTTACTAGTTTCGTTAATGCATCTGCAAAATTTTCTAGAGTATCCACTTTTTCAAAATTGACCTTTCCATCCTCCACCATATCCCACACAAAATGATATTGCACATCAATATGTTTCGTCCTAGCATGGAAAGTTGGATTTTTTTCCAAATAAATAGCAATCTGACTATCACAACAAATAGTAAATTGCCCTGCATTGAACCCAATATCAGAATACAAACATGTAAGCCAAATGGATTCTTTGCAGATATGTGTTGCTGCCATATATTCTAGTTTAGTAGTAGATAAAGTGACTACAGCTTGTCACTTGCTCATCCAACTAACTACACCACCATTCAACTTGAAGATGTATGCACTAGTGTATCTCCTTCTATCAATGTCCCCTGCCCAATTAAAATCCACATAACCTTAAATTATGATGGATCTCTGTGATTCAATATAGTTACCATGATAGCACAAATCATACTGAGAGGTACCTTTTAAATATCTAAAAACTCTTTTCAGAGTATCCCAGTGTGGTCTACCTAGATTTGCCATAAAATGGCTAAGTAATCCCACTGCTTGGGAAATGTTTGCCCTTGTATAGACCATTGCATACATTAAGTTGCCAATTGAATTTTCATGAGGCACACTAGTCATGTCCTCCATCTTAGTAGGAGATTTTGGAAAATCCTCAACAAATAGCTTTGTTCCCTATAACACTAGAACAACTAGCTACTTGCAATCAGTCATACAAAATCTCTCCAGGAAATTATTATGCTAATTACTCTGGCTAAGCCAAATATCTCTAATAGCTCTATCCTAATTTATTTCCATCCCCAAAATATACCTTTCTACACCAAGATTTTTCATTTTTAAATTTGCAAACAAATGAGATTTTTGATCAAAAATCAGTCTTACTCTTTCCTATGAACAACATGCCATGAACATATAGGGAAATAATAAGCACTCGATCATTTTTAGTTTTTTAATACACACAATGATCATATTTTGATCTTACAAATCCCAATGACAAAACGAACATGTCAAACTTCTGGTCCCACATTCTAGGCAATTTTTTAAAACCATATAGAGATTTCTTTAACTTTCAAACTAGATTTTCTTTACCTTTTTTGACAAAGTGCTCTGGTTGGGACATATAAATTTCTTCTTCAATATCTCCATGAAGAAATGTTGTCTTCACATCCATCTATTCAATCTCCAAGTCATACACTACTATAAGTGACAAAAGAAATCTGATAGATGTCAACTTAGCTACAGGAGAAAATATTTCACCATAATCAATTCCCTCTACCTAGGAATAACCTTTCACAACCAACCTAGCTTTATACTTTTTAACACTACCATCTAGACCAATTTTCTTCTTAAATGCCCATTTGCAGCCAATAGGCATTCTACCTTGAGGCAAGGGCACCAAATCCTAGGTTTCAATCTTTTATAATGATGCTATTTCCTCATTCATAGATTCCAACCAAGAATTTGAATCAGACATTTCAATGGCATCTTTCACATTCATAGGCTCACCAGTGATTGTAATTAAAGCATAGGAAAAATTTACATCAAACATGGAAAAATAATACCTTTCAAGTTGATGCTTGTGCCATAGAAAAATGGTCCCTTGTCATTTTCTTGGTCTTTTAGGCCTTTCTTCACGATGCTTGGTCCATTTTTATTTTATTTAATGTTTTAATGTGGCTTAAACATTTACATCAGGTCCTTAAATGCAAATAATGGTGTCTTGTGAAGGTGTTGTGAAGTGTTGTAAAACATTTCTACACTTTTCTAGACTCTATTAATTACAATTCACCTAAAAATCACCTTTTCATCACTTATCGAGCCCTATTTTAAAGTGTTGTAAAGTCTTGTAACATGATTTCATGCTTTTCTAGGCTTAATTTCACTATTTACACCTTTCTTATGCTTTATTTGACCCCTTTATGCCCTTATAAGGCTTAATTAAGTGTATTTTTTAATGTAAACTTGACAAACAACATTAAAAGAAAGATAATTCTTGACACCCACTTTCAAGTCCAAGGTGGGACCCATTCGCCATGGGTGGTGAATGAGTCCCTCTTGGCTACAAATTCAAAATAATTCAAATTTTCTTTTGGGTTTTTATTCAAAATTACTTGATGTTGGCCTGTGACAAGGTATGAATGGGTTACTAAGGCACAAATGTGTATAAATAAGTGTTTTTCTCCTCATTTTACATCTCCTAACACATTCAAGCAATCTTCTCATTCATTAAGCATTCAAATCACATTTGAGGACTTTGTGTCATTTAATCAAGCATCAATCAAGCATTTTGAAGCAACCATTGACATATCTTTAGTTTTTGAGCATCAAAGGTGTGGTAAGTTTATGAAATTTGCATGTTATCTATTTATCATACTCTTTTCATTTCATTTCATTGTTTAGGGTTTGACCAAGGCAAACCTGTATTCTCTAACCCTCAACCATGTTCCCCCTCTTGCATGTGTATTTATAGACTTGTGTATGCATATTTAACAATAATTTAGGTGTTGAAGATTGGTCAACAAGTCAACAAGGTGCTTCAAGTCAAATCAACCTTATTTCAAGCTTGGAGAAGACATTTTGTTTTTTTCTACATAATTGTCCTCGCCAACCCGACAAGTAGACAACCTCAGATTTGGTATTGTAGAATTGTCCCTTGATTTCCTAGGATTTTGGGAGAGGACTTATTTTCCATCAGTGGTGAATGAGTCCCACCTTAAGGTTGGAAATCCAAACTTTGTCAAATTCCAGATCCCGACACTCAAAAACTAGCTTTTAATAGTTTTCATTAGAAGCAGGACTGATTCACCATTAGTGGCGAATGAGTCCCATAGGTGATTTTTAATAATCTTAGACAACATTCAAAAAATTCTAGATTCTCCATTCTCTTCCCAGGTGCACTCTGAATCAACCTTCTTCTTTTCTGTTTTGCATTTGTTCATTCATAGTTCATGTTTGCATATCACATTGTGCTTTCCAACATTACATAATTCTTATCTTTTGCATGCATAATCAGTCAAATAGATCATCCAATTGCAGTTAGATCATTCCATTTAGTCTAAATAACATCACACATTGTATAATTTGAGTGAACCTAGCTAGATATTTTGAGTGGGGTTTATCTCCCTCCTTTTAGGTGAAACATCCTAAGAGCACAAGAGTAGCCTATAAGCCCTACCCAAAAATATACAATTCATTTTGGTGAACCTGAATATTGAGCACTTTACATTTCTATTTTTAATTACATTTTGCATCTTATACTTCATTTTCATCAACATTCAATTAGGGTATCATCTTGTTTTTGCATCCTAGGGTTTCTCAAATTGTATTAGTGAAAGACTCATTTAGATTTCATTTTTGCATTGCATATCATTGAAAAAACAAAAAAATTGCATCTACATCCTTAATTGGCATCTGAAAAGCATTAGAATTACTTTAAATTTTTTGAAAAACATAAAATAGTCTCATAGTTGGACACATTCGCCACCCTGGGCAAATCATTCCACCTGCACATTTCATATTGCATTTTCAGGCATTTTTCTAGAATTTTCCTACTTTTTTGTTCTTTGTTGTTAGTTCACTATTTTAGTTTGCAGAGTTTCTATTATTTGCATTTTTCACTCCTAGATTACCTTGCATTTGCATTCACCCCATCTTTTTTGGTACTTGTATGAGTGTTTGTTGCCCCATTGATAATACTTTAATAGTGAGATGAAGTTCTAGACTCATGGCTTCCTGCGATAGCACTTTCATTGTGGACCTTGAGATCTCAAGAGCTCCTAGTTCTAGTATGGAAAATGGTTCATTAGGCATGGACACTACCACTTCTATGCCCTCACCTTTCCATCCAATGAATTTTGACACACAAAACAATGCCATTTTGCAAGAAAAAGTCATTAGTATTCATGAGGATTTTGCACACTTAGAACAAGACTTGTCCCTTGAAAACATTTCCACCACTTTCATACCAACCATAAAAAACCTTCATCATTTGATTGAAAGTGATGATGGCCTACAAGTTATGAAAATAATTGTTGAGATTTACAATAAACATTCTTCTTCTAATTCCCAATCAGCAAACATAGTCGCAAGCCAAGGAGGACCTGGCTTTCCTCCCCCTTCAACCATAGCATCCATACCAACTTATAACACTCCTCAGGTTACAACAACTATGCAACAGGTTAGTCATGTGGCTCCTTTCGCAATTCCAACTAGCATTCCTACTTTTGTGGCATCACAAATCCCCTCTACCACCTTCACCCCTCTTAGTGTTCCTTTCACTTCCCCTAATGTTACATACACTCCATCACCATTTTCTCTTCCACCTCAAAACACTTACCTCAACCCCATCAGTACACAACTCCTTAATTTATTGTTTCATTTATGCAACAAAAAGTTTCCACCATTAGCCAAGGTCAAAATGCTCCACCACATATCATGTTCATAGTAACCCCTTATCTTTAGAAATCTTAAGAACCCCAATGCCACAAGGGATTGAATTGCCTAGGTTTGAGAAATATGGATGTAAATGAGACCCTATTAACCATGTCAATGCTTATACAACTTATGCAATGATTTTATCCTTGATGATAAAATCTTAGCCAAACTCTTTCCTAGGACCCTAAAAGATACTACATTAGAGTGGTTTTCAAACCTTCCTAATCATTCCATCCAATTATTTAATGAACTGGCAGATGCCTTTATAAGTCACTTCCAAGTTCATATGACTCCTTGAAAGAAAATGGTTGATCTAATTCGCTGTAGACAAAATGCTGATGAAAAAGTAACTAACTTTATTTTGCGTTATCAGTCATTGTATGCTCAAGTTGATGTCAAAATTCCCGATTCAAATCTACAGAAGATGTTTATTGAAAACTTGCACACAAACCTTTAGGATAAGTTAACTATGATGAAATTCCCTTAGCTCATGCACTTATGCACAACCCTATGTGACTATGACAACTTGGTTTCTAGTCATGATTCAAAATCCACTTCTAACTAAGCTGAGAAGTTTAAACCTAATAACCAAAACAACACACAAAAACCTTTGTAAACCAAACAAAGGATTTTTACAGTTCAATCTTCCTTCTCAACCACAAACCCAACCTGTTCCAAATCAAGTGGCAGTTGTTAAAGCAATGGTTCCTTATACCTATGGGGACCCGAAGAGAAAATTTACTCCCTTACTCGATACCCTACATAATACAATGAACTAATTAATCTAACAAAAATTGATCACATTCCCTATCGTTAAACCACTTGATACCACCAGGCCTTTACCACCCACCTTAAAACCAAATGCTTATTTCCATTTTCATCTCCAAAATGGTTATGACACCAAACAATGTAAGTGTATCAAACACTTAGTCCAAGACCTCATTGATTCGGGTCGTTTGTCCATTGCGGGTGTCAATGATCAACGAAATAAGTCCATTGCACCCCCTAACCAGAATTTACAAATATTCATCAACCCCATGCCTAAACACAATACTTCATTTGTCAAGGCTAGTGAACCTTCAAACACTAATGTAATGAATGTTGATACAAATAATGAACAACATGATATGACTCCAAATGTTACCCAAATTAATCCTATGGAGGAACTTGTGGGTGTGATAGACATTATCCCTCGTAAGGGCCCAACTGACAAAACTCTTGATATCACCTTTTCTTCTAAAGATATACTTCAAAAACTTCATGATGGTCCTCTTTACATAGCTAACAAAATCTATGATAATCCCACCAATGGGATATTAATAGATCCTTCCTGTGGAAAGAATGTGATCATGAAAGATTTTTTAGTATAACATGAGCTTTATCAAGATGACTATAATAAACCAACTGCATCATGGATTAAAAAACATACTAGTTTTGTGTTCCCTATGATCGGATTGATCGTACTCCCCTTACAAAAAGGACTGAAAACTTTGGAGATAGCATTTTCAATTATTGCACAATCAGATCAATTTTATCTATGGATGGGCCATCCTTGGCTCCTCTTGATGAAAGCGATCCCTTTAGTTGTTCATAAATGTTTGAAGTTTCCACATGGCAATGAAATATTTACCATACACCATAGTGGCTTTAATCCATTGTCTTCTAAAGGTAATTTTTCCTTAGAAGTCTTTTGGATTGAACCTATGGAACCCATAACCCCCCATAAAGATTTCTTTTTCATAGACTATCAAAAGTTCAAAGCCAAATGAATTGCAGACTTGTCTCTTTGAAACATATCCCCATCCATCTCTACTCCTCCTATCTTAGATGAAACCATGCTTCAGCCTAATTTTGACATTGAACAAACCACACAACCTAATGAACACTCAAATTTAGACACTTCCCCTTCATTGTTTAAATGACCATGAGAAAATGAAACCAATCTCGTCATGCCTCCCTACATTAAACAAGTGTATAAAGCTAAAGAGAAAGTGATTGAATCGTCTTCTTTGATTTCTTCCATTCTTCCCCCTTTGGAAGAAAAGGAACCTATGATGGATCAACCCACTCTTACACCTCAAAAAATTCAAAATAAAATTAAATGCAACCTCAATGCTAGGGAATGTAGGTGTCATCATCATCTCCTTGCTCATGAGTCTCGAATGGAAGAAAATAAAGAAAACCAGCCTCCACCCTTGAAAAAATCAATAGACGATCACCCTCTATGTGCTAACCTGCCACAAGATAGTACATTCCAACCCTTACAACAAAATGAACAAATCCAATAGCCACAAATTTTGATACATCCTTCCTTGGAAATCACCCTTTTTCCTCCTGTCGTAATCAATCTTGATGATGATGATGATGAGGAGATCACAAAAATAGATGAAGAAGTGCATAACAATATAAACTCTTTATTTTCATCTTCCATGAGCTGAAATGATAAATCTTCTCAACCAAGTGAGGAACCTGGTATATCTCCTAGTTCGACACTTGCAATTCTTCCTTTGGATATTCAACCACCCTCACAATACACTGAGCATTATTGGGAGGCAAATGACTTGTTAGATGGTTGATTTTGATTCTCCTTCCTAGCCTTTTATATTCATTTTCCTTTTTCTTTTTCATTTTCCTTATTTTTTTATTGTATGTGCATATCATGTTCCCCTATATTGTGCATTTGATGTTTTCTCTCTTTGTACACTTCCTCTATTTGTACCTCTACTCTTCTATATGTCATGCATTATATTTTTCACTTTTGTATTGTGTTTTCCTTTTGGGGATGATGCAAAGCATTGAGAGACCCTATGTGTCTTCCATGTTGACCCAAAAGGACCCTTTTCTTTTTTTCTTTTTCTTGTGTTTTTCCTTTTGGGGGTGGCACACGACATTGAGATCGAAATGTCTCCTTCATGTTGACCCAAAATATTTTCCTCTTCTTTTTCCTTTTTGTTTTCTTTTCGCTTGTGTTTTCCTTTTGGGGACGATGCAAAGTGTTGAGACCACAATGTCTCTTCCATGTTGACACAAAACGGACTTTAATTTTCTTTTTTTTTCACTCTCTTTGTGTCATTCTTCCAGT
This sequence comes from Sequoia sempervirens, assembly GCA_007258455.2. NCBI lineage: Eukaryota > Viridiplantae > Streptophyta > Pinopsida > Cupressales > Cupressaceae > Sequoia > Sequoia sempervirens. The sequence goes on along the minus strand of VDFB02379711.1, from coordinate 232,686,691 downwards.
TCTATATGCTTTGGGGAATGATGACAGTTTCATGCTCTTTAATAAAAACATTGCAGCAACGAACATACTGACCCAAAAACCATAGATCCCTTATATGTTTGGTGTGTTCCTTTATGGGGGGAAACTCTCTTTCTTTTGTTTTAATTTTCATTCACATGATGCAACCTTACTTGGAAACATATGACTTTGCATAGGGCTTTCCTCTCATGTCTTGTTTTATTTCTATTTTTTCATTTTCTTTCCTTTGCTACTTTAATGTAATTTCTTGCAGAATGGTGTGTAGCAATTCCTTTAAAGTGGGGGGAATACATTGCCATAATTCATTTGAATTCTTCATTCTTAGTGTAGCCTTCTCATTTAATAGGATACATTTGTCACTTTGTGGATGACATTGGGTGTGATGTCCTTCATAAGTGTGATCTATCATAGCATATTACATTCCTCTTCGTGGCCTGATCTGGTGCACTGCATCCCCTAAGTTGTGAATATTTTAGTCTTTGATTGGTCCTCTCTTGGATACATTAGACACAATGTCCCCTAAGTGATAGACCTTGCATGAACCTAACAAGTCCCCTTTGAACATCTTTTCCATTTTACACTTTTACATGTTTTTTACATTTTTGCATTTTACACTTTTCACTTTTTGCCACCTTGCATAATGCAACTTGCATGCCTGTGGTACCTTGCTCTTTGTTCATGAGTTATAAGCATATGAAGCTTTTCTTGTCTCATGAAGCATGAATCAACATTTTTCCTTGTGGCTCCTTGTTAAAGTTATCAGGAGGTATAACTTTGATATGGTTGAGCGGGAAGCCCATGGCACGAATTTCCCCATAGCTGCCTATGTGTTTGTGAGTGCATATCAACTAGTGTATGTATTTTACCTTTTTGGGCCTTCTCACCTAATAGACCGCCATGAGTTCTCTCGCCCTAGAGTGAGTATGCATTCTCTTTTTCAATAAAATAACCCAGATCTAATCCACAACTAGTTGGACAAACAATCAAAGCTTCATCCAACTCTTTCATTTCAACACTTTTGTGTTCCTTTGTTCTTATGTCTAGTTTTCCATGAGATCTTCATCCTGGGGCCTGGTCATCCCTCTTGATCATTGTCATTCCATCTTGCTAACATAAGTGTATTAGGACCTCCTTCTTGATATGCATGACTACTTTAGTGTGGGGGCTGAATGTGCCATAGAAAACTGGCCCCTTTTCATTTTCATGTTTTAGGCCTTTCTTCATGATGCTTGGTCCATTTTCCTTTGATTTAATGTTGTAATGTGGATTAAACATTCACATTAGGTCCTTAAAACGCAAATAATGGTGTCTTGTGAAAGTGTTGTGAAGTGTTGTAAGACATTTCTACACTTTTCTAGAATCTATTCATTACAATTCACCTAAAAATCACCTTTTCATCACTTATCGATTCCTCTTTTGAAGTGTTGTAAAGTCTTGTAACAATATTTCACACTTTTCTAGGCTTGTTTTCACTATTTGGGTCTGTGTAGGATCATCATAGAAAAAATAGGTCTTTAAATGGTGAAAAATTCAAAAAAAATAGAGTTAGGCAACTTGACATAAAAATTTGAATAAGTTATCTATATTATTTCAAAAATATGTAAGAATAGAATTTGTAGAAAATTGAATGTAGTTTCTAAACTACTAGGTTTATTTAACAAAAAAATCTATTTGGTGAAAATTTAAAATTTCAATGTAGTAGTACTTAAATTCCAAGGAAAAAATAAGTAGGTGTTTGTCTGACCACCCTAACCACAATAAAATGATAATATTTTAGATATAAGTAGAGGACTCATGTCCCGATGTGATTCATATTTTTTTGTAATTTTTTTCCAAGTAAATAATTAATTATGAATTTTTTATTGCAACTTTTAAAAAATATAAAAACTCATATGTCTAACCACCTTAACTTATTCAAAACTTCATGAAATTCATTTTTTTTAAAATCCTATCGTATGTGATGCATAGAATGTGACACATGTTTTGGATTCAAAAAATGTGATACTATTTGAAAGCTATGGATGTTTTTCAATCAGCCTATGAATCAAGACTTTAGTCATAATTCAAATAGAAAATAAATAATAATTATTTATTAAATTCAAAGTAAAGCATAATTTATATTGATGGAAAGCTAATAATCTCCTTTAAAAACCCTTTTTGTTTCATTAATTTTGTGTAAAAAAAAGGTTTTCAGCCACATACCCTACACATACCCATCATATCGCCACTTTTTGGCCCATCATGATCCTACACATACCAATTTACACCTTTCTTATGGTTTATTTGACCCCTTTATGCCCTTATAAGGCTTAATTAAGTGTATTTTTGAATGTAAACCTAACAAACAACATTAAATGCAAGATAATTTCTGACACCCACTTTCAAGTCCAAGGTGGGACCCATTCACCATGGGTAGTGAATGAGTCCCTCTTGGCTCCAAATTCAAAATAATTCAAATTTTCTTTTGGTTTTTTATTCAAAATTACTTGATATTGGCCTGTGATGAGATATTAATGGGTTACTAAGGCACAAATGTGTATAAATAAGTGTTTTTCTCCTCATTTTACATCTCCTAACACATTCAAGCAATCTTCTCATTCATTAAGCATTCAAATCACATTTGAGCACTTTGTATCATTTAATTAAGCATCAATCAAGCATTTTGGAGTAGCCATTGACATATCTTTAGATTTTGAGCATCAAAGGTGTGGTATGTTTATGACATTTGTATGTTATCTATTTATCATACTCTTTTCATTTTATTTCATTATTTAGGGTTTGATTACCAAAGTGGGGTTTGACTAAGTTAAACCCCTATTCTCTAACCCTCAACCATTTTCCCCATCTTGTATGTGTATTTGTAGACTTGTGTATGCAGATTTAACAAGAATTTAGGTGTTGAAGATTGGTCAACAAGTCAACAAGGTGCTTCAAGTCAAATTAACCTTATTTTGAAGCTTGGAGAAGACATTCTATTTGTTTTCTATAGAATTGACTTCGTCAACCCAACAAGCAGACAACCTTAGAGCTGGTGTTGCAGAATTGTCCCCTAATTTCTTAGGATTTTGAAAGAGGAATTATTTTCCATCAGTGGTAAATGAGGTCCACCTTAAGGCTGGAAATCCAAATTTTGTCAAATTCCAAATCCTGACACTCAGAAACCAGCTTTCAACAATTTTCATTAGAAGTAGGATTGATTCACCATCAGTGGTGAATTAGTCCCACTGGTTATTTTCAATAATCTCAAACAACATTCAGAACATTCTAGATTCTCCATTCTCTACCTAGGTGCACTCTGAATCAACCTTCTTCTTTTATGTTTTGCATTTGTCCATTCATAGTTCATGTTTGCATATCACATTGTTTTTTCCAACATTACACAATTCTTAGTTTTTGCATGCATAATCAATAAAATAAATCATCCAATTGCACTTAGATCATTCCATTTAGTCTTAATAACTTCAAACATTCCCTAATTTGAGTAAACCTAGCTAGATCTTTTGAGTGGAGTTTATCTCTCTCCTTTTAGGTGAAACATCCTAAGAGTGCAAGAGTGGCCTATAAGCCCTACCCAAAAATCTATGGTTCACCACCTTTCACATGTAAATCTCCTCAATGGTTGAGGTTGATGTTGTGGTTCTTCTTCCTCTTCAAAACTCTTAGAGCTGCTAGAACTCTACTTAGCTTTAGGAACACTTCGTAGTTCTCTTTATCTAGAGTTTGAGTAATTTCAACTACTTCTTTTCCTTCTTTCTTGTTTGACTGTAAATCCATTGAAGAAGGTTATAGTTATCAAAAGATTACACTTCTTCTATATACAACCTTTTTAGTCACAAGATTCCAAAGTTTATATCTTTTCACACCAATTTTGTAGCCAATGAAGATACATTTCACAACCTTTTTCCCCAACTTAGATCGTTTTCATTCAGTACATAAACATATGCTTCACAACCAAAGAAATAGATGTTTCAGAGAGAGCTTCCTACCAGACCACACTTCCAAAGGTGTTCTATCAAAAAGAGCCAAACTGGGTGAATGGTTGATTAAGTGAGATGTTGTAGCCACAACCTCAACCTAGAACTTCTACTCCAGATCAACTGATGTAGGAGCATCCTTGGTTCTTGGAAATCTTGCATCAACCAAAAAATATTTTCTTTCAGGTTTCAATTTTTGTTTTGTTCTTGCTTAGTTCATGATGGTGGATTCGTCATCTTTTCTCAATAGACACTGTGGATCTTTATGTACATCGTTGACATGTTCATTTTCCTTGATCCAACATTTGAGTGTGATTGGATCTTTTTCCAGAAAGTTATCACTTTTGGAGTTCATGACAGTTTCTTGAGCCGGCACCAGAATAGTTTCCAAGCCTAATGGCTAATTTGATTATTCATGGATCATTCTCGTGACTTGTGGATCTTACCAGTGTGATTTTAATTATTTTTTGGAGTGTCCCTCACCTTCATTATAGGTCCACACTTCATTTTATGCACCTATTGAATAGTAATTCAAATTTGAGGCTGACCTATTCATGTGCACGTTACATTTTCTTTCCTTGGATAATGTGATGATCTTTGGCAAACGCGGATGATTCTAGAATTTCATATATGATATAAAGCTTGTAATCGATCATTTGAAGAGGGGAGTCAAGGGAGTAGATTAAGATAGTTCTAACTTGTAAGATTTTTCTTGCATATAGGAGCATGTTGCATCAGGCCTGTGAGCCGAATCTATAAGCTCGAATGTTGCCTACCGAATGTAACTGAGATTTTTGTCAATGAGAATATTTGAATATGCATTTTCCTCCATATTTTGTGTTGATTTTGTTGTGTTAAGTTCTTGTTGCATGGTCTGAATTGTTCTCTTTGAGGACCCTCAAACCATGGTTGTGTGAGATTGGTATCAGAGCAAGATTTGATCTGTGTGAGGTCATTAGAATTTGTGGAGTCCTGTTGAAGATTTTTTGTGGGGTGGCAGATTGAGGATTTGACCTGCAACTACAAGATGGCAGGAAGAAGAAATGATAGAGGAAATGGAGCACATGGAAATGTAGACCAAGCTATGATGGAGATACTAAGAGGAATTGCTTCCAGGTTAGATGCATTTCAAATGACCTAGAGGAGAGGTTGACCAGTTGATGATGTGAGTGATGAAGAGGTAGAAGTACAAGAATAAGGAGGAAGAGAAGAGAGGTTCATAAGAGCCCTAACTAGAGAAAATACCAAACCAAATTTCAATCTGTCAGATTATAATGGTAAGATGGATTCAAAATAATTGCTTGATTGGATTATAGAGATGGAAAAATATTTTGAATTTGGAGGTACCACTGAAGATAAGAAGGTGAAATATGCTTGTACAAAGTTGAGAGGACATGCATCCCTTTGGTGGGAAAATTTGCAGATAGATAGGAAAAGAAGAGGAAAAGAAAAGATAAAGTCATGTGATCAAATGGTGAACAAGTTGAAGTCAAAGTTTATGCCCATAGATTATCAAATTAGTTTGTTCAAGAAGTTGCAAAATTTGAAGCAGAAAGAATCTACCATGACAAAGTATACGAAGGAATTCTATAAGTTGAATATCAGATCTGGACATTTAGAGGATTAGATTGAACAAGTAGCTAGATATGTGAATGGTTTGAGGTCATCTATATAGGATGAAATTAGTTTGATCAAGTTGGTGAGTGTGGAGGAAGCATATTAGTGTGCCCTAAAGGTAGAAGAGAAGTTGAACAAAAGACATGAGCAGAGATAGAGAGGAAGAGGTGGAATATTTCAAAGAGGAAGAACTTTTGTTGGAGGAGGAAGAGGATCCTTTCTAGATCAAAATAAGGATAAGGAGGTCAGTAAGAATGAAAATTCATACTAGAGAGGTGATGGAAACTCTTACAAAAGAGGATGTTATGGTGGTTACCAAAATGAAGGTTATAGAAGAGATGATAGAGCACAGGAGAAAAGAATATTCAAGGGAACTTGTTATAAATGTGGTGGACATAGAGCATTTGAATGTAATCAGGGAGAGACAAGTAGGAAGACAAAGAACAATAGAAGGATAACCTTTGTTGAGGAGGAACATGCTAGATCACCTAATAAGCTAGAAGATGGAGAAGTGTTAGTGAATAGGAGAGTATTATGTCAAAGTGAGATGGAGTAGGAGCCATTGTAGAGAAAGAATTTGATTTGGACAAGATGGAAGGTGAATGGTAAATGTTGCAAAGTAATTGTTGATAGTGGAAGCTCTAAGAATTTGGTTTCTAAAGAGATGGTGACTAAACTAAAGTTGGAAAGGTTGAAACACTTGAAGCCCTATTAGATTGCTTGGACTTAGGATTAGCATAAGATACTAGTAAGTGAATAACATTTGGTGAAATTGAAGATAAGAAATTACCATGATGAAGTTTTGTGTGATATCATGCCTATGGATATATGCCATGTTTTGTTGGGAAGACCTTGGAAGTATGATAGATAGGCTATTCATGATGGAAAGAAGAACATATATACCATTGTAGTTGATGTGATGAAGTAGACTTTGTTTCCTTTGGAAGATGTTCCTACAGTTGAGGTTTGTACGAGTAATAGATTTTGTTTGGTTGATGGAAGGAGATTCTTGGATGGGTTGAGACATGAGAATGTGTGTTATGCCTTAGTTCCTAAGAAGTCTAAAGACTTGAAGCATGTAGAATAACAATCAGAAGATATAAAGGAGTTGCTGACAGAGTATGAAGAGATCATTTCAGATAATGTACTTGATGGATTACCACCTATGAGGAGTATTAGTCATAGCATGGATCTAATACTTGGAGCTAGTTTTCCTAATAAAGCAAGACACTGGATGACACTGGTAGAGAATGAAGAGTTGAATATAGAGGTGCAAGAATTGTTAAGGAAGGTTTGATCAAAGAAAGCTTAAGTCCATGTGTAGTACCTGATGTACTAGAACCCAAGAAGAATGGATAATGGAGGATGTGTATAGACTCTAGAGCCATAAACAAGATCACAGTGAAGTATAGATTTCCTTTTCCCTAGATGGATGAAATAATGGATTGTTTGAGTTGAGCTAAATATTTTACAAAGATATATTTGAAGAGTGGATATCATCAGATCAAAATCAGAGAAGGGGATGAGTGGAAAACAACATTCAAGAAAAATGAAGGATTATATGAGTGGTTGGTGATGCCCGTTGGATTGAAAAATGCACTGAGTACTTCCATGAGGTTAATGAATGAGGTATTGAAGAAATTATTGGGTAAGTTTGTGATTGTGTATTTGGATGACATCTTGATTTTCAATAATAGTAGGGAAGAAATTTGTTGCATATAAGACAAGTTTTGCAGAGGTTGAGAGAAGAACAGTTGTTGATAAACATTAAGAAGTGTAGTTTCATGAAAGAGGAGTTGGTATATCTGGGATTTGTGATATCTATGGATGGATTGAAGATGGACCATAAGAAGGTAAAATAATTTTTTGAGTGGCCTACACTAGATAGCATTGGAGAGGTGAGATAATTTCATGGATTGGATAGTTTCTACCGAAAGTTCATTAGGAATTTCAGTTCTATTTGTAGCCCTATGATAGAAACAATGAGAGGAGATAAGAAGGAATTTAGATGGATTTCTGGAGCTGACCATAGTTTTGAATTGTTCAAGCAAAAGGTGATTGAACAACCTGTGTTGGCTTTACCAGATTTCAATAAGGTATTTCAAGTGGATAGTGACACAAGTGGAAGTGCAATTGGAGCAGTTTTGAGTCAAGAAGGGAGACTTGTAGCTTATTTTAGTGAGAAATTGAATGATGCTAGGAGAATATATTTAGTGTATGATCAGGAGGTTAATGTCGTAGTTCAAGCCTTGAAGAAGTGGAGACATTAGTTTTTGCCTAAGGAGTTTTTGTTGTATATGGATAATTAAGCATTGCAATATTTGAATAGTCGGGGTAAGTTGAATCAAAGACACATGAGATGGGCAGAATTCTTGCAGAGCTATACTTTTTTTTTGAAGCATAGGAGTGGAAAGTCAAATATAGTTGTTGATGCTTTGAGCAGGAGAAGGAATTTACTGATAGAGATAATAGTGGAGGTATTGGGATTTGATGAATTGAAGAACTTGTATGAGGAAGACCCAAATTTTGCAGAACCTTAGAGAGCTTGTAGAGAACCTATTTTGGAGGATAGATGGATTATTTCACTCAGGAGGATATATTGTTCAAAGGTAATAAGTTTTTTATACCCGAGAGTTCAATGAGGGATAAATTGGTGAGGGAGAAACATAGTGGAGTAATGTGAGGACACTTTGGAGTTGATAAGACAGTGGCATTGGTGAGTGAGAATTACGTTTGGCTGAAAATTCATAAGGATGTTAGGAGATTTGTGTAGAGCTATAAATTTTGTCAACTTGCAAAAGGAAGTAGTCAAAATTTTGGATTGTTTAAGCCTTTGATAGTTCCAGAGAGACCTTGGGAGGATGTTAGTATGGATTTCATACTTGGTTTTCCAGAGACACAAAGAGGTAATGATTTTGTATTTTTGGTGGTAGAAATTTTTTCTAAGATGGCAAATTGCATACCTTGTAAGAAGACAACAAATGTGGTGCATGTAGTAGAATTTTTTTTAGAGAAATGGTCAGATTGTATGGATTACCTAGGAGTATTGTCTTAGACAGAGATGTAAAGTTTGTTGGTTACTTTTGGAGGACACTTTGGAAGAAGCTGAAGATAGATTTGAAGTTCAAGTTTTCTTTTCACCCACAGACTGATGGTCAGATAGAGGTAGTAAATAGGATTATAGGGAATTTGCTGAGATGATTGGTTGGAGATAGGACCAAAAGTTCAGATTTAGTCCTTGCACAAGAAGAATTTTCTTACAATAATTTTGTAAATAAAAGTACAAGAAAGAAACCTTTTGAGATTTTTACTGGAGTTCATCCTAGAGGTATATCAAAATTGAGACATCGGTACAAAAGGAAAAAGGAGCATAGAACCAGAAGAATTTGTTGAACACATGAAAAAGTTGCATACTCAAGTGAAAAAACAATTGGAAGACATGAACCAGAAGTACAAGGAGAAAGTCGATGAAAAGAGGAGACATAAGGAATATGAATTTGGAGATGAAGTGATGGTATATTTGAGGAAGAAAATATTTCCAGTTGGCACATACAACAAGCTAAAGATGAGAAATTTTGGACCTTGTAATATCTTGAAGAAATTTGATTCAGGAAATGCATATGAAGTGGATTTATCGGAAGGTATGGACATATCACCTATATTCAACATTGTAGATCTAAATCAATATCATGAAGTGGAATTCAATAAAGACGATGAAGCAAAATTGGAGAATTAGTTTCCTAAACAATAGTCTGATGAGATTGAAGATATTTTGGATGTTAGAGATGGGAGAAAGACTCATGGAAGATAGTACAATGAATATATTGTGAAGTGGAAAGGTGGAACAATGGAGGATTCTTCTTGGGTTTCTCAGGCTGAGGTAGACTATCTTGGTTTTCCTTTGGCCCTTACAAAGTGAGGGACTCACTTTTTTATCAACCCCAGATGTTTGATACAGGAGAATTCTTGGTTCTTGGCAATCTTGCATCAACCAAAAATATTTTTTTTAAGTTTTTGTTCTTGTTCTATTCTTGCTCATTTCATGTTGGTGGATTCATCATATTTACTCATCAAACCCTATGGATCTTTGTGTATGTCGTCAACATGTTCATTTTCCTTGTTCCAAGATTTGAGTGCGATTGGATCTTTTTCTGACAAGTTATTGCTTCCAGAGTTCATGACAATTTCTTGAACTGACACCACAATAGTTTCCAATCCTAGAAACTAATTTGATCATTTGTGGATCATTACCGTGACTTGTAGATCTTAATGGTGTGATTTTAATTGTTCTGTAGAGTGTCACTGACCTTCATTATAGGTCCACACTTCATTTTATGCGCCTATTGAAGAGTAATTCAAATTTGAGTCTAATCTATTCATGTGCATGCTACATTTTCTTTCCTTGGATAATGTGATGATCTTTGGCCAATGCAGATGATTCCACAATTGTGGATATGATATAAAGCTTGTAATTGATCATTTTAAGGGGGGAGTCAAGGGAGTAGATTAAGATTTTTCTGACCTGTAATATTTTTCTTGCATATAGGAGCATGTTGGACTGTTGTATCTTTGAGCATGTTGCATTAGGCCTATGAGCTGAATCTGTAAGCTCAAATGTTACTGGCCAAATGTAACTGAGATTTTGTCAATGAGAATATTTGCATCTACATTTTTCTCCATATTATGTGTTTCTTTTTTTGTATTACACTTATTGTGTGGTTCAAATTGTTCTCTTTGAGGACACTCCAACCATGGCTACGCCAACAACACTGCTGAACATACTTCTTGATTTTTCCATTAGCATCTTGTTTAACCTTTCAAAAACTCCATTTTTTTGTGGAGTGTAAGGTGTATTTTTATGCCTTTTAATCCCATGGTTTCTGCAATACCTTTCAAAATCTGCAGAACAAAATTCACCGCCATTATCTATCCTTAATCATTTAATTTTTCTTCCATTCTTATTTTCTACCAAGTTTTTAAGCTCTTTAAACTAACTGAACACTTTTGACACACTTTTAAGAAAGTACAAAAATTCCCTTCTCAAATAATCATCAATAAAAGAAACATAATATCTAGAATTTGATAATAAATGAACATTCACTGGACTAAAAACATCAGAGTGAACATAATCCAGTATGCTAGAAGATTTATGAGGACTTGAATAAAATGAAACATGGTGTTATTTTCCATATATACAATGTTCACAAAAATCAAACTCACCGTTACAATCAACAAGCCCTTCTACCAAGTTTTTATTTTTCAAGGCCCTTATGCCTTTTTCTTCGATGTGACTGAGTCTATGATGCCACATCATGGTCTTCTCTATTGGGAGTTTCACCTCTAAAGAGTTTGCTCCCAAAGGAACATTTTTTTCCTTCCCTTCATGAGCAACTTTATCTAACTTTATAGAGACATTGTTGCATTGGATTTCCTATGTGTCTAGCTTGTAGAGAGTACTAATACAATCACCCTTTTCAAGTACCATTGAACCTTTAGTCATTTTGCAGCCACCACCACTCAAGAAAGAAACCTGCATGCCAACATCATTCAACTTACTAAGAGAAAGGAAATTATGAGCCAAACCTAGTATGTGCATTACACCATCAATTCCTTTAATTCTTCCATTAGGAAATTGGATTCTAACTCTTCCATGAACAACAATTTCAAGAGATGAATCACTTTCCAAATACACCTTTCCACCAACATATGGTTCATACTACATTAACCAATCTCTGTGAGATGTCATGTGAAAGGATGCACCTGAGTCAATTAGCCAGAAATCATCTGATGCCTAAGTCACTAAGGCTGCAATGAAGGCATCTGCATCACTCTAAGCAAAATCATTGTTAGAAGAGTTATTATTCTTCCTTTTCTTTTTCTCGTCTTTGCAATCCTTTCGGATATGACTAGTCTACCACAATTCTAGCATTTCATCTTAGACTTCTTGCCAAGAGACTTTGATCTCACTCTAGATTTGGACTTCGACTTCTTGTATTTCTTCTTGCCTCTCTCCTTTGATCTTCCATGAACAAAAATGGCCTCTTTAGCCATCTTAGAATATTTTCTTTGCATTTCTTCAGACAACAACAAAGAAACCACATCTTCCATCTTGAAAGTGGTTGTTGTACTTACAATAGCCATCACCAAATGATCCCAAGTGTCGGGAAAAGAGCATAACAAAAGCATACAATGATCCTCTTCCTCTATCTTCACACCCATAGAATCCAACTAAGCAATGAGAATATTGATCATATTCAGATGATCGGCCATAGATGCCCCTTCCTCCATCTTCAAAGAGTACAACTTATTCACCAAGGAATTTCCTTGATAAATGTCACCAATCTTCTTCCACAAAGAAGATGCAGACTTCTCTTCATGAAAATTCATGAGAATAAAGTCTTATCAACCCTTTTTCTTTTCTATCTATGAGGTCCCAATCTTCTTATTTCATGCTTGATGGTTTGGTTCCCATAATAGCAATCCAAATATCTCTATCAACCAATAGGTCTTCCATTTTGAGTTTCCAAAAATCAAAATTTCTACCATTGAATTTTTCAATTTATATCTTTTCTCATGTGCTTGCCATCTCAAACCCATAACAAGTTTTCAAAAAAATTCAATTCAAGACTCCACTAGAGAAAATTAGCACAAAAATCCTGGCTTAACCACAAGGGTAACACAACTAGCTAGGCTCTGATACCACTTGCAAGGAAAGCTAGATGTGGAAACACCTTCCAAATATGAATATTATAGGGGAAATTAATGCAAATGACACTTTTAATTTCAATTACAGTTATAGTTCATTTTAGAAACACATACACATGAATAGATAGAAAATTTCACACATAGAATTAAACACCAGATTTATGTGGGAAAACCCTTACGAGAGAAAAACCCACACACAAAGTAAAGTTAATTTTTATTATAGTAAAATAGATTACATACAATTGCAGAACTTCAATTCCATTGTTAATTCAAAATACAGTTGCTCTTCACACTATTACCATCTTCTTTGAGATACAATGTAAAACAACACAAAAAATATCATTCAGTAGTCTTCGAACAACTCCTTCAATCATATTAAATATTGATTCAATATGTTTATTGGTTGCTTGAATTCCTGAGACTAGAAATGTTTTAGATTCAGTTCACCAACCATCAATGTTCAAACTGTATTGGGTCATCAGAGAAACACCTTCCATAACTAGTCTCTTCAATGACATCCAGTCCCAATGATGTCTATTCATTTTCCTTGTCAATCATCAAGCAGTAAGTAGTTATCCCTAGCTAATTATCACTTTCCAATTGAGTATTAGTCTGGTCCTACAATGTGTTTACTCATTAGTTATTCATCACCCTATTGAGGAGACTCCAAAATGTCTCCCTTCAATATGAGAAAGTTCCTCTGACAATACTTCAAGTTGTACCCACTGTCTCCAGCTTGACACCACATCACCTCTAGTCAAATTCCTTTAGGTATCAAACCATTGGTAGGAGTCAAGTTAGAGTCATACTGATGAAACATAGTCCCATTGATAATAATTCCCTTTACACCACCATCGATCCATCAGAGAGACATAAGGTAGAGTCCTGCCAATGAAGCCACGTCTCGGTGATAAGCCTTCACAACACTCTGTCATGCCATCGACGAGACTCAAAGTAGGGTCCCACTAATGTCAACAAGTCCTGCCGATGACAAAATGTTGTTCTATCATTGGAACTACCATTAGGATCCCACCAATAGAGCCAAGTCATGACGATAGAACAAGCCGCCAAGCCAAGAGAAACCAACACTTCAGAACCTTGAATCAGATGTTAAGAATTTTCTAAAACCCATGAAATGATGATAACGAACTTGGTGAAAACATGAAGACTCATCGGACCATCATTGGGATAGTGAACAAGGTCTTGCTGATAGAGCTCTGCCAGTCTAATGGAGAAAGGAAAATACAAACTTGAGAAGGGATATTTAGCTAGTAAGTTTGAGGCACCATTTCCAACAAGGAACCCAAATCATCTTCTAACAATTTAGTGACTTCATCAATGTTTGTCTTGTGTTCGTCTTCCTTCATCACTTCTAGTTTTGTAGTTGATTTCCATGCATTCAAAGGATCTCATCCTTCTTTCTCAACAATTAGATAACTTTCAGGTTTAGGATCAACTTTGATTGTATAATTTTTTTGTCATAGATGCACTTCATTTTATGATGAAGAGTAGAAGGCACCCCATTCATCTCATGAATCCATTGTCTACCTAAAAGAAGATTATATGAAAGATTGTGAGGCATAACATGTACTAGAGTTGGAAAGGTAACCTTTCCAACTTTAATAGGTAATGTGATGACTCCAAGCGGTTGTTAACCTATAGTATCAAATCCACTAATAGATAGATTATCTAGTTGAATTTAAATTGTCTACCTCAATCTTATCCAAAAGGCTTATGCTACACACCTTAGGGGATAAGCCATTGTCAAAAATAATTCTCTTTATCTAGATTCGATTAATATAAGATATTATCATGAAAGCTTCACTTTGTTTTTGCACTTTTAATGGAGGGAACTCATCTTGATGGAAATTAATGTCTAAGTTGATCAAAGTCATAGTTTAATTTGGGCTGCCACATAATTTTGTTGCACATTAGGAGTAGGAACTTGTTGCAAAGTAGTTTGAATCATGTTATGATAATGAGGGGAAGCTTGAATATGGTCACATAAGGATATTATAGCAGGAGTATTTTTAAGTTGTTCAACAAGATCATACTCCTTTCCACTATGTAAAGGAAAATTAAGGGTACTAGGCAAGATAGGTTGAGGCAATGAGAGGGATGTTGGAGTTGGTTTTCTTGGTTGCAAATTATTCCTTGTTTTATATGTATGATCAATGGTATATTGGAAATCATTTTTTTTGAAACAGTATCATGATCAAGTTGCATTTTAGGTGGCTCTATGATAATCATCGGTTTGTTTTTTTTCTTGTGGTTGTTGTGAGGGTGGATAGATGGTAAGAAGTGGCTCAAGAGACCACTTCAAGGGATATATAATGTGCATTTAACCTTAAAAGGCTTGTCCTTATTTTCATAATCTCTTATTTAAGGGGAGTCTAATGTCACTTCATCATCTTCATCTAAGGATTTACTATTGTCAATGTTCTCATTTTCTTGCACCATGATATCTTCCCTAGTAGGAATATTTTAGAAGAGCTAAAAACTAGATGTTCATGAAATTCAAAGGTTGGTTCTTCTAAAATGACTTCATCACAAGTAAGGGAGTTATTAATGGTTGGATTTTCTTGCTTATTAATGATGTTGTTCTCTTGTTCAATAGTGTTTTTCCTAAGGGAAGAGAGACAAATAGGATTATCATGACTCCCATTGGTTTGATCTTCTAATACCAAAATATCTTCTTCACAAATAGGAGAGATATTAGGAGAATAACAAATTTGATTGTCATGATTGTCCATTGTATTCTCTTTCACTAAGATTTATGATAAGGGAGAGAGATGAACTTTTTCTTGGCATTCTTAGAAAGATACTATAATAACATTGTGTGAAAAAAAATGAAAAGTAGTCCTAACCATCTTATGCAATATTGCAAGAATGTGAATAGTGTATATCCAAAGATGAAAAGTACTTTTATCTAGTTTATGCAAAGCTTAAAAAATGCAAACAATGTTTATCCAAAAATGAAAATAAATTTTATCAAATGTATGCAAATCTTTGTGAATGTAAACATTGTGTATGGAAATGTGAAAAGTAATTTTATCCATATTATGCAAAGTTTCAGAAGTGTAAACATTTTATAATTTGATGATTTTTTCTATTGAATTGATTTTGAAATGATTCAAAGATGACTACACTAAATGTATGATTTTGAAATAGATGCATAAAATAGAAGTTCCTAAAACATTCTAGATTGATACTATAGGTTATCAACAAGACTAAGAAGTACAAAAAATTACCAAAAAGCTTACAAAAGTTTATTTTTGTAGGCCTACAAACAATCGTTCACCTAGATGGGTGTATTAGTCCTGCTTAGGGTTTTTGATAGGTTCAAATAGTGAGAAATAGAGAGAATAAAATTCCCATAAATTAGGAACAAAGACCTCTATAGGGACTAAATCATTAAAATTGGTGAATGAGTCCTAAATTAGGGTTTTCAAACTTGAATTATAAAAATTTGACTTGATTCTAAGGTTTCTAACTTGTATGTTGACTTGAATATTTGCAATTATAGATTTTTAGTGAAATTGAATGATTTAAGATGCAAAAATTCAACCTATATACACTTTCCACTAATGCAATATTTAGAAGCCCTAAATGCAAATTAACTAATGCAAGTCTAATGCAAAGTTAATGCAATATAGATCTAGGACTTGTAATGTTTTCAATATTAGAAATAAAGGGTCCAAAGGATGGGTTTACCAAAATGAACCAAAATAAAATGAGGTGTGTCCACCTTTTAGGAGATGGAT
Organism: Sequoia sempervirens; assembly: GCA_007258455.2. Classification (NCBI taxonomy): domain Eukaryota; kingdom Viridiplantae; phylum Streptophyta; class Pinopsida; order Cupressales; family Cupressaceae; genus Sequoia; species Sequoia sempervirens. The sequence continues at coordinate 232,670,613 of VDFB02379711.1, read as the reverse complement.
AAGTTAGGGACCTATTTCCCACTTTGGTTCATTAGAAACCCAAGATCCCTCAACCAAGTGACTCAATTAAGGGGTGGACTATGGGTTTCCTTTGGTGTGATTAAATGGGGGGTTCACAATTAAATGAAGCTTCTAAGGAGAAATACAAACATGTATACACTAAACCCTAGAAACTTAAAACATGAAATAAAATTACTAAATAGAGAGATACAAAAAAGTACTTGGAGGAGTGAAGATGTCTAAAAATGATCTAAATACTCTTAAAATTGTTGTTCTTGAAGTACATTGGGATTGATACACCAAATTAGGAAGTATAGTCCAAGATTAGGGTTTCTAGGTAGGATCTGGAATCTTCTAGTGACTCGTCTAGATGTATGGAAATCTAAAAAAAAGGGTATACTAGGACTCATGCCAAGATAGTTGTAAAGTCTCCCAAAAAGTGAAAATTATCCTAGGAGCAGAATTTTGAACTTAAACTTTGTGAGCCTCTAAAGATGGATTAAATAAGCACTTCCCACTGGTTTCATGTAACTAAGTTTGATATTTTTCTCTAGATCAGAGTTTTTGTGAGCTTTGAAAACTTGAACTTATGACAACTTTACAAATTTTTGCAACTTTGTAATTTTGGTTCTTTTGAAGGCTTCAAACCCACTTTTTCTTTAACCTATAAACTTTCAACATGCAAAGAGAGGGAAAAAATGTTGTTTTGTTAGGGAATGGGGATTTTCCTTGGTCAAACCTAATTTTGGTAATCAAACCTTAATGATAAATTAAGCATAAATGAAATGAAACATGAAACATAAGATGAAACACTAGAACCTTGTTTGAAACCTTGTAGATCTACAAACAAGCATGAAGTGGCCTCAATGGATGTAAATCTTGATCATGATTCTTGAAGAAAGATAATATCTTTGAAAAATTGAATTGATGTTGAAAAAAAAATCACAACATTAGCTCAAAGCCACATACATGATGCATCAAAATTTTGACATGATGCTTGAATCTTAAATGCTACTCCAAATTCTTGATGATTTTCTCTTGAATTATTTTCAATTCTCTCTTTATCATAAATTTGCTACAATGCTTGAATAATTGAAAGTTTAAATCTTGTTAGGAGAAATTATGTGAAATAACCTTGTATTTATACATGTTTATGCCAAATTTCTTAAAATTACAACACTACAAGCTAACACCAGATCTAGGATAATAAAGTACCACCAAGAATTTGATTCATAGGTCCAAGTTAGAGTAGGAATCATATGTCAGTTTGGGGCGTATGGGTCCCAGTAGCTCATAAGTAAGACACACATTCCAAGAAGTGCTAAGTTGAATGCAACATTTAAAATTAGGTTTTGATACCTAGGTGGGACCCATATGCCCAATGTGGTGTATGACTCCTAGATCACTAGATCTAGAACAAATCACCTCAAAATTTTTATTATGATTTCTCATTTGTTAAGTGTCAATATTATCCACAAAAAAATATGTATTTAATTATGCTTGTGGATGGAAAATAGGACCAAATAAGGTTTAAAGAAGCCAAGTTGTAATAGGGAGGGCCCAAAGAAGTGTGAAAATGTAAAGGGATACATTTTCCTACACTAAAAAGACATGAAGCTTTATTATGGAGAAATGCAGAGCAATCTCATTTCTCTTAGACACCTAGTTTCACCAAACATACATACTATCAAGCACATATTCCACTACAGTATGATCTATAACCTAAAAATCTAGATATAGAGCCTTTGAACACCTCTAATCATCATGTCCTAACCACTCAGGAATATATTAAACCATGAAGAAATGTGTAACAGAACACTAAACACCACTTTGTCACACTAAACTATCTTTTATTCACCTTTTCTCAAAAGAACTTGGAAACCAAGTGAACCAATTGCATAAAAAAACTAAGTACTATCATCTCTGCAAAAAAATTGTATCATCTCCAACACCTCTCATCAAGTAGATCACATCCAAATATCTCTCTGAATAAAACTTTTGCAAATATACTAAAGTAAGGCATCAAAGACAACACCAACAACACTGTGTTGACATCAATACCAGCAACTCTAGGCTTCGAATAACTCCAATGCTAGAGGTTGAAACTATAAACACTAGGAAAATTCCAACACTCTCTTCATACAATGGGTTAACATCAATGACAACACCCAAAAAACTCACAAACAACTCAAGCTTCCAACAATCTCCCCCTTTTTCATTGATGGAAACACTGGTTCTGAAAAACCATCAACAACAAAAGCATACCAAAAACAACTTTTCATTGAGTAGTACTCCCCCTGATTGGGGAATCTTCATGTTTTCATTCTCTTACTCTTGAAAACTCTCCCCCTAAGCTCTTCAAACCATGTTCTCTTCTACACTCTTCAAGCAATTCTCTCCCAAGCAACTATAGCTCTCTCTTACAATACTCTTCTCAAGTATAGTTTTTGAACCACTCTAACACTCTCCCCCTCTGAAATCAATGAAAAAGTTCCATAGAAACATACACATATCTTTCCTATATTAAACTCTTTGTCTCTTCCCATTTAACAAAAATCAAAGTGCTACACCTTCACCTTTCACCTGCAGAGAACCTTTCCTTTTGACATTTGCATAAACCACTTGAAACTACTTGCAAAATCACAAATTAACTATATTTTACTCACTTATCTACACTCTCACACCTATGGGCACAACATATGATCCATATAACTTCACCTATCAACTATACTACTACCTACTCCCCCTGAGAGGTAGCCTTCATCAGTCTGTAACAAAAGAATAAATCTTTAATTGCTCCACTATACTGATGCACACTCTTATGCATCTAGTTTAAAGGAGGAGGGGATACAACCCCTAAATTCTACTCAAGACACTCAAATGTAACTGTAGGAAGAGCCTTCATGAAAATATTTGTAACTTGATCCTTTGTAGGAACATACTCTAGTTTCACTTCATTTTTTGCAACCTTCTCTCACAAGAAGTGATACCAGATTGAGATATTCTTTTTCCTTGAAAGCATCTCCAAATTCTTTGATATATTGATAACACTTGTATTATCACACAAGATAGAAATTGGTTCATCAGATGAAATTATTATATCCTTCAATATTTTCTTCATCCACAACACTTATGTGAAACAAGATGTTGTAATATACTTCTCTTTTGTAGTAGATAATGACATTCAATCCTACTTCTTACTCAACCATGAAACCAATCTTCTTCTGAGAATTAAATCATCTTGACCTATACTTCTTCTATCATCCACACAACCTACACAATTTGTATCGATATAGGCACTTAAAGAGAAATCACTATCCTTTGGATACCATAGACCATAGTCTAGAGTACCCTACAAATATTTGAATATCATCCTTACTATTGCTACATGTGATTCTCTAGGACCTTCTTGAAATCTATCTACAAGACAAACTTCATGCATGATATCTAGTCTAGTAGTAGTTATATATAGGAGTCCATCGATCATTGATATGTACTTGCTCTAATTAGTCTTAGGATATTCATCATTCTTTCTCAACATACAACTACTAACCATAGGAGTACATACAGATTTAGAGCCTTCCATTACAAAATTCTTCAATATTTTTCTTGACATACTTTAACTATGAAATGAATATTCCTTTTTATATTTGATTGATTTGTAGCCCAAGGAAGAAATTCATCTCCCAAAACATAAATATATCAAGTTCTTTCTAAACATCATTTGCAAATCTCTTGTACATTGCCTCATTTCCTCCAAATATTATATCATCAACTACAATAAAAATTTGATCCTTCTTAACTTTAAAGTAAGGCTTTCTATTTGTAGTACCTTTACTAAATCCTTGAAGCAACAAGTACCTATCCAAACTTACATATCAAGTGAGTTGGGATCTTTTTTGAGTCCATACAATATATTTTTCAAACTAAAAACAATATTAGGATTATCTAATAGTTAACAACCTTCCAGTTGTTCAATGTATACCTCTTCTTCTAACTCTCCATTCAATAATGTAGACTTCACATCTATCTGATAAACCTTGAAGTCCTTACATGCTCCAAAGTCTAAAAACATCCTAGTGGCCTCTATTCTTTCCACTAGATCAAATTTCTTATCAAAATATATTCCTTGCACTTGTGAGTATCCCTTACACTTAAGTCTAGCATTACTTCTAACAACTTCTCCATTCTCATTCAACCTATTCTAGAATACCCATTTAGTTCCTATTATATTCTTCTTTGCTAGTCTTGGGACTGATTCCCATGTCCGATTCTTCTCCATCTACATCAATTCTTCTTCCATATCTTTGGTCCAATTATTATCCTTACACGATTCAATCACTTTCTTAGGATCTACTTTGGAAAGTAGACACAAATTTACCTATTCTTCTATCATAGAAACTTTTCTTCTTGTCAACACACCTTTTCTCTTATAACCAATAATTTGATCTTAAAATGATTCCTATACACATAATTAGGAGTATTAGGAATAACTTTTAGAGCTTCTTCCTCTTCAACCTACATCTCCTTTTACTTTTCTTCTTCTTTTCCTTCTTTATTGGAAGAGGAATCATTAGATTCATATCCTTCTATTAGTAGTAAGCTTTATGGGGTGTTTCATCTACTTTGACACTTGCACTTTTAACTATATTCTTTATCCTCTTGTTGTAGCACTGGTAAGCCTTGATTCTTGTAGAATATCAAAGGAATGTTTCTTCATCTAAACTTACATCAAAATTTCTAGAGTTTTCTTCATCTCTTCTAATATAATATTTTCTTCTGAACACTTTAAAATATTTGACAATACCTGAGTTCTTCCATACCATAGTTTATAGGGATTCTTTAAACTATTTAATCTTGCTTGCACTCTTTTGAGTATTTATACCACAATATAAATAACTTCTCTTCAATAAACATCTCGTAGATTTTCATTCTTCATCATTATCCTCACTACTTCCTGAACTATCCTATTTTTTCTCTCCACCACTCCATTCTATTGAGGAGTCCAAGGAGATGACAAATGCCTCTTTATCCCATGATCTTCACATAATTTTTTAAACTCATTGGTGGTGAACTCTCCACCTCTATCAAACCTTAAGAACTTGATTCTCATAGCCATTTCATTCTAAACCATAGCCTTAAATACTTTAAACATTTTTAGAACTTTTTATTTTTCTTTAAGAAAAGTTACCCAAGTCATTCTAGAGTAATCATCAATTAACAATATGAAATACATGTTAGCTTGAAAACTTATTTTTCTTGTAGGTCCATAAATTTATGTATGCACCTACTCCAAAGGACCTATGATAGAATATTCTATGATATTGAACATATTTATTCTTTACTTCCCAACCTAACATTCCTTGCAAACTACATTGGCAGGTTTCATAATTCTTAGCAGATCTCTCACAGCTTGATTAAAGTTGATCATCAATACACTATCAAAATTGATGTGACACATTTTTCTGTGCCATAGCCAACTTTCATTTATTTAAGTCATAAAAAACTCACCATTAGCACCTTTGAGCTGATAAACATTTTGATCTATCCTTCTTTGTGCAACAACTAGAGTTCAAAATCTTCTTTTTTCTGATTTCACAACCACCATTCTAAAATACAAGATTATATCATTCACTACACATCTTTCCTACACTTAGAAGATTATACCTGAACCATAGATTTTTGGGCATCAGTCTTATAGGCTACTCTTGCACTCTTAGGATGTTTCCCCTAAAATGAGAGAGATAAACCTCATGAAAAATCAATGTGGTTCACTCAAATTAGGAAATGTATGATGCAATTAAGACTAAATGGAATGATCTAAGTGCAATTAAATGAACTATTTGACTGATTATTAATGCAAATCCTAAAAATTATGCAATGCTAGAGAACACAATGTGATATGCAAGCATGAACTAAACATGAACAAATGCAAAACATAAAATAAGAAGGTTGAATCAGAGTGCACCTGGGAGTTTGATGAAGATTATAGAGTGTTCTAAATACTAGAAAAGATCACTAAAAAATCACCAGTAGGACTCATTCGCCGCTGATGGAGAATGAGTCCTACTTCTGATGAAAACTTCTAGAAACTAGTTTCTGAGTGTCGGGATATGGAATCTAACAAAATCTAGATTTCTAGCCTTAAGGTGGGACTCATTCACCACTGATGGTGAATCGGTCCTCTCCCAAAATTCTATGAAATGGGACCAATTATGTAGCACTAGATTTGAGCTTGTCTTCTTGTCAGGTTGACGGAGTTAAATCTGCAGAAAACAGGTTGTAGGTTGTCTCCAAGCTTGAAATAGGGTTGATTTGACTTGAAACACTTTGTTGAATTCTTGACCACCTTTCAACACCTAATTTCTTGATAAATTTGCATAAAAAATTCTATAAGAAAACATGCAAAAGGGGAAATATGGTTAAGGGTTAGATTATAGGGATTTTCCTTGGTCATATCCCACTTTGGTAATCAAACCCTTAATGAAGAAAATGAAATGAAATGAAAAGGAAAGATGAATAAACAACATGCAAATGTCCTAAACTCACCTACACCTTGTTGAAGAAATCTAAAGATATGTCAATGGCTGCTCCAAGATACTTGATGATGCTTGATTGAATGATGCAAAGTGCTCAAATGCTTGATTGATGTGTAGTGAATACAAGTGAACTGAGGATATTTCTTTAATGTGTTAGGAGATGTAAAATGAGGATAAAAACACTTATTTATAGACTCTTGTGCCTTAGTAACCCAATGATACCTCATCATAGGTTGACATAAGGTAAATTTGAATAAAAGCCCAAAAGAAAAATTGAAATATTTTGAATTTTGAGCCAAGAGGGACTCATTCGCCACTCATGGTGAATGGGTCCCACCTTGGACTTGAAAGTGGGTGTCAAGAATTAAGTCACATTTAATGTTATTTGTTGGGTTTACATTAAAAAATACACTTAATTAAGCCTTATAAGGGCATAAAGGGGTCAAATAAAGCATAAGAAAGGTGTAAATAGTGCAATTAAGCCTAGAAAAGCATGAAATATTATTACAACACTTTACAACACTTCAAAATAGGACTTGATAAGTGATGAAAAGGTGACTTTCAGGTGAATTGTAATGAATATAGTCTAGAAATGTGTAGAAATGTTTTTGTAAACACTTCACAATACCTTTACAAGACACCATTATTTGCATTTTATGGACCTAATGTGAATGAATAAGTCACATTACAACATTAAATAAAAGAAAAATGGACCAAGCATCATGAAGAAAGACCTAAAAGGCCATGAAAATGTTTAAGGGGCCATTTTTATATGGCACAGTTAGGCCCCACTTTAGTGAGAGGATCATCTTGCTTCAAACTGACACTAAAGTAGCCATGCATATCGAGAAGGATTCCAAATGCACTTATGTGAGCAAGGTAAGCCCCCAAGATGAAGATCCCATGGAAAACTGAACATAAGAACAAAGGAACACACATGTGAAAGAGAAGGGAAGAGTTGGATGAAGCTTCGATCATCTATCCAAGTAGTTGTGGATTAGATCTAGGTTGTTTGTGAGAAAAAGAGAATGCATACTCACTCGAGGGTGAAAGAACTCATGGTGGTCCATCAGGTGAGAAAACCCAAAAGGTGAAGTACATATGCTATTTGGTATGCACTCACAAACACATAGGTGGCTATGGGGAAAGTCGTGTCACTGAATGGGCTTCCCATTCAACAATATCAAAGTTATACCTCTTGGTAGATTTAACAAGGCATCACAAGGGAAAATGTTAGTTCGTGCTTCATGAAACAAGCAAAATCTTTCTATGCTTAGAAATCATGAACAAAGAGGATAGTACCATATGCATGTAAGTTGCGTTATGAAAGGTGGTAAAGATGTAAAATGTAAAATGTAAAAGATATTTCAAAGGAGTCTTGTTAAGTTCATGCAACGTCTATCACTTAGGGAAAATTATGTCTAATGTCTCTAAGAGAGGACCAATCACATAATAGTATATTCACAACTTAGGGGATGTAGTGTGTCACATCAAGCCACTAAGAGGAATGTAATATGCTAAGATAGATCACACTTATGAAGGACATCACACCCAATGCCATCCACAAAGTGACAAACACATCGTAGGAAGTGACAAGGCTGCACTAAGAACCAAGAATACAAATGAAATTATGCCAATGTATACCCCCCACTTTAAAGCAATTGCTACACACTGTTTTATGAGAAATTGATTTAAAGTAGTGAACAAAAGAAAATGCAAAAAGGAAAAACAAGACATGAGAGCCAACTCAGAAAGCCCTATGCCAAGTCATATGTTTCTAAGTTAGGTTGCTTCATGTAAATGAGATCAAAAGAAAAGGGACTTGCCCCCCAAAAAATAACAAACCAAACACATAAGGGATCTATGGATTTGGGGTCAGTATATTCATTGCTGCAATGTTTTGATTAAAGAGCTCAGAATTGTCATCATTCTCCAAAGCACATAGAACTGGAAGAATGACAAAGAGTGGGAAAAAAAAGTCCGTTTTGGTTCACCATGGAAGAGACATTGCGGTCTCAATGCTTTGCATCGTTCCCAAAAGGAAAAAAACAAGCAAAAAGAAAATGAAAAGGTAAAGGATAAGAAAAAGCTTTTGGGCCAACATGAAAGAGATATTTTGGTCTCAATTCCTTGCATCATCCCCAAAAGGAAAACACAAAAAATAAGTGAAATAAAAAGGAAAGGACCTTTTGGGTCAACATAGAAGAGACATAGGGTGTCTATACACTTTACGTCATGCCCAAAATGAAAACATAGAAAAAAAGTGAAATAAAAAGGAAAGGACCTTTCGGGTCAACATGGAAGAGACATAGGGCATCTCTACACTTTGTGTCATCCCCCAAAGGAAAACACAAACAAAAGTGAAAAAGGAAATGCACGACATATAGAAGAATAGAGGTACAAATAGAGGAAGTGCACAAAGAGAGAGAGAGAGAGAACATCAAATGAATGATATGGGCGAACACGATACACACATATAATCAAAGAAAAAAAAATGAAGAAGAAAAAGGAAAATGAATATAAAAGAATAGTAAGGTGAATGCAAGTCAACCATGTAACAATTCATCCATCTCCCAATCATGTTTAGTGTATTGTGAGGTTGGTTGGTTGTCCAAAGGAAGAATTGTAAGTGCCAAACTAGGAGATGTACCAGGTTCTTCACTTGGTTGAGAAGATTTATCATGTAAGCTCATGGTAGATGAAAATAAAGAGTTTAGACAATTATGCACTTCTTCATCTATTTTTGTGATCTCCTCCTCGTCATCATCATCAAGATTGATTACGATGGGAGGACGAAGGGTTATGTCCAAGGAAGGATGTATTGTGGCTATTGGATCAATTCATATTCTTGTGAGGGTTGGACTGTACTATCTTGTGGTAGGTCAAGAGGATTAGTGTGATCATATATTGCTTTTGTCAAAGGTGGAGGTTGGTTTTCTTTATTTTCTTCCATTCGAGATTGATGAGCAAGGAGATGATGAAGATGCCTAAATTCCCTAGCACCATGGTTTTCTTTAATTTTATTTTGAACTTGTTGAGGTGTAAGAGTGGGTTGATCCATCATAGGTTTCTTTTCTTCTGGAGGGGGAAGAATAGAAGAAACTGAAGAAGATAGGTCAATGAATTTCTCTTTGGATTTATACACTTGTTTAATGTGAGGAGGCATGATAAGATGGGTTTCATTTTCTCTTGGTCATTTAAATGATGGTGGGGAAGTGTCTATGGTTGGGTGCTCAGGAGGTTGTATTGTTTGTTCAATATGCCAAACTCAAGCTGAAGCATGGTTTCATCGAGGATAGAAGTGGAAGTGGATGAGGACATGTTACAAAGATACAACTCAGCTATTCATTTGGGTTTGAACTTTGGATAGGCTACAAAAAATAAATATTTACAGGGGGTGATGGGTTTGATAGGTTCAAGCCAAAAGTCTTCTAGTGAAAAACTACCTTTAGAGGATACTGGATTAAAGCCACTATGGTGTATGGTAAATATTTCATTGCCATGTAGAAACTTAAAACATTTGTGAACAATTGAGGGGACCGCTTTCATCGAGAAAAGCCATGGAAGACCCAACCATAGATGAAATTGGTATGAATGTAGAATAATATAAAATGTTACATCGAATGTTTTGGGTCCTATTTGTAAGGAGAGTGTGATCAATCTGATCGTAGGGCACACAAAACAAGTATGCGTTTAAATCCATGTAGTTGGTTTATTATATTCATCTTGATAAAGATCATGTAATACTAAAAACTCTTACATGATCACATTCTCGCCATAGGTGGGATCTATTATTATCCCATTGGTGGGCTTATCATATATTTTGCTAGCTATGTAAAGAGGACCATCGGGAAGCTTTTTAAGTATATCATGAGAAGAAAATTTAATATGAAGAGATTTTTTGGTTGGGCCCTTACAAGGGACAACGTCTATCGTAACCACAAGTTCATCTATAGGAATAACTTGAGTAACATTTTGGGTTATATCAGGTTGTTCATTATTTGTATCAACATTCATTACATCAGTGTTTGAAGGTTCACTAGCCTTGAAAAATGAAATATTTTGTTTAGGAATGGGGTTGGTGAATATATGTAAATTATGGCTAGGGGGTGCAACAAATTTATTGCCTTGATCACTAACACCCGCAATGGAAAAATTAACCAAATCAATGAGGTCCTGAACTAAGTGTTTGAGATGCTTACATTTTGTGGTGTCATGGAAATTTTGGAGATGAAAATGGAAATAAAAATTTGGTTTAAATGTGGGTGGTAAAGGTTGTGTGGTATCAAGTGGTTTAATGGTAGGAAAAGTGATCATTTGTTGCTGGAGCAATTGGTTCAATGTATTATTGAGGGTATCAGGTAAGGGAGTAAATTGTCTCTTCAGGTCCCCATAGGTATAGGGCACTACTGCTTTAATAGGTGTCACTTGACTCTCAATAGGTTGGGTTGGTTGAGGAGAAGGTGGATTGAACTTTGAAATGCCTCTATTTGGTTTTCAAAAGTTTTGTATGTTGTTTTGGTTGGTTTGCTTAGACTTCTCAGCTTTGTTAGAAGTGGACTTTGAATCACGACTTGAAACCAAGTTATGATAGTCACAAATGGTTGTGCATAAATGCAAAAACAAAGGAAATTTCATCATAGTTAACTTATCCTAAAGGTGAGTGTGCAAGTTTTCTATAAAAACCTTTTGCAGATGTGAATAAGGAATCTTGACATCAATTTGAGCATACAATGACTGATAACATGAAATGAAATCAGTTACTTTTTCATCGGCATTTTTTTTACATCTCATTAAATCAACCATTGTCTTTTTAGGAGTCATATGAACTTGGAAATGACTTATGAAGGCATCCAAAATTTCATTGAATGATCGGATTGAATGATTGGGTAAGTTTGAAAACCACTCCAATGCAGTGTCCTTCAAGGTCCTAGGAAAAATTTTGGCTAACAACTTATAATCAAGGCTAAAATCATTGCACAAGGCTATATAAGCCTTGACATGATTAGTAGGGTCTCCTTTACCTCTTTATTTCTCAAACCTAGGCAGTTCCATTCCTTGTGGCATTTGTGTGCGTAATATCTCTAAGGATAATGGACTACTACGAACATGATATGTGGGTGGAGCATTTTGACTTTGGCTAATGGTGGATATTTGTTATTGCATGGATGATATGGTGTTAAGGAGTTGTGTAATGATGGGATCAATGTAAGTGGTATGAGGTGGAAGGAAAAATAGTGATGGAGTGTATGTAATGTTAGGGGAAGTGAAAGGGACACTAGGAGGGGTGAAGGTGGAAGAAGGAATATTCGATGCCACAAAAGAACTAGGAATGCTAGTTGGAATAATGAAAGAAGGAGCCACATGACTAACCTATTGCATAGTTTTTGTAACCTAATGAGTGGTATAAGTTGGTATGGATGTTATCGATGAAGGGGGAGGAGTGTAAGGTCCTCCTTGGTTGACAACAGTGTTTGCGGATTGGAAAGGAGAAGGAGCATGTTTATTGTATATCTCAGCAATTTTTTTCATAACTTGTAAGCCATCATTAATTTCAATCAAATGATGAAGGTTTTCTATTGAAGGTATGGTAGTTGTGGAAATGTTTTCAAGGGATAAGTCTTGTTGTAAGCGTGCAAAATCCTCATGAATACTAATGACTTTTTCTTGTGGAAGGAATCTTTTTTGCGTGTCAACATTCATTGGATGAAAATGTGAAGGCATAGAAGTGGTAGTATCCATTCCTAATGTACCATTGTCCATACTAGGAGTAGAATCTCTTGAGATCCCAAGGTACATGATGAAAGTGCTATCACGAGAAGCCATGAGCCTAGAACTTCGTCTCACTAAATTTTTATCAATGGGGCACCAAACACTCATACAAGTACCACAAAATATGGGGTGAATGCAAATGCAAGGTAATCTAGGAGTGAAAAATGCAAATAATAGAAATTTTGCAAACATAAACAAAGTAATAACAACAGAGAACAAAAATGCAAAAAATACCTAGAAAATGCCTAAAAATATTATTTAGAATGTGCATGTGGACTGATTCACCCAGGGTGGTGAATGAGTCTAGTTATGAGATTTTTTTTATGTTTTTCAAAAAATTTAAAGTGATTTTAATGTTGTTTAGATGCAAACTAAGGATGAAAATGAAAAATTTTAGTTGATTCAATGATATGTTATGAAAAAATGATATCTAAATGAGTCTTTCACTAATGCAATTTGAGAAACCCTAGGATGCAAAAACAAGGCAATAACTTAATTGAATTTTGATGCAAATGAAGTCTAGGATGCAAGATGTAATTGAAATTACAAAGATAAAGCAATCAATATGCTAGTTCACCAAAATGAACCATAGACTTCTAGGCATGAGGCTTATAGGCTACTCTTACACTCTTAGGATGTTTCACCTAAAAGGAGAGAGATAAACCTCATGAAAAATTAGTGTGGTTCACTCAAATTAGGAAATGTATGATGCAATTAAGACTAAATGGAATGATATAAGTGCAATTAAATCAACTATTTGATTGATTATGAATGCAAAACCTAAGAATTGTGCAATGTTGGAAAACACAATGTGATATGCAAGCATGAACTAAACATGAACAAATGCAAAACAAAAAAGAAGAAGGATAAATAATAGTGCACCTAGGAGTCTGATGAAGATTCCATAATGTTCTGAATGCTGGCAAAGATCACTGAAAATCACTAGTGGGACTCATTCAGCACTGATGGAGAATCAATCCTACTTTTTCTGAAAACTAGTTTTCAAGTGTTGAGATCCTAAATCTAAGAAAATACATATTTCTATCCTTAAGGTCAAACTCATTCACCATTGATGGGGAATCAATGCTCTCCCAAAATTTTATGAAATTAGAGACCAATTTTGTAGCACTAGATCTAAGGTTGTCTTCTTGTCGAGTTGACAAAGTCAAATCTGTAGAGAACGAGTTGTAGGTTGTCTCCAAGCTTGAAATAGGGTTGATTTGACTTGAAAAACATATTTGATTTCTTGACCACCTTTCACCACTAACTGCTTGATAAATCTGCATACACAAGCCTACAAACACACATTCAAAAGGGGAAAAATTGTTAAGGGTTATATTATAGGGATTTTCCTTGGTCAAATCCCACTTTTCTAATCAAACCCTTGAAACATAGATTTTTGGGACCCTATGGCTTCTCTTCCACTTCTAGGGTTTTTCACCCAAAAGGAGAGAGATAGGGCTAAAAATGCAAATGATTCACTCAAATTATGTTGTATGTAATGCTTTCTAGGCTAGATGAAGTTAACTAAATGCAATTGACTAATCTAAATGAATGAAAATGAATGCAATAGTGAAATTAAGGCTATGTTTGAAAACACATTGTGATATGCAAACAATGAAGCAAATGAAGAAAAAATGTAGAACAAAAAGAGATGTGTTAAATCGAAGTGCACCTGGGAAAAGTATAATGAATCTGGAATGTTGTGAATGTTGGTTGAAGTCACCATTTTTTCATAATGGGACTCATTTTCCCAGGGTGGTGAATCAATCCTCCTCCTAGTGAAAAAGAGTCGGAAGCTGGTTTTGGACTGTCGGGATCTGAAATCTGACAAAATTAAGATTTTCAGTCCTAAGGTGTGACTCATTAACCACTGGTGGTGAATCAGGCCTCTCCAGAATTTTTGAAAAATTAGGAGACAACTCTGCAACACCAGATTTGGAAATCACTGATTGTCAGTTTATCGAAGTCAATTATGCATGAAATAGACATAAAAACTTCTCCAAGCTTGAAATGGACTTGAGTTGATTTGAATCACCTAGTTAACTTGAAAACCAATCATCAACACCAAAAAGCTTGTCAAATCTGCACACAAAAAGCTGTAAACAAACATGCAATGGGGGAAAAATGGTTGAGGGTTAGTGAATAGGGGATTGCCTTGGTCAAACACCACTTTTGGTAATCAAACCCTTAATAAGATAATGAAATGAAAGAGAAAGATAAAGTAATAACATGCAAATGCTATCAACTTACCTCACCCTTGATGATGCAAGTCTAAAGTAATGTCAATGGATGCTTCAAAGTGCTTGAATAGTGCTTGAAAATATGTTGCGAGATGCTTGAGATTGCTTGAATGTGATGTGTGATTGAATACTTGAATGAGGAGATCGTAGGAGATTTAAAATTAAGTGAAAATCACATATTTATACAATTCTTGTGCCTTAGTATCCATTCATACCTCATCACAGGCCAACATCAAGTGATTTTGAATAAAATCCCAAAAGAAAATTTTAAAAAATTTGAATTTGGAGCCAAGGGGGACTCATTCATCACCCATGGCGAATGGGTCCCACCTAGGGCTTGAAAATATGTGTCAAGAAATATGTTATATTTAATGTTGTTTGTCAGGATAATATTAAAAAATACACTTAATTAAGTCATATGAGGGAATAAAGTGACCAAATAAAGCATGAGAAAGGGATAAATATTGAAAATATGCCTAGAAAAGTGTGAAAGATTGATACAAAACTTTAGAACACTTAAAAAAATTTGACAATACAAGGGCAGACAACTGAGAGGGGGGGCTAAATCAGTTGTCACAAAAATTCAAAACTTATTCAACTTATTAACCTTATTCTTTGATCTGATTATTGACCATGAAAACATAAATCATCCACACATCAGAAACACACATAACACCAAGATTTTTTATGTGGAAATGTTGTTATGGTAAAAACCATGGTGGAGGTTAGTTCACAAGATTATACCCTATTAAAAGTATAATGAAAATGACATATGGGGAATGCACATGCATTCAGGAACACTACCTAGAGCTCACTACTCAATTACAAAGGAAGACACACTTTCTTACAAAGAGATTTGGATTAAAACATTTTGGATTTTGAACTGTGAAAATAGCATCTGCTAATGCATGATTATAGATCCCATTAAGCACATGAATAATTCTTCACTCTTCTTCACACATATTCAAAATTATTCACACTCTAATCTACCTTCGAATGATTTAGAACATTATTTGTGCATACACACAGAAGCACACATTTTCCACACTTAAATTTGAATAATAAATCACTCTTATATATCCACAACATGAAATTTCATCACTAGAAGTTGACCACAAAGAAATAATAAAATGAATATAAATTGTCATCCCAAAACATTAAAGATTATCAATGTGAATCAACCAAAGTCAGACTCAACTTAGTGAGGACCCAAATCAACATCTCCAACACAAAGACACTTCAATTAATTTCTCCTCGAAGATTGATAACACGCTACAAACACTATGTCGGCCAAGAAAAAGAAAAACATGAACATGCAAGAGAAAATCGGCAACCACAATCACAATGATCAATGCAGACATGCAACAAAGATAGAGCACGATATAGAAATATCCAAAAGAATCAAAAATCACAAGAGAAGCATCTGCAATAACTAAACTAACTGAAATAACATCATCTTCAATTAGGAACATCAACTAAAGAAACATAAAAACTGTCCAAATGGAAATCTTCATGTGGATCTCTAAAACTCAATGTGGATAAACTACATACACTTAGAAACAAACCCTTTAGTCCACAACCTCTTATCAACTACGTACAAAACTAACCACCATACTGAACTTCACTTCACCACTGACAACCTAGAACTCATTTATTACAATTTTCTCAATATCCTTGACATATTCGACTTCAAATACATTTATGTTAATAGTGTTGACATCAATGAAAACCACCTATCATCAACATAATCACAAAATATAACAATCTCCCCCTTTGGCATTGACGACAACACATGATGTGAAAAACACCATCAATGCAAGTAACTCCTTCTTAGGTTTTAACTCATCTTCTCAACACTTTCACATAATATTTCTCCCCATAAGGCTCTTCTCCTTAGAGAATCACCAATTTTTCACATGACTCTTCTCCCCCTTTGACATAAATGACAAGGTTCTCTAAGCTCTGAACCACATATCTGAATTTTTGAACATGTGACTACTCGCCTTGACTAGCAGCCACCACAGCATCAATCCAAGACAAGATATGACTGTGAAAAGCATGGAATGATGCGATGTAATGAATCCTTAGTTCTGATTAGGAGGGGTAATCACCCCTAAATTCCCTCTAAGATACTCAAAAGTATCCTTAGGCAAGGACTTGGTAAAGATGTCTACAATCAACTCCTTAGTAGGCACATACTCCAATCTAACTTCCTTTTCACTTACCTTCTCCCTCAAAAAGTTAAACTTGATAGATATATGCTTTGTTTTTTAATGTAGCAGCGAATTCTTAGAAATGGTAATAGCACTTGAGTTATCATAGAATATAGCAATAGGCTCATCATATATAATTATGGTATCCTTCAACATCTTTTTCATCCATAGGATTTTAGTACAATTATTAGCAAAAACAATATATTCAGCCTAAATGACATTTTTCTTCTTGCTTAACCATGAAATTAGCTTCTTACCCAAGAAGAATGCACTAGCACTAGTACCTTTTCTGTCATTCACATCTCCTGCCCAGTCAACATCAATAAAGGCACTCAAAGTAAGATCATCATCTTTTGGATACCATAGGCCAAGATCAACAGTTCCCTTCAAGTATCTAAAAATTATCTTCACAACAGTCACATGAGATACTTTTGGATTAGCTTAAAATATTGCAACAATACATAAAAAATTCATGATTTCTGGCCTAGTTTGAGTTAAGTATAGTAATACACTAATCATTGATATGTATCTTGTCTTATTTTCTTTCAGAGAATCATCTTTTTTGTTGACTTGCATCCGGTCACCATGGGTGTACCAATTGGCTTTGAATCTTCCATACAAGACTTCTTCAGCAATTCCTTCACATACTTGGACTGAGATATAAAAATCCCTTTATCTAACTAAGTAATTTGCAATCCCAAAAAGAATTTCATCTCACCAATCATAGACATCTCAAATTCATTATGTATCTCATTAGCAAACTTCATGCACAAAGCATCATCTCGTCCAAAAATAATATAATCAACAAAGACTTCAACAATCAAATCTTTATCATCATTCTTAAAATATAGATTACTATCAACAGTACCTTTGGTAAATCCAAGCTTCAACAAATACTTGTCCAGTCTTGCATACCATGCTTTAGGGACTTTCTTGAGTTCATACATTTTTTTCTTGAACTGACACACCATATCTTCTTTATCAGTCAACTGGAATCTATCACGTTGCACAACATACACTTCTTCTTCCAATTCACCATTTAGAAAAGTTGTTTTTACATCCATCTGATATACTCTATAGTTCTTGTGAGCAACATAGGAAAGAAATAATCTTACAACTTCAATTCTAGGAACAGGAGCAAAGGTATCTTCAAAATCAATTCCTTCCATTTGTGAATATCCTTTACATACTAGTCTTGCTTTGCTTCTAACCACTTCACCTTGCTCATTTAGTTTTTTTCTAAAGAACCATTTGGTTCCAATGACATTCTTATCTTTAGGTTTGGGAACAAGAATCCATGTATCATTCTTTTCAATTTGTTTTAACTCTTCTTTCATTGCTTCAATCCGATGCTCATCTTTACATGCTTCATTCACACTAGTAAGTTCAGTCTTTGAATCAAGCAATACTTTTCTACAATCTTTCTCCTAGTCTAGACACCTTTGTTCTTATCACCTATAATCTGATCTTCTGAATGATTCAATCTCACATACCTCAGAGTCTTCTTAGTGTTTTCTTCAACTACAGGCTCTCTTGATCTTTCTTCTACTCTTTCACCAATTTCTCCTTCTTCTTCATTTTCTTGTTTTATCAGTTTGATTTACACTTGATTTGTAGTATGAACTTAGTTTCCTTTGTTTTCAATATCAACCTGATCATCAGAGTCATATCCACAGGTTCTGGATAGTGTACCAAAGTCTTCATCAACCTTAACATTTGCAGTTTCAACCATTTTCTGCAATATTTTATTGTAACACCAGTAGGCCTTACTTTTATTAGCATAAACCAAAAAGATACCTTCATCACTCCTAGCATCAAACTTTCCTATTTCTTCATCTCTCTTAATATAGCATATGCTTCCAAATATCTTGAAGTATTTAATAATAGGATTTTGACCAGTCCATAGCTCAAAAGGGGTCTTACCAGTATCACCTTTTATTTGTACCTGCTTGAGTGTGTACGTAGTAGTACTCACGACTTCTCTCCAATAGATATGAGGAACATTTCCTTCCAACACCATAGTTCTAGCAGCATCGTCAATTGTTTTGTTCTCCCTTTCCACAACTCCATTTTTCTGAGGGGTCCATGGTCTAGATAATTGTCTCTTTATTCCATGTTCTTCAGAAAAAATTATTAAATTCATCAGAAGTGAATTCACAACCTCTATCTGATCTCAAAAATTTAATCTTCAAACTTGTCTTTGTCTTAACCATAGCTTTAAATATCTTGAACTTTTCCAGTGTTTCAGATTTCTCCCTTAAGAAAGTAACCCATACCATTCTAGAATAATCATCAATAAGTAACATGAAATACCTGTCACCTTGTAAAATTTTGACCTTAGAGGGACCACATAGATCAGTATGCACAAGTTCTAACAATTCATTTAAACAATGTTTTTGACTCCAAAATGAAATCCTAGTTTGCTTTCCCAATTGAAATTCCTTGCATATTGCATTGGTAGGCTTCACCAACTTAGGTAGATCTCTCATAGCCTTAGTGGAACTTATCTTGACAATATTATCAAAGTTAACATGACACAACCTCCTGTGCCATAACCAACTTTCATCAACTTGAGCAATCAAACAACTTTTACTAGCAACACTCAAGTGAAAGATATTACCTTTTATTTTTGTACCTGATGCAATTTCATTTCCAGAACTCAATATTCTACACTTTCCATCCTTGAACTGAATGTTGTATCCCTTATCAATCATTTGACCAAAACTAAAAAGATTATGGTTCAAGCCTTCCACATACAAAACATCATCAGTATTATGCTTACCATCAAGAGAAATGCAACCTCTTCCATGGATCACACCACCTGTATTATCACCAAATCTCACAACACCACCATCATACTTTTCCAAGCTTACAAACTTACTTTTGTCTCTTGTCATATGATGTGAACATCAATTGTTAATTACCCATTCATCTTTTTCTTCAACTCGAGCAGCCAAGTATTTCTCCACATTTGTACAACCAACCGATTTAGTAGATACAAGATTATTTTATTTGATAGCAATAAATACCTATTTATAATCACTTCTATTTCCTTTATTAGATTCATTGTCTATCCTGCCTTCATCAATACCATAGTAACACTTCTTCTAAAATCTAGGATTGTTATTTCTTGGTTTAGCAGCTCTTTCTGGACACCTTGATGCAAAATGACCTATCTTATTTCAAGAAAAGAATTTAAGAGGTAATTTTCCTTCATATTTACCTTTTCCTCTCAGTACTCTTTTGACAATAAGTGCTTCCAAATCTTCTAGCTCTCTTTCTTCTTCTTCAATCTGTCTAATTTCATCTTCATAATGTCTATCTAGATGAGCTCTCACCTAGATCATATCTCTATCTATCTCTTCCAGAAGTAATATCCTTAAATGTAGATTCAACTTTAGGAAGGGCATAACCAAATTCACTCAACTAAAAAGTAGTCAACTTATCAACCAATGTATCTTAGGTTATGTTTGTTACAGTCTGGAGATCTTCAATAGCACTAGCTTTGACTTTGTAAGAATCAGGTAGGGATCTAAGCAATTTAGCAACAATCTCATATTCATCTATCTTTCCACCAACACATCTAATGCCACACACAATTCCATTCACTCTTTGCATGAAAGTATTAATGTTTTCATCATCACCCATTCTCAACCTTATTATATTTCCCTTTCAAATTTGTAGCTTACTAATCTTCACATTAGCATCACCTTCATACAAGGTTTCCAACTTTTTCCAGATCTCATAAGCAGTCTTTAGATCCATAACATTTGTCATCTCAGAATCAGTCAAAGCACTCAACAAAGCTTCCTTAGCCTAGATATTATACTCAACATCTCAGATCTCAATATAAGTAGTAGGACCATTCTATGGAATGATATACATATTACTTGCAATGCTCCAGTAGGATTCACCAATGCATCTCAGATGGCACTCCATTCGTGTCCTCCAGGAAGAATAGTTTGTTCCATCAAATCTCAGACTATCCTTCTTGTAACTTTCCATCCCAGATCACCTTAAGCTGGTAAACTTCTTCCAAGGAACCTATTCTGATACCAATTGTTGGAAATACAAGGGAAGACAACTGAGAGGGGGGGTGAATCATTTGTCATATAAATTCAAAACTTATTCAACTTATTAACCTTATTCTCTGATCTTATTATTAACCATGAAAACATAAATCATCAACACATTAGAAACACACATAACACCAAGATTTTTTACGTGGAAACCCTGTTAGGGGAAAAACCACAGTGGAGGTCAGTCCATAAGATTATACCTTGTTAAAAGTATAATGAAAAAAAAATATGGGGAATTCACATGCATTCAAGCACACTACCTAGAGCTCATTATTCAATTACAAAGGAAGACATAGTGTCTTAGAAAGAGATTTGGATTAAAATCATCCAGATTTTGAACTGAGAAAATAGCATCTACTAATGCCTAATTACAGTTCCAATTAAGCATATGAACACTTCTAAATTCTTCTTCACACTTCTTCACAATTCTTCACATTATCCTTTTCCTTCGAATGATTTAGACCATTTTTTGTGCATACACATAGAAGCACACCTTTTCCACACCTAAATTTGAATAAGAAATCACGTTTATATATGTGCAACATGAAATTCCATTGCTACAATTTGGCCACAAAATAATAATAAAATGAATATGAATTTTTGGCCCAAAAAATTAAAGATTATCAATGTGAATCAACCAAAGTTGACCACAACTTAGTGAGGACTCAAATCAACATCTCCAGCATGAAGACACTTCAATTAATTTATCCTCAAAGATCCACAACACACTACAAACACTATGTCTACCAAGAACAAGAAAAAAATGAACACGCAACTGTAAATTGCCAACCACGATCACAACAATCAATGCAGATGCCAAAAAAAGATAGAGAACAATCTAGAAACATCCACAAGCATCATGAATCACAAGAGAAGCATCCGCAACAACTGAACTAACTGAAATAGCATCATCTTCAATCAGGAACACCAACTGAAGAAACAAAAAAATTGTATGAATGGAAATATTCATAACTCTATCAAATCTTCACACAAATCTCTTAAAACTCAACGTGGATAAACTAGATAGACTTAGAAACAAACCCTTTAGTCCACAACCTCTGATGAACAACATACAAAAATAACCACCATACTCAACTTCACTTCACCACTAACAAGCTTGAACTCATTTATTACAATTTTCTCAATATCCTTGACATATGCACCTTCAGACACATTTATGCTAATAGTGTTGACATCAATGAAAACCACATATCATCAAAACAACGACAAAATCCAATAAAAATAGGACTTCTTTAGTGATGAAAATGTGATTTTTAGGTGAATTGTAATGAATAGAATCTAGAAATTTCTTACAACACCTTCACAAGATGTCATTATGTGAATTATAGTACCTAAATAAGCATGTTCAAGCCATGTTACAACATAAAATCATAGAAACATAGTTTGAACACCATGAAACAATAACTAAAAGGCCATGAAAATGTCAAGGAGCCATTTTTTTATGGCACATTTATCCCCCACTTTACTGAGAGGATGAACTTTCTTCAAACTCACAGTAAAGTACCCATGAACATCGAGAGGCACGTTCAAATGCACGTACATTGGCAAGATGGAATGAAAATGATCAAGAGGGATGATCAATCCCCCAGGATGAAGATCCCATGACAAACTGAGCATAAGAACAAATTAACACACAAGTGTTGAAATGAATCAGATAAAGCTTCGATCATCGATTTAACTAGTTGTGGATTAGATCTAGGTTGATTAAGAGAATGTGTACTCACTCTAGGGAAAAAATACACATGACATTTCACTAGGTGAGAAGGGTCAAATGTACTCACTCTAGGGGCACAAAACTAGTTTTCTGTGGGGTGAGAAATCCCAAAAGGTAAGATAGATATACTATTTGGTATGCACCCACAAACATAAAGCTCGCTATGGGGAAAAGTCATGCCACTAGGTGGGATTCCTACTCAACCATATTAAATTTATCCTTGTTGATAACTTTAACAAGGCACCACAA
This sequence comes from Sequoia sempervirens, assembly GCA_007258455.2. Taxonomy (NCBI): domain Eukaryota; kingdom Viridiplantae; phylum Streptophyta; class Pinopsida; order Cupressales; family Cupressaceae; genus Sequoia; species Sequoia sempervirens. The sequence continues at coordinate 232,647,783 of VDFB02379711.1, read as the reverse complement.
AGAAAAATTTCATCAACAAAAAGAGGTACCATAGTCATGCAAGTTGTATTATGCAAAGTGGCAAAAATGTAAAATGTAAAAAGAAGTTCAAATGAGTCTTGTTCAACTCATGCAAGGTTAGACACTTAAGTAAACTTGTGTTTAAAGTCTCCAAGAGAGGACCAGTAAAAGAATAGTATATTCACAACTTAGGGGATGCAGTGCATTGCATCAAGCCACCAAGAGGAATGTAATATGCTGAGAGAGATCACACTTATGAAGAACATCAAACCCAGTTTCATCCACAAAGTGACAAACACATCACATAAATGACAAGGCTACATGTAGGAACCAAGAATACAAATAAATTATAGTAATGTATGCCCCCCACATTAAAGGAACTACTACACATCATTTTATGAGCAATTACTTTAAAAATACAAAAAGAAAACAAGACATGAGAGCCAACTTGGAAATCCCTATTCCAAGTCTTATGTTTCAAAGTTAGGTTACATCATATCAATGAAAATAAAAGAAAAATAAAAGGGAGTTTCCCCACAGAAAAGAAAGCACGCCAAACACATAAGGGATCTATGGATTTTGCGTCAGTATGTTCATTGTTGTAATGTTTTTATTAAAGATCTTGGAACTATCATCATTCCCCAAAGAACATAGAACTAGAAGAATGAAACAAAGAGAGTTAAAAAAAAAAGAAAAAGGAAAGTCCATTTTGGCTCAACATGGAAGAGACATTGCGGTCTCAATTCCTTTCATCATCCCAAAAAGGAAAACACAAGTGAAAAGAAAGAAAATGAAAAGGTGAAAAAGATTTTTGGCCAACACGAAGGAGACATTTCAGTCTCGATTCCTTGCATCATCTCCAAAAGGAAAAAACAAAAAAATAAAAAAATACCAAGACCTTCTGGGTCAACATGGAAGAGATAGAGGGCATCTCTACACTTTGTTCCATCCCCAAAAGGAGAACACAAAACAAAATAAAAAAGGACAAGGACCTTTTGGGTCAACATGGAAGAGACATAGGGCATCTCTATGCTTTACGTCATCACCAAAAGGAGAAAACAAAAAAAATCAAAAAAGACAAGGACCTTTTGGGTCAACATGGAAGAGACATGGGGCGTTTCTACTTTGTGTCATCCCCAAAAGGAAATCACAAAAAAAAATGAAAAAGACAAGGACCTTTTCGGTCAACGTGGAAGAGATATAAGGCATCTCTATGCTTTGTATCATCCCCAAAAGGAAAAAGAAAAACAAAAATGAAAAAGAAAATGCATGAAAAATAGAAAAATAGAGATATGAATAGAAGTGGACAAAGAGACGAAACACCAAACACACAATATGGGGTAACACAATACATACATGAAGAGAAAAAGAGAAAAAGAAAAATGATAGCTAGGAAAATGCAAATCAACCATCTCACAAGTCATCTGACTCCCAATCATGTTCAGTGTAATGCAAGGGTGGTTGAATTTCCAAAGGAATAATGGCAAGTGCCAAACTAGGAGTCATACTAGGTTCTTCACTTGGTGGATAGGATTTATCTTTTAAGCTCATTGTAGATGAAAATAAAAAAATTAGGTCATTATGCACTTCTTCATCTATTTTGGCAATCTCTGCATCATCCTCATCGTCAAGATTAATGACGACGGGAGGACAAAGGGTGATTTCTAAGGATGGATGGAGTAAAAGTTGTGGTTGTTGGATTTGTTTATTTTTTTTTGAAAGTTGCACTAGACTATCATGTGATAAGTTAGGAGAAGAAGGGTGGTCATCTATTACTTCTATCAAAGGTGGAGGTTGATTTTCTTTATTTTCTTCTATGTGATATTTCCGAGCAAGGAGATGATGAAGACACCTATGTTCCCTAGCACTACAGTTTAATTTAAGTCTATTTTGGAGTTTTTGAGGTGTAAGAGTGGATTGAGGCATCATAGGTTCTTCTAGTTCCAAATAAGGAAGAGTAGAAGAAACCAAAGAAGATGGATCAATCACTTTCTCCTTTGCTTTATACACTTGTTTAATTCAAGGAGGCAGAGCAAGGTTTGTTTCGTATTCCCTTGGTTGTTGAAACAATGGATGGGAAGTGTGTGGGGGTGGTTGTTCAGGAGGTTTTATGGTTTGTTCAATTTCAAACTTAGTTTGAAGCATGGTTTCATTAATCATTGGAGGTGTGGAAGTGGACATGGATGTGTTACGAAGAAACAATTCAGCTATCTTTTTGGCTTTAAACTATTGGTAAGCTATGAAAAAGAAGTCCTTGCAAGGGGTGATAGGATCCATGGGTTTAGGCCAAAAGGCTTCTAATGAAAAATTACCTTTGGAAGATAAGGGATTAAAGCCACTATGGTGTATGGTGAATATCCCATTGTCATGTGGAAACTTCAAACACTTATGAACAAATGATGAGACCGCTTTCATTGAGCAAAGCCAAGGGTGGCCTAACCACACACGAAATTGGTTAGATTGTGAAAAAATTGAAAATGTTACCTCCAAAGTATTAGGTCCTATTTGTAAGGGGAGTATGATTGATCCAATCGCAGGGCATGAAAAACCATTATGTGTTTTAATCCATGTAGTTGTTTTATTATAATCATCTTGATATAGATCATGTAATACTAGAAACTCATTTGTGATCACATTTTTTCCACAAGCAGGATCTATTAATATCCCATTAGTAGGATTATCATAGATTTGGCCAGCTATGTAGAGAGGATAATCAGGAAGTTTTTGTAGTATGTCCTTAGCAGAAAAAGTGATATCAAGAGATTTAGTGGTTTGGCACTTACAAGGGATAACATCTATCACACCCACAAGTACATCCATAGGATTAACTTGGGTAATAGTAGGAGTTGTATCATGTTGTTCACTATTTGTATCAATAGTCATTACATCAGTATTTGAAGGTTTGCTAGCCTTGACAAATGAGGTTGTATGTTTAGGCATAGGATTGTTGAAAATTTGCAAGTTCTAGTTAAGGGGTGCAACAGACTTATTGCCTTGATCATTAACACCCCAAATGGACAAATGGTCTGAATCAATGAGGTTTTGAACTAAATGTTTTAGATGCATGTAGTGTTCAGTGTCATATCCATTTTGGAAATGAAAATGACAATAAGTGTTAGGTTTGAAGGTAGGTGGTAAGGGCTGGTTTGGATTAGGTTGTCTAACAGGTGGCAAAGTGAGCATGCACTCTTGAATTAATTAGTTCATTGTTTTATGGTAGGTATCGGGTAGGGGTCAAAATTGTTTATTTAGATCCCTAGGTATAAGGCACCATTTTTTCAATAGCTACCACTTGAGTTGGATTGGGTTGGGTAGGTTGTACTTGAGGTTGAGGAGGTGAATGAAACTATAAAAATCCCCTATTAGGTTTGTAGAATTTTTGTGTGCTATTTTGGGTTTGATTGTTGTGTTCAGGTTTTTTAGCTTGGTTAGAAGTGGACTTTGAATCACAACTTGAAACTGAGTTATGGTATTCACACAAGGTTGTAGATAAATGCATGAATGAAATGAATTTCATCATAGTTAATTTATCCTAAAGGTTGGTATGCAAGTTTTTGATAAACATCTTTTGTAGATGTGCATCAGGAATCTTGACATCAATTTGAGCATACAAGGATTGGTATCGTGAGATAAAATTTGTTACTTTTTCATCTATGTTTTTTCTACATCGCATGAGGTCAACCATATTATTTTTAGGTGTCATGTGAACTTGAAAGTGACTTATGAAAGCATCCACTAATTCATTGAAAGAATGGATAGAATGATTATTTTCTAAAAGTTTATCGTCAAGGACAAAGCCACTGCACAAAGATGTATAAGAATTAACATGGTTGATAGGGTCTCCTTTTCCTAAGTATTTATCAAACCGATCCATTTATATCCCTTGTCGCATTGGGGTACGTAATATTTCTAAAGATAAGGGGCTGCTACGGACATGACATGTGGGTGGAGTGGTTTGACCTTGACTAATGGTGGAAATTTGGTGTTTCATGAATGGAACAATGTTAAGGAGTTGTGTAAGAATCAGATCGAGGTAAGTGGGTTGAGGTGGAAGGGAAAATGGTGATGGAGTGTAAGTGATGTCAGGGGAAGTGAAAGGGAGACTAAGGGGTGTGAAGGTGGTGGAAGGGACTTGTGATGCCACAAGATAAGTAGGATTGCTAGTTGGAATTGTGAAAGAAGTAGCCACATAGTTAACTTGATGTATAGTTGTGCAGACTTATAGATTGGTATAAGTTGGTATGGATGCTATCATTGAAGGGGGAGTAACTTGAGGTCCTCATTGGCTTATAGGAATTTTTGCGGATTGGGTATGAGAAGAGGCATGTTTATTATAAACCTCAACAATTCTCTTCATCACTTGCAAGCCATCATCACTTTTAATCAAATGATGAAGATTGTCAATGGTAGGTATAGCAGTGGTGCAAATGTTTTCTAGTGACAAGTCTTGTTTTAAATGTGCAAAATCCTCATGAATATTAATGACTTTTTCTTGTGGGAGGGAATTGTTGTGGTTGTCAACATTCATTAGATGGAAAGGTGAAGGCATAAAAGTAGTATTATCAGTGCCTAATGCACTATTATCCATACTAGGAGTAGGAGCTCATGAGATCCCAAGGTCCACAATGAAAGTGCTATTGCGGGATGCCATGAGTCTAGAACTTCTTCTCACTAAAGTATTATCAATGGGGCATAAAAAAAAATACAAGTACCACAAAGGATGGGTGAATGAAAATTTAATCTAATCTAAGAGCGTTAAAATGCCAATAACATAAATTATGCTAACTATAATAGAGATCTAACTACAGAAAACAAAAAGGCAGACAAATGCTAGAAAAAATGCCAGAAATGCTATTTAAAAAGTGCAAATGGATTGATTCGCCCTGGATGGTGAATGTATCCCATTATGATGTTTTTCTATGTCTTTTAGATATTTAAAGATGATTTGAATGCTCTACAATATGCAATCAAAGATGCAAAATGAAGATTTTTAAATTTTTCAATGAGATTTAATGCAAGAATGAAATCTAAATGAAGTTTTCACTAATGCAAGATGTAAAGTCCTAGAATGCAAAAACAAAACAATGTCCTAATTGAATGTTAGTGCAAATGTAAACTAAGATGCAATATAGAAGTGAAATTAGAAAGGAAAAGTGTTCAAGAGTCAGGTTCACCAAAATGAAACATAGATTTTTGGGACCCTATGGCTTATGTTGCAGTTCTAGGGTTTTTCACCTAAAAGGAGAGAGATAGCCACAAAAATTCTAATGATTCACTCAAATTATGTTGTATGCAATTTTTCCTAGGCTAGATGAAGTTAACTAAATGCAATTGACTAATCTAAATGAATGAAAATGAATGCAACAGTTAAATTAGGGATATGTTTGAAAAAACATTGTGATATGCAAACAATGAAGTAAATGAAGAAAATATGCAGAACAAAAAGAGATGAGTTAAATCAGAGTGCACCTGGGAAAAGTATAATGAATCTAGAATGTTGTGAATGCTAGTTGAATTCACTAATTTTTCACAGTGGGACTCATTCACCCAGGGTTTCAAATCAGTCCTACTCATGAAAAAGTGTCAGAAGCTGGTTTCTGACTGTCAGGATCCGTAATCTAAAAAAATAAAATTTTCAATCCTAAGGTGGGACTCATTCACCACTGGTGGTGAATCAGTCCTCTCCCCAATTTTTGAAAAATTAGGAGACAACTCTATAACACTAGATTTCCAAATCATTGATTGTCATGTTACTGAAGTCAATTCTATAGGAAATAAACAAAAAACCTTCTCCAAGCTTGAAATGGACTTGGGTTTGACCTTGAATAATGGTGGAAAGTTGGTGTTGCATGGATGAAACAATGTTAAGGAGTTGTGTAAGAACAAGATTTGGGTAAGTGGGTTGAGGTGGAAGGGAAAATGGTGATGGAGTGTAAGTGATGTTAGGGGAAGTGAAAGGGAGAATAAGGGGTGTGAAGGTGGTGGAAGGGAATTGTGATGCCACAGGAGAAGTAGGAATGCTAGCTAGAATCAGGAAAGAAGTAGCTGCATAGTTAACCTCATGCATAGTTGTATGGACTTGCGAATTGGTATAAATTGGTATGGATGTTATCATTGAAGGAGGAGTAACTTGAGGTCTTCATTGGCTTATAGGAATTTTTGCGGATTGGGTATGAGAAGAGGCATGTTTATTATAAACCTCAACAATTCTCTTCATCACTTGCAAGCCATCATCACTTTCAATCAAACGATTAAGATTGTCAATGGTAGGTATAGCAGTGGTGGAAATGTTTTCTAGTGACAAGTCTTGTTTTAAATGTGCAAAATCCTCATCAATATTAATAAATTTTTCTTGTGGGAGGGAATTTTTGTGGTTGTCAAAATTCATTAGATGGAAAGGTGAAGGCATAGAAGTGGTATTTTCAGTGCCTAATGCACCATTCTCCATACTAGCAGTAAGAGCTCGTGAGATGCCAAGGTCCACAACGAGAGTGGTATTGTAGGATTCCATGAGTCTAGAACTTATTCTCACTAAAGTATTATCAACGGGGCACCAAACACTCATACAAGTACCACAAAGGATGGGTGAATGAAAATGCAAGCTAATCTAAGAGCTCTAAAATGCCAATAAAAAAAATTCTCCTAACTGTAATGAATCCTAGTATGATGTTTTTTTATGTTTTTCAGAAATTTAAAGATGATTTGAATGCTCTAGAATATGCAATCAAAGATGAAAAATGTATATTTTTAGTTTCTTCAATGAGATGTAATGCAAGAATGAAATCTAAATGAAGTTTTCACTAATACAAGATGAAATGTCCTAGAATTCAAAAAAAAAAAATGTCCTAATTAAATGTTAATGAAAATATAAAATAAGATCCAATATAGAAATGAAATTAGAAAGGAAAAGTGTTCAAGATTCGGGTTCACCAAAATGAAACATAGATTTTTGGGACCCTATGGTTTCTCTTGCACTTCTAGGGTTTTTCACCTAAAGGAGAGAGATAGGGACAAAAATTCTAATGATTCACTCAAATTATGTTGTATGTAATGTTTCCTAGGCTAGATGAAGTTAAATAAATGCAATTGACTAATCTAAATGAAAGCAAAAGTTAAATTAGGGCTATTTTTGAAAACACATTATGATATGCAAACAATGAAGTAAATGAAGAAAATATGCATAATAGAAAGAGATGAGTTAAATTAGAGTGCACCTAGAAAAGTATAATGAATATGGAATGTTGTGAATGCTAGTTGAAGTCACTAATTTTTCACAGTGGGACTCATTCGCCTAGGGTGACGAATCAATGCTTCTCGTGAAAAAGTGTAGGACGCTGGTTTCTGACTGTCAGGATCCAGAATCTAAAAAAAAAATATTTTCAGTCCTAAGGTGAGAATCATTCACCACTAGTGGCAAATTAGTCCTCTCCAATTTTTTTGAAAAATCAGGAGAAAACTCTGCAACACCAGATTTAGAAATCATTGATTGTTGGGTTGCCAAAGTCAATTATGTAGGAAACAGACAGAAAACATTCTTCAAGCTTGAAATGGAATTGAGTTGACATGAAGCACCTAGTTGACTTGAAAAGCAATCTTCAACACCAAAAATCTTGTCAAATCTGCACACAAAAGGCTCCAAACAAAAATGCAATAGGGGAAAAATGGTTGAGAGTTAGTGAATAGGGGTTTGCCTTGGTCAAAACTCACTTTTGGAAATTAACCCCTTAATAAGATAATGGAATGCAAGAGAAAGATATAGTAATAACATGCAAATTCTATCATCTTACCTAATCCTTGATGATTTAAGTCTGAAGTAATGTCAATGGCTGCTTCAAAGTGCTTGAATAGTGCTTGAAAATATGTTGCAAGAGGCTTGAGATTGCTAGAATGTGATGTGTTATTGAATACTTTAATGAGGAGATTGTAGGAGATGTAAAATGAGGTGAAAATAACGTATTTATACAATTATTGTGCCTTAGTATCTATTCGCACCTCATCACAGGCTGACATCAAGTTATTTTGAATAAAATCCTAGAAGAAAATTTTAAATTTTTTGAAATTGGAGCCAATGGGGACTCATTCACCACCCATGGCGAACGTGTCCCACCTAAGACCTGAAAATATGTGTTAGGAAATATATTGTATTTAATGTTGTTTTTGGGGATAATATTAAAAAATACACTTAATTAAGTCATATGAGGGCATAAAGGGGCCAAATAAAGCATATGAGAAAGGGATAAATAGTGAAAATATTCCTAGAAAAGTGTTAAAGCTTGTTACAAGACTTTACAACACTTCAAAATTGTTGTCAATACAAGGGCAGACAACTAAGTGGGGGGGATGAATCAGTTGTCACAGAAATTCAAAACTTATTCAACTTATTAACCATATTTTATGATCTGATTAGTAACCATGAAAACATAAATAATTAACACATCAAAAACACACATAACACTAAGATTTTTTATGTGGAAACCCTATTAGGGGAGAAACCATGGTGGAGGTCAATCCACAAGATTATAGCCTTTTAAAAGTATAATGAAAATGAAATATGCAGAATGCATATGCATTCAAGCACAGTACCTAGAGCTCACTACTCAATTACAAAGAAAGACTCATTGTCTTACAAAGAGATTCAGATTAAAGACATCTGGATTTTGAACTAATAAAATAGCATCTGCTAATGGTTGATTACTATTCCAATAAAGCACATGAACACTTCTTCACTCTTCTTCACACTTCTTTAAAATTCTTCACACTTTGCTCTTCCTTCAAATGATTTAGAACATTATTCATGTATACACATAGAAGCACACCTTTTCCACACTTAAATTTGAATAAGTAATCCCTCTTATATATCTGCAACATGAAATTTCATCGCTACAAGTCGGCCACAAAGAAATAATAAAATGAATGTAAACTGTCAACTCAAAACATTAAAGATTATCAATGCAAATCAACCAAAGTAGACCACAACTTAGTGAGGACCCAAATCAACGTATCTATCATGAAGAAAATTCAATTAATTTCTCCTTGAAGATTCACAACATGCTACAAACACTATGTCAGCCAAGAACAAGAAAAAAATGAACATGCAAGAGAAAATTGCCAACCACAATCACAATGATCAATGCAGACGTGCAACAAAGATAGAGAATGATCTGGAAACATTCAAATGGATCATGAATCACAAGAGAAGCATCCATAGGAATCAAACTAACTAAAATAGCATCATCTTCAATTAGGAACACTAATTGAAGAAACAAAAAAACTGTCTAAATGGAAATCTTCATAACTCAATCAAATCTTCATGTGAATCTTTGAAACTTGATGTGGATAAAATAGATACACTTAGCAACAAAATATTTAGTCCACAACCTTTGATAAAAAACGTACGTAAATAACCACCATCCTAAACTTGAATTCACCACTAACAACCTAGAACTCATTTATTACAATTTTCTCAATATCCTCGACATATACAGCTTCAAATACATTTATGCTAATAGTGTTGAGATATATGACAATGACATATCATCAACAAAACCACAACATCCAACAATCTCCCCCTTTGGTATTGATGGCAACACATGATGTGAAAAACACCATCAACACAACTAACTCCTACTTAGGTTTTGACTCATCTTCTCCTCAACACTTTCACATAATCTTTCTCCCCATAAGGATCTTCTCCTTAGATAATCACCAATTTTTCACATGAATCTTCTCCCCCTTTGACATCAATGACAAGGTTCTCTCAACTCTGAACCACATATCTAAAATTCTGAACTTATGACTACTCGCCCTTAGTAGCAACCGCCACAACTCAAAATTATCCTTAGGTAATGACTTGGTAAAGATGTCTGCAATCAACTCCTTAGTAGGCACATACTCCAATCTGACTTCCCTTTCACTTATCTTCTCCCTCAAAAAGTGAAACTTGATAGATATATGCTTTGTTTTTTAATGCAACACCAAATTCTTGGAAATTTTAATAGCACTTGAGTTATCACAAAATATAGCAATAGGCTCATCATATATAATTTTGATATCCTTCAACATCTATTTCATCCACAAGACTTGAGTACAATTATTAGCAGCAACAATATATTTTACCTCTATAGTAGATAAGGAAATGGCATTATGCTTATTTCTTAACCATGAAATTAGGTTCTTACCCAAGAAGAATGAACCAGCATTAGTAATTTTTCTATCATTCACATCTCCTACCTAGTCAGCATTAGTAAAGGCACTCAAAGTAAGATCGTCATATTTAGGATACCATAGGCCAAGATCAACATTTCCCTTCAAGTATTTGAAAATTATATTCACAATAGTCACATGAGATTCTTCGGAATTAGCTTGAAATATTGCAACAATACATACAACATTCATGATATCAGCCCTAGTTTGTGTTAAATACAACAATCCACCAATCATTGATCTATATCTTGTCTAATTTGCTTTTGGAGAATCATCTTCTATTGTCAACTTTCATCCGGTCACCATGGGTGTACCAACTGGCTTTAAATCTTCCATACCGAACATCTTCAATAATTCCTTCACATACTTGGACTGAGATATAAAAATCCCTTTCTCTAACTGAGTAAATTGCAATCCCAAAAAGAATTTCATCTCACTAATCATAGACATCTCAAATCCATTCTGTATCACATTAGAAAACTTCATGCACAAAGCATCATCTCCTCCAAAAATAATATCATCAACAAAGACTTCAACAACCAAATCTTTATCATCATTCTTGATATACAAATTACTATAAAAAATACCTTTGTTAAATCCAAGCTTCAGCAAATACTTGTCTAGTCTTGCATTTCATGCTCTAGGGGCTTGCTTGAGTCCATATAATTCTTTCTTCAACTGACACACCATATCTTCTTTAGCAGTCAACTAGAATCCATCAGGTTGGTCAACATACACTTCTTCTTCCAATTCACCATTTACAAAAGCTGATTTTATGTCCATCTGATAAACTTTATAGTTCTTGTGAGCAGCATAGGAAAGAAATAATCTTACAACTTCAATTCTAGGAACAGGGGCAAAGGTCTCTTCAAAACCAATTCCTTCCATTTTTGAATATCTTTTACATACCACTCTTGCTTTGTTAAATATGTGATTTTTGCTGAAATCACATATTTTTAGAAAATATAATTATTTAAGCCTTAAAAAGTTCCATTTAAAGCATTCCAATTGAAGAGGGTTTGATCAAACTATTTTAGATCAAACCCCCTTGGATAGAACCCCACTAGTTTTAAACCATACCTATAACGGAGTCTCCTTTACACCTATCAAAATGCTCATAAAAAACCACTTTGGATTTACCTTTTGGGGACCAGATGAATTTATTTAAAATTTATTTTTTGTAAGAATGTAGTCCTTATTATAAGCTTCCTAAAAAGTATAATTTTAAATAAATTTAATTTAATTATTATATTTATTTTTTATTTCTTGTGAATGTAGGTTTTTCACCGAAAGTCAAGCTCTTTAGCACATGTGGAAGAATAGTAGATTATAAAAAAAAATTGAAAAATATGAGTACACTAGATATTGAAGTTTTTGACCCAACAAAAAAAAAAGAATTTTGATACATACAAAAATGGTTACGCATTGTACGGTCATCCTATGTCTGAATTGTAATTGGATTGACTTTGAAACTTGTTTAAAGACAAAATATTCAATAAAAAAATATCTAACCAAGTGGAAGCACTAGATAGTAGAGTTAGAAATCTAAATTCAAAAGAATTATAATTTTATTCTTCATGAATTTATTTTTTATGTGTTATATGGTGAGTGTCACTTTTTCAAAATGTTGTTTTCTGAAAAAAAACTAGTTTTCAAGGGAGATGGAAAAAAAAGTGGAATCTAATTCTAAAAATTTTGACAAAAAATATATTTATAATCTATAGACAAAATGTCATGAAACTCTAAATTGCATCATCTTCAAATTCCTCACGATTTAGCCGCTATAGGTGCTTGAAAGTGAAGATTTAGTTAAAAATAATAATTTTCGTGTCCAGTTTGGCCAAAAAATTGTAAACCACTATTGTGGGATCACCGCATCACTTCTATTTCCTTTATCAGATTCATCATTTGTCCCGCCTTCATCAACAACATAGTAACACTTCTTCTGAAATCTAGGCTTGTTATGTCTTGGTTTAATAGCTCTTTCTGGACACCTTGATGCAAAATGACCTCTCTTATTGCAAGAAAAGCATTTAAGAGGTAATTTTCCTTCATACTTACCTTTTCCTCTTGGTACTCTTTTGATGATAAATGCTTCCAACTCTTCTAGCTCTCTTTCTTCTTCTTCAATCTATTTGATTTCATCCTTGTACTTGAATGTCTTTCTAGATGAACTCTCACCTAGATCATATCTCTCTCTATCTCTTCTGGAAGTAGTAGACATAAATTTACATTCAACCTTAGGAAGGGCATCACCAAATTCTCTCAACTAAAAAATAGTTAGCTTACCAACCAATGTATCTCTGGTTATGTTTGTTACAGTCTGAAGCTCTTCAATAGCACTAACTTTGACTTTGTAAGAATCAGGGAGGGTTCTAAGAACTTTAGCAACAATCTTAGATTCATCTATCTTTCCACCAGCACATCTAATACCACTCACAAGTTCATTCACTCTTTGCATGAAAGTATTAATGTTCTCATCATCACCCATTTTCAACCTTTCATATTTCCCTTTCAAACTCTGCAACTTAGCAATCTTCACATTTGCATCACCTTCATACAAGGTTTCCATCTTTTCCAGATCTCATAAGTAATCTTTAGATCCATAACAGTTGTCATCTCAAAATCAATCAAAGCACTCAACAAAGCTTCCTTAGCCCAGATATTATACTCAACATCTCTAATCTCAACAAAAGTAGTAGGAGAATTCTATGGAATAATATACATATTACTTGTAATGCTCCAGTAGGGTTCACCAATGCATCTCATATGGCACTCCATTCGATTCTTCCACTAAGAATAATTTGTTCCATCAAATCTTAGACTATCCTTCTTGTAACTTTCCATCCTGAATCACCTTAAGCTGGTAAATTTCTTCCAAGGAACCTGATCTGATACCACTTGTTAGCAATACAAGGGTAGCCAACTGAGAGAGTGGGGGTGAACCCATTCTCATAGAAATTCAAACCCTATTCAACTTATTAGCCTTATTCTCTGATTTGATTATTAACCATGAAAACATAAATAATCAATACATCAAGAATACACATAACACCAAGATTTTTTTACGTGGAAACCTTGTTAGGGGAAAAACCATAGTGGAGGTTAGTCCACAAGATTATACCTTGTTAAAATTATATTGAAAATGTAATATGGGGAATGGACATGCATTCAGGAACACTGCCTAAAGCTCACTACTCAATTATAAAGGAAGACATGCTATCTTACAAAGATATTTGGATTAAAGCCATCGAGATTTTGAACTAAGAAAATAGCATATGATAATGCCTAATTATAGTTCCAATTAAGCACATGAACACTTCTTCACTCTTCTTCACTCTTTTTCACATTTCTTCACAATTCTTCACACTCTGCTCTACCACCGAATGATTTAGAAAATTATTTGTGCTTACACACAAAAGTAAACCTTTCCCACACTTAAATTTGAATAAGAAATCACTCTTACATAGCCACAACATGAAATTTCATTGATACAAGTTGGTCACAAAGAAATAATAAAATGAATATAAACTATCAGCCCAAAACATTAAAGATTATCAATGCAAATAAGGAAAAGTCGGCCACAACTTAGTGATGACCCAAATCAACATCTCCAGCATGAAGACACTTCAATTAATTTCTCCTCAAAGATCCACAACACACTACAAACACTATGTCAGCCAAGAACAAGAAAAACATGAACACAAAAGAGAAAATCACAAACCACGATCACAATGATCAATGCAGGCATGCAACAAAGATAGAGCATGATCTATAAATGTCTAAAAGAATCATGAATCAGAAGAGAAGCATTTGTAGCAACTGAACTAACTAAAATAGCATCATCTTCTATTAGGAACACCAACTGAAGAAACAAAAAATCTTTCTGAATGGAAATATTCATAACTCAATCAAATCTTCATGCGGGTCTTTGAAACTCAACATTGATAAACTAGATACAGTTAGCAAAAAACCCTTTAGTCCACAACCTCCAATGAACAATGTACGTAAATAACCACCTTACTAAACTTCACTTCACCACTAACAACCTGGAACTCATTTATTACAATTTTATGAATATCCTTGACATATACAACTTTAGATACATTTATGCTAATAGTGTTTGAAAACCACATATCATCAACACAACCACAACATCCAACAAAAATAGGACTTGTTTACAGATGAAAAGGTGATTTTTAGGTGAATTGTAATGAATATAATATAGAAGAAAGTAGAAATGTTTTACAACATCTTCACAAGATGTCCTTATTTGAATTATAGTACCTAAATAAGCATGTTCAAGCCATGTTACAACATAAAATCATAGCAACATAGTTCCAACACCATGAAAATTTCAAGGGTCCATTTTTATACAACACAATTATCCCCCACTTTAGTGAGAGGATGAACTTGCTTCAAACTCACACTAAATTAGCCATGAATATCGAGAGGAGGGTTCAAATGCACTTACATTAGCAAGATGGAGTGAAAATGATCAACGGGGATGATCAAGCCCCCATGATGAAGATCCCATGACAAACTAAGCATAAGAACAAAGGAACACACAAGTGTTGAGATAATTCAGATGAAGCTTCAATCGTCATTCCAACTAGTTGTGGATTAGATCTAGGATGATTAAGAGAATGTGTACTCACTCTAGGGTGACAGAGCACATGACATTCCACTGGGTGAAAAGCCCCAAATGTACTCACTCTAGGGCCACAAAACTAGTTGTTTGAGGGGTGAGAAATCCCAAAAGGTAAGATACATATGCTAGTTGGTATGCACTAAAAAACATAAAGGTGACTATGAGGAAAATTCATGCTGCTAGGTGGGCTTCCTGCTCAACCATATTAAAGTTATACCTAATGATAACTTTAACAAGGTGCCACAAAGAAAAATTTCATGAACAAAAAGAAGGTACCACAGTCATGCAAGTTGCGTTATGCAAGGTGGAAAAAATGAAAAATGTAAAAAAATGCAAAAAATGTAACAAGAAGTTCAAAGGAGTCTTATTCAGTTCATGCAAGGTCAGTCACTTAGGTAACATTGTGTCTAATGTCTCCAAGAAAGGACCAATCAAAGAATAGTATATTCACAACTTAGGGGATGCAATGCATTGCATCAGGCCACCAAGAGGAATGTAATATGCTAAGATATATCACACTTATGAAGGACATCACACCCAATGTCATCCAAAAAGTGATGAATGCATCACGTAAATGACAACACTAAACTTAGGAACCAAGAATGCAAATAAATTATGGTAATGTATGCCCCCTAGTTTAAAGGGATTCCTACACATTGTTATGTGAGCAATTACTTTAAAATAGAAAGAGAAATGAAAAAAGAAAACAAGACATGAGAGCCAAATTGGAAAGCCCTATGCCAAGTCATATGTTTCAAAGTTAAGTTGCATCATGTCAATGAAAATAAAAGAAAAAGAAAAGGGAGTTGCCCCTCAGAAAAGAAATTATGCCAAACACATAAGGGATCTATGGATTTGGGGTCAGTATGTTCGTTGTTGTAGTGTTTTGATTAAAGAGCTCATAATTGTCATCATTCCCCAAAGCACATAGAACTGGAAGAATGACAGAAAGAGAGAAAAAATAAAATAAAAAGGAAAGTCCATTTTGGGTCAACATGGAAGAGACATTGCAATCTCAACACCTTGCATCATCCCCAAAAAGAAAACACAAACGAAAAGAAAGAAAATGAAAAGTTGAAAGATAAGTGAAAAATATTTTGGGTCAACATGAAGGAGACATTTTGGTCTCGATGCCTTTCATCATCCCCCAAAGGAAAACACAAAAAATAATAATAAAAGATAAGGACCTTTTGGGTCAACATGGAAGAGACAGAGGGCATCTCTATGCTTTGCATCATCCCCAAAAGGAGAACACAAAACAAAAGAAAAAAAAGACAAGGACATTTTGGGTTAACATGGAAGAGACAAAGGGCATCTCTACTCTTTGCATCATCCCCAAAAGGAGAACACAAAACAAAAGTAAAAAAGACAAGGACCTTTTGGGTCAACATGGAAGAGACATAGGGTGTCTTTATGCTTCACGTCATCCCCAAAAGGAAAAACAATTAAAAAAATGAAAAAGAAAAGGACCTTTTGGGTCAACATGGAAGAGACATGGGGCATCTCTACACTTTGCGTTTTCCCAAAAAGGAAGTAAAAAACAAAAATTAAAAGGACAATGCACAAAAAATAGAAGAATAGAGATACAAATACAAGAAGTGGACAAAGAGAGGAAACATCAAACGCATGATACGGGGGAACACAATACGCACATGAAAAGAAAACCAAAAAGGAAAAACAAAAAAAGAAAAACAAAAATGCTAGCTAGGCGAATGCAAGTCAACAATCTAACAAGTCATCTACCTCCCAATCATGTTTAGTGTAATGCGAGGGCAGTTGACTATCCAAAGGAATAATTACAAGCATTGAACTAGGAGTCGTACCAGGTTCTTCACTTGGTGGAGAGGATTTACGTTTTAAGCTAATTGTAGATGAAAATAAAGAAATTAGGTCATTATGCACTTCATCTATTTTGGAAATCTCTGCATCATCCTCATCATCAAGATTAATGATGACATGAGGACGAAGGGTGATTTCTAAGGATGAATGGATTAAAAGTTGTTGTTGTTGGATTTGTTCATTTTGTTATGAAATTTGCACTGCACTATCGTGTGGTGGGTCAAGAGGAGGGTGGTCATCTATTACTTCTATCAAAGGTGGAGGTTTATTTTCTTTATTTTCTTCTATGTGATATTGATAAGCAAGGAGACGACGATGACGCCTACATTCCCTACCACCGCAGTTTCATTTATTTATGTTTTGGAGTTATTGAGGTGTAATAGCGGATTGAGGCATTGTAGGTTCTTCTAGTTCTAAAGAAGGAAGAGCAGAAGAAACTGAGGAAGATGGATCAATCACTTTCTCCTTTTCTTTATACACTAGTTTACTTTGAGGAGGCAGAGCAAGGTTTGTTTCATATTCCCTTGGTCAATTAAATGATGGCTAGGAAGTGTCTAGGGGTGGTTGTTAAAGAGGTTTTGTGGTTTGTTCAATTTCAGACTCAGGTTGAAGCATGGTTTCATCTATGATAGGAGGTGTGGAAGTGGATGGGGATGCATTACGAAAAGACAACTTGGCTATCTTTTTAGCTTTAAACTCTTGGTAAGCGATGAAAAAGAAGTCCTTGCGAGGGGTGATAGGATCCATGGGTTTAGGACAAAAGGCTTCTAATGAAAAATTACCTTTGGAAGATAAGGGATTAAAGCTACTATGGTGTAAGGTGAATATCACATTGTCATGTGGAAACTTCAAACACTTATGAACAAATAATGAGACCACTTTCATTGAGTGAAGCCAAGGGTGGCCTAATTGGAAATGAAATTGGTTAGATTGTGAAAAAATTGAAAATGCTACCTCCAAAGTCTTAGGTCCTATTTGTAAGGGGAATACGATCAATCCAATCATAGGGCATGAAAAACCATTATGTGTTTTAATCCATGTAGTTGGTTTATTATAATCATCTTGATATAGATCATCTAATACTAGAAACTCATTTGTGATCATGTTCTCGCCATAAGCGGGATATATTAATCTCCCATTAGTGGGCTTATCATAGATTTGGCTAGCTATGTAGAGAGGACCATCAGGAAGTTTTTGTAGTATGTCTTTAGTAGAAAAAGTGATAACAAGAGAATTAGTGGTTTTTCCCTTACGAGGGATAACCTTTATTGCACCCACAAGTTCATCCATAGGATTAACTTTGGTAGCAATAGGAGTTGTATCATGTTGTTCACTATTTATATCAACAGTCATTACATTAGTATTTGAAGGTTCGCTAGCCTTGACAAATGAGGTAGTATGTTTAGGCATAGGATTGGTGAAAATTTGCAAGTTTTGTTTAGGGGGTGCAACAGACTTATTGCCTTGATCATTAACACTTGCAGTGGAAAAATGGCCTGAATCAATTATGTCTTGAACTAAATGTTTTAGACACTTGCAGTGTTTGGTGTCATCTCCATTTTGGTGATGAAAATGACAATAAGCATTAGGTTTGAAGGTAGGTGGTAAGGGCTGGTTTGAATCAAGTGGTCTAATAGGTGGCAAAGTAAGCATGTGTTGTTGAATTAATTGGTTCATTGTGTTATGGAGGGTATCAGGTAGGGGTGTAAATTTTCTATTTGGATCCCCATAGGTATAAGGCACCATTATTTTAACAGCTACCACTTGAGTTGGATTGGGTTGGGTATGTTACAGTTGTGGTTGAGGAGATAGATTAGATTGTAAAAAGCCTTTAAAAGGTTTGCGAAAGTTTTGTGTGTCGTTTTGGTGTTGTTTGTTGTGCTCGGGTTTTTCAGGTCAGTTAGAAGGGGACATTAAATCATGAATTGAAACCAGTTTATTGTAGTCATAGAAGGTTGTACATAAATGCATGAATGAAATGAATTTTTTTATAGTTAATTTATCCTGAAGGTTGGTATGCAATTTTTTGATAAACATCTTTTGTAGATGTGTATCAGGAATCTTGACATCAATTTGAGCATACAAGGATTGGTATCGTGAGATAAAATATGTTACTTTTTCATCTGTGTTTTTTCTACATCGCATGAGGTCATCCATATTCTTTTTAGGTGTCATGTGAACTTGAAAGTGACTTATGAAAGCATCCACTAATTCATTGAAAGAAGGGATGGAATGATTAGTCAGGTTGGAAAGTCATTCTAATGCAGTATCTGTCAAGGTCTGTGGGATTTTTTTTGCTAAAATTTTATCGTCAAGCACAAAATCACTACACAAAGATGTATAAGAAATTAACATGGTTGATAGGGTCTCCTTTTCCTCTGTATTTCTCAAACAAAAGAATTTTTATCCCTTGTGGCATCGAAGTATGTAATATTTCTAAAGATAACAAGTTTCTATAGACATGATATGTAGGTGGAGTGGTTTGAACTTGACTAATGGTGGAAATTTGGTGTTGCATAGATGAAACAATGTTAAGGAGTTGTGTAAGAATAGGATCGGGGTAAGTGGGTTGAGGTGGAAGGGAAAATGGTGATGGAGTGTAAGTGATGTTAGGGGAAGTGAAAGGGAGACTAGGGGGTGTGAAGGTGGTGGAAGGGACTTGTGATGCCACAAGAGAAGTAGGAATACTAGTTGTAATTGGGAAAAAGTAGCCACATAGTTAACCTAATGCATAGTTGTGTGGAGGTAGAGATTGGTATAAGTTGGTATGGATGCTATCGTTGAAGGGGGAGTAACTTGAGGTCCTCCTTGGCTTATAGGATTTTTCATGGATTTGGTATTAGAAGAGGTATGTTTATTATAAACCTCAACAATTCTATTCATCACTTGCAAGCCATCATCACTTTCAATCAAATGATGAATATTGTCAATGGCAGGTATAGCAGTGGTGGAATTTTTTTCTAGTGACAAGTCTTGTTTTAAATGTGCAAAATCCTCATGAATATTAATGAATTTTTCTTGTGGGAGGGAATTGTTTTCATTGTGAACATTCATTAGATGGAAAGGTGAAGGCATAAAAGTGGTATTGTCAGTGCCTAATGCACCATTGTCCATACTAGGAGTAGGAACTCATGAGATCCCAAGGTCCACAATGAACTGCTATCACAGGATGCCATGAGTCTAGAACTTGTTCTCACTAAAGTACTATCAACATGGCACTAAAAACTCATAAAAGTACCACAAAGGATGGGTGAATGCAAATGCAAGATAATCTAAGAGCTCTAAAATGCCAATGATAGAAATTCTACTAAGTGTAATAGAGATCTAACTACAGAAGAAAAGAAAAAAAAGGTAGACAAATGCCATAAAAAATGCTAGAAATGTTATTTAAAAAGTGCAGAGGGTCCTAGTATGATGTTTTTTTATTTCTTTTAGAAATTTAAAGATGATTTGAATGCTCTACAGTATGCAATAAAAGATGGAGAATGTAGATTTTTAGTTTTTTCAATGAGATGTAATGCAAGAATGAAATCTAAATAAAGTTTTCACTAATGCAAGATGAAAAGTCCTAGAATGCAAAAAAAAAGAATGTCCTAAATGAATGTTAATGCAAATGTAAACTAAGATGCAATATAGAAATGAAATCAAAAAGGAAAAGTGTTCAAGAGTCGGGTTCACCAAAATGAAACATAGATTTTTGGGACCCTATGGCTTCTCTTGCACTTCTATTGGTTTTCACCTAAAAGGTAGAGATAGGGCCAAAAATGCTAATGATTCACTCAAATTATGTTGTATGCAATGTTTTCTAGGCTAGATGAAGTTAACTAAATTAAATTGACTAATACAAATGAATGAAAATGAATGGAAAAGTGAAATTAAGGATTTTTTTGAAAACACATTGTGATATGCAAATAATGAAGTAAATGAAGAAAATATGCATAACAAAAATAGATGAGTTAAATCAAAGTGCACCTAGGCAAAGTGTGATGAATCTAGAATGTTGTGAATTCTGGTTGAAGTCACTAATTTTTCACAGTGGGACTCATTCACCCAAGGTGGTGAATCAATCCTCCTCCTGGTGAAAAAGTATCGAAAGATGGTTTCTGACTGTCGAGATCTAGAATTTGACAAAATTCAGATTTTCAGTCCTAAGGTGGGACTCATTCACCACTGATGGTGAATCAATCCTCTCCCAAATTTCTAAAAATTTAGGAGACAACTATGCAACACCAGATTTGGAAATCATTGATTGTTAGGTTGTCGAAGTCAATTCCATAGGAAACAGACAAAAAACCCTCTACAAGCTTGAAATGGACTTGAGTTGACTTGAAAACCAATCTTCAACACCAAAAAGCTTGTTAAATATGTAGACAAAAGGCTACAAACAAACATGCAAGAGGGGAAAAATGGTTGAGGGTTAGTGAATAGGGGTTTTCCTTGGTCAAACCCCACTTTTGGTATCAAATGCTTAATAACATAATGAAATGCAAGAGAAGGATAAAATAATAACATGCAAATGCTATCAACTTACCTAACCCTTGATGATTCAAGTCTAAAGTAATGTCAATGGCTGCTTCAAAGTGCTCGAATAGTCCTTGAAAAGATGTTGCAAGATGCTTGAGATTTCTTGAATGTGATTTGTGATTGAATACTTGAATGAGGGGATTGTAGGAGATATAAAATGAGGTGAAAATCACATATTTATACAATTTTTGTGCCTTATTATTTTTTCATACCTCATCACAAGCTGACATCAAGTAATTTTGAATAAAAACCCAAAAGGAAATTTTAATTTTTTTGAATTTGGAGCCAAGGGGGATGCATTCATCACCCATGGTGAATGGGTTCCACCTAGGACCTGGAAATATGTGTTAGGAAATATGTTTTATTTAATGTTGTTTGTTAGGATTATATTCAAAAATACACTTAATTAAGTCATATGAGGGCATAAAGGGACCAAATAAATCATGACAAAGGGATAAATAGTTAAAATATTCCTAGAAAAGCATGAAATCTTGTTACAAGAATTTACAACACTTCAAAATAGGACTTGTTTAGTGATGAAAAGGTGATTTTTAGGTGGATTGTAATGAATAGAATCTAGAAGAATGTAGAAATGTCTTACAATACTTCACAACACCTTCGTAGGATGTCATTATTTGAACTATAGTACCTAAATAAGCATGTTCAAGCCATGCCACAACATAAAATCAGAGCAACATAGTTCCAACACCATGAAACAAGAACTAAAAGGCCATGAAAATGTCAACGGGCCATTTTTCTATGACACAACCCTTAATGAAGAAAATGCAATGAAATGAAGAAGGAAAGATGAATAAATAACATGGAAATGTCTTAAACTCACCTCTACCTTGCTGAAGAAATATAAAGACATGCCAATGGCTTCTCCAAGATACTTGATTGATGCTTGACTGAATGATGCAAAGTGCTCAAATGTTGGATTTATGTGTAGTGAATTCAAGTGAAATGAGGAGAAAAATACTTATTTATACACTCTTGTACCTTAGTAACCTAATGATACCTCATCACAGGCCGACATAAGGTAAATTTGAATAAAAACCTGACATTAAATTTGAAATATTTTGAATTTTGAGCCAAGAGGGACTCATTTTCCACCCATGGTGAATGGATGCCATCTTGGAATTGATAGTGGGTGTTAGGAATTAAGTCAAATTTAATGTTATTTATTCAGTTTACATTCCAAAATACACTTAATTAAGCCTTATAAAGGTATAAAGGGGTCAAACAAAGCATAAGAAAGGTGTAAATAGTGAAATTAAGCCTAGAAAAGCATGAAGTCTTGTTACAAGACTTTACAACACTTTAAAATAGGACTTGATAAGTGATGCAAAAACAATTTTCAGGTGAATTGTAATGAATAGAGTCTAGAAAAGTATAGAAATGTTTTACCACACTTCACAACACCTTCACAAGATGCCATTATTTGCATTTTAAGGACCTAATGTGAATTCATAATTCACATTACAACATTAAATCAAAGAAAAATGGACCAAGTATCATGAAGAAAGACCTAAGAGGCCATGAAAATTTTTTAGGGGCCATTTTTCTACAACACAATACCAAAGACCCTTTACACAAAGAACATCATTTGTATTATTCTTCCCATAAAAAAAAATTGAACCTTTTCCACATTCTTTGTAGTTGTATCATCACCAAACATAACAAGACATCCTTAAAAATTCTCAAGTTTTAAAAAATTACTCTTCACTTTTCTTTTGATTTGAGAATCCACTATCAATTATCTAGTGATTTTTCTCCTCTCTATCATGAAAATAAATCACTATAGTTCCTTTTATGTTGTGACCTATTTCTAGGATAGTTTCCTTGATGGATCTTTTATAGTTAGTAGCATTATTTCCAACAGTAAGAGCCATGAACATGCACTCATCATTTTCATCATTAGGGTATTCAAAATCATTATTAGATATGCTAGCATCTTCTTTAACACAACAACTTCTCTTGACAGATTTAACTTTGTTAGCCCTACATTTGTCATTTGAAACTTTGGATAGACATCTTGAAGAATAATGACCTATCTTTCCACAGTTAAAACATTTGAAAGGAAACTTATATCTATACATTTTAGTGCCCATTTTCAATCAAGATCATTCAGATTTGATCCATCATCCTTCTCTATTTTTCTATCTTTAAAAGCATTCTCTTTTCTTGAATAATTTTTACCAAAGTATCTTAATTTAAAAGTAGTTAAGACAACAAAGGATTGATCTCTAGAATAATGATCTAAATCTTGAGCTTCATTAATAGTAGAAACTTTATGACTATAAGATTTAGGAAGAGTTCATAATACCTTATTTACCACCTCATCTTCTTGTAGTTTTCCACCAAGGACATTCATGGAATTGTCAACTTCATCTACTCTATTCGTGTAGCTTGCAAGATATTCATCTTTTGAAATCCTTAGGGTTTCAAACATAGTCTTCAAATTATTCATCTTTGCTTTCCTAACCTTATCATCTCCTTCATAGATACTTTCCAGCTTGTTCCAAATTTATTTAGCATATTTTTATCTTATAACCTTCACAAGTTATGAATGAACAAGACCACTCAAAAGAGAATTCCTATCTTTTTCATTTCTCTCATAAGCCTTGATTTCATCATTAGTTGTCAGAACGTTAGTAGGCATGGTATATCCATCTTCAATTGACTTCCAAACTCCAAACCCTAGGGAAACAAGGAAACCTTCCATCTTAGTTTTCCAAAATGCATAATTCACCCCATAAAACAAGGGAGCCTCTTTCCTGTGCACCATCTGGATCTACCTCAAGCAGTTAAGATTCTTCTAAGGAACCTTGCTATGATACCAATTTTTAGATGCATAGGAAAATTGAGTGTGAAGGTGAATTAGTTGTTTATTAAAACATCAAAACCCTTGTTAACATTCAAATCTTTATTATCCCTTAAAACCTTAGCATGCATTAGTAGAATATAAACATATGAAATAGTAATTCAAACACATCAAACACATAAGAACACTAGATTTATATGGAAAATACAATAAGGGAAAAGAAATGATGAGGATTAGCTCACAATATAGAGTAATAGCAACACCAAATACAATAGGCTCACTGCTAGAGAGATTTCTACCGAAAAGAAAGAAGGGATCACTACCAAAGAACTCACTATCTAAAAGAAAGAAGATAGAAGAATGGGTGAATCATTACCGATTTGAATTAATAACTATGAATCTCTCTTATGTTGAGGGTACAATACCACTAAAGCACAAAAAACTCATCCAATAGACTAAAATGTAGATATCTTCTACTCACTGCATTTGGGAGTCATAGTTATTAAATCTCACACTCAAATCAAAACACTTAACCAAATTCACATATTTCACTCACCTTCTATAAATCCACATTCATATCCAACAATTGAACTTTCTTGTATACCATCCATGACCTAAACAATCTCAGTTAGGTTAGCCTTAAGGAAATACATGCACCTCAACCATGCTACATCAAATAGGTCAACACCAAACACTTACACGATATAAAGAAGTGAAGGAAGACCATGCCACAACTTAACTGTGATGAAAATATACATGTACATGCTTCTCAATAGTTCCAAAAACAACAGTCATCATTCATAATTATCACTAGCACACCAGGTCCGCCAAACCTAGACTAACACTAACAAGCAACTGTAAACACGCTTCTCCAGATCTAGAAACATTCTGCAAACCACATAGCAACATTCCAAAATAGCTTAAAATATCTCACATCATCAAAATATTTTTCACTACTATTGGAACCACCTGAAACTTAAGAACACCTTTATTTTTTGCAACCAAACACACTTGCATATACATCCAACACACCAAAAAACTTTGTAAAACACCACAGAACCTAAAAATTCAAAGATAGATACTATAGAGAAGGGGGACCTATCACCCTTAGGACTCTAGGTCATAAGAGAGTCCTGAGGAAAAGGATTCCCTAAACTACCTCAAGATTTCTAAGCATATAAAAAATTACAAGGTACTAAGGATGAAAAGGAAGGGCTAATAGCTTTCTACTTTCCTTCTACTAAGTCATATGTTTAGGTGGTCAGAAGAGTCAACTTTCAAGGTTTGTCCTACTACCTAGATAGTTCACTATCCAAGGACAACAGCGTGGATCTCATACTCCAATGTGGAAAATTGGTGTCTTAGGCACATGCTAGTGTCTGTACAAACAAAGGTTCAAAAAATAAGAAAAAAAGAAGGAAATATACTAACTACCTGACTATGCAATATTTTTAATTTTATAGAAAAAGAAAGGATAAAAACAACAAATATGATGAAATAAAGTAAAGAATTAACTATTGTGAAAATTCTAAGGAAGACAAGAAAATGAACCTTTTACCCATGGGTTGAATCTTTGAATAGCTCCACTCATAAAGCATTACCTAGGGTATGTGCAGGATCATCATGAAAAAAAAGGCCCTTAAGTGGCAAAAGAATCAGAAAAATCAGAGTTAGGCAACTTGATGTAAAAATTTGAATAAGTTATCTATATTATTTAAAAAATATGTAAGAATAGAATCTATATAAAATTGAATGTATTTTCTAAACTACTAGGTTTGTTTAAAAGAAAAAAAATATATTTGGTGAAAATTTGAAATTTCAATGCAGTGGTACTTAAACTTCATGGAAAAAATAAGAAGTAGGTGTTTGTCTGACCACCCTAACCACAATAAAATGATAATATTTTTTATAATATTTTAGATATAAATATAGGACTCATGTCCCGATGTGATGCATATTTTTTTATAATATTTTTCCAAATAAATAATTTATTATGAAATTTTTATTACAAATTTTTTAAAAATATAAAAACTCATATGTCTGACCACCTTTAAACTTGGTCAAAATTTCATGAAATTCAATTTTTATTTTTGTATTCCTATAGTGTGCGAAGCATAGAATGTGACGCATGTTTTGGATTCAAAAAATGTGATACTGTTTGAAAGCTATAGATGTTTTTCAATCAGCCTATCAATTAGGACTTTTTTCATATTTTGAGTAGAAAATGAATAATAATTACTAATTAAATTCAAATTAAAGCATAATTTATATCAGTGGAAAGCTGAGAATCTCCTTTAAAAACCCTTTTCGTTTCATCCATTTTGGGTAAAAATATAGTCATCAGCCACATACCCATCATATTGCCACTTTTTGGCCCATCATGATCCTACACATACCCCCTACACACATGAATGCGAGAAAATGTTGGGGATGTTTTAGAGGAGTGCCTCAGTCAATCTACCGCTTTGGTGCTCCCACCTCCACAGATAGCCAAATAGCCACAAAGTGTAGAAAGCGATAAAGGAAAGTAGAAGCAAAGTAAATAGAGAACAAACAAAAAAATATGCTACTTGATAAACAAGATGGTGTAAAGAGTGAGTAAAAATGAACAATATAACCTTCATAGCTACGGGAACTGAAGGAAAGTAGTGGAAAGAGGAATTTTGAAAGTCTCCAATGATGGTGTTGTTGCAATGATAACATAGTGTAGGAATAAAAACCAACAACTTGTAGCCAATGAGTGGTGTAGAAGTTGTAGAATGAGCTTAGAAAGAAAGAGAGTGTCAAGAAGAGTGAA
The DNA here is from genome assembly GCA_007258455.2 of Sequoia sempervirens. NCBI lineage: Eukaryota > Viridiplantae > Streptophyta > Pinopsida > Cupressales > Cupressaceae > Sequoia > Sequoia sempervirens. The sequence continues at coordinate 232,620,945 of VDFB02379711.1, read as the reverse complement.
GTGAATCTTGAAGTGCATGAAGGAATCCAAGAATGAGAAGTGATAGATTTGAACTAGCAAAAGGGAGGCAAAAGACCCATTTTTCATCGATCAAGGAATTAGGAATTATTATTCTTCATGACCAATGGAGAAGTGTAATGTATTTACACATTCCAAAGGTAGGAATCCTATTAGGATGACAATGTAGTGCATGTATTTCTATGTGGCACACGTGCATCATTAACAAATTTTCCTCCACCAACATGAAAAGACACATCTTGGTGGAATGAGTGAGGTGGCAGTGGTGAAATTACATCATCGGGTTTACATTTTCTAAGGTAGGGGTGGTGAAATGGGGAATTTTCCTAGGGTTACAAATTTTCTCCAATATAGATATAGAAAATATAAAAAAATTCCCATTTTCGTGAGACATAAACCTTTACTGTGGAGAAATGTGGAGCAATCTCATTTCTCCTAGACACCTTGTTTCACCAGATAGACATAATATCAAGCACATCTTTCACTAAAGTATGATCCAAGACCTAGAACTCTAGATATAGAACCTTTGAACACCTCCAATCATCATATCCAAACTACTTAGGCATATCTTCAACCATGAATAAATACAGAGTACAACACTAAACAACACTTTTCCACACTAAACTCTCTTTTATTCATTTTTTTCTCAAAAGAACTTGGAAACTAAGTTAACCAACTACATAAATAACACTACTAGCATCTCTACAACACATCTACAACATCTCCAACACCTCTCATCAAGTATAACACATCCAAATATATCTCCAAACAAAACTTTTGCATCTATACTAAAGCATGACACCAATGAAAACACCAACAACATTTTGTTGACATTAATACCAACAACTCCAAGCTTCCAAAAACTCCAATACTAGAGGTTGAAACTATCAACACTAGAAAAATTTGAACACTCTCTTCATACAAGGGGTTGACATCAATGAAAAAACCCAAAGAACTCACAAATAACTCAAGCTTCCAACACCTATACAAAGAAATGAGTGTTCTTCTTGTAGTCCATACCATAATCAAGTGTACCTCAAATATATATCAAAACATGATTAATTGTAACCCATTTAAATTTATTTCACTTATACATAAATCTCAAAAGATAGTTGACAAGAAAGCATAAGTTTGGCCTTGTATAAGTCATGTAAATGAGTCTCCTAAAATTTTTCCTATAGAGAGTTGCATCTACTTGAGGTGACTCCTAGAATAAAGAGAGTTGGATCTACTTGAGGTGAGCACTAGAATCAATTGAGAGATGCAAACCTGTCTCCATTTAATTGGACACAAATTTAGAATTGGACATCCCTTAATTTTATAGGAATTTCATGGAATATTTCATCTATGAGATAAAAATATGATTCTCAATTTTCTATATCTCAAAACCAGAACAATAGTAAAGTAGCCCCAAGTATATCAAGTTGAAGGATTTCTCTATATTATTATTTACAACATGAATGAGATTTTCTGATATCCCTATGATCACTAGATCATCCACATATAAAAAAATATTAAAAATATCTATGCCTACTATATTAATATAAAAATTTGAATATGAATGTCTATGGGTCAAACCATACTACAATAGGTGACCATGTATTTTAATATACCATTCCTTAGGGTCTCTCTTAAGCCAATAAAGAGATTTAATTAGACAACATAATATCTAGGAATGGTTTTCATCAATGAAACATTATGGTTGGGTCATGTATACTTCTTCTTTTAGATCACCATTTAGGGAAGCACTCTTGGCATCCATCTATAGAAGCTTCTATCCTTTTTGTGTTGTGAATACACAAATACCTATGATTATCTCAATATTTATGGTTAGTGAAAAGATATCTTAATAATTAATGTCCTCCTATTGAGCATATCCCTTTGTAAAAATTCATGCTTTGTATTTATCCACGGATCCATTTACCTTGTATTTTGTTTTAAAAGTCTATTTACAACCTTATGGGTTTCTTTCTTAAAATAAAATTGACTAGTTCCCATTTTTTATTCTATTTCAAGGAGTTATACAAAAAAATCCATTTCCTTATTCCACTATCATTGAATTAGTGTCTCAATAACTATATTAGGTTAGATGTAAAAAACTGAACTCATGAGTGCAAGATTTATGCAATTTCTTTTTTATCTTCTCACTCTAATTTATAATAAAATAAATGGAAGAGAGTTTAGGTGGGAGTCCTTGATGGTTCTTTGGAGAAATTTCACATGGTGATATTGTTTATAATGTAAATAATTATTTTATAGATACCCAAGATCAATGATAGTTCCCCTTGTAACTCATCCTCTTTGTTGGAGGATTCTTCATGCTCATTGTTTGACTATGAGAGCAATGTATGAGATATGGTCATTTTTGAGTCTTCTTTATGTGTCAATTATTCAAATGATGACTCATCTTTTACTATATCTTAAATGTCATAAATATTTTATGTATTAAGATCCATGAAATAATATACTTTGGAGGTAGTACTATACCTAAAAAATATAAAAAAATTGATTGTCTTGGGATTTATATTCTTCCCTTGATTAGCTAGGACATGTAGAACTAAATAATCCATGATGAGATATTGAAGACTTATGACCACTCCATACCTCTCTTTTTTAGTCTTGTCTTGCAATTTCTTCGTGCATGCCCTATTGAGAAGATACACAAATGCTTGGATCTCTTTTTCCCTCCACCATAGCTATGGAAAGCATGCAATGACACATCTCCATTATAGTTTAATTGTGACTTGTTCTACAATTCCATTTTTTTGGGGTGTATAGGGGGAAGTCAAATGTTTTTAAATGTTGTGATACTTCAAGAATTCTAATAAATAAGTTTATATGAATTCCCTCTCTTGATCTAAGTATACAAGAGATTCATTATTAAGAAAAAAATAGAGAACCTTCATGAGGTTATAAATTATCAACCTTAGAAGAATGGTGACATATCAATTCCTTTTGCAATATAATCCATATTTTCTATAATTTGAAACTAGTCTCTAGTGGGTTGTGTTGGTGAACCATAGATTTTTGGCACCAATGCACTTCTCTAGCTCTTCTAGGGTTTTTCACCTAAAAGGAGAGAGGTAGGGCTAAAAATGCCAAGGGGTTCATTCAAATTATGTTGTGTATGATGTTAATTATGCTAAATGAATTTAATTAAATACAATTATTTGATCTATATGAATTATTATGTATGCAAAACTTAAGATTTAAGCCATGTTTGAAAACACAATGTGATATATAGAAAACACCTAGAAATGAATGCAAAGCTAAACAAAAAATGAATGAAACTTGAAGTGTGCACATGAAATGTTGAAGGAGAGTGGAAACGACATTTTAAATGCTATTGATGTTGTTTATTCAGGTCTGGAGGGACTCATTCACCATTCTAGGCGAATCAGTTCTAGTTCTGGTAAACTGAGTCGAAACCTGTTTGTCAAAAGGGTGTCAAAAAATGTAGAAAACACAAAAATTACCTAGAAATGGGACTCATTCACCACCCATGGTGAATGATTCAACTTTAAAAATTTTGGATTTTCAAAGGTGGATTATGAAGCTTCCAATCTACACTTTGACTTCGTATAGGTGTTTGCTTCCGAAACTCTAACTTATGGGTCTGAAAATGAGTTTTTGTTGATATTTTGACTTGTTGAATGAGTAAAATACTTGAATAACTTTGTAACTTTATCTTCAATGATTTACAAGATTCCAAGGGACCTAAATCTACAAAAATGCAAGATAAGAAGAAATGGTGAATGTTAGGCCATGGGGGTTTGCCTTGGTCAAACCCCTTTTAGGTAATTAAACCAAATTGATGAAATAATGTAATGAAACATGAAATAATGGAATTTATTACCTTTCCATGATGATTTATCTTGAAATTCTATAGCAAAACATGAAGATTCAACCCTTGAATGTCCTTAGAAGCTTTCTTGATGACTTGCAATGACAAAACCCTAAGTTGCTTGACTTGAGATGAAAGATTGGTGGATGAATATGTGAATTAAGTAGGTGGATGTAAAATTGAGTTTAGAGATGTGATTTTATAGGAAATTCACCTTATTAACCAGTTAATACCTCATCACAAACTGACATGAAGCAAAATTAAACTCAAATTTCACCTTTTTCTTGCTCAAAGGTCAAAATTGAGCCAAATATGACTCATTTGCCACACATGGTGAATAGGTCCCACCAGGATGGGATTGATTCAACATGCATGGATAATGGGTCCCACAAGGGCCAATTTGACAGCTCAAATGCTAAGAGATAAGGAAATAAGGTCTAAAATACAACTTTATTGGGTATTTGATCAATTTAGCCCTCAGGATGCACAATATGGGTTAATATGGGATTATTAGTGATGATGTGAATGTAAAATAGGGCTTGGGACACATAAATCAATGTGAATGTGTGATTTAATACACTTTAAAACACTGAAATGAAGTCCACATAGCCTAGAGAGGCATAAGAGCCAATGTGAATGTGCAAGACACATTACAACACTAGTTTACCATTAAGTTTAATTCAAAAAACTTCTAGATTGATGTAATAATTTTATTTAACACATTTTATAATGTTGAATTAGGGATAAATAGGTTCATTAAGTCTAGAAAAGTGTGAAAGTATCTTACAACAATTTACAACACCTTTACAAGGCATCATTAAAAGCATGTTATTTGATTTGCAAGGGTCTAAGACCTATTGTAGATGCATAAAATGCCTCACTGCACTAGATTAAGACCTCATTAACTCCATTTTATCATGAACCAATCCAATGTCAAGCAAAGGGTCCTTTTTTCAATGGCATAGTTGGTAATCAAGATTGCACCCTTAGCCAAGTCATACTTGCCTATCCTATTGCAACGATGGAAACACTCTCAGATTTGCAGGTAAATCTATAAGTGAGAGTGAATCTCTAGAGTGGGTTGGTTCCCCTAGTGAAACACCTAATCTACTAAAATTTTAGGGAAAAGGGGTAGAAGGAAAATCTTAAAACACAGATCCTAAACTAACGTGATTCACCAACAATAAGAAGATTATGAAAATTCTTTCACTCACAACAATACCTCAAAAACTCTAATTTTTACAATATCACCGTAAGCATATGACTCAAAAAATTTGTACATAGAGGTTAACCAAACATAACACATGATGCAACCTAAATTACATGAAAACCTTACAAACAAACCTACAATGACAAGACATAAGAGGGATTCTGCAATTTTTGAATCACAACTAACATCATATTGTAACTACAAATTTGAACAAGTGGATGAGGAAAGGAAACTTTGTTGTTTTATTAAACTGAAGGAGTGATGATTTCAAAATATGAGTACATCAATTAATTTACCAAAACTCTATCAATGGATAGGAGAGCAAGAAACCATCAATCTAAACTCCTGAGAAATTAAAATTTCTTAAACTTATAGCTCTCAAGTGACCCTAGTAATGAAAAATAGAAAAATTTACCCCACTAGATCTCCCAAAAAGAAACTTTTCCTCCATTTTCAACCTCCTCAAAAAATCCTAAAAAAGAGTCTCAAACTGCTCCAAACTACATCAAAAAGATAGAAATTTTGCATCTCCAAAGGGTCCATCCAAAAAATCCTCAATACCAGGTGCAAATAGCTGGAAATTGAAAATGGAAACTTCAGTTTTCCTCCTTTTCTCCAAATTCGCCAAAGTGGAACTCAAATTAAAATAGAAACTTTCAATGAAGACTCAAGTACTGCTTTTAAATAACAATTAATTAAGAAATTCATAAGAATATTGCTTAATGAATTTTTTACAATCCGAAGTTTCAAAAATAGAAAGCCCTATTACATTCTCTTTTCATGCCAATTTGACTTCATTTTGAACTCAAATATTCTAATTTTGCAATTATGAGTAAAATTTCATACTGTGCAAAATAAAAATATTAAAGACAAGACTCCTATTTACTTGATCTTTCTATAAAAATCATAAAAACATAGGCACTTGTGAATATGATTAGCAAAGTTCCAAGGGAAACCCTAAAGCATTCAAAACTTGGGCCATATTTTGAAAATACTAAGGTCATTGTCTTGATTTTCAAATATTAAAAATTTCAAGGTTTTGAAAGGGCTAACCAAAATGGACAGGGTATATGCGATTTTCTATAAAAATCAAAGAAAATATTAATCATAGGTTTCAACCTAAGGCATCATGGGCACAAGGCACTAACATAGAATTTGATTTTTTTAAATAATGTGATTAAAATCACATTCAAATTGGGGCACATGGAGAAACCCTAACATCAAAACTAAAGTGAAGCCCTAAATTTTTTGATCATTTTGTTTGCTCGACTTTGGAGAAGAGAGTTATGCACTTGGTCACCATGGAGAACTAGGTTTTGAGTTTGAAGTTCACCATTTCGAGTCGCATCATGTTGATTTTTTATTGAATCTTCCTCTGCATTTGATAGTAAGTTTTTTGCTGAAATTTTCATGTCTTTTTCGTTCATTTGATAGAGAAAATGGGCCTATAGGCCACGACCATGACGTATTTTTTGATTCATTTCATGTGTTTTGTGCTTTTGTTGCTTCAAGTTCTTTTTTGGCCACCATGAGAGGGCTTTATACAAGTTTTTAGAGAAGGTTTGGTTGCAGGATTCGACTGGTTTTCTCCACTCCCAGCCATGGTAAGCTCCATTTCTTTTATACATCATGAATTTCTCTTTTTAAAATGCTTGTTTGAGTTCACTTAATAAAACCAGTGAGGAATGAATTTTTTTTTCCTAAACTTGGCCATTGTATGGTTGTGGCCTCACCATATGTGTTCTTCATTTCTACAAAAAATTAACTCTTCTCTTGCTTGAACCATGTTGTAGAAAGTGATGACATTTGTGAAAAGAGAAAAACCAAAGGAAAACCATGCATTTGTTCTTGTTTCTAAGGTTTGCAGACCCTCATGGCCATAGACATGACTACACCATTTGCAGACCCTCATGGCCATAGCCATGACTACACCATACTTCATTTTCTAAGGGCTCTAACATTTGAATGAACTCAAACCCTCCATTGTCATCTGTATTTGAAGTTCTAAGATAAAAATCCAAGTGGGTTTGTGTTTTGTGAAGAGAAATCCTCCTCTCAGGCTACGGCCATGAGAGTACCAACTAGGGTTTCAACGTATTTTAATCTCTCATATATTTCTTTGAATATGCAGAAGTAATATGCAATTCCATTTTCTAGGTTTGCAAAACCCATCATGGTCATGGCAATTAGCTTCAATAACTTCATTTTATGCTGGCATGAGCTCGAACCATAGTCATTTCCTTCTACATTTGCATTTAGAACACAATACCCTAAGTGGGTATCACCATTTGTGAAAGAAACTCATTCTCAGGCTGCAACCATGAGAGTCCAGTTGGTTTATCGACATTCTTGTATGTGCTTGAACTACCCATTATTTATAAATTTTGAAAGCTCACAATGTAAACCCGTGTGGGTTTCCTCCTAAAAACTAAAATTGGGAACCATTGCACTTGTTTTCATTTCGAAACCCTAGCTTATTTGATATTGGCTCATCGTTTTGAAAGGAAGCATTGATTTCATTCTCATGTTCATGTGCACACCACTGTAGCTTCACTGAACTATAGGCTCTCAAAATGTAAGCTCTATTTTACTCAAAAATTGTCCTTATTGGAACAAGTTATTTTCTTTGCACTGTTTGTAATCTCTCCTTTCATTGCACATACTGTTATCAATCACTTGCTATCTATTTTGCTTGAAGTGCATAAACACAGTGAAGCTCAACTTAATTTGATACTTGTTAGTTACTTAACAACAAACATGCCTTCTCTTTCATGCAATTTTTATTCACTGTTTAACATGACTTATAATGTCATTTGCACACACTTGCACACAAAAAACTCTATTTACTCTCAAATGCACTATAAATTGATTCCTCTATTTTAGTTACTTACTTTGCAAAGTTGCACTCAGCCATCATAGTATTTTCTGTAGATTACTTGTTGCTCGTTATCATCCATTCTATGCATTTCAATGCTTAAAAAATGCACTTCTAATTTCACATTTTTATGTGGCAATGCAATGAGATGGCCTTTATACCAGTAGCATTCATAATACTAAAAAAAATCCTTGAGATTTTTGCAATCCATTGATAGCAATGATGTTGTTTCACATTACATTCAGCTCAAGCACTTAGTGTATGGTATTTTCAGTTCAATAGTGCTTCTTTTCCTTCAATCTTGACCTTCAAGCTTCATTTACAACCACTTACAATTTTGCTTCTAGATGGGGACAATCTTTCTTTTGTACTCTTCATGCATTTTTATCTCTCTCAGGCAACAAATGTTGATGAATCTATTATTTTCATAGAATATTTTGAAATATGAACACCTAATGATGATGCGTTAAAGCTTCTCAATTTTTTTTCAATTCCTATTATTTATTTGTAAATAAGGCATTATGTATTCCTATTCACTATCACATTCCATGATGATGCACTCTTTATGATGATCTACTTGAGCAATTGATCATCTATGATCTTCAATTCATTGCATTTTAAGACTTGATTGTCCTAGATGATCAATTACTTGAGCTCTTATGACACTTGTGATGCACTCCTTCAGTTGCATATATCTTTTGAGCAATACTGAATTGTTTCCTTTCTCAACTCCTCTATTGAAAGTTAAGGTGCAGCATGTTGAGCTCAACCCTTGTGGGATCCTATTTTACACCACATGCTTTAAAATCTTTAAAACAAATAAACAACATGGCTTTTCCTATGCCTGCACAATAAACAAATAGTGTTAGATTAAAATAATAAATTCAAAGTTTTTCATGATGTTTCCTCCTTGGTATTCTCTTGTACTCTTATTATCTTTGCTCAATTGATTCAATGTGTCATAAGCAGTATTCTACAATACTATTGATAGATCATGTAGGAGGATTCATAACCTGAGCTCTATCAAACATTACAATCATTTGTAGGTTCACTTGGACACCGAGAGCAAAGAGGAATGCAAAAATCCAAAGATAACTCAAAGACATGTTCAGGCAATGATGACTATGTTCCCTCTTATGTGCTCTCTTCTTTTTTTAAATCTTCAGTAGCATAGTGTACTCCTTGTGATTCATTGTTTTAGCTACTCTCGTAGCTTGTGTGGGACACTTGATTCTCTTTTCATCTAAATGAATACAAAACAAAATTTGTGCAATTCTTGTTCAATTTTGTACTTCTCTTTTGCAACAAATGTATGAAACATTGTATAATGAATAACTAAATATAGAATGAAGTACTTTCTTTTACATTTCATACAATATTTAATGCTACAAATGATGAATGGCAAACTAAAAAAAATTGTAATTTCTTTTATACTCAAACTCAAAACATGCAATGGTTTAAATAACTGTAGAAATAAACTGAAACTTTTCACCTTAAAATGAACCTGAAATAACCAACTCTGTCAATTTGAGCTATGGAGAAAAATTGATAATAGGTTGATCAGCCAGTGTACCAAATAGATCTCTATTTCCTTTCATAAGCTTATTAGAAATAAAGTTAAAGAACCAAACATTCCTTATTGGAAACTATTGACAACGGTTTTACTTGCAGTAAATAGATCAAATAAAATATCCATAGACAAGACCATGAAGCTTGAAAGATATGAAACAAAGACAACCTAAGAGGAAATTCTGCATTTACAGAGCAAATATTTACTTTTGTTTAATCCCAAGTCTTCGATAACCAGGTCATGGTTGAACTAGTGTCACTCTTGGGTAATGATGTGACAATTTGTTGTTAATTTCAAAGGGACTATGATTATTTCTAGCTTTACCAAGTACTACTAATATTTCACATAAAACTTCATTTCATCATCAAATTACATCATGAAATCGAAAGATTCAACATAATATTTCATGAAAAACACAAATTCTTTGCTATCACTTAAGTAAATTTAGCATTAAGCATTCAACAATTTTATGGAAAATAAAATATTTTCAACAAAACTATTTCCATTCACATATATTTTTTGAAACATTTTCAAAATATTAAACATCTAATCTAAAGTAATACATAAAAATATTGAAAAATAGAAGTTTCTCCTGGTTATTCTCCATGGATTCCCCAAAGAATTAATCAAAACAAAGCAAACTGCTTTATATTTCACGAAATTACTTCATAGCTATGTATAAAATAGCGCAAGCTTTTAAAGAGAGGGTTTCAATTATGGACACCAAATAGGTTCTATATGCACCCTTAAATGGCATAGCATATAGTCTTGTTCAACCAAACTTACAAAACCAGATAAAAAAGATATTTAGATAGGTAGCTATCCATAAAGCTCTAATATCAATTAATGTCTACGTGCATACAAAGTTTTACATCAAAATGGTTCAGAAAAAAAAGAAAAAAGAACAAAAATTAAAAGAAGTTTTTGCTCCTCCGACATCCACAAATTCTGAACTTAAAATGAAAATGTGGGAGGATATGGCCTTTTATAGAAACAAGGCACTCAAAAGTTCAACTTAAAAGTTTTTCAGAGAATCAGAAACAACAAATTAAAATGTGTCACATGGCATGTGCCAACAGTCATCAAGAACATTCTAGAGTAAGTCAAAGCTTTGACTTTCTTTGATTGGTACTCTCAGAAAGCTCTTAATATTTGATGCATTTGTTATTTTTAAATACTTTGTATTTCTCTCCAAGTAAGCTTGAGCTTGGTATATTCCTCAATCACTTGAAGTATGACATCATTTTTTTGTGCTTTGTCTACTTCATATTTGGCTATAACATTTCTACACTGTATTATTTCATCGATGACCTCCCTCGTCAACAATTGAATATTATCTCTATTTATCCTTTCTATCCATTCCTTGAAATATTTAGATTCCTTCCCATCATGCCCTAATGTTTGGGGACCAAAGTTTTGATGTGACAATATTTCAATAAATTCTTGATTTTCTCTTGTCAATCCTCTGCACTCAAGAATGACTCTTTTGAATCCTGCAATACATTGTACTAGCATGTCACCCTCCCATTTCAACTATTTCTTCCACTTTCTTCGCAATAAAATTTTAGGTTTTGATATTATATTATTTTGTATTAACTCTTGGATATCTGTCTGTATGAGAATTTCTATATTTCTCCTTTTGTCAATGACCTGCTCCTGGAAAAATCTACATTCATCTTCAAATGTTTTTGATTTCTCTAAACGATGGTATGCTTCCTTGTACTTTCTTATTTCTTCTATAATAAATTCATCTCTCTGCTTTATACAATATTCAATCCATTCTTCAAACATATTCATTCTATGACGAACTACAACAATGGCATCTACTTGCTCTTATCACATTAGCACCGGAAGTTGGGGTAGTTCAGCTTGTTCTTGACCAGATAAAGTTAGTGACTTAATAAAATATTCCATGGTAGAAACTTTTTCTTTCAATTCTCTTTTCTTATATTTATATTTTTGTACTCTTGCAATAGTATCATTTAAAATTACTTTTATTTCTTCTTCTTCTTGCTACCAAGACGAGTGTCCAAGATTAATACTTGTAATTTTATACTCCTTAGGTGTTATCTCATGCCTATCCTTGTCATTTGTTGGAGTAGCTATTTGGATAGTTCTATTACCATCTTCATTCCTTTGTATGGCATGCTTTTCTTTTGCTCTACATGTAGGTTTAGGAGTACTTACTTCCTATATAAAATTGTTGAGATTCAGAGGTAATATTTCTACTTCCATTGGACAAGCTAATTCCCTAATTAACCAATCAGGTGTATCATCATCTTTTTGTACCTCTATAACTCTTTCTTGTCTTTGTCTATTACTTGATTTAGAAATTTCATCTCTTTGACTTGCCATATTTTATAAAATGAGATTTTTTTTAGTAATATCTAGAATAGACTCAGGATTGGTAGGATTTGGCACTGCCTCCTCTATTTGGAGACTTATATTTTCGTGTCTATCCAGATTTTTTGATTCATCTCTTTAAACCTTATCTTCTTCATTTACAAATACACTAGGATTCTTTTCATTTTTAGTTCCATCTCCTATGAACTCTGTAGCTTCTTCTTTTGGAATTTTAGTTTCAGCATGGCCTTTATCTAATTCTTCGAAGACCTGCGATTGTTCATTAACATTTTGCACATTCTCAAAAGAAAATTGGGAATCAAGAGTTTCTTCAACAACTCTCTCATCAACAATATTTTTCTCTTCTTTTCCCCCTATTTCCATTTCAAGCACGCTAGGATTTCCTTCCTATGAGGTGAGCGTTCCTTGAATAAATGGGTATGTGTAGGATCATCATGGAAAAAATAGGCCCTTAAGTGGCAAAAAATTTAGAAAAATCTAAGTTAGGCAACTTTACGTAAATATTTGAATAAGTTATCTATATTATTTCAAAAATATGTAAGAATAGAATCTATAGAAAATTGAATGTAGTTTCTAAACTACTAGGTTTATTTAAAAAAAAAACCATTTGGTAAAAAATTGAAATTACAATGCAGTAGTACTTAAATTTTAGGGAAAAAATAAGAAGTAGGTGTCTCTTTGACCACCCTAACCACAATAAAATGATAAAAAAAAATTATAATATTTTAGATATAAGTAGAGGACTCATGTTTGGATGTGATGCATATTTTTTGTAATTTTTTTCCAAGTACATAATTAATTATCATTTGTTTATTACAACTTTTAAAATATATAAAGACTCGTATGTCTAACCACCTTAACTTGGTCAAAACTTCATGATTTTTTTTTTAAATCCTATAGTATGTGAAGCATAGAATGCCACGCATGTTTCAGATTCAAAAAATGTGATATCGTTTGAAAGCTATAGATGTTTTTCAATTAGCCTGTCAATCAAGACTTTAGTCGTAATTTAAATAGAAAATGAATAATAATAATTTATTAAATTCAAAGTAAAGAATAATTTATATTGGTGGAAAGTTGAGAATCTCCTTTAAAAACCCTTTTCATTTCAAGAATTTTGGGTAAAAAAAGTCATCAGCCACATACCCTACACATACCCATCATATCACCACTTTTTGGCCCATCGTGATCCTAGAAATACCCAAATTCTTCTTCTTCAATATTTATGAGGTTAGAGCTCGTATCCTAAATTTCTTCTATCACTGGGTGTACCATGGGCTTTCCTTTAGATTTCTTTTCATGTACCTCTTCCCACATAGCACCCCATCTATCAACTTGTTCCTTAATTTTGGCCTCATCTTCCTCATAAATTTCTTCTAAAGCCACAGGAGTCTCGTCCTGTACTTGCTTCATACTAGCTATATTAACAGAAGGGAGAGAAGTGAATAATGTTGCAGCTCTTTGAGATGCAGACCTAGTTTGTGTACCAACATTCCCCGTTGCTCCTATTCCTTCATCAATATTTATTATAGTTTTGGGTCTAGATGTAGAAGATGCACCTTTAGGTCTTGCTTTTGATTTATCTTTACCTGTCTCTGCATCTTTCTATTTTTCTAATAATTTTATGGGAACTTCATGTCTTATTGCTTTAGGGGTTCTTTCTTCAATTCTAACACCTGGAGTAACCTTACTAGTCTTTCTTTTCTTCTTGGTAGGCTCTCCACTTTCAAAAGTAGTTTTATCTCTTTGTTTTCTTCTTTTATCTTCTGAGTAGATGGGTTTAATTCGTCTCTCTTAAAATTTTGTAAAAATCATTAATCTAGTGTTGAGTATACCATAGGACTATCCTAGTAAAATCATCAATTGATGTCATGTCTTCATCATCAACACCTGGGTCTAGAATGGTTTCATCATATACGATGTCATCATTTTAAAATTGATTTAGAACCTAACTGTCATCTTCTTCCAATTGGTCTGGGATGTCATAGAGTTTGAGCATTCGAGCAAACCCTAAAGTCATTCTTTCATACTTTTTCCTTCTGACCACATGCTCATCTTCATAGTTAAGCCAATAATCTTCTAAAGGAGGCACATGAGCACAAAAACCAGCTATATTTTTAAAGCAATATTTCCTTCAATATCATAGTAAGCTCTTTGGTGTGGAAATTCTTCAAAATGGTAGGTCCTCAGTTACTCCTCACATAAATTAGTTACTTTAATTGCACTGTACTTATAATTTCCTATTGTGATGGGAAATTTAAAAGAGGCCTTCTTGTGAGCATGGATATAAAGAGCTTAAGATGGTTTTAACTATCTCACTAATTCTAATAAAATAATTTTATCTGTAGGATACCTGGGTAGCATAAATGGGTTTCCAACAAATCCCTCCACTCTGATGTAGGAGTAAGTTGGGAACTATATGTACTAGCCTCCCATAGGCCGAATGGCACTTTGTGCTTCCAGGGATAATCTCTTAGATTTATCACCTTCCATTTTCCTCACTAGCTTCATGGAGAAAAAATCATTAACTTTTCTATAATCACCTTTATACCCATGATCAATGATTCAGGGTAAATGTGCATATATCAAACTATTTCCAACTTGTGTGCATAGAGTACCAATATGTTTTAATCCTTGTTTACTGGCTCTCATAGCATAGGAGTAAATAACATATGATGACATGTATAAGCATCTGGTTTTGGGGAATATAGTAATCTATTCATGTAACTTTTCACTTATAAATTTTGCCAATGCAACTCTATAGGACCTTCTATCATTTGGGATATTATCACGAACATCCAGGGTTTGAATTTTCTTGCATCTCTCAAACTAGCTACTCTACTCAACAAAGTTGTTATGTCTTGTATTTCTTGTTTAAACATAGACCTCTGAATTAGCTTGGTCTGTGGTGTGGTTGGTTGTTGGCACCATTGGGTGCTCATAATTTCTCTATTACACTCTTCAACACTCTGATATGACTTGGCCTTGGCTTTCAAGTCGACATTGAACATCTGTGTGTAGGAGGGGAGACCGAATGTACACATAATTCCTTTTTGAGATAAGTCTGCATAAGTTCTTCCATCCTTTTCAACAATCCTTTTGGCTGAATTATAATAGTTTATGCATTGCATAACTAATTTTGGAGCTTCCATTGTTGGTGGAAATGCTCCTACAGGAAGTAATCAATTGGATACGACATTTTTGGTGCATTGGGTAGCATTTTCTTGGAAAATCTATGAACAAATTTCATTGTTAGAAGACCATCACATGTGGGTATCTATGACCACCACATTAATGGGTAATGCTTGTGAATTGTAGTACTTGAATTCATCTTCTGCTCTTGCATGAGAAGTGCTCATTTTGGATATAATGTGCTCTGTAATTTTCTGCATATTTTTCTATGTGCGCGAGTTAGGGTTAAATTTAACTGAAACTTACATTTCATAAAATTTTCAATTCATTCTCTGATTGAATTTAACAAACTCAGAGAAAAATTAACATTCCAATTTTAGAATGAGGAAATACCATCATCAAAATTTTCTAGCTTGATAAACTCTTATCAATGTATCAGTTATTCAGAACATACCTGAATCTGGCTAAAATTGGTGATTCTTTCGAATACAACTTCAAAACCCTTGGTAGTTGTGACTTAGTTTCTCAAAAATTTACCTCTCTTTGCATGCCAAAGTAGCTTTGTGAATTCAATGTCTTTAGCAAATTTGCAATATGACACGAAGTGGAGTGTTGTAAAAGCAATTGCATGCTTGAGGTGGTGCCAAGTACATATGTAGTTTGCCACCTTCAATTATTACCTGTTATTTTGCATTAATTCCTAGAATAAAGGTGTAATCATTACAGATTATTGTTCAAATCATTAACACCTAGATTTTTGTGTTGGCTCTCTATTTGAGAAGAAAGACGACACAATGATTATACATGGAAATTATATGTCACACTAATTATTTACAAGGTATACACCATTAAAGATATGTGATTAATGATGACCACTAGGGTTGAGGCTTTTGATAATGCTTTTGAAAGAGATCAAATAACACTGGGATTTGGGAAATACTTCCTGGAAAAAGAAAGAAAAAACCAGAACAAGAGAAAGACCAGAAACCAAAACTGAAAGATAAACTTAACAAAATTTCAAAACAGACTTTCTGGTTTCCAACTTTTACTTCAAAGAAACAATAAAGCACCAAACTTCAATAATAGGGAATATTACTAGGTTTAGAAAATTTGATCAAGGAAATACCAGGTGGAGCTAGAGTCTTTTGAAGATACAAACTCTTTCAACTCAACACATGATTCTGGAATTCTAGTTTTCAATAACAAATTAAACATTAAGAGCATACAGAAACACCAAAAGACCAGGAAAAAAAAGGTCATAATACAAAGACGCAAAGTGAGAATGAGAGAGGAAAACCAACAACCAACCAAACATCAAAACAATGTTGAAGCGAGCAAAAACAACAATGCAAAAAGGGAAAAGAAAAGAAAAAAATGGGGCATCTTGTGAGACTACACAGTAGCAATGAGGATTGGGAGACAAGAAAAAAAAATTTATGGGTTCCAAAATTAACTATTTTTTATACATCCTCATTAGATGCATCATCTTGTTGGAATGTGACATGTACTTTGTGCTTCCTTTAATAAGGATGTCATTTTGATTAGTGAGAACCATTACAACCAATTTTCCTTCTTGACTGGAAAATCCTTGAATGAAGGAATTCTATGAAAATTTATTTATTTCTTGCATGTTTTTATTGCAAATGTGACACCCATCAATTTAAATTGTGAAAATTTTATTTATATATTTTTCTTCTATGGCTACTTTTACAATGGTCCTAAAATTAGTTAGGAGAATAATTATAGTAGCATTATTTTATTCAAGCATCAAGTTCTTAGAAATGCATCATGTTTTCATATGAGTTTGTTTTTTTTTTATGTCTATTTATCTTGTGAGTAGTAAAGATTGCAAGACATCAAATCAAGGATGAATTTCTCCTTGAAGGTGATGAGTAGATTGACTTTACTCCATAAAGGAATGTAGATCTAAGTGGTGAGTTGTAATAATTATCAACGTATCACTTTTTTATCATTTAGCCTCTACCCAACCAAGGTAATCTCTCTTTTATATTAGTATAGTTGTTGTGGAGATAGAAATAGAAAAACAAGGTTTTACTTAGGAAAGACCTTATACAACACAACCCTTCCCATATTTCATGTATATAGGTCATAGATCTAGAGTAAATCGGAGGACTATTGAAGACCTAATTTCTAATTCAAGCATTCAAATCTATCAAGTCAACAAATTAGGGAAAGTGTATTTTATCAATGATAAATGAAGTTATGATAGTGAGTCTAGAGAAGGACATATAGAAAAGGAGCATTAGCAGATTAAAGTGTAATATTGAGTAGTTTTTTCCCAATATAGGGCACCCAATGCCCTTTTCCAACTATTTCAATCCTAAAATCATATGCTAGGTTCCTCTATGTCCGCCCTCTATTATTTTGAACTCTTTTATTGTCTATTAGTTTTGTATTTTTTATAAATCATCTTATTCTGTTGCATTTTCATAGTTAGTCTAGATACATCATTGCATTATCAAATTAATTAGTAATCAATTAATCATATCATCAACACACAGATTTTGATAAAGGAATAAAACCCTAATCCACCATTATGGATTTTATATTGAGGTTAGTATCAAAGTGGGTGTTTGATATTAGCTTTAGTCCTTTCCCTTATGATTGGAAGAACTATGATTTACACCCTATATCCATTTTTCTAACATCACATTTTAGTGAACCTAATGTTTGTAAACTTTATCAAAATTGCATGTATATTTTGGTAAAATGAATTGAAAAGCTATGAGTTGCATAGTTTTTTTATTTCAAAACATGAAAAAGTGTTGGATTTCAACATTTCAAAGAGAAATCTAGTAAATTAAAACATTTTAAATTCTAGAAAATGATCATTTGGATATATTAAATTGGTTTAAAAGCATAAAATTTAATCTATGTGTTCCCCTCACATAGACAAACTAGGTTTTCATGCATTACAAAAAAAATCTTTACTTCGAAACCTGAAATTGTGCAACCTTAGATCCTTAAAAACTATAATATATTTCCAAATTTTTAATTTATTTAAATATTTCATCTCTATTCTAAGGCATTTTCACCCCTATTAGGTCAATTTGAGATCATTTTTTTGTGGAAAACCCTATCTATGGTCTTTGTTTAGATTTAGTTCCTATTTCTGGAATTTTGTCCTAAAAAAATTGATTTTGTTGTGCATTATTAGTTTGATTCATAGGACATTGCAAAAAAAATTATTTACAAAATCCTTATTTTTTTAATAATTAATGTCTTATTATCAAACTTTTTTAAGAAATTTGAAGAAGCTTTCTTACAAGCATGTGGAAATGAGTTTCTCACTCCTCTTTTCTTTATTTTTCTTTGAGCCCTATCCCATTATATTTCCTACTTGTGAGGGTATCTTGGAACAAGAGGATCCAATCATTGATACTTTACCTTATCTTCATTTTTCAAGTAATCATGAAACCCATTTTTGTCCCTCCCAATATTCCTCCTACTTGTGAGGATATCTTGGTGCACGAGAATGCAATCATTAATGCATTTACTACTTCAAATGATAATAAGGTGGCTTACATAGATGAATATTCTAAATTGATATCAAATCTTCCATCGATCTAAGGTCATCAATAGGTCGTTAAATCAATTGAAATTGTAAACCCACAACTGACTATTAGATCTCTTACGTACCAATCTAAACCTCCTAGTTGTATCCTAAAATTGAAAAAGAAACTTGAAACAATGGAAAATAGGTTGAGCGAAAAAGTGTAAATAAATACATTTTACAACACTAAATTAAGGCATAATTAAGTCAAAATTAACTAGGAGGGCCCAAAAATGTGTGAAAATGTGAAGCGATGCATTTTCCATCACTACATTTAGCCCCCACTTTAGTGAGAGGATTACCTTTCATCAAACTCACAATAAAGTAGACATTCAAAATATATGTAGGAAACATCACCAAGATACTCAATCATACAACACTAGAGACTTAAAGAAAACATAAAAACAAAAAGGGTGAATCAAGCCTCAACTATCCAATGTGATGTGGAACATGCTTTGGTTGTTTTCTCTAAAATGTTCACAAGTGGAACCCTAGTTGTCCATTATGCAAACAACACTTACACTTACACAGGCTAATGGAACTCTAGCTATCCACTAGGTGAGCCTCGAAGGGTTGCAAATGAGAGAATATTATTAGGCTTGTATACCAAACCAAAGATATCCATCTGATAACTTTAGTAAGACACCACAAAAAAAAAACAAAAACTTTGAGCTTTATAGGGGATAACAAGTTGCATTATGCTAAGTGTCTAAGAAAGACAAGTCAAGGCTCCATAGGAAAGAAAAGTGTGTTATCCTTGGTGGCCTTGATAATGGTTCAAGATTCACAAGGTTAGCAAGTGGCATTATTCTAAACACTTATGAAAAAATATACAAATAAGCATGTTAAAAGGGATTTTTCTTAGTTCATGTAAGGTCTAGAATCTTAGGGAACATCGTGCCTAATGTCTCAAAGAGAGGAAAAGTTAAGGATAAAAGATTCACAACTTAGGGAATGCATCGCGTAGCATCACCACTAAGAGGAAAGTTGTATGAAAAGAAAGGTCACACTCCTCGAGGACATCAAGCCCAATGACAACACAAATAAAAATACACATCAAAAGAGGCAAGAAAATCGCACAATGAAACATAAAGAATGTCACAAATTTAAAAAATAATAATGCCAATGTATGCCCCCAATTTAAAGAAATTGATAACACCATTATTGTGAGAAATTTACTTTAAAGTAGAAAATAATCAATTCTAACAATAAAGGAGACATGAGAGCTTATTTAGAAAGCCTTCTACTAAGCCATATGTTTCCAAATGAAGATATGCCATGAAAATGAAGGGAATGGGTTGCCCCCAAAATGAAATCCCAAAACACATAATGGATCTACAAATTTGGGGTTAGTATTTCTTTGCTACTATGAGCACAAAAATGTCACCATTCCCCAAATTCACATAGAATAGAAAGAATGACACATAGAGAGAGAAAAAAGAAAAAGAAAAAGCTTTCGGGCCAACATCAAAGAGACCTAAGTGTCTCAATTCCTTGTGCCATCCCTAAAAAGAAAACACAAGACAAAAGAAGCTCGATAAATGTTTACAACATATAGAAGAATGCAGATACAAATAGATGAATGCACATGAAGAGTTACATCAAATAGAATAGTATGGGGATATCATATTACACACATGCAATCTCACAAATAACATGAAAATGAAAACAAAGAAAAAGACTATCAAGGCACATGTGAGTCAACCAAAAGCAATCATCCACATCCAAATGTTATTCAACATATGTGGAAGGTGGATAACAAGCCAAAGGGACAACACAAAATTCCAAACTAGGAAAAGCACCAAGTTCAAAACTTTTATTAGGAGGAACATCATTGAAGCTCATGGAAGAGGAAAAAAATGAATTTATCTCTTTATGTACTTCCTCATCAATCTTAGCAGTTTCACTATTATCATCCAAGTTAATCACAATAGGAGGACTAATGAAATTTTCCATAGAAGCCTGTTGTTGTTTATGTTGTGATGAAAGTGGAAAGCTATCATGCATTGCTTGAGACAAGTTTGTATTTTGATTTTATAAGTTATTCTTTTCTTCTTTTTCCTACAAAATATGAGCAATAGCATGACGTCTATGCCTACACTCTCTAGCATTTTGGTTTCTTTTCATTTGATTTTTGAGTTTTAATTATGTAGTGGGTTTATCAACCATATGTTTCTTCTCATCCCTTAAGGGAGGAACAAAAGGAATCATGGGAGGTTGTTCGACCAATTTCTCTTTAGCTTTGTAAACTTGTTTGACTTTAGGAAGCACAATGGGAATTATTTGATTATCTCGTGGTCTCTTATACCAAATAGGTGGAGGATTTGTCATAGGTCAGTCTTGGCAACTTGGAATAATTTTTGGTTCAATCATGGTCTCATCGAGGATAGGTGGCTCAATTAAGGGTTGAGACATATTGCTAAGGAATAATTTTTTTATGCGTTTTTCCTTAAAATTTTGAAAGGATTTGAAATAGAAGTCCTCATAGGGTCTAATAGGTTCTATAGTATCAACCCAAAATAAATCTAATGAGAAGTTCCCATATGAAGACACATGATTAAAGCCACTATGATGCACAATAAATATCTCATTTCTAAATGGAAACTTTAAGCATTTATGGACAACTGATGGGACGAAATTCATGGAGCAAAGCCATGTATAGCCTAACTTCACACAAAATTGGTTTGAAGTTGGGATGTTAGTGAATGAGACATGTAATTGTTTTTTTCCAACTTTTAAAGGGAGAATTATTAAACCTATCATAGGGAAAGAAAAAAAATTATGTGTTTTGATCCATGCTTTTGGTTTCTCATATGTATCATAATAAAGCTCATGCACAAATAATAATTCTTCAGTGATAACATTTTCTACATAGACCAAATCAATTAATATCCCATTAGTAGGATTGTCGTTAATTCTTCCATCTATGTAAATAGGACCATCAGCTACATGTTTAATTATGTCATTTTATGATAAAGCAATGTCAAGGGGCATAGTAGATTGGCCCTTACGAGGTTTAGCTTCAATAAATCCAACCATATTGTCGATGTTTAGATTTATAATAAGACAATTTTCTAAAAATGATGTTTTGTAAATGCAATTTTGAATTCGCATAATGCACTGAATTTATCAAATGAAGCTTAATATGATAAATTTGAAATAATAGAGATTCTACAAACTATAATAGAAAATTGAAAATACTAAAATAGAATGCAAAAAAAAAGATTTTAATGCCTAGAAATGTAGAAAAGGCCCTAATCAAGGACTCATTTTCCCATGGGAAAATGGGTCCTAGCTGAGGGTTTTGAAAAATAAATTTTCATATTTTTGACTGGACCCCTATGCTTTTTAGTTTTTGGACTGAGACAGGTGATTTCAATTTTCATTTTCTATAAAATTAAGCCTAAATGCAAATACAAAATAATGATAAATGACAAACTAGGAGACCTAATTTGATGTGCAATATTGATTCAATTTTCAAATGTAAATGAATGATGATGTAATGTTATGTAAATGCTTTGAAAAATGACTATTTTTCTATTTTCTAGATTTTCAAAGATGCAAAAATGTAATCCTCAAATGCTAAATGAGATGCAAACTAATGTTAGCTAAGAAACCCTAAATTAGATTCAATTCAATGTAATAAAATTAAATGAATGCAAAATCTAGATCTATGGATAAAATTGACTACAATTTCAAAAAGATACAATGCCCAAATGTCAAGTTCATCAGAATGAAACAACAAAATATAGGTTGAGAGAAAAGGGGGTTCACCAAAATGATAATAGATAGACCTATTCTCCTTTGTTTAATTAGGAAATGAGATCCACACAAAGAATTGACTTACAACCATTAGGTAAGTCAACTCAATGAGTGAATCTTTAGATTTCCTTATGAGTAAAGGATGTGGGTCAAGGTCAAGGAACACTTTGGGTAGAAAAACTAAAAATATTAAACTAACACCAAAATGAAACTTAACACTTGAAATGGAAATTTTAAGGTCAATACTTAACATAACCTACAATTAAATTGTAGATAAAAGAAGGGTAGATTTGAGTGTACCATTCACCAAAAGTTAGTTTTCAAAGGTTGACTGGGACTCATTCATCCAAGGGAAAATGGGTCTACTATCAAGGATTTTTTGCAACTTTCAGGAGCCTCTACTATAGATTTGAATCTTCCAATTTGTCCAAGGGATAGTGTCAGAATGTTAGAACTAAATTTGTAGATGAGTTTTTGAGATGATAACTTTTATGACAACTTTCGCAACTTTGTCAAATTCTTCAAATTTTCTCTTGAAGAGATCTACAATCTTTCTTCCACCTAGATATGAAAACACAACATGAAGTGGATTTTATTTTATTTTTGGAAAATGGGGGTTTTCCTTGGTCAAACCCCATTTTGGTAATCAAACCCTAAAATGAAATGAAAATTGAAAGAGGGAATGAAGAATGAACAAAGCAATATTAACACTCAAAAAACCCTTAAATAATCCTTGGAATGAAATTTTAAACTTGCATGAAATCACTTCAATGGATGTGGACATTGAACTTTGAATCTTGCTTGAAGTAATGCTTTGAATGCTTGATTGGATCATGAAACCTACATCACCATAGTAGCTCCAAAAACATGCATGATGCAAGAAGACTTTGACATGACATTTGGATCTTGAATGTTGCAATAAAACTCTCATAAATATTCTCTTAAATGCCTTTGATCATAATATTTTCCTTAGGAATTCTTCTTGAAATTTTCTAGTTTGAAAACTCTAAGTGAAACTTAGAAAATAACCTTATATTTGTAGATATGTATCCTTAATTTCTTGAAATTCAAATATCACAAGCTAACATCGAATCATAGATTTGAATATTAAAATACTACCAAAAATATGATTTAAATTTAGGTCCTAAGGTTTAGAGAGGACCCATTCACCCATGGGTGAATGTGTGCTTGGTCCATAAACCTAGGACACACATTGCTCAATGAGAAGTGTTATGTTAAGTTATTAATGAATGTTGGGTTTCCTATTCAAAAAATGTAATTAAATAGGCTTGGTAAATGAATTAAGGGGCCAATTAAGGCATAATTAAGCTCAATTAATTAAGGGATCCCTAAATAAGTGTGAAATTATAATAAATACATTTTGAAACACTAAATTAAGGCATAATTAAGTCCAAATTAACTAGGAGGGACCAAACAAGTTATAAAATGTAAAGGGATACATTTTCTATCACTACACAAATCACTCAAAATATCCATACACAAAAAATTGTGTTACAACAACCAAGTTATCACATGTAATTACTCACACATGTAACACTATAAGTAATAAACAACCATAGAAAATTCCAACCTTTATTCCATTTCCTCAACCATATCTTTCCCCTACACTTAATTTTCCTCAACATAGTAACAAAGAGTATGATCTTGTTGAGAAACTTTGTAATACTCCAACCTAGATCTCTCTTTGGGAATTAATTCTCACCTACCTACCATTCAATGTTCCAAGAGTCTTTACAAAATATTATTGTACCACCTTCTATTAAACTAAATAATGCAATAGCATTGTAATATAGCATGAATGCAAAAATATTGGATATTAAAGTCTGTAAACATGAATAACCTCCTAAAATTCAAATCCAACATGAGGATATAACTATATTTGTTGCCAGTGATAAACTAGGGTTATACATACTCTCATTGATAATGGATCAGGTCTTAATGTTTGTAGTATTAACCATTTAGATAAGATGGTTGTTGAGAAGAATCTCATAAAACTTGATATAATTTTTCCATTTGTGGAATTGACAATATGGGTAGGAAACCTTTGGGGAAATAAAACTACCCATTAAGGTAGGATACATGAATTTTCCTACCAATATCTATGTAATTCCAAATTCTCTATCATATAATTTTATCCTTGGTAGACTATCGATTTATGCTATAAAGGGTATCTTGTCTACTCTCCACCATACAATAAAATATAAATATAATAAAAAGATATATATGATTAAATCATATTGAGAAAGTTATTTACATGCCCAAGTTGAGCATAAAATTTCAAACTCTCTTAGTATGTTGATTCCATCTTCAAAATATGAACTCTCACCTTCCAACGATAATGATACTATGGATACACTCTTCTGTGATGATTAGGGATTGTTAGCTTTTACTCCTACTTAGATTGGGTAGTCTAAAATCTAACCATCTAATCCCAAAGAGTCAAAGGTTGCTAGAATGGAATCAACACAGTCTAATACAAATAATTCTTGAAGTACATATTTTGGTGATTATTGGGGTTCACTATATTTTATATTCTGCTTTGTGGAAGAGTAAAGAATATAAAAAATAAACCTGAGGAGTTTTTTTAAAAAAAAATTCTCAATATTTTTATATATCAAAAAAACTAAAAACATCATCTGACGGCGGTGATTGGGGCTCCTTAGCTCTCATCCCTCATGTGTTGAAAATTTCTAACCTAAAAATTTCATCACTTAAAAAGGATTTTCATTTTTACAAAATAATCAATTTTCTCATAATCATTTATACAAGCCTCCTCCATCTCAGTTAGAAAATAATTATGGGCTTGGATTTAAAAATATTTATAAAATTAGATATAATGGAAACATGGAAAAAGTAGTAAAGGATCATGATAACTCTACAACTTACCTTAGAAAAAGAGGTTTAGGTTTTCAACCTTCTCCATCATATACATCTCATCCTCCACCATTTACCGTATTTATAAAATATTGTGGTAAGAAAGCTAAATTTTCTTCACAAGAGAATGGATTGTGTCTTACACCTTGTGACATAGATTTTTGGACCCAAAGGACTCTCTAACTCTTATAGGGTTTTTCACCTAAAAGGAGAGAGATTAGATCCAAAAATGCTAATGTGACACTGAAATTAGGATGTATGCAATATGATGTTATGTAAATGAACTAATCTAAGTGAAATTGACTAATTAAAATGATCTAGAATGAATGCAAAGATGCAATTTATGCTATGTTTGAAGCATAGTGTGATATGCAAACAACTATGAAATATGAAGAAATTGAAAGAAATATGTAGAACAAAAGGTATTGGGTCAAATCTGAGTGCACCTGGAAGTTGTGTGAGCTTTCTGGAGTGTCTAGAATGCTGATCAATTTTTATTTTTTTTCACAATGGGACTCATTCGCCAAGGGTGGAAAATCAGTCCTCTGACTATTAAAAAAGTGTCAAGAATTGATTTCTAACAGTCGTGAGTTGATTTCTGACAAAATGAAAAATTCTAGATTTTAGGTGGGACTCATTCCCCAAGGGTGGAAAATTAGTTCTCCCCAAGATTTCTAAAAAGTCAAGAGTCAGCACTGCTACACTAGACCTAGTAATGACTGAATGTTAGGTTGCCAAGATCAATTCAAATCCTTGATCTTGTAAATCTGAAGTGATGTTAATGGCTGCTCCAAAGTGCTTGAAAGTGGTTGAATTGATGATGCAAAATGCTTGATTGCTTAAATGACTTAGGAGATTGAATTCTTAAATGAGGAGATTGTGTAGGAGATGTAAAATGAGGTTAAAATCACATATTTATACAAATATTGTTCCTTAGTATCCATTCCTACCTCATCACATGCCAATATGAAGTGAATTTGAGTAAAATTCTAAAAGAAATTTTGATTTTTTTTAATTTGGGGCCAAGGAGGACTCATTCGCCACCCTTGGCAAATGAGTCCCACCTGGGACCCACAGCCATGTGTCAGAAATAATGTTGTGTTTAATGTTTTTTTTTGGGATAGGACCCAAAAATACACTTAATATAAGCATATGATGGCATAAAGAGATAAAATAAATCATGAGAAGGGTGTAAATAGTGAAAATATGCCTAGAAAAGTGTGAAATCTTGTTACAAGACTTTGCAACACTTCAAAATAGGACTTGTTAATGAATGAAAAGGTGATTTTTTGGTGAATTTCATTAAATAGAGTCTAGAAGAATGTAGAAATGTCTTACAACACTTCACAACACCTTCACAAGATGCCGTTCTTTGAATTTTAGCACCAAAATCAGCATGTTCAAGCCAAGATACATCATAAAATTAAAGCAACATATCTCCAACACTATGAAACAAGACCTAAAAGACCATGACAATGACAAGGGGCCATTTTTCAATGGCACATTTAGCCCCCACTTTAGTGAGAGAAAATTGCTTCCTCACACTAAAGTAGCCATGAACATTGAGAAGAGGGTCCAAATGCACTTATGTTAGCAAGATGGAATGCAAAAAAAAAGAGGGATGATCAAGCCCCTAGGATGAGGATCCCATGAAAAACTAAACTTAAGGACAAAGGAGCACACAAGTTTGAGAGGAATTGAGTGAAGCTTCGATCATCAATCCAACTAGTTGTGAAAAGAGATCTAGGCTGATTGTTTGAAAAAGAGAAATGTGTACTCACTCTAGGGCCACAAAACTAGTTGTCCATGGGGTGAGAAATCCCAAAAATAAAATTATGATACATACACTAGTTGGTATGCACTCACAAAACACAAAAGTGGCTATGGGGAAAATTCATGCCGCTAGTTGGGCTTCCCACTCAACCATGCTAAAGCTATACCCGTTCGATAACTTTAACAAGGCACCACAAAGCCAAAGAAAATGAAAATGTTGGTTTAAGTTTCATAAAATAAGAAAAATAGGATGGCACCATAGGAATGCAAGTTTTGTTATGCAAGGTGGCCAAACAAATAAGACAGCTCCACAGGCATGCAAGTTGTGTTATGCAAGGTGGCTAAATCATAATGTTATGTGTAAAAGATTTATGTGTAATATGTTCAAAGGAGTCTTGTTTATTTTATGTAAGGTCAGTCACTTAGGGAACATTGTGTCTAATGTCTCCAAGAGAGGACCAATCAAAGAATAGTATATTCACAACTTAGGGGATGTAGTGTGTTGCATCAAACCACCAAGATGAATGTAATATGCTGAGATAGATCACACTTATGAAGGACATCACACCAAATGTCATCCACAAAGTGATGAACACATCACATAAATGAAAATGCTTCACTAGGAACTCAAAATACAAATTTATTATGGTATTGTATGCCCCCCACTTTAAAGTGGTTGCTAACACTAGTGTTGTGAGCAATTTATTTAAAGTAGAAGAGAAAGAAGAAGATATGAGAGCTTACTCGGAAAGCCCTATGCCAAGTCATATGTTTTCGACAAGCTGCATCATGAAGGAAGAGAGTATGTCACATGCAATTCAATCTTAAGACATGTCGTCCACATCTCAAGCTTGCTCTTATATGTTCATGAAAAGTTAACGAGTAGTCAAAAAGAGACAACACGTGACATACGGGGATAATACTTGCTAACTCTTCTCCCCCCACATAGTGTAGATGAAAGGTGAGCCTAAAGTGGATGATGATATGATGCCCCTTGCAATGGATGCAAGACATGAAATAGTGAGAATGGAATTATTCCTACAACTATTACATGGAAAGGATCAACAACTAAGGTTATTGATGTGAATAAGGGGGGATCTTGGAAGAGTCTTGTGTGGTAGTATTGATGTTGAGTGAAGGGTTGTTGATCTTGATTAGACTACAATAGACAATACCATAAGTCATTTGTTGTGTTAAGTTGTATAGGGTTAAAGATACCTTGTTCTAGAGCACCACAGGCTTTTCCATTATACCCAAGTTGTTTCATAAAATGATAACGTTTTCCATAAATATTTTCCAGGGCTTTGGAATTGGGAGGTTTTTCATTGTTTTGTTCATTGGGTGTATTGTCTAAAGTGGTTGAGGAAAATGTGTTTGAAAGTTTATCTGATTTTTGTGTTGACATAATGGTTGGTTGTTGTGGTTTGTCATCTTTCTTGAGAATGTGTTTTCCCATAAACGAGGGTGTAAATTCTAAGGATCCCCAATCATCATCACCAAATAATTTAGATGTAAATGCCTCATTATTATGGTCAAATTTGATGTTGGAAGTAGGAATCAATGTGTTGAGAGAACTTGTAGTTCCATGTTCAAGATGTAAGAAACTTTCAGGCTCAGGATCAGCTTCAACTTGATAAATTTTATTGTTATAGACATATTTCATGATACAGTGAAGGGTGGAAGAAACTACATTCACCTCATGAATCCATGGTCTGCCTAGAAGAATATTGTATGAAATATCATAAGGCATGACATGAATATGAGTTTGTAAAGTAACCACCCCAACCATAATAGGAAAAGTGATTACACCAAGTGGTTACTTTGTTGTATTATCAAATCCTTGAATAGAAATGGAATTAGGTATGATTTGTGATCTATCTACTTCTAAGAAATCAAGAAGACTTGCACTACACAAATTAAGGGAAGAACCATTATCTATGAGAGTGCATTTGGTACCTGTGCGATGGAATTGAGAAATGATTTTAAAGGCATCATGTTTTTTTTGTAACTCCAAAGGAGGGAGCTCGTGTTGATGGAAAGTAATGCCAAGATTTGTTTTATTCATTAGATAGGTTAAAGTTGCTACATCATTTAGAGTTGTACCAATAGGAACTACAATTTTTTGTAAGGTTTTTTGAAGAATATTGTTGTAATGTGGTGAGGTTTGAAGTAAATCCCAAAGGGAGATTTTGGCAGGAGTATTCTTTAACTGTTCAACAAGATCGTACTCCTTTGTTTGTGGGGTGTAGCGAGGAGCACTAGGTAGATTAGGAAAAGGTAATGATGGTGGAATTATTTGTGGTGGTTGTGGGTTATTTCGTGTGTTATATGTATGAGCAACATTATCATCACTAGATTGTTGTGATATATTAGAGGGTTGAAGGGGATGTGAAGGTGGGTAAAGGGTAAGTTTAGATTTATTGGAAGGATGAAGCAAATGCGAATATGGGTAAAGGGTAGGTTTAGGTTTAATTTAGTGAGGTTGAATATTGTTAACATCCCTTATGTGAGGTTCTTCATTATCTTTGAATGGTATGTTATTGTTGTCTTAGGTCATAATACCCTCCCTAGAAGGAGAGTTCCTAGGAGAACAACAAACTACATGTTCGTGACAAGTAAGGTTTAGTTCATCCAAAATAACTTCATCACAACTAATGGGGTTATTAATGGTAGATTGTATTTGATTATTGATAGAGGGGAGATTAGGGGAAGATTGTATTTGATTGTTGGTTATTTCTAAGGTCATAGTCTCTAGTTCCATGTTGTCTACCATACGAGGAGAGCTTATAATATGTTCATCTAAGGTTGAAATTTGCAAAGTAGCTTCATCACAACTATGAAGGGAATCACTGAAGGAATTGTTTTTCTTAATAAAGTTTTTCATAGGTGGAAGAGGACAACTAAAATTCTCATGACTCTCATTGGTTATGTTTTCTAACAACATAGTATCCTTATCACAATGAGCAGAGATACTAGGAGAAGAACAAATGTGATTATCATGATCATTTATGACTTCATTGTTTTGTTTCATAATGTCTTCCAAAATAGGAGAGGTAGGGGAAGGATCATAAAGAGGGTTGTTATAGACTTTAAATATTTGTTTATTTAAGACCAATCTATCATCCTCATCATTTATAATATCATGTTCCTCAAAGTAATACGCACAAGGGAATTTAGGTAAGGTGATGTCTATGATTTAATTTTCTTGTGCTAAAATATCTTCCCAAAGGGGATGAGGAGAAGGAAAAAAAAGAGCCACATGATTCTCAATGATTGTATCTTCTTTCACCAAGATACCTTCATCACCAAAATGAGAGGTATGAGGAGAGTTACAATCATGATCATCATGAGTGTCTATGTTTGTATATTCTTCTAACACATCATCTGCACAAATAGGAGAGATAAGAGGGAATGTAAGGTTAAGAATTGCATTAACACTTTCATTCTTTTGCGCTAAGAGACTCTCATAATATTGACATGCAGTGAAGAAATGAAAATTATTCTTATTAACTAACATTTTGAAATAACAATCTATGTTAACTCAAAATGCAATGTAAAAAGCTAAAGTGAAATGCAATTTTCAAAGAACAATTGACTAATTATGCTATATAACAATATGAGAATGCAAATGTGCAATTTAAACTATGCATGAAATGAGCCAATTTATGCTAGTTTTGATGAAATGCATGCTACAGAAATGTAATTAACTGATATATGCAGGTCAAGGCACCAATCAGAAGCCTAAAACCCAATTTCTGAGATATGAAAAATGTTGTTTCAGGTTCCAAAAGGGACTGATTCGCCGAAGGTGGCAAATGAGTCCCAGTATGGACCTTTTTCTAAATTTTAAGAAATTTGGGACTGATTTTTATGAATTCTGAGAGCTAATATGCAGAACTAAATGAAAAATGCAGAATTTTAGTAAATCTAAATGTATTTAGATGTAACAAATGCAACCTAAATGCTCTTTTTATGAATGCAAGTTTGAAAACCTACCATACAAATTGGTGCAAATCCAAATACAAAATGAATGTAAGACTAGATCAATGATAAAGGACTCCAAATTAGAAAATAAAGTATTTTAAAATTCAGGTTCACCAAAATGTGACATAGATTTTAGGAACCCGAAATTCTCGACTCTCTTTCTAAGATTTTTCACCTAGAAAGAGAGATATTTAAGGTCCTAAAATGCTATTGTGACACTCAAATTAGGATGTATGTAGTATGATGTTATGTAAATGAACTAATCTAAGTGCATTGACTGATTAAAATGATCTAGAATGAATGCAATGATGCAATTTATGCTATTATTGAAAACACAGTGTGATATGCAAACAAATATGAAATATGAAGAAATTGAAAGAAATATTCTGAACAAAAGGTACTAGGTCAAATCTGAGTGCACCTGGAAGTTGTGTGAGATTTCTGGAGTGTTTGGAATGCTGATGAAAATTTCTAATTTTTCATAGTGGGACTCATTTGCCAAGGGTGGAGAATTAGTCCTTCGATTGTTAAAAAAGTGTCAGGAATTGATTTTTGATAGTCGGGAGTTAATTTCTGACAAAATACAAATTTCCATATTTCAAGTGGGACTCATTCGCCAAGGGTGCTGAATCAATCCTCCCCAAGTTTTTTGAAAAGTTAAGAGTCAACACTACTACACCAGACCTGGTAATGACTGAATGTTAGGTTGTCGGGATCAATTCAAATCCTTGATCTTGTAAATCTAAAGTGATGTCAATGGCTGCTCCAAAGTGCTTGAAAGTGCTTGAATTCATGATGCAAAATGCTTGATTGCTTGAATGACTTGGGAGATTGAATGCTTGAATGAGGAGATTGTGTAGATGTAAAATGTGGTTAAAATCACATATTTATATAAATCTTGTGCCTTAGTATCTATTGATACCTCATCACAAGCCAACACGAAGTGAATTTGAGTAAAATCCTGAAATAAATTTTGATTTTTTTTGAATTTGGAGCCATGGGGGACTCATTCACCACCCTTCGGGAATGAGTCCCGCCTAGGACCCATAGCCAAGTGTCAGAAATAATGTTGTGTTTTATGTTTTTTTTGGGATAAGACCCAAAAATACACTTAATATAAGCATATGAGGGCATAAAGAGATAAAATAAAGAATTAGAAGGGTGTAAATAGTGAAAATATGCCTAGAAAAGTGTGAAATATTGTTACAAGACTTTACAACACTTAAAAATAGGACTTGTTAATGAATGAAAAGGTGGTTTTTAGGTGAATTGCATTAAATAGAGTCTAGAAGAATGTAGAAATTTCTTACAACACTTCACAACACCTTCACAAGACATCGTTCTTTGAATTTTAGCACCAAAATAAGCATGTTCAAGCCAAGATACATCATAAAATTAAAGCAACATAGCTCCAACACTATGAAACAAGACCTATAAGACCATGAAAATTAAAAGGGGCCATCTTTCGATGGCACACATCTTATCCTTTATTAGAGTAAGAACATATTTTTTCAAGGGAATAAATTACAAAAACTTTTTATTTTGGTGATCTTCCATGTGTTGATGCACATAATCATTCTATATGTCGAACTCTCTTCTATGGTGTTTCTCCTCACTATGTAACACTTGTAGCTTCATATGTTTTCTTATTACCATTCATGGTAGTACAATCTTGCATGCAACCATATTTCATCTTTGGTATCAACACAATAGTATCTTGCATGTTTGTCTTTGTATTTACACTTGGGGGTAAGGATAACTAGTTTTGGGAGGTGTATATTCCTTTCAATGATCTCCTCTTCCCCTTATTTTCTTTAAAATATCAACATAGCAATAATATTGACATTTTAAAGGCCCGGGGTATATCACTCTATACATTTTTATTGATTTCTTGAGATTTTTGACCTATTGACATATCCTCTTTGTGGTGGTATTATTTATAATTCCCTTGATGAGTGGTTATCGGTTCATCCCCTATAACATTAATTATTGATTCTTCCCCATGATGTTAAATGTTTATGTGCTCCCTAAAGTGTTATTTGCATAGACCTAGTATAATAAATATTGTCATCCTTTGAATTTTAGCATTTTTACATGGCCACCTAGCTTAGCACAACTTACTTATTAGTGGGGCCATGGGTTTCATGAGTCACATATTATACATTAGCCTGTTGGCCTAATGAAAACCATCATATTTTATGGACACCTAGCATAACATAGCCTCCTAGCTAGTAGATCTATACATCTCATTATTTTACAATTTAAGATGTGTGTGTTTGATGGATGTTGCTTGGTAAGTAACAAAACCTTACATATTGAGGTCTCTTTACCTTACTAACTTGAATCTTTATTTCTTTTGTACTATTAATTGTTTTTCTCTATTTCATGTGCATGTTGTTTTTTCTTTATATGTGAAGTATATGTGTTTTCTTTGTGTATTTAGTGTGTTTTCTTTGTGTATTCAGTGTGTTTTATCCATGTATTTTGTGTATTTTCTTCATTTATTATTTGTATGCATCATGTTTTCTTTATGTATTCTTTTTGTTTTCTTTTATGTGTACTCCATTGGTTGTTCATTTATGACCCTAAGTATAGTTGAATCTTGCTTTATATAGCATGATATATATTTTCTTCATTTTTTTTTAACATTTTACATCAATGGGATCCTAAGTTGGGGGATTTCTCACCCCTCAACTTGGTGTTATATTGTATCTTCAGTTTTTTGATAAAAGAATCTAACTTCTGGGTATGTGCAGGATCATCATGGAAAAAACAGGCCCTTAAGTGGCAAAAAATTTAGAAAAATCAGAGTTAGGCAACTTGACATAAAAATTTGAATAATTTATCTATATTATTTCAAAAATATGTAAGAATAGAATTTGTAGAAAATTGAATGCAGTTTCTAAACTACTAGGTTTATTTTTTGAAAAACAAAATCTATTTGGTGAAAATTTGAAATTTCAATGCAGTAGTACTTAAATTTTAGGGAAAAATAAGAAGTAGGTGTTTGTCTGACCACCCTAACCACAATAAAATGATAATATTTTTTTATAAGATTTTAGATAGTAGTAGAGGACTCATGTCCCAATGTGATGCATATTGTTTTGTAATTTTTTTCCAAGTAAATAATTAATTATGATTTTTTTATTACAACTTTTAAAAAATATAAAAACTCATACGTCTAACCACCTTAACTTGGTCAAAACTTCATGAAATTCATTTTTTTTAATCCTATAGTATCTGAAGCATAGAATGTGACAAATGTTTCGGATTCAAAAAATGTGATACCATTTGAAAGTTATAGATGTTTTTCAATTAGCCTATCAATCAGGGACTTTAGTCATAATTCAAATAGCAAATGAATAATAATTATTTATTAAATTCAAATTAAAGTATAATTTATATTGGTAGAAAGTTGAGAATCTCCTTTAAAAACCCTTTTCGGTTCATTAATTTTGGGTTAAAAAAAGTCATCAGCCACATACCCTACAAATACCCATCATATTGCCACTTTTTGGCCCATCATGATCCTGCACATACCCTTCTCCTTCCTTTAGTGTGAGCATGAGTATAAGTTCATATTCTCACTAAAATGGGGGCTAAATATAGGATTATAAATTTTCACCCTTGATAATTTCACACTAGGTTTATCTCCCCCTATTTTTCTAGATCCAATTGTGCTCTTAAATTACCCATTTTATAGTCATTGTTTCAAAATAAAAATTAAATTAGGAATTATTATTTAATATTTATTTATTTAATGACACAAAAAGCACCAAATAGTTTTGTACTAGGGAGCTAGTGCCCCAATCCAACCTATTTTGGTCCCAATTCAAAAATTTAATTGTTTGAATTTTAATATTTAAAAATAATTTCTTTTGTTAGCTTTTAATCATTAATTTTGTGGGAATTAAAGAAACACATATAAATACAAGTCCTTTTACCATTTGAAATATCTAGAAATATTTGAATTGCAATTGAGTGTCCTAAAAGTAGTAAAAGAAAATTCAAGGGTAGAATTAGTAGCATTATTACAATTCTTTTATCGATCAAGATAATTCTTGTAGGACATTAGGAAGAATGAAACAATTATGAACAAGGAGTTCTATTATGTTCAATCATACCATTTTTATGAAGATATATGAGTTGTCCTTTATATGCTAGCTACAACAATATATTATAATTTATGGACTAACTTCTGGTAGGTATATCATGTAATCAAATCATCCTTTAATCAACTTTGGTGGCAACTTAAGGTGTGAACATCACTTTGAAAAGTGTTTCATGCCTAAGATAATATTATCCATTTAACATTTAAAATTTTAGTTAATTATTTTTTTAGCCTCTTCCTAACCTAGGGCATGCCCTCTTGATCATCATCATTCATTATACATGGAGGTAGAAATACCAAAATAGGTTTTGAATTAGGTAAGCCCCTATATAACACAAATTTTCTTGCTCTTTTCATGTGTGCAAGATAGATTCAAAAGTTTCAATATGAGAAGGTCACAAAAAATAGAGTAGACTATAACCTACCTTTCAAAGTTTCATGATCCCAAAAAAGAAACAACACAGGACTAGGGTGCTACCACCCCTATCAATCTAGTTTGAGCTCAAATTTTAATCACAATTTCCTCTCTATATCTCCTTCTCAAATCTACAGTTATTCTTACAATTTTGGCTTTCCTCTGTGTGATGATCACTTTTTTAGATCTAGGGTTTTGTGTTAAATAAGCTTGTTTAAAGACACATAAAACTTGTCAATTTTGCAACTCAAAAGGACCAAAGTCCTAGGAGATATTCTCTCCCCTATGGAATTAATCCAATCATCCACCCTAGTTGGTTTTGAGTCCAAATGTGGAGTCAATTAAAAGAAGTTAATCCTAGTTGGATCTATTACCACGTTTCCTAATGTGTACAATTAATATGAAATATTTATTTAATAATCACAAAATCCCAAAAATAGGTATTGTCTAGGGTGCCACTGCCCTTCAATAGTGTATTTTGGCACAATTTAAAATTTATTCTTGTTAAAAATTTGACATTTGAAAATATAATTATTTTTTTGGTTTTTTAAAATTAATTTTGTGGTAAATAATAAATACATATAAATACAAGTATTTTTAACAATTTAAAGCTAGAAGAAATTAACTATATAATTTTTATTCTAATTGTGTATACAAAAAATAAATTAAGAGAAGAAGTAGCAATGTATCATGTTTATGAGTAATATTTTTCATGTTTTATGTTTTTTTTTTGTGAGAATCAACACTTGTAGGACCTTCAATAACTCATTGAATTCTCCTTATATGAGATTAGTACCATGAATTCAATCCATCAATGGAAATATATTTGAATGGTAAGTTTTAACACTTCATTTATCACTTGATATTATCCTTTTGGCATTGCTTGACCTAAGCACTCTTTACATAATCATAGCTATTATAGAGGTGGAAAAACTGAAATGATGTTTTCCCATGAAAGCCCCTATATGTCACAACCCTCTATCCCCTTTCTTGTTTGTAGGTGGCAGATCTTAAGTGGATTTGGTAGATGATTGAAGACATAATTGGAATATCAAGTATTCAAGCCTCCTACTTTAGAAAATTAGGGAAAGATGAATTATTCATCAATAGAAAAAGTTCTAAAGCCGAGTCTAGGAAGGAAGAACCTATAGACTGTGAACTACTAAGATTTATTCATAGATTTAAAAAAAAACCATTATCTAGTCTAGGGTGCCACCACCATTGACCAAGTAATTTTAGGCCCAATTTACATGTCAAGTTCCTCTATCTCTTTACTCTACTTTTCTATCTTTAATTTTTGGGTTATAGTTTTGTTGTTTCTTGAAATTGCATTAGTTTATTTTAGATCCATAGTTAAACTAGTTTTCCATTTATGTAATCAAATTAATTCAACTCCTAATCAATAAAATCATCCCACATACAAAACAAATGAGGACTAAAATGTTGATCTACCATTCTCTCTTTTTCATTGAGGATAGTTTCCAAGTGGTCTTGTGTGATCATTTTTTGTTCCTCTAATGTAATTTTTGGAAAGGTGTAATTGAGACCCTAGATCCCTTTTCCCCATAACAAATTTGAATATGCAAAATATTCTTAGACTAATAAATATAAAAAAATGCAACTTTATTATAATCTATTGGATTGGGACTATATGTGGGTGGGTGTATTGAGCCATAAAAAAAATCATAAGAATAAAAATTTCAAGGAATGGGAAGAAAATAATGGGAAAAATGTGCACAAGAAAATTAATGAGTGAGAGGGGATGCAAAAATTAATGATATTTGTAGGTGTAGGATAAAGGGATGAATTAATTTGTAAAATGGGATAAATGGATTGGGTAGTTTTTTTCCAAATTAAAAATACCATGTAGTGAGAACTTAATTTGATTGATCATGGGATACTACACACCATAGTATGATGAACCAATGTAACTTCATTACACATTCATTAGATTGAATCAATAATCAAGAAAGTTACTCCAACATCTCACAAAGTTGCGTAGAACTTTGATGTGTATGATGTTGGAAAACCACAAATAGAAGGAATACCCTATCATAACTCAAGGTCATGAGAGAAATAGGTGGGAATAATGTGATACAACCATTGAAAGATAAAATCCAAGACTTTCCCAAGATAGCTTCACTATTTAAAGCACACCATGACATGATAGATCATGGTGACCTTAAGTAGGAAAAGTAGTAATCTCAAAATATATTAAAAAAGGGCCAAAGGGACCAATGGAATAAAAAAAATTGCAAGTAAATTTTTCCATAATGATGATGGATGTGGGGATGTGATCTGATTTAAGTAATTATATATCATATGAAGATAAAAATTGATGGACAAAACCCAGGATTCTTATAAAAGAGACGATCAAGTTACCCAAAACCAAAAGGGGGTTATAAATTTTGTTTAAGTACCTTCTAATAAGGGATTCTTGGTGACATGGTAGACTAAATGATGAGACCTATTGACATGTATGTACAAGGATGAACCTAGATGGTGACACAAGATTGACCTTATTTATATTAAACATGATATGTACATGATGTATAACATTTACATAGTATGAGTTTGATAGATATCATAGTATAATATAATGATTACAAGTATGCATTATATTCATTAGGATATGTTTAAAAAATAATGCATGAAGTACAAAAATGGGATAGCTATCCAAGTCATCAAAAGTTTAATCATGGAAACCATTATATCCATAGATGAACGGTGATCCCACAATAGTGGTTTACACTTTTTGGCCTAACTGGACACTAATCTTTTTTTTTTTAACACAATCTCCACATTCGGGCACCTATAGCGATTAAACCGTAAGGAATTTGAAGATGATGTAAACTAGAGTCTTGTCACATTTTGTCTGTAGATTCTAAAAATATTTTTTTCAATTTTTTTGGAATCAGATTGTACTTCTTTTTCCATCTCCCACAAAAATTGGTTTTTTTCAAAAAACAACATTTTTAAAAAGTGACGACAGTATAATGCATAACTTTTTTTCCATGAAGGATAAAATTCCAATTCTTTCAAATTTAGATTTCTAACTCTGATATCTAGTGATTCCACTTGGTTAGATAGTTTTTTATTGAATATTTTTCTTTAATCAAGTTTCAAAGTCAATCAAATGACAATTCAGACATAGTGCGACCGTATAATGCATAACTTTTACGTATGTATCGAAAATTCTTCTCTTTTGTTGGATCAAGGAATTCAATATCCGGTGCACTCATATTTAAATTTTTTTTATAATCTTCTATTTTTCCACTTGTGCAGAGCAGATTTTGTTTTCGATGAAAAACCTATATTTAATTAAACTTAAAAATAGATAGATAATAAAACCAAAACATACTAAAATTATATTCATTGGATAGATTGTTCGAAGGATACTTTCGATTCCAAGTTTGGTTTCTAAATATTCCCCCATTTTCATCCCCAACCGGAGCTTGAAAGCGTAAAATTTTAGGTTTTTTGTGTGAACAAATTAAAAAATTAGGGAAAAAGGGGTTCGCTAGAACCAGGGGGTTCTAGCGAACCAGGGTTCATTGAACCCTGGTTCATGCGAACCCCCACTAATATGCACATTTCCTTTGTTTTTTGGGCGGGAAATGTTGGGCCCAATAGTTAATGGGTTCGCTCGAACCCTAGTTCGGTCGAACCCCTTTATGGTTCGGTCGAACATGTAGGTTCATGCGAACCCCTAAAACCAATTTTTTTGCCATGGGGTCATTTTTTCTCAAATTTCCTTCCTCTTCAAAAGTGTAAACCACTTCTGTGGCTTCACCCTGAATTATGTGCAGTATGGGATGGAGGAGTATTAGGATGATATATGTTGTGTTAGATTTCATAGAGGTAAGGCTAGGAGTTAGAGATATAATAAAGATACTGTGTTACACATGGTGCCTATTTTCAATGTTTTTACCATGATATTTATTCAAGGTGCCAAACAAGGTGGTTCTTACTATAGGGTATGTGCAGGATCATGATGGGCCAAAAAGTGGCGATATGATGGGTTTTTGTAGGGTATGTGGCTGACGACTTTTTTTTACCTAAAATTAATGAAATGAAAATGGTTTTTAAAGGAGATTCTCAACTTTCCACTAATATAAATTATTCTTTAATTTGAATTTAATAAACATTTGTTATTCATTTTCTATTTGAATTATGACTAAAGTCTTGGTTGACAGGTTGATTGAAAAACATCTATAGCTTTCAAACGGTATCACATTTTTGGAATCTAAAACATGCATCACATTCTATGCTTCGTATACTATAGGATTAAAAAAGAAAATTTGAATTTCATGAAGTTTTGACCAAGTTAAGGTGGTCGACATACGAAGTTTTTATATTTTTTTAATTTTGTAATTAAAAATTCATAATTAATTATTTACTTGGGAAAAACTACAAAAAAATATGCATCACATCCGAACATGAGTCCTTTACTTATATCTAAAATCTTATAAAAAATATTATCATTTTATTGTGGTTAGGGTGGTCAGACAGACACCTACTTCTTATTTTTTCCCTAAAATTTAAGTACTACTACATTGAAATTTCAAATTTTCACCAAATAAATTTTCTTTTTTAAAATAAACCTAGTAGTTTAGAAACTACATTCAATTTTCTACAGATTCTCTTCTTACATATTTTTGAAATAATATAGATAACTTATTCAAATTTTTACGTCAAGTTGTCTAACTTTGATTTTTCTAAATTTTTTGCCACTTAAGGGCTTGTTTTTTCCATGATGATCCTGCACATACCCTATAGGAAAAATTATTTCTCTTTAGTATTTCTATTTTGTTGATTTTTTCTTTTTTTTTTAATATTTACTTTTTTGGAGATTTATAAATAGTTGGATATAAGGTGGATTCATGCATAAATTTTTTTGATATGGATGATGTTTAGTGGTTCTTATTGAGGTTCACCTTATAGAGTTATGAACTAATACACTCCTAAACCATTTTTATTTGTGATCATGTAGGGACCCCACCAATTAGTTGAAAAAATATTTTTGTATCTCTATCTTCAATATTTTTTAATTTTCATTTAGTATAAGATCACTAATATGAAATTCTCTAGACATGATATTTTATTGTATATTCTATATAGACAATTTCGATAGGCTTGAAAATGGTTAAAGGTATTGGGAAAAATATCATCTAAGAGCTCTAGTTGAGGTAACCATGCAACTCAATATTCCACATCATTGATAAAAAGAATAGTGATATCCACAATTATAGGAGCACAATAAACTATAGAGTATGGAATGGAATCTATAGGTTTTTAGATATATGTATGATAATTATTATAAGATGAGATTTAAATGGAGATTCCAATCATGAAAATTTTCATTAATAATTTTCTTTAATATTTTGAGTAAAGTATTATTATTTTCCTTTGTTGAACTATTTCCTTAGAGGTAATATAAAGTAGACCATTGATGTTGGATACATAATTGTTCAAAAATATTGCAAACATCCCAATTCTTTAAATGTCTACCCTCTTTGGAAAAGGTGGTGGAGGGGATGCTATATAGATAAATGATATGATAGAGAGTGAATGGAATGGCTTCAACCCACTTTGTGAATTAATCGGCAACAATGATGATGAAATCATAGTCATTAAATGATGATTAATCATAGTAGCCAAGTCAAGACCATGTTATGGAAAGGCTTAAAGTTATGTTATTGGTTGCAATGCTTATGAAGTCATATGAGTGAGGTCTCCATGTTACTAACATGCCAAGAATTTCTTAATATACTAACAATAATTGTACTTCATGGTTGGAAAATAATACCTGATTCACATAATTTTATTATCAAGAACCATACCACTAGTTTGGGCTTCATAGATAGCATCACAACTTCATCTTGTACCACAAGGTGTGATTCTAGAAATATTTAACATCATAATAGAAACCTATCGTATCTCTTAGGATGGTGCAACTACATGATCATTGGATAAGTTATTTGCAATTTGGTTTCAAGTTAAATTAGGTGGAAGGGTTTGACTGTATGTGTGTATAAATGCCACTTTTCCATGGTGATTCAAGACAAAATCTCACACCATTATTTTATAAGGAATTTCATATTCTGGTGTCAAAATTTGTTTGACTAGAAACATGAATATGTGATTATGATTAGGCATGTTGACCAAGTATCCAATGGTGGCTATTGCATCAACTAATTTATTATTTAGTTGAGGAACTTTCCCAATATCGATGTGTTAAAAGATGCAAGACAACTAAGAGGGAGGCCTGAATCAGTTGTCATAGAATTCAAACTTAAAAACTTCAACACATATCAATTCCACAACCACACTATTTGTTATTAAACATGAGAATGAAACATAAATAACATAAACTAATTTAACACAATAAACACCAGATTTTTATGTGGAAAACCAAAGGAGGGAAAAATCACAGTAAGGATTAACTCACAATATAAAGTAGTTTCAAACTAAAAATAAAAGGCTTACTACCAAGAGCTCACTACCCTGAAAGGACTCACTATCCTGATACAGAAGCTCACTACTTACAAGAGAGGCTCACTTCCTACAAAAAATTGACAAAAAAATTTGGGCTTTACAGCCAAAATGAATTGAGAATAGTGCACCTAACAAGTGTTGATGTAGTTCTAGTAATGCTCAGTAGAGTGATTCAATAGACTTCATCGTTTTTGCTCACTTCCAACTTTTCATTCACAACTAATTCATTGATTTCACATATACACACATATTTCTATTCTTCTATCTCTATCACAC
This sequence comes from Sequoia sempervirens, assembly GCA_007258455.2. Taxonomy (NCBI): domain Eukaryota; kingdom Viridiplantae; phylum Streptophyta; class Pinopsida; order Cupressales; family Cupressaceae; genus Sequoia; species Sequoia sempervirens. The sequence goes on along the minus strand of VDFB02379711.1, from coordinate 232,578,644 downwards.
ACTTAAAACTGTCCAACATATTCATTTATATACCTGATCTTTTCCACAAGCATCAATTAGGTCGGCCTAATTAGATGCATTTCATATTTACCAAAAATACTAATTTTTGGCTCCAATCATTCACAAAATATTTCCAATAAAGTAATCCAAACATCTAACACACTATATTATGTCAGAAAAGACCTAAAATAGGTTTCACATATATTCGCACAACAAAATTAATTCACCGTATCACAATTACCCCAAGAAGTTAGCCAAGAATAGACTTCAATGCATAAAGCAATAAACATTATGTTGGTTTCCACAATATTGTATGAGCACCAAAGCACATAGTATTCTGAACATGCATGCCTTCAACAACCATAAGCAATTTCTCAAAACCACAAGCATCAATTACTAATTGTGGAGGAATGAAAATTAGAATACCAGAGAGTGTAGCTCGAATATTGGTTCAGATACCAAACCAAAATACTAGATCAAGCACTATCTTAAACTCATAGTCACAACATGGTGACATCAATGACAACACAATCTGTAAAGATAGTCAATCTTCTTTGTTTTTCCAACAGAATGTGTGTAAAATATTCCTTGAATCCATCAACCATGATTTTCTAAGGGATAATCTTATCACCCTTCATTTTATATCCATTATTTACCTATTTAATGGGAAGCTAAGAATCCACATAGAATTGCAAGTGAGAAATTTTGTATTGAACTACAATCTTCAATCTAATGATTAACAATTCACATTAAGTTATACTTTCCATACATGGGAATTCCAACCTGAAATCCTTAGGAATGAGACCACATTGAGGAGTAATGAAAAGGAAACCTACTCCTAAGCAACATTGTGTGAATGCTTCATCAAACTATTATAAATTACATATTTGTTCATCAAGGATCATGAAGATGGATTCAACAAGAAATTCAATCACTGAAGGATGTTTTCCTATAAAAGAGGCTTCAAAAAGTCTATATGTTTTTACCTATCCATTGATTTACTTATAGTCCACATACTCAATGTTAAGCTCACTTAGCAAGATTTCTGATTTAGCCACACACCCTATAGTCATAGTCCTAGAAATGAGGTACTTGAGTGGGTCAACCTTATAGATTAGCTTGATTTTATGTATTGGCATAAAGTTCCTAAGCTTCTCGTAGATGAAGGAAAAAACTAAGAATTCTTTCCTCATTAGAGATTAGTTGATTTCATACCAAACAAGAGCTAGAATGATATAATAGGAAATCCTTTCTTTTCATTCTCATCATGTTGAGCCAAAAGTATCCCCAGTGTAGCTAATTTTTCTAATATGTATAGGAAACAAGGTTTTTATTGAATAGGAGGCATAAGAATCAATGGCAAGGCTAGGTATTACTTGATCTTGTCAAAGCCTTATTGAAATGAGGTATCCCACTAAAATTAATTATCCTTATGAAGAATATGGTTGAATGGTTAACATTTATCGACTAACTAACCCATAAATTGTTTGATAGACTAAAGCTTTCATTGTATGCTTCTCAATTTATTTAATCTCCTTGGTAGAGGAATGTCTAGGATATCTTTAAACTTAGGAGGAGAAAATTAAATACTTCTTTGGGAGATAATGAAGCCCCATAACTTGTCATTACTAACACCAAAACAATACTATTCTAGATTGATTCATAACTAAGAATAATAAAGATCATAAAAAATATACTAAAGAATATAGAATAATAAAGATGATAAAAAATATACTAAAGAATATACAAATGATCTTCTCTATTATTATACTTGACAAGGAGTTCATCTACATGATCATCAAGGATGATGTGAACAAGTTCATGAAAAATGGTCATTATTTCTCATTGATAGGTAACCACCACATTCTTAATACCAAAGGGGATCACTTGGTAGAAAAAGGTACCCATAAAGTAGTGAAGTTAGTTTTATTTTAATCTTTATCTAGAACATGGATCTATTTTTTTCTTGATATTTAACTATCCATGATGGACAACATGTCATGCCCTACTATAAGATCAATAATTATGCCAATTTTTAGCAATGGAAATCCATCTTTAGGACATGGCTTGTTCAAGTCTCTAAATTTTTTGCAAAAAAAATGCCATGAGTTAGCTTTGAGATGGATACTACATTTGAGACCCATTCATGATAGTCGATTAGTTAGATGAAACTCATTTTGAGTAACTTTTCCAATTCTACCTTGAATAGAAATGTTACCTGATGGTACATATTTTGGAAAAAAAATTATAGTTTGATCATCTAGATGCACCACAAGATGACAACCCACCTATTGATTAGGATAAGTGATCCTAGATCCAATTAGGTTAATTAGGATTATCTCCTTTTCACTTAACTCAACATTCAATATAAATTAACTAGGATTTAATGATTACCTCATTTCCATAATGGAGAGACAATCCCCTAGTGTTGATTTTTATTTTTGAGTTGCAACGTTCAATGATAAATTTAATGTGTTATTGAAAAATCCTACTTGGCATACAACCTTAGATCTAAAAATGTAATTCAGTGGATAGACAAAAATAGAAAGTTATAGAAAAAATTCAAATATGAAATTGAGAAACATAGAGTTATTTGTAATGTAAATTTTGAGCTTGAATTAGCTAGTCTAGGGTGTAATGCATCCTAGACTAGACTCCTAACTTTTTGAACTTGAGAGTTCCAAGATCTAGTTTAAGGTCTACACTCTATTTCCTAAGATGGTCAACTATTGAAACCTCTAGATCTAACCTACAAATATGAAATTGGGGAAAAATTTACAGTGTTGTATAGGGGCTTTCCTATGTGAAAACTAATTTTGGTATTTATTCTTCCATGTACAATGATTAACGATGATCAAGAGGGAATGCCCTAGGCTGGGTGAAGACCAAAAGCATAATGATTAAATGAAATGATGAATGATAAATGAAAATTTTACATTTATGTGAAACCCTTGATGAAGTGATACCACACAAGTTTCCACTAAATATGATTGATACATTCCTTGAATGCTTGATAGAACTACAAAAGGTTATCTCATAAAACATCATGGATTGTTGTAACTAATGTGTAGAGGATAACTCAATATATCTTGGTGATTTGGCATGATTTAACATAATAGATCATTGCATATAAATTGCTCCATTCGTCTTGATGTATTGGAAATTTGAGCTTGCTTGATTAAAGTGTTGTAATAATGTTGATAATTCTACTCTTGACTACCCTTGATTGATTTTAAGATCTTCAATTTTCTCAATAGATTTTATAGGTTTTGAAATGGTGAAAATAACTTGTATTTATATGAAATTGTTCTAATTTACCAATTATAAAATACCTATGGCCAAAAAGTAAATTTGGAAATTCAAATAATAAATTACTAATGCTGACATATTCAAATTTGGGACCAAAGTAGGTGGTGTAGGGCACAATGCACCCTAGAAAAAAATTACCCTTTTAAGAGTATAAAAACATTGTGGGAAAAATATAAAATACATAATTTGATTTCCCATGTTTGATATTCCAATAATGTTTATAAAATGGGCAATTAATGCATAATTAGGTCCAAGCACATAGGGTAGAAAAACATAGTGTGAAATTGTCAAGGGTGACAATTTTCGATTCTACACCACCAATGATGGCTCTAAATAATGAATATTGACATAGGGCCATAAAAAAATTATTAGGTTCTTTTCTCAAGATATCCAAGAATAATTTCCATTTTTCACTAGATAATCTAGTAGCCATATTGGTGATTTTTGGTTTTGATGGAGTACCCAAGTTGATTCCTTTATTCTCTTCAATCAATATTTTGAGCTTTTTTCTTTTGCATACTAATAAGGAGAATATAGATTTTCTCTTTTTTTTGCACCTCAAGGAGGTTTTCACTAGAAGATATGCCCTTTTTTTCTTTTCTTTTTTAATTTGAAAGTGCCTCAAAAAAATTTCACTAAGGGATCCTTTGATTTTACTTTTATTTTTACTTTTGTTAGTAAAGGACTCCTCTACCAAACTATGAACCTTTATTATGTTTAAAAACATCTTCTGAATTGTGAGCACTATGAGGGATTTCTTCACTTAGATCCACAAATTACAAAAGAGCTTCATCATTCTCAAATCCATCTCATGGTGGTGAGACTTGTTGATCCCAATTGGAAAGTGTACGGTAATGAAGTGGAAAATCAATAATTAATATGGAATGGTTAATTCTTAATTAAGAGATTTACAAATCATCTATGGAGGCTATCATATATCCATTAGTGATATTATCCACATTGAATAGGAAGTTACTTCAATTTCATAAGAAGTGTTTTACAATATTATAGAGAATACAAGGGATGATGTCTAACAAATTCCTTGATTGTACTTATTAGTAGGAAGAGATGTCTAATTTAGAATTCTTTGTTCCTTAATGACAATCTTTTACATTTATAATGCATGGTTTGCCTCATATGAAAGGGAATAGGAAATATCTTTTGAAAATGCTCAATATGAGTATTGTTAATAAATATTTAAAGATCTCCCTTCAGGTGTATTTTCCTCTATGCATCGGCCCGTGCATCGCAAGTAATCAACTTGGCCTTTTATCTAAGTTCTTCTCTCCTGCTCCATATGTCTACTCCTCTCAACCCCAAGTTTCTGCATTCCTTTTGCATCCCAAGGAACCCCGCTATACTTCCATGTGTTGTGGTTGTGGGATACTTTTGATCATTCTTTTTGCTACCTCATCGGGCTCCGCTCGAGTGCCATGAAACCCTCATTCCCAAAAAATTTGGTGGGTCCCACAATTATTATCTATGGTGTACTCTTGCTACATGTTTTCTCTTCGTAAAACTTTCAGCGTAGAGATGAAGGAACAACCGCGAGCAGCAAAATACTGCCACACATCTCTTTTGCACCTAGCTGGTGATCATTCCCTCCACTATTGGTTAAGTGCTCTACCCATTCGACACGTGTAGCCTTAGCGCAAGTCTTCAACATCGAGAGAGAGAGGTTCACATAGGCAGCAAAAGGCTGCCACATGCCTAGTTGGCAGATCTCATATTCGGGCGATGGACCAGATGAACCAAATGCTGGTATTGGCCACTACGTGTCATAATCATTTGCTCAAGATGGTGACAGTTGTCTGATTAAGCCTTGCCGGGACCACCGCTATCATTTGCAGAGGATGCACATGTTCCTAGAATGACAGGATGCTTGGTTTCAAATCATTTATGTTGCAACGGCTTTAGGAATATGTTGATTTTTGCATCATTGCTAGGGGATTGCAAAATATTTTCTGTTACTGCTCTCCGAGGTGGTGGGAATTTTTTCCTGCTATATATACTTTTCTTTGTTGTGAAAAAAGGGTCCAAAATTTGAAGGAAACATGGGTTTCGGTTAAAGAAACCAGGCCTTTATTGCTATTTTATTTTATTGCAAAGACTCTCAGACTGTGCCAATTGTTCGACCTTTCTATTTTTTCATGCTATTTGATCAAACTATAAACTGTGCTTTTATTGTTTGGACATTTCATTTGAGAACTTCTATATATGTTGAATGCAACTTTGTTAACCTAGATCATGTCTAATGACTCTTCCTAGCAGTAGGAATGTATGCAATATTATTTTATGCCAATTAATGTATTGTCTATGCTATAATCTTCAGTTTCTAATTTTTTGGAACACTAAAAACACTAATCAGGCCCTTAGATCTATGATTTATCATTCCTATCATTAAGTCTTGGCACATCGCCTTAGGTTAGACTTTATTTTATTATATTTGTTTCCTTTTCCTTTTCCAAACCCCCATTATATAGAAGAAGTTGGCTTCTCTAAAAACCATGAGGTCACTCAGTTTAGCGCAAAAGGGTCCCCCATAAACTGAGTTTTGCATAAGACACTATTACCTCGTCAAATTTTTGCGTTAGTAGTTTAATATTTTTCTGGCACGCTCGGTGGGACCGAACTTAAATGAATTTGTGTTTTAAAAGTGTGTATGAGCCATTGGCCTATAACTAGATCCCAAACCACATGAAACTCCAGTCTACTAGTACCTCCACTAGGAACAGTGCAAGCCACAAATCAGTTGCTAATCATTCCACTTTGGCCACCCATTCCTCTAACCATGTTGCCAACTGCCAACAAAAATTACATGGCATGGGATGTCAGAAGTCCCCTAGTAGCCCTAGTAGCACCCACTGTCTAGGGTGCTATCCCGATTTCAACTATGAAAGCTATACCCAAGTTTACCAAAGATGGCTCAAGAACACCCGCATAACATTTGCAAGATGTGGAAAACATGTGTCTGGTACACGAGATTACATCGTTCAATGTAGCTCTGAGGCTTCTCACCATGTCTTTTAAAGGCAAGGTGCTATATTGGTATCGAACACTGTCACCTAGCACTATTTGCACCTGGGATGAGCTTAAAGATCTGTTCTATGAGAGGTTCTCAAATGATGAAGATCCCTCTTCATTGTATTATCAACTATCTGTCATAAAACAAGCCCCCCAGGAGGCTCTAACAGGCTTTAATGCCTGATTCACACAACTTGTCAAAGGATCCCCGCTACTATACACCTAGCTCTTGAGTTGGCATTCATATTTTATCTGAAGTCCATTAATTCCAACATTTCTATGATGATCAAGTCTTTGGGAGGAGCTACTCTACCAAATGCTTACGGTGTCACTGTCAAAGCCGAGAATCATTTGATAGATTGCAGAAAGTTGCCTCCTCAACCTATTATGTTGATATTTCCTAAAATATCAATTCCCGCACAAGAATTCGTGTCAACTAGCATGCCCACACATCCCCAGTCAATGTACACATATGCGACAACCCCATAAAATGTAGCCTCTACATCGGGTTCTTCCAAAGATGAAATGAGTGACCTCAAAGAGATGTTGTGGACCATGAAAAATGATATAACCACTCTTAAGTGAAACCAATCAATGCCTTTGAATCCTACATATCAAAACTATCAAGGCGGGTGGTCCTCATATCAGCAGAATCAGTACCAGGGCACGCCTTGCACTAATCCACCAACTTCAATTGTGAACCAAATAGTGTTGATGCCTACTCCACTAACGAGCGCTTCACCAAGCTCAAGTAGGGAATTAACCACAAGGTAGAACAACCTCATTGATGATATCAATTCGTGGTGCTTCCCTTGCAGTGATGTGCATATGCCCCGGAACTATCTATGTGACAACTTGCAATAAAAGGTGGCGGAGCAACGTAGCCAAGGTGCGTCAATAGATCATAGAGGTTATATATATGCCTCACCACAAATGGAGAGTGTGGTTCTTACCACACAAATACAAGGAATGTCTCTAGAACAAGAATCTGATAGTGCTCCTGATCACGTGCTTTTTTCCTAGATGGAGGAAGAAGAAACGGTGTTTGCTAATGATACATTCATATCCAAAACACCACAAGTGCAATTTGATTATAACACATGCTCAAAGAGGAGATTTATTGGTGAGTCAGTTGTTCTGCATCCAGCCAGCCTGCAACTCAAAGGTGCTTCCAATTAGATTCCTGGCACTTCTACCACCTCGCCACCATCTCAACCACGGAAGAAAATTATTATAGCAAGAGCCAAGGAGAAGAAACCTCTGAATTTGTCACCTTTTAATGTGGTAGAAAAATTTAAGAATTCATCTGCTAATCTGTCTCTATGGGACATTCTAGCTATCTTAGGGAAAAAAATGCTATTATAGAAGGCACTTCAAGAAGAGGTCAGCACAACGCCAACAGAGCAGTTTTCCAGTGCAAAGATTGTTAATCAAGTACCGCCAGCTAAAGTCTTTACAAACAATACAAAAGAATCCCCTATTGAGGTTAGAGATAAGTTAAAACCCCAATCCTTATTCTTGACTCTCATTATAGGAAAGAAGTTATTGCACAATTCTATGATTGATTCTGGCGCTAGCACCACAGTTGTGCCTAAAAATATAGTCGAAGCTTTAGGACTCGGCTATGAACCTATGAAAAGGGGGTTAATGCAGCTTGATGGGAACAAAGTTGAAACCATAGGTGTCATCAAGGAACTTCCTTTAACTCTATTTTCATGTTGTAGTATCATAGTGCCGCAAGACACTATGATCATAAATGTTCCTCCTATGTTTGGCCTCTATCTATCCTGAGAATTTACTTCAAAGGTGGGTGGATACCTATCCTTGGATTGGTCACATCTGATTCTCAAAACCAAGCATGACGCAAAAATGAAGATAGAATCAGAGGCTTTGCATTCTAAACATGTAGCGTATGAAGCCCTGACAAATTTTGAAGTCGCGCATACCTCTATCACCAAGCAAGAAAAGGTGAGCAGAGACCGGGATGACTAAGAAGATGCTTTGTTGAGTGAACACATGGATAGTGACCCTTTTGGCAATTATCATGCTACAAGATTGGGCACCTATGTAATTTATGATGAAGACCAAGTGCTCCCAAAGGTTGCCAAAGAGTTTGAAGGTAGCAAAGAAAATGAGCTATGGATGATGTACTTTGATGGAGCAAGAAGTAAAGTAGGCATTGGAGTGGAGATATGTCTAATATCCCCACAAGATGAAAAATTGCTAAGGTCTTTCCATTTTTATTTTGCTTGTTCAAAGAATGAGGCTGAATATGAAGGATTAGTTCAAGGTTTAAGCCTTGCGGAATGAATGCGAATTAAGCAATTAATGGTGTTTGAAGATTTTGAACTGATAGTCAACCAAGTCTGAGGGATTTCCATGGCAAGGAATGTCTGCATGAGATCCTATCGGTACCGAGTCTGGGACATGGTTGAGAGTTTTGAAGCCTTCAACATCCAGACTATTGCCTGAGGAAAAAATAGCGATGTAGATCACATGGTCGTGATTGGTGCTCAATTTGATCCTGCCTCTGACCTTATACATAATGAACATTCAGTGCAAGTACTAGTCCGACCGGTGATTCCTGACAATGATCAGAAGTGGAAAGTTTTTGAAAGTGATGAACACGTCACCTCGTTCATCTAGCAGTTGGGGGAATTCACCGATCAACTTCAACCAAAGATTGTCGAAGCTTATGAAGGAAAAATTATGCAGCTCAAATCTAACAAGCTTTCGAAAGGATTGGTCACTCTAAAAAAAAAAATTGATTGTGATGATGCAAGAAATGATAGGCAGAAGTTTGTAGCAGACAAAAGTGATTACGTGGACCTTTGGGTCTTAGATGGCAGGAATCTTTGAGTTAGGAAAGACATCTCACACCATGATAAAGAAAGACTCATTAGTTTCTGTGAAAAATATGTAGTGGCCTAGTCTTATGATGATCTAGAGGGATATGATCCTGGTTTCATTCACCACATGATTGAGCTGACAGAAGGTGTGAAACCAGTCTGACAAAAGTAGAGGCCAGTAAACCCTAAAATTGAAGCATTGATGGCACAAGAGTTAACTAAGCTATTGAGTCGTTCATTGTCTTCTCAATCAAGCATAGTACTTGGGTATCCAATCTAGTCCTGGTCTGAAAGAAAAATGGAGATATTTGTTTGTGTGTGGACTTTCGAGACCTAAACAGAGCATCCCTGAAAGACCATTATTTGATGCCTTCTATGGAGTCAATCTTACAAACGGTTGCAAGATCAAAAATGTTTTCTCTGTTGGACGGTTTCTCAGGTTACAATTATATCAGAGTTAAAGAAGAAGATTAGCACAAGACCACATTCACCACAAAGTGGGGAACATTCACATATGCTAAAATGCCTTTTGGTTTATCCAACGTAGGGGCAACATTCCAGCGGGTGATGGATATCGCATTTAGCAAGTAATCAATAATTTTATTCTAATTTATTTGGATGATCTTATAGTGTTTTATAAATCTAAGGATGATCATTTTGACCACTTAGAAATAGTTTTTCAAAAGTGCTAGGAGTTCGGGGTTTTCCTAAATCCAAAAAAATTGTGTATTTGGAGTACTGCAGGGAAAGTTGTTAGGATGTGTGGTATCTAAGGATGGAATTTCAATTGACCCCAAACGGGTGAAAGCTATCAAGGAACTTCCCCTTCTAGTGAATAAGAAAGATGTTCAGTCCTTCCTGGGCAAAGTAAATTTTGTTAGCAAGTTTATTTCTAACTTTGCAGAAATAATTAGATCGATCACCCTGATGCTCAACAAGGACCAGGCATTCAAGTGGATGACCGAAGCTCAGGAAGCCTTTGAAAAAGTCAAGGAAGCTATTTCCTCAGCTCTTGTACTGGTTAATCCAGATTTATCAAAGGATTTTATAATGTATGCATTTAGTAGCAAGTCTAGTATCGCTATTGTCCTAACCCAAAAAGATGATGAAAGAAAGGGAGAAAATCCAATGGCATTCTACTCCCAGACCTTGAAGGAATATGAGATAAATTATAATTTTGTCGAAAGATAGGCCTTTGCAATAGTGAAGGGACTTAAAAAGTTCTTCCATCTAGTTTCTTGCAACAAAGTGTTTGTTTATGTCACTCATTCCAATGTGCGCAAATATATCATGGGAGGAGAAATCATAGAGAAAAGAGCTAATTGGATCACCAAGATCCTTGAATATGATATTGAGTTCAAACCCACTAAAACCATTAGAGAAAGAGGACTATGCGAATACATGACACACAATGAGGAGATGCCCACCGCAGGAGAGCAACTAGAGCTTATTATGATAAATGAACCAAAATCAGAGGGTTGCTGGCTAGAAGATAGAATGAGGTTTATGCAAACTGGAAAGTATCCGCTAGGTCTCTCATCCCAAAAGAGGAGACACTACCGGTTGTGAAATTACAGATATACGCTAGTGGAGGGGGTCTTTTTCAAAAGAAATTTCAATGGTCCACTCCTGTGATGTGTTACTTCAGAGTGGGCAAAGAGGATCCTTGATGCGTTCCACAATAGTGCTACAGGCGGACATTTCTCTGCTAAGACCACCACCATCAAAATCATGTGCATCGGTTACTATTGGCCTACACTTTTCAATGAGTCCCACTCTTTGGTAAAATCTTGCAAAAAATGTCAGTTCTTTACTGATAGAAGGAAGAATTTTGTAATGCCTCTCAAACCTATAGTGGCAGACAAACCGTTTGCACAATGGGGCCTGGACTTCATTGGGATGATTAATCCAGCTTCTAGTACCAGACACAAGTGGATTCTGACTGCCACATATTACTTCACAAGATGGACGGAGGTTGTTCCACTTAAAAGTGCAACAGAAACAAAGATTGTGGATTTCCTCGAAGAGCTGGTGACAAGGTTCGGTCCTCCAAAGACTATCATTTCCGATAATGCCAGAGCTTTCCTAGGCACAAAGGTATGTTGCTTTGCATTAATGAATGGAATATTCCTTAAGACATCATCAAATTATTACCCATAGGGAAACGACCTAGCAGAGTCAATAAACAAGAGCCTAGTCTGACTCCTTTAAAGAATTGGTTTGGAACACTAGAGGGAATGGCATAAAAACCTCCGAGCAACGCTCTGGGAAAATCGCATAACTCCTAAGAAAGTCCTTAAGACTTCACCTTATGAGTTGGTATATGGGAAAGAGGCACTATTACCTATATCTATGGAGATTCTAGCACTCCAACTGTTGAAATCTCTCTAGATAGAACAAAATGGCGCCATGGAGGTTCGACTTGCCGAATTGTTAGAAGTACAAGAAAAAAGGGAGAATTCCCTAATAGCCATGACAAACCACCAAGAAGTGGTCAAGCGATGGTTTGAAAAGAAGGATTTTGACCAAGGCCTAAAGTGCGAGGACTTAGTACTGAAGTATGATAAAAGGGCTGCTATGCCAGGTCAGCATGGTAAATTTGATAGCCTATGGGAGGGCCCCTTTAAAATCATTCGGTGTAAGGAGAATAACACTTTCGAGTTAGAAAATATGGAACATAAACCCTTAGGAATCCATATCAATGGGATTCATCTTAAGTTGTTCCATTAAGTGTTGAGTTCTATTTTTGTACATATTTGAATAATGCTTTTATTTTATTTCCCTTTCTTTGGCCGGTCTTTTTCAAAATTGGTTTGTGCTTCTATGGAATAACCCATTATTATAGAGGATAAGGCAGCGGGCTTGCTTTACATTTAAAACACACCCATGTGCAAATAAAATAAACACATATGCTATAAAAGAGCCCATAAAATTGAAATGCAGAATGAAAGAAAGAGCTATGGATTTTTATAAAGATATATATCTATTTATATGCATTCTTTTGTTTTTACATTGAAAAATGGCTAAGGAAGCCATAATCCAAAAAGTATACGACTATTCGAGATTTTCCTTCATATATGCAAAATTTATAGCCTTTTCGAGGATTATATACAAAACTGTAGGGTAGGTGGTGTATGCAACAATAGGAAATAAAGAAACTGGGAGGCATTTTTTTTCATGAGCAGGGAGGCTTTTCATCCAAGGGCACGGGAGGTAGCAATTGACTCATCTATGGAAGTATCTACTGATTCTTCTACGGTGGCACCTACTGCATCTTCATCAGTAGGTTCTTTGGTAGCAGAAGCAGCATCATTCGACACAACCGCTATTGGCGAGGGAAACACCAAGTTCCTAAAGTTGGTATACCAATCGACGTCATAGAACGGTATCACATTGTAGTTGTGGAATAGAAAGTGCAAGGCCTAGGTAGCTCTCTACAGATGCTCATCGCATGTCTGGAGGAGAAATCCACTGAGAAATGACAACCATACAACTACCACTTCTTCCTCAATGTAGCGACGGAGGTCGCTGGCTGATGGCAGGCCTACCCCATATGCAGCTGAGCAACAATCTCACCTAGGCCATTCAGGTACTTTCTTGAAAACATTTCCTTGACCAACTTCAAGATGAGAGGCCTGGGGATGCCAATGTCTAACATCAATGCTACAAAGTGTGAACAGATATCAGTATTCACATGCTACTTATCCTCATACTCTATGCAGTCCCTACCCAAAACCCATTTTATGGCTACCAAGAACAAGGAATGCTTATTTTTGGTCATTCTTTTCAGCCACCTAGTAGAAACCTCCCCTAGAAACGTTGTATGTGACTTATAAGAGGTTAACCTAGTAGGAGTTTTCATGGTTCTAACACTATGCTTATACCTTCTAACCAATGCTAAAACTTACCTACCACCTAGCCTTTGAGAAAAACTTTCTTAAAACTATGCCAACAACCTATCACTGCTCAAATGCTAAGTGTGATTTCCTCACTACTTACCGGCCTATTTATAGAAAAGATGAGAAGATGCATGCTAATCCATTTTGAGAAAAACGTCATGATAACTAGATGTCAACTTGAAATGTGTGTTTGCATTTGCTCGCATTTCCAGACCAGTTGCATCTGCGGAGGTACGGTTCAGTGCGTGCTAGATTAATAGGGGCTAATTAATTAGCTTTACAAAGGTGGCGCTCATCGACAGTAAGTTGCATGACCGTAGGATATTGTGTCATCTCACAAGCATTTCCCATAGCCCAAGGAAATATCCATATCTTTTTAGGTTGCGATCTTTTGCTTTGGCTTAATCATTCCGTCTAGGATATTAATTACCAACACATACGAATGCAAGGTTAGAAAGAAAATTATCGGCTCAAGTTTCAAGGTAATCACAACATATCACATGGTTTCCAAATGCAATAATGAACTCTTGCCACCTCAAAATGGAAAGTAGTTCATTTTGCACGAATCATGAAATTGACAGTACATGTCGAATTGAATGCAAAAAGCATGTTTTCCTCTACCACCTTGAGAAAAGATAGCCAAAAATTGCACGAAAAAGTTTAATGATTCAAATTATTTTCAAAAAAACCAAAGCTCAAGGTGCAGAGAAGTTTTTTTTAGTGTATCCAGAGCTGGATAAGAATAACAGAGTCTAAAACTCATAGAAATCTTCATCTGAAGAAAAATGTCGAAAAGTTCATCTTAGAAAATGCAAGAAGAAATTGGCCATGAGTTGTTTATAGCCATATGATCGTCAAAGGATGTGTATGTCTAAGAGGATTTGAAATATGCTATGCTTGGTATACTAATCAAGCCGAAGAGGGCGTATACGATAGAGCTGAGCAGTCCCAGAGATTGTAGAAACAAGAAAAGGGTTGAGGAGAAATGGGATAATATTTATGACCCACAACTCACAAAAAACCCTAAATCCTTAAGAGAAGTAGCATGTGCAAGGTTGATGGCACCAAAGGTAGACATTTCTATAGCAAGAAAGGTTTGGTATAGTGGTCTTCCACAATACATGGTCCTGTTGGTGCATTACTGCCCGGAGATAGTTGACGCTGCCATCCAGTGTTATAACCCTAGCACCTGCTACATCGAGGGCTAAAACTTAAGAGTTCACATCACCCCACAAGCCATTTGGAATATGCTATGCATCCTAGAGCCAAGTAAAATAACAAAGAACATTGAGTCCTTTTACCTTGGAAAAGGAGAAAAAACATAGAAGATGATGAAAAAGAACTCAGATTTCTTGTTGGAGGAGATTGGTAAGAAAAATGTCCCAGGTGCTAAACTGCCAAGTATTCTGTTGTCGCGCGGTGTATTATGCAAGGATATGCAGGACACCATGTCCATGCTAGCTTTTGTATGTGGCTGAGACTCCGATGAGATGGTGGAAAATTTTCAATTGGGACCGGCCTTCCAACTTCGCAAGCAGCACGATACCTTCTAGTATGATTTCATTGAGTTCATGGTAGATGAAATGATACGAAAAATAAAGAATTACCCAATGGAGGGAAATTTTAGATTTCTTTCTTTCCTGGTTCACATGTTCCTACATCAAAACCATGATTTCTTCACCCGGTATTTTGATTTGTCAATTTTTGATGAACAGGGTAAGAGGAAGCTAGTATCCACGTAGACGCCCTTTCTTTCTGTTTCATATGATTATTATGCATTTTTAGATTATTTCATAACTCCGGTATTGCATGATTTACAAGGAGAAGGTGACATACTTTGGATCGATAGGGATCAGACCGAATATATGCAGAGTTTCACTCCCACCTGTGACTGGTTCTTAGGAATAGATTTCACAATTCTTTGTATGTGGGGCTTCACTAGTCAAACCTTCCTTCTCCCAGCCTATGTCATAGATAGGGTGCTCATGCTTGAAATGTATAGGCAGGTGTGTATCATTGATTTTACCTTCTAGAGCAATAAAAGTTTCAAGAGAAAAGGATTCTTCACTTGTCCGAAGAATTTCAAATCGTTGACTCTGTTAAAAAATAATCAGATCAGTTATTGCAGGATCAACTAGCTCATTTAGGGTTGGTTCTGGTAAATGATAAGTGGGATTACAACCATTTCAATGACTTGCCGAAGCCGTACATGAAAGTCACACATGTTCCCCGACCTTACTAGGAGAAGCAACGTAACCCGCGGGAAGACAAGGATGAAAGTTTTGTTGAACTGGTGTGTATTCCCATGCAAGATAATAGAGGGCCATGGCATAAGTTCTACTTTGGTGTGGTAGTGGCCAAGGATAATGTTCACATGGAATGCACCATGTCTAACAAGTTGTGGAAGGATGAGGAATGGACTGCTGAAAAAATAGAAGGTTTCTGGAAGTATTGCCAAGAGATAGGGCAATTGGATGCCTCTTATGAAATTTTGAAGGAGGAAAAGCAATTTGAACAATGGTGGGATGATGACCACCCCAGCCTGGACTCTAGCATTAATAGGAGTGAGGACCTAGAGGATGAGTCTGAAGAGCAAGAAGAAAAAGCAGCAACTTGTGTGTCCTTTGCATCGAAGGAAAAGGGGTTTGGACAATCCACCTATGTGGCCACAAATGTGCATTTTAATATGTCAAGGGCTTTGAATACACTTACTTGGGCCGCTAAGGTAGCTAGGATATCACAACAGCAAACGACAATAGCTACCGAAGCTCTGGAGACCCTATCCGCAAAGCAGTAGCACACAAAGAGCATTATCAGAGAAGGTTCACAAGAACCCGCCGGAAGATAAGTTCTTGCAGCTAGCTAAGAACCTGAGACTGGGGAAGAGTCGCCAATGATTCTAGAGGCCGCCATCGACTAGTTAATAGGTAAAATTCACTCCTTCTTCCCTTGCTTCTCATTCCTTGGTATCTGCCCCTACCTCAACGGTGATCCCTACCATGAGTACTAGCCCTCTATTTCCCACTTTTAATCCAACATATATTGGAGGTTTCACCCAATTCTCACAAACCACTCCACTCAGCCTTACTCCTCTGTGAAGCCTTACACCCACTATTTTCGCTCAGGCTCTCCTTGCCTCACTTTTCAAAAATGTGCCCCCTATGGGTACACCTTCTTCTGCTATTGCTGCAAATCCTCTTCCATTGTAACAGGCTGACACCGCAATGACAACTCCTCCACCATCCCAGCCTATGATTCCTCCAGCTGATTTACCAATTCATTCATTACAAGTTACTAGCCCTTCTGCGGGTCCTCAAACCAAGCTTTGGAATGTGCCCCACTTCTCGCAAACCATCACTCTCTAGAAGAAACAAATGTCCATGCCTATGAGGGTTACCTATCCCTATTTCCTACTTTTTGGTGCTCCTTTTGCAGGTGGACTAGTTTCGTCGCCAACCAAATTTATGGCACAGATTGATTGTGGAAAGGAGACACACACAAGTAGAATGTGAAAGTGCAGGGAAAAAGGTGACAACGCTTCTGCTGAGCCAAAAATATAGACTCTTTATAATAAGACCCAAAAGGAATTGAAGTTTGCAACCATGTACCTGAGAGTAACCAAGCCTTAGGGGGAGATGCACCGAGAAGATTATGAAATATATGTGGTAGGGCTTGACATGAAGGTGGTCTGACCACAAGATAAGATTGAGATCATGGAGGAAACACAATGGGTGGTCACCTCTGAATTCCTTAAAACTAGTCGCCAGCTAAAGAAGAAGTATGAGTAGCTTAAAGAGGTAAGGGAAATGGTTAGTTATTTGGAGAAAAAAGAGAAATCCCTAGAGATAGATGTTGCATGTATGATAGAGAGGGCGCTGACAGCAAAGGATGAGAAGAACAGACTTTAGGGTGAACTTGCAAAGATTCAGACTATTGACCCTGCCATGGTAAAAGAGCTATAGTCTAGGAATCAGGAGATGGAGTAGAATCTATGACTAAAGAATGAAGAGCTGGAGTGACTTTGTCTTAAGTATAGTCAAGCAATGGCGCAGAGGAATGAAGATTTGGAGCACCAAAAAGCTCAATATGAGCAGAAAATACAAGAAAAAGAGGTTGAATTTAAGGGCATAAAAGCTCAATTAGAAGATCTCTAAGACACAAAGTCTTCTCTATACATGCACTTAGCAAATCACTCCTGAGCCGAGGAGAATTGGAATAAAGAAATGAGCAGCTCTATAGAGCAACTAGTGTCTGAGAAAAAGAAAAGGTCAAAATTGGATAAGGCTATTAATTCAAGGGATGCAGAGATTTCTTTTCTTAAAATCTCTCGCCTATCTTCTCCTACATAGAAAGACATCATTCTGTTGGTCAGGAAATTGTACATCTCTCACTGGGAAAATATTAAAACCTCTTGCCTAGCACTACATCCTACCCTCCGATTCATTGCCAAGGCATCAAAGCTGAGCTAGGAGGCTCATGATATCATTGAGGAGCTCTCACAGTTCATCTTGGAGAAGGTTCCGGAAGAAAAAGATCTGCTCACCGAGCTATACTCGGTCTCTGATGAAAACCTCGCTAGAGCGAGTATTGAAGATTAGGATGTTGCTGCTTAGATGGAAAATAAGTTCATCCATTGCTACTCTACCTTCTAGTGCACTAAAGCATCCATGGATACTATGAGCAAGACACTAGACAACATACATAGGAGTTTCTCTGAGTTAAGCATGATGGGTTTGTCGTCCCCGTTCCTTGAAAATATCTCTATTGCCACAACCGAGCAGATTGCAGAAAAAATAGAGAAGGAAAATGATCCAGAAGCTTTCAAGAATTTCAATCATCCTCCCACGATGAATGACATTGAGGGAGTGATTCATCCACTTACACAACTACTATTTCATTGTGAAGTAGTGGTTGGCTTGCTTAATGCACTGCCTCACAAAGACACTATTGATCTAATTGGAGCACAGGAGAATTTGTGCAACATGGTGAAGCCATTTGAGGATGAATGGTCACCTCTATAGGTGCCTCTTTCCAATATTTGACTCCATTATCTAATGAAATGGCACTCTAGCCTGTAAACAAGAGAAATTCTGGGTTCTCCGTTCCTTAAGCGAAATGCCCCTAGTAGTCACCAAAAGCTGTTAATAAATATTTAACGAGATCCCTTCTAGTGTATTTTCCTCTATCCATCAGCCCGTGCATCGCAAGTAATCAACTTGGCCTTTTATCTAAGTTTTTCTCTCCCACTCCATGTGTCTACTCCTCGCAACCCCGAGTTTCTGCATTCCTTTCGCATCCCGGGGAACCCTGCTATGCTTCCACATGTCGTGGATGCAAGATACTTTTGATCATTCTTTTTGTTGCCTTATCGGGCTCCACTCGAGTGCCACGAAGCCCTTGTTCCCAAAAATTTTCGCGGGCCCCACAATTGTTATCTTGGTGTACTCTTGCTATGTCTCTTCTCTTCACAAAACTTTCAGTGTAGAGATGAAGGAACAACCGTAGGTAGCAAAATGCTGCCACGCATCTCTTTTGTACCCGACAGGTGATTTTTCCCTCCACTATTGGTTAAGTGCTCCACCCATTCGACACGTGTAGCCTTAGCGCAAGTTTTCAATAGCAAGAGAGAGAGGTTCACACAGGAAGAAAAAGGCTACCACGTGCCTAGTCGACGGATCTCATATTCGGGTGATGGATCAGACAAACCAAATGTTTCTATTGGCCACTACTTGTCATAATCATTTTCTTAGGATGGTGACACTTATATGATTAAGCCTTGCCGGGACCACCACCATCATTTGTAGACGATACACCTATGCCTGGAATGACCGGATGCTTGGTTTCAAATCATTTTTGTTGCAATGGCTTTGGGAATATGCTAATTTTTGCATCATTGCCAGGGGATTGCAAAATATTTTCTGTTACTACTCTCCAAGGTGGTGGGGGTTTTTTTCTGCTATATATACTTTTCTCTGTTGTGAAAAAAGGGTCCGATATTTTGAGGAAACACTAGTTTTGGTTAAAGACACCCGACCTTTATTTTTGTTTTATTTTATTGCAAAGACTCTCAGACTGTGCCAATTGTTCGACCTTTCTATTTTTTCATTCTATTTGATCAAACTGTAAATTATGCTTTTATTGTCTGGACATTTCATTTGAGAAATTCTATATATGTTGAATGAAAGTTTACTGACCTAGAACATGTCTAATGACTCTTCCTGGCAGTAGGAATGTATGCAATATTATTTTATGTCAATGAATGGATTGTCTATGATGTAATCTTTAGTTTCTAATTTTCTGCAACACTACAAACACCAATCAAGCCCTTAGATCTATGATTTATTGTGCCTATCATTAAGTATTGGCGCATTGCCTTAGGTTAGACTTTATTTTATTATATTTGTTTCCTTTTCCCTTTCCAAACCCCCATTATATAGAAGAATTTAGCTTCTCTAAAAACCTGGAGGTCACTCAGTTTAGCGCAAAAGGGTCCCCCATAAACTAAGTTTCCCATAAGACACTGTTACCTCATCAAATTTTGGCATCAACAAGTATCATCAATATTTTTAGCATTCTTGTATAGCTAATTACTAATATCTACTTCAATATTTTCTTCATCAAGAATTCTAGGTGAGTTGGAGATGGTGGATCCATATGTTTTAATGTTTGAGACACTTGAATATTTGTGTTATGGGGGTATGTCTTAGCAATATGGAGAAGGGAACATCATGCACACATGAAAATATCCATTCAATGTATACTCTCCATAACATTTTCCAACAATGTTGACCTTAGGATCAGTGGGGTTAGGTGTAATGGATGGAATGGGTAAATATGAGAGAGTATTTGGGTTGATGTAGGATGATGATAGAGATGATGTTATGTTTCAAGGTTGAAGATGGGTGTTTGCGAAGTGGTGATAATTATTCTATTTATCTTTCAATGACTGGAAACACTCAAAAAGATGTGGATCCACATGTATGGTGAACTCAATGCCATTATGGGGAAAATTAAGGTATTTTTGATATGTAGATGGTACAACACACATGAGATGTAGGCATGGATGACCAACAAGGAGGATATAAATAAGGTCATGATCAATCACATGAAATGTTGTATACTAAAATGTTGGGATCACTTGAATGAAAACAAATTGTGCCTTCTAAATATCTTTCTATATTTTCATACACTTTAATGTTGATGACTTGTGACTCTCAATCTAATGTTGAGTATCCAATTTATTTTATGAATATTAATGTGTATAATTTCAAGAAAGATACATTATATACCATGACATGCTTGAACTTATGTTTGGATATGAAGAATTCAATATAGAGAGATTTTCTATGTGATGGATCCAAAGGTGGCATATAATTTTGACAAAAGGAAAATTGATATGTGGAAGAGAGGTGACCCATGACTTCTTGGAATTGCGTATGATAAATATTTTTTGGGACTTGTGATTCCTACAAGGATTTCTCAATATTTCTATATGAATATGGGATGTTTTGAGAATCTTGAAGAAAATATCAATGTACACTTGTCTTCCCAAGATGGTCTAAGAGGCTATATTGAGTTCTTTGAGAGGATGAATGGAATGGTCCCATTATGGTGACTCTACCACATATAGTGGTGATGGTGCACTTAAAGTATTTGGGTTTAATTTTTATCACAATAACTTGTAACGGTAATTCAGTGATAGTCTCAAAAAAATTACATAATTGAAAGAGATATTATTCTTTAATTAAATTTTTTAGCTTGGTTCCCTTGGTTATTATGTTGATTTGGGGGAGTGGATAAGGTGGAAGTACCTTGATAATGTTAGGGAAATGACTCTTGGTATATTTCCAATTTATCATTTAGTGATGATGACTTCACTCCCTGTCCTTTAATATCACCTTGGTCAGTAAGGTCTTCGATATAATTCTCAATATTCATGGAGTTGCTTTTAGAATGATTCTTGACTTTTTTGTAATCACCTATCTAAATGCTAAACTAAGTGTAGATAAATTTTGCAATTTTTTTGGGTGTATTGGATTTTGTGCTTATAATTTTCTCTATGATCATATGGATATGTATGGCCATATCTCATTGTAAACCATATTATATATTCACATCAATTGTTGTGAAAAAAAATAGTTCTTGTAAATCATTTTTGTGTCTAGGGTTTTCATGAGTGGTTATTTTTGAGTGATTTTTTTTACATTGATTTTTCATTTTTCTAAATGATTTTTAGATTTGTTAAAACAATTTTTTTTTTTGTATCACTTTCTATATTGTGATATTTTAAAAATATTTTGTGGAAATATTTTTCCTACTACAATAGAGGAACTGTCAGGGGAAGAGGAACTATATTGGATGATAGAAAATCACTTAAATCCAAACAATAATTTTTTAAATATTACATAGCAGTTTCCTCAAATTTATGGTTTTTTTTATTAATTTCCTTAATATTTTCTAGGTTTGCTATATTTTTTTCAACCACGTTGACAATTTTACATTTATTTCAAGTCATTTTTTTAATTGATGGTAGCTTCTTAGGAATTTTTTGTTTTTCTCTAGTAATATAGTGATTTTTGGGACAACATCAACAATTTTCAAAATTATTGAATTGTTTTAACTAGTTTTTTATACATGATAGTGGTTTTATTTTTGTGTGTATAATATTCTAAAAATGGAGGGTATATTATATTTACCTATTTGTTGATGATGTTAGCATGCATTATCATACCCTAAATTTCTATAAAGGAGTTATGTTTTTACATAACTTGGCCATACAGTGTCAAAATTTGGAAAAATAAATATCATCAAAAAGGTTGGTTTTGAGTACTTTGTAGCAGTGTACATATATTTCTTATATTTTTTATGTTGGTAAATTCTATCTATTTTCAAAGGTAGATCTCTATTTTTGGCTCCCAAGCTCATAAATTTTAGCCTTGATCTCCATTTTTGGTGATCCTTGTACTTTTGGAAATATAAGTTAGGGATGTTTATAGCTATCCATGCACTTTGTCCAAAATCTACCTAGGTAATTTTTTTTGGTTGATTACTTAGACATTTTAGAACTTGGAAATTTTTTATTTGTGTGATATCACTTCATTTGATCAATTCTAGATGTATTTATAGCATTTATTCCTTTCTAGGGATTGTTATTATCTATTGAATGTAATTTTTTTATTTATACATGCAATAGGATAAAGTATCACCATTATACATGATTTATGAGGATATTGTAGATCATTTTGTGTCTTTTTTGTACCCACACTACTTTATAAAGTATCATGGGTAGTTTTTGTGCATATTTTTTATTTGCAATCACAACCTTTTCTAGCTTCACCCATGTATCTCTTCTTGTGCACATGTTTGTGCATATTTTTTTATTTGTAATCACAACCTTTTCTAGCTTCACCCATTTATGTCTTCTTGTGCACACGATTTTTAGTTGTAGGAATTGTCTTGTATATTTTTTGTTAATGTTTCTTATCCTTCATGCACTACATTTTGACACACAAATTTAGTGCACATGTGATACCTCTCCCTTAGTACCATTATGTCAAGTTTCATACTCTTGGTACTAATGCTTCCTTGATTTTTATTTGGAGTGAGCTATATATGTAGTTTTTATTCCTATGTACTAGATGTATAGTGTGGCTAATTATGCATGTATTTTAATCAGATGAAACAAATACCATATATATGTTCTTGCATTCCCCTTTTCTAGAGACAACCTTCTTGTAAGGTGTGCACCCTTAGTCTCCTAGTGCTATGTAACACTTGGGTTTGTGACATGGATTAACCACCTCCTTTGGATTCATTAACTCTAGTAGTTGTATTGGGAATTAATCAATATTTTGGTTCAATGACAACTCTTTGTGCAATAATTTGTATCAAAGCATGGTTCAAGGGTGATGAAATGGAAAATGGATACACTTTTAGAGATATCACACTTTTTCCACTCAACCATTCACTCATGTCCTAGGGTCCTAATTGGATTGACTAACAACCTAACAAGGTGAGTCAATTTCTCAATTAGGAGGGTCCTAGGAGGGGATTCTTTGAGTTATAAGGCATTTACCACCAAGCAAATGATTGGAAAAGAAAATGTTTGAAAACATGTTGCAATATGCAAAATGACCTATAACTAAAAATGTAAGGTAAATGAGAGATGAAAATGATGAAATTATGAAATAGGGAGAGAGTATGTGTGTAACTGGGAACTTTGGAGATGCTATGAGGATTTTGGAAATGCAAACAAGCTTTAAAAATATGTTGTGGAGAACTAAGATGCCCAAAATGGCATATTAGTCCCACTGCTATTTTTTAGAGCCAATACAGAGTCTTTTAGATCTTGGAACCGGATCTCAAAAAATCTCTGAAAAATAAGCCTAGGAGGACTAAGACACCCAACTAGTGTATTAGTCCCATTTAAATTTATACAATTTTGAATAAGATCTTGAGCTTTGAGATCTGCAACTTTCCTTTCCAATCTTAGGTTCTAAAACTTCTAAATATGGTCTATAAGTGAGTTTCTCTGAAGATGACAACTTTGTAATGCAACTTTGCAACTTTTGCAACTTTACACTCCAAGTGATCTTCAAGTCTAAAACCTAGATCTTTAATAAAAAATATGCAAGATGGGAAAAAATTGTTGTTTGTTAGTGAATGGGGATTTTCCTGGTCAATCTTGATGTAGGAGCATCCAACAATGTACAAATGTTGCATCACCAAAAAAAAAAATTGTTTTCTTTATTTTCTTTAGTTGTTTTGAGTCCCATTATGGCACTTAAGGGGTGTAAGATAGTCAAGCATCAAAAATAGCGAAAAATGGGTACTTACTATTTTTAGTAAGTCAACATAAATAGGCTCATATGGACGTGAAAATTTACCCCAAGGAGTAGAGTTGAAAATAATTTCCAATCATGAAAGAATCACCTCAATACCCTACACGGTTTGGGAGAAACTAAAGTTTCCATCCCAAAAATTTCTCCAATGCAGCTTCAAATTTAGATATAAAATATTAGAGGCCCCAAAATAGCTCAAAAAGTGGTGGAACTAACCTACGACAAGTCCTTTTGTTTAGAGAGATCAGAGCTTTCCATTGATATGTAATAATAGAAAATCAGACATCCAAATCAAAAGTTATGGCCTTGCGAAGTTGGTCCTCTAAAATGTGAATTTCATAAAAAATTCTTCCTAGGGTAGAAATCAAATGGCGGGACATTGGTGCCAAACCAAAAATGGGTAATTTGATCTTTCTAGAACATTCTAGGGCAGTTATTAGGGAAAATAAAAAATTTTAAGTGGGGGTTGTAGAAGGTGGCCTTGATAGTGTAGATTGTGGATCCAAATAGTAAATTTTTGTTTCAGAGTTGACTTTTGTTGTAATGAATCAAGCCCATGAGGCTGTAGCATGTAAAATTTGAATCTGTAATTTCATTTTCTGAAAATAATTGAAAGTGAGTCTTTTTTCTATCTCACATCTTCTATGTTGGTATTTGTTGTGATTTTTGTGGGTTTAGGGCAGTGTGGCCATCATCAAGTGGTATCAAAGTAGGATTTCCTGAGCCTGTAATAGAGTGTCGAATGTGAGGCAGTTACTGTAGGACCTATGAGTGTGGGTTGAATTCAAGATGCCTCCAAGAATTTCCCAATATGGTAGAGGTAGAGGTTGAGGTCATGGAGGAAGAGATCCACAAAGAGATTAAATTAGAGCCCATACAAGGAAATTAGATACCTTACAATAAGAGGTGGGTATGTGCAGGATCATGATGGGCCAAAAAGTGGTGATATGATGTGTATGTGAAGGGTATGTGGCTAATGACTTTTTTTTTACCCAAAATTGATGAAACGTAAAGGTTTTTAAAGGAGATTCTTAGCTTTCCACCAATATAAATTATGCTTTACTTTGAATTTAATAAATAATTATTATTCATTTTCTAATTGAATTACGACTAAAGTCTTGATTGATAGGCTAATTGAAAAACATCTATAGCTTTCAAATGATATCACATTTTTAAAATCCAAAAAATGCGTCACATTCTATGCTTCACATACGATAGGATTTAAAAAAATAAATTTATGAAGTTTTGACCAAGTTAAGGTGGTCAGACATACGATTTTTTATATTTTTTAAAATTTGTAATAAAAAATTTCATAATTAATTATTTATTTGGAAAGAAATTACAGAAAAATATACATCACATTTGGGCATGAGACCTCTACTTATATCTAAAATCTTATTAAAAAAATATTATCATTTTATTGTGGTTAGGGTGGTCAGACAGACACCTGCTTCTTATTTTTTCCCTAAAATATAAATACTACTGCATTGAAATTTCAAATTTTAACCAAATATATTTATAAAATAAAAAATAAACCTAGTAGTTTAGAAGCTAAATTCAATTTGCTACAGATTCTATTCTTACATATTTTTGAAATAATATAGATAACTTATTCAAATTTTTATGTCAAGTTGCCTAAGTCTGATTTTTGTAAATTTTTTGCCACTTAAGGGCCTATTTTTTCCATGATGATCCTACACATATCTAGGTTCGAAGAAGAGATGCGCAACAAGAAAAAGATGACAATAAAGATTAAATGGAAGAGGAAGAGTAGGATCTAATGGATCCTAGAGAAAGAAGATTGTTGTGAGCGATCTCAAGCATTGGGAAGAGACCTAAAATGGAGGTTTTAACTTTTATTGGAAAAATGAATCGTGAAGAATTGATTGATTGGATCAATGACATGGAGGAATTTTTTGAGTTTGAAGAGAATGAAGATCCTCATAGATTGAGGTTTGCAAAGAAAAAACTGAAAGGTCATGCTTGTATATGGTGGAAAGAGGTAGACAAGGGAAAGATAAAATTTTCAGATGGGATAGAATGGTGTCAAAATTGAAGAAACAATTTTTCCAGTTGATTACTAATTGGAGCTGCTCAAGAAGATGTAGAGCTTGAGGCAAGGGACAAGGATGGTGAAAGAATACACAAAGGAATTTCATAGGGTCATGATTCATGCAAGACATTCTAAGGTGAATGAAGAGAAAGTTGCTTGTTATATTAACGAGTTGAAGCCAAGCATACAAGAAGAATTGGAACTAGTAAGAATGGCCACTATTGAGGATGCTTATTAGTTTTCTCTAATGGTTGAAGAACTACTAAACATGAGGTTTGAGAACAAACAACAAGGTGGAGGAGATGGAGAAAAGATCGGTGGATGGTCATTTGGAGGTAAAAATGAAGATCAAAAGAAGGGTGAAGGCTCTAGTAGTAGCTAGAACTAGAAAGGAGATAACAACTACCGAACTCATGATTAGAGTAATGGAGACCAAAGAAGAAGAGGAATATCTAGACAAGGACCAAGAAGAGGAGGCTTATGTGGAACCTGTTTCCAGTGTGGAGAAGGACATAGAGCCTATGAGTGTCCTCAACATCAAGGAAGGATAATTAGAAGACCTAAGGGTAATGCACAAGTTGCACATGTAGAAGAAGATGTTGAGTCTTCACATTCTTAGGATGTAGAAAGAGGAGATGTTCTTGTTACTATAAGAGCCTTACTGAATCAGGAGAAGGAACCAACTCAAAGGAAGAATTTGTTCCCCACTAGATGTAAGTGTGAAGGTAAAGTTTGCAATGTTATTATTGATGGAGGTAGTATTCATAACCTTATTTTAGAAGAAATGGTTAGTAAGTTTTAGTTGGAGAGAAGAAGGCATCTGAACCCATACTGGATTGTTTGGTTGCAGAAAGACCATAAAGCCTTGGTAAATGAACAATGTCTGGTAAAGTTCAAAATTGGAAATTATCATGATGAGGTATTGTGTGATATTATGCCTATGGATGTTTTTCATATATTGTTAGGCATTTTGTGGTAGTTTGATCGATGAGCAATACAATATGGACATGCCAACACCTATTCTTTGAAAAAGGATGGGGTCCGTCATAAGTTGAAGCCCTTGAAAGAGGAAAAAGAAAAGGTATGTAGTAATGCAAGAATTTGTTTGGTTGATGGAAGAAAGTTCCTAGAAGGTATGAATCATGAGCATATGTGTTTTGCATTGATCCCTAGAGTTGATAAAGAAGATACCACTTAGGTACTTCTAGAAGTTTTAGATTTGTTGAATGAGTTTCAAGCTATTATTTCTAATAATGTACCTGAAGGTTTTCTTGACAGTAAGAAAGATTAGTCATCAAATAGACCTGATTCCTGGAGCTAGTTTGTTGAATAAGGTAGCTCATCATATGACTCTAGCAGAGAGTGAAGAGTTGAAAAAATAAGTGTGAGAATTGATGCAAAAGGGATTGATCAGAGAGAGTTTGGCTCCATGTGTAGTACCTACATTACTAGCACCAAAGAAGGATGGGGAATGGAAAATGTGAACAGATTCTAGAGCCATCAACAAGATCACCATCAAGTATAGATTTCCCTTGCCAATAATGGATGATATTATGGATTGTTTGAGTGGAGTCGAGTACTTCACAAAGATAGATTTGAACAATGGATATCACCAGATCTGAATAAGAGAAGGAGATGAATGGAAGACAACCTTCAAAACCAAGGTGGGCTTGTATGAGTGCTTAGTCATGCCTTTTAGGCTAACCAACGCACTTAGCACATTTATGCAGCTTATGGATGAAGTATTGAAAGAGTTTTTAGGAAAGTTTGTTATTGTTTATTTGGATGATATTTTTATTTTCAGTAAGACATTGGAGGAGAACTTGATGCATATTCAAAGAGTTTTTGAGAAGCTAAAGGAGGAGAAGCTATTGATTAATTTGATTAAATGTAGTTTTTTGAAGAAAGAGTTGGTGTATTTGGGATTTGTTGTCTTAGTAGAGGGTCTTAAAATGGATCTAGAGAAGGTGAAAGCTATAATGGAATGGCCTATCCCAAGGAATGTTATAGAGGTAAGATCATTTCATGTTCTAGCAAGTTTTTACAAAAAAATTATTAATAATTTTAGTAGTATTTGGGTACCTCTAACTAAAGCGATGAGAGGTGATAGAAAAGAGTTTAAGTGGACTATAGGAGAAGCCAAAAGTTTTGATATGTTGAAGAAGAATGTTACAAAGCAACCTATTTTGGAACTTCTAGATTTCAATAAGGTCTTTCAAGTAGATTGTGATACTAGTGGCAATTCCATAGGAGTTGTTTTGTGTCAAGAATGTAAGCCTGTCACCTATTTTAGTGAGAAGTTAAATAATGCTAAGAAAAAATATTCTATCTATGATCACTTGAGTTTTATGCTATAGTTAAGGCTTTGAAGAAATGGAGACACTATTTTTTTTTCTGAAAGAATTTGTTTTATATATTGATCACCAGGCTTTGCAGTATCTCAATAGTCAAGGAAAGTTGAATCAATTGCACTTAAAATGGGTTGAGGTTTTGTAGAGTTATACTTTTATTTTGAAGCATAGGAGAGGAAGGTCAAATAGAGTTGTAGATGCATTGAGTAGAAGGAAATTTTATTTTGATAGAAATGAATATAGAGGGTTTTGGGTTAAATTAAATCAAGAGTTTGTATCCTAAAGATCTAGACTTTGCAGAAGCTTGGAAAGCTTGTTTGGAACATGTTACATTAGATAGGATGAGATGGTTTTATTTCTTAATCCAAGAGGTGATGTTGTTTAGAGGAAGCCAATTGTGCATTCCAAGGAGTTCTATGAGAGACAATCTAATCAACAAGAAGCATAGTGGAGGATTGAATGGACATTTTGGTCAAGATAAGACCATTGCTCTTGTCAGTGAGAATTAATATTGGCCACAATTACAACAAGATGTGAAGAAGTTTGTACAAAGTTGTAGAGTATGTCAGATAGTGAAAGGAACAAGTAAAAATACTGGATTGTATCAACCATTACATGTACCTAAGAGGCCATTGGAGGATAGTAGCATGGATTTTATTCTTGGATTGCCAAGAACACAGAGAGGGAATGATTCCATATTTGTGGTGGTGGATATATTTTAAAAGATGGCACATTTCATTTCGTGTCATAAGACAAATGATGTTGTTCATGTTGCAAAGTTGTTTTTCAGAGAAGTGGTGAGACTACATGGTCTACCAAAGAGTATAGTTTCAGACATAGATAAAAAATATGTTGTTTATTTATGGAGGACATTATGGAAGAAGTTGAAGACAAATTTGAAGTTCAATTATGCACACCATCCATAGACTGATGTACAAACAAAGGTGGTGAATAGGAGTTTGTGCAACCTACTAAGATGCTTAGTTGGAGATAAGCCCAAGGGATGGGATTTGATTATACCACAAGCATAAATTTTTTACAACAATTTTGTCAATAGGAGCACTGGTAAATCACCATTCCAAATTGTATATTGGAGTAGTCTAAGAATCGCTTTTGAACTGAGAAAGATGGATAAGGGGGAGAAGAGTAGTGTTGAGGTTGAATATTTTGTTGAGCACCTAAAGAATTTGCATGAAGAGGTGTTCAAAAACATATCAATAAGATGAAATCACAATATAAGGCTTTGGCAGATCAAAAAAGGAGGTATAAGGAGTTCCAGGTAGGAAATGAAGTCATGGTTCATTTGCGCAAGGAAAGGTTTCTAGTTGGTACATACAACAAGTTAAAGATGAAATTTGGACCATGCAAGATCCTGAAGAAGCATGATTCAGGAAATGCTTATAAGGTAGAGCTACCTAGTGGAATAAACATTTCCCCTATGTTCAACATTGTTGATTTGACAAAGTATCATGAAGGTGATATAGAGGAGGGGTCGATAAATGAATAGGTGAAAATTCCAGCATCTACTTCAGAGAAGGAAGAGATAGAAGAAATCTTGGATAGCCATGTGGATAGAAGCAGAAGAAACAGACAATATATAGAGTACTTGGTGAAATGGAGAGGAAGGCATGTTGAATATTCATCATGGTTATCTGAAGCTGAGGCTAACCATTTTGGTTTCCCTCTAACTTCTAAGAAGTGATAGGGTCACTTTTCAAATTACCTTGGTGTTCCATAGAAAAATGGCCCCTTGTCATTTTCATGGCATTTTAGGTCTTGTTTCATGGTGTTTGATCTATTTTTCTTTTATTTTATGTTGTAGCATGGCTTGAACATGCATATTTAGGTACTAAAATTCAAATAATGACATCTTGTGAAGTTGTTGTAAGACATTTCTACACTCTTCTAGACTCTATTAATTGCAATTCACCTAAAAATCACCTTTTCATCACTAATCAAGTCCTAGTTTGAAGTGTTGTAAAGTCTTGTAACAAGATTTCACATTTTTCTAGGCATAACTTCACTATTTATCCCTTTCCTATGCTTTATTTGGTCCCTTTATGACCTCATATGCCTTAATTAAGTGCATTTTTTAATGTAAGCCCGATAAAAAACATTAAATACAACATAATTCCCGACACCCATTTTCAAGTCCTAGGTGGGACCCATTCGCCATGGGTGGTGAATGAGTCTCCCTTAGCCCCAAATTCAATTTTTTTGAAATTTCCTTTTGGGTTTTTATTCAAAAACACTCGATGTCCAGCTTGTGATGAGGTTTGAACAAGTAACTAAGGCACGAGGTTGTATAAATAAGTGATTTTCACCTCATTTTACATCTCCTACATTCCCCATTCATCAAGTTCACTCATCCACCTATTCACTCAAGCATCTTACAACATCAATTCAAGCATTATTCAAGCACTTTGGATCATCCATTGACATTACTTCAGATTTGCATCATCAAGGATTTGGTAAGTTGATAACAATTGCATTTTATTAGTTTATCATAATCTTTCCTTTCATTATCTCATTAAGGGTTTGATTACAAAAAGTGGGGTTTGACCAAGGAAAACCCCTATTTACTCACCCTCAACTATTTTTCCCTTCTTGCATGTGTGTTTACATATTTTTGTGTGCAGATTCAATAAGCATTTAGGTGTTGAAGATTGGCCAATAAGTCAACTAGGTCCTTCAAGTCAAATCATTCATATTTCAAGCTTGGAGAAGGTTTTTTGTCCGTTTCATGCAGAATTGACTTTGGCAACCCGATAATTAGAGATTTCTAGATCTGGTATTTCAGAGTTGTCTCCTGATTTTTCATAATTTTGGGAGAGGATTGATTCACCACCAGTGATGAATGAGTCCCACATTAGGACTAAAATTTTGAATTTTTTCAGATTCTGAATCTTGATAGTTAGAAACTAGTTTCCAACACCTTTTCACCAATAGTAGAACCAATTCGCCACCCTAGGTGAATGAGTCCCACTACAAAATTTTAGTAATTCCAGATAGAATTCACAGCATTCCAGAATCATCAAACCTTGCCCAGGTGCACTCTGTTTCATCTCATTTCTTTCTGTTTTGCATTATTTCATCGTTTAGTTCATTGTTTTCATATCACAACGTGTTTTCAAACATAGTTTAAATCTTAGTTTTGCATTAAAATTCATTCATTTAGATCACTTACTTGCACTTAGTTCACTTCATCTAACTTAGGTAACATCACATATAACATAATTTGAATGAACCCTTAGCATTTTTGGGCCCTATCTCTCTCCTTTTAAGTGAAAAACCCTAGAAGAGCAAGAGAAGTCCATAGGAACCCAAAAATCTACGGTTCACCTGGGTGTATGATGCAAGAGCATCCAATGGTGTAGGGAAATATTGCATCACCCAAAAAAAAAAATTATTTATTTTCTTTAGTTTTTTTGAGTCCTATGATGGTGCTTAAGGGGTGTAAGACAGTCACGTGTCAAAAATAGTGAAAAACAGACACTTACTATTTTTAGTAAGTCAGTCTAAACGAGCTCATATCAACGTGAAAAATTAATCCAAGGAGCAGAGCTAAAAATAATTTCCATTCTCAAAAGAATCACCTCAATACCTTGCATGGTTTGGGAGAAATTAAAGTTTCCTTCTTGAAAAATTTCTCCAATGCAGCTTCAAATTTAGATATAAAACTTTAGAGGCCCCAAAATAGCTCAAAAAGTGGCTTAACTAACCTATGTTCAAGTCACATGTTGTAGAGCTCATCAAGAGCTTTCCAATGATATGCAATAATAGCAAATCAAACACCAAGATCAAAAGTTATTTCCCCACGAAATTGGTCCTCTAAAAAGTGACTTTCATAAAAAATTCTTCCTAATCCAGAAATAAAACGATGGGACTTTGGCGCCAAAACAAAAAGGGAAATTTGATCTTTTTAGAACATTCTAGGATGATTATTAGGGTAAATAAGAAGGGTTATGTGGGATTTGTAGAAGGTGGCCTTGATAGCGCAGATTGTGGCTCTGAATAGTAGATTTTCTTTTCATAGTTGAATTTTATTGTAATAAATCAAGCCCATGAGGCTGTAGCATGTAAGATTTGAATCTGTAATTTTATTTTTTGAAAATAATTGAAATTGATTCATTTTTTTGTCTTGCATCTTCTATGTTGGTATATGTTGTGATTTTTGTGGGTTTGGGGCGGTGTGGCCCTCATCTAAACCCGGCGCTCATCTAAACCCCTTGTTGGTAATTAAACTTTGAAATGAAATATAAATAATGAAGGAAATGGTGAATGAACAACATGCAATGCTACAACTCACCAAACCCTTATAAATTATGCAAACATGTGTGTAATGGCTACAATGGATATGGATCTTGAATTATTGAAAGATAGGACTTGAATTTCTTTGCTTGAATCAAAATCCTACATCACAAATGTTAGCACAACAACACACATGATGCAAGAAGCTCTTTGATATGATGCTTGAATTTGAAAATGACTCCAAATGCTTGATGAATCTTCTCTTGAATACTCTTGTGAACTCAATTATGCTGTGATAAAAGCTCTCACCAAAGACTTGGATTGAAATGAATGAATGAACCTTGTATTTATACTTATATATGCTTAATATCCCAAAATTATATTACACCAAGTTGACATACAGATTCATTAAATAAAGAGGATATATCCTGCTAGAATTTGAAATTAAATCCTAAAAATGACTCAAGGAGAACTAAGATTCCCTAGGTGGCATCTTAGTCCCAAGTCCTAAAAACTTGGGGCATAGACACGAAAAAGGGGCGCAATCTAGAGATGCCAAAATTAGGGTCCCGAGAGCCTTGGGGGACAAATATGTCCTAGGTGAAATTTTAGTCCTGACCTAAAAGATAGGGACACACCAATGGAGTCATTAAATCATCATTTATGCATTCAAGAATGTCAGGGTTAGCCAAAAAATATGTAATCCATAGGGCTGGTGGACATAAAATAGAACCAATTAAGCCATAAAGAAGCATAAATAAAGCAAGGCATGTCCAAAATAGTGTGAAAAATGCAAGGGTATGCATTGTCCTACACTACATTTAGTGCCCACTTCAGTGAGAGGATGAGCTTGCTTTAAACTCACACTAAAGTAGCCAAACATGCAATCAAGAGAGGTTCAAATGTACACATGTTAGTAAGATAGGACATCAACAGTAATTAAGAGGGTGGCCAAGCCTCCAAGATCAAGATCTTATGCCAAACCAACATAGACACAAAGGAACATGCTTGTGGATGATGTATGAAGCCATAACTAGATTGTAAACATACACCATCAAAGACAAGAAAAAAGGAAAATGAAAAAGGAAAGGAAAACTACAACGGATCAAGCTTTGACTAGCTGTCCAATGCGGTGGATTGGGTCTAGGATGTTTGTCCAAAAAGTTTTACAAGTGGAACACGTTGTCCACTATGCAAACAAAATGTAGGCTCACAAGGGGTAGTGAAGTTAGGTTTCCACTAGGTGAGTCCCAAGGGACCATATCAAAGCCATACCTCCATGACTTTAATAAGGTACAAAAAATTCATGCTCACATAGGCTAGTGAAGCTAGGTGTTCACTAGGTGAGCCCTAGGGGACCATATTAAAGCCATACCTCCATGAGTTTAATAAGTACCTACAAAAATGCAACAAGAAAGAAGAATTCTCAAAGGGATTTTTCTTAGTTAATGCGAGGTCTTACTCTTAGGGGACATCATGCCTAATGTCTCCAAGAGAGGACCAATCAAAAGATATAAGATTCATCACTTAAGGGATGCAGTGCATCACATCACCACTAAGGGGAATATAATATGCTAAGATAGATCATGCTCTTGAAGGCCATTACTCACAATTCCACCACAAAGAGGAAAAAACCTCATGTGAAATAAGAAAATCACATGAAAGAACACAAAAATAAGAAAAAATGAAAGTGAAATAATGCCAATGTATGCCACCACTTTAAAGAAATTGCTAACACCATGCCGTGAGAAATTAATTTAAAGTAGCAAGTGAAAATTCAATCAAGAAGGAAGACATGAGAGCCATCTTAGAAAGCCCTATACCAAGTCATATGTTTCCAAGTAAAGCTACGTCATGTGAGAAAAGGAAAAGAAATGGGTTGCCCCCAAAATGAAAACACCAAACGCATAAGGGATCTATGGATTTGGGGTCAAGATGTTCTTTGCTATAATGATATTAGAGAGCTTTGAACTGTCATCATTCCCCAAATACAAATAACTAGAAGAATAATACAAAGAGAGCGAAAAACCAAGAAAAGGGAAAGAGATTTTTGGGTCAACATGGAAGAGACATAGGGTGTCTTGACGCCTTGCATCATCCCCAAAAGGAAAAAAACAAGACAAATGAAAATTAAAATGAAAGGAAAAGAAAAGATAATGAAAAAAAATTTTGGTCAACATGCAAGAGACATGAATGTCTCGATACCTGGCATCATCCCCAAAAGGAAAACACAAGACAAATGAAAAGGGAAATGAAAGTAAAAGATAAAAGATCAATCAAAAGGAAAAAGTATATGATATATATAGAATAATGAAGGTACAAATAGAGGAATGCACATAGAGAGAGAAACATCAAATAAAACATCACGGGGGATCACGTTACGTACATGCAAGCAAAAATGAAAATGAAAAGGAAAGAAAAAGAAAAATAAAAGATAAAAGACTAGTAAAGCACATGCAATTCAACCTAAATCAAGTCATCCACCTCCCCAATCTCAGTCTATATAAGAAGAAGGTAGATAACAAACCAGAGGGACAACAACAAATATCTTACTAGGAAAAGGTCAACAACTTCTTTTCCCCACTGAGTGCAAGATAAGAATGGTCCAAGGTAGGTGATGAGAAGGATCATGTAATAATGATAATAAAGTATTCTACAACTATTACATGACAAAGAGTAGGAGGATATGCTATGTGATCACTGGATAGAAATTATTGCCATCAAAGTGAGACTTGCTCAATAATTCTCTTAATTCATGGCACTCATCATTACTATGTCCAAGAACTCGATGATATGTAGAATGTGGAACTTTGGAATCTTTAGGGTATAGCACAAGTTGGTTCATAGGTGGTAATAATATTAACCCTTGGTTGAGAAGGATTTGGAATTTTCTTTCACTTTCAAGTGGCAGATAGAGAGGTTGTAACTTTTGTAATTTATATGGTCTTTTGTGTTTGCTAGATTCAACAACTTCTGCAGTTGAAGGAGGAGGAGGACCTAAGGTTAATGTATCTTTATCCTTGTTATTTTTATGATCTATTTATTGTTCTTTAGGAAGAAGAATATTCATGTCAGGGGGAGAATCCAAGATCACCATACCATTATGTCAAAGCCCTAGATATTCTCTAGGAGGCTTTTCATTATGAGGGGGATCTTGGTATCCTAATCCCTTTGTGTTTTCATGAGTTGGTTTTTTCTCTAAGAGTTGATGAATTTCATGTTCACTTCTTGTGTCACATCCTTTTTTACTCAAGATGGTGAAGCATTTTCCATATGTTTCTTTGACGTTTATTGGAGTGTTTGTTACTCTATTATCATAAAAAGGTTGAGTGTTTTCTTGTTTAGAGGAACTAGGTTCTCTTGTTGTAGGAAAATTATGTTCAACGTTTTCTTTAGTTTCAAGATGTAAATAACCAAACATCTCAAGAGGTGGAATTGTGGGAGGATCTGGTTGTTTCATGGAGGGTTAGAAGGATGCATTAGCTTCAAGGTTATCAAGATAATCATTTAGGAACTTATTCATGATGTCATCATCTTCTCTAATGATGCAAACATCATGAGGAGGACATGCATTAGGAGTTGAGTGAGCATGAGTGAGTTCAAGTTCGTTAGGTTCATTACCAAAGGAACAATTTGACACTTCTACCAATGATTTCAAAGACATCCACAATTTTCCAAAGCACGTATCCATGATGCAAGATTGAACAAATGCAGTTGAAATGAAAGAAATTGGAAAAACAACAAATCTAGAAACTAAAGCAAAAAATAGAAGGTAGCCAATAGAAACAAAAAAAGCAATTTCAGATCTTGAAAATTGGAGAATCAAAGTCAACTGGGACTAAGATGCTAGGAAGGACCATGTCTTGGTCCTCCTGGTGAGATTTTGAAGTTCCAGAGGCTAAAAAAAACAATAACCAACAGAGAGATTTCTGAAGAAAAAAACCTGAGAGGAACTAAGACACCAGGAAGGGTGTTTTAGTCCTAGCGGAGGGTTTTTGCAAAAAAATAGTGAATTTTGGAATGTCAACAGTGTTTATAGATTTCCTATGCAAGATATTGATGCTCAAAAATAGAAAAACATGCAAATAAATGCAAGAAAAAGTAACTAGGAACGAGCAATTGAATGCAATATGGAATGCAATTTTTTCAATTTTGAATGCAATAAGAATGAACAATGCACTTTTTCAGTTTTTCAATGGAATGAAATGATGCAATAAAGTAGTAACCTATAGGCACTTTCACTAATGCAAATATAGGAAACCCTAAATGCAATTTCACTAATGCAAGATGCAAGAAACCCTAGATGCACTTTCACTAATGCAAGATGAAATCTAGATCTAAGGACTTGATGGACTCCAAATCAGAAATGAATGCTTAAAAGAGTCGGGTTCACCAAAATGATGAATGGGAAAATGGGTACCCTTTTAGAGATATCACAATTTTTCCACTCAACCATTCACTCATGTCCTAGGGGTCCTAATTGGATTGACTAAAAATCTCACAAGGTGAGTCAATTTCTCAATTATGAGGGTCCTAGGAGGGGATTTGTTG
This sequence comes from Sequoia sempervirens, assembly GCA_007258455.2. Taxonomy (NCBI): domain Eukaryota; kingdom Viridiplantae; phylum Streptophyta; class Pinopsida; order Cupressales; family Cupressaceae; genus Sequoia; species Sequoia sempervirens. The sequence goes on along the minus strand of VDFB02379711.1, from coordinate 232,541,516 downwards.
AGTTATAATGGGTTCACCACCAAGCAAATGCTTGGAATTTTATTTTTTTTGAAAACACGCTTTGATATGCAAAATGACCTATAACAAAAAATGTAAACTAAATGAGAGGTGCAAATGGTGAAATTATGCAATAGGGAGATAATATGTGTGTACTTGGGAAGTTTGGAGATGCTATGAGGATTATGGAAATGAAAAGAAGCTATCAAAATATTTTTTGGAGAACTAAGACGCTCTGAATGGCGTATTAGTCTTGTTGCTATTTTTTAGGGCCAATACGGAGTCTTCGGATCTCAGAACTGGATCTCAAAAAATCTTTGAAAATTAAGCCTGGGAGGACTAAGACACCCAAGATGGCATATTAGTCTCGTTCTAAATTTCTACAAACTTTGAACAAGATCCTAAGCTTTGAGGTCTGCACTAGTTTCCCTTCCAATCTCAAGTTCTAAAACTTCTGAATATGTCTTGTAAGGGAGTTTCTTTGAAGATGAAAACTTTGTAATGCAACTTTGCAACTTTTGTAACTTTGCACTCCAAGTAATCTTCAAGTCTACAACCTAGATCTGTAATCACAAATATGCAAGATGGGAAAAACTTGTTTTTGTTAGTGAATGGTGGATTGCCTTGGTCAAACCCCTTGTTGGTAATTAAACATTGAAATGAAATAGAAATAATGAAGTAAATGGTGAATGAACAACATGCAATGCTACAACTCACCAAACCCTTATAAAGTTTTACAAACTTGTGTGTAATGTCTGGAATGGATATGGATCTTGAATGCTTGAAAGATAGGACTTGAATTGCTTTGCTTGAATCAAAACCCTACATCACAAATGTTAGCACAACAACATGATGCAAGAAGCTCTTTGATATGATGCTTGAATATGAAAATAACTCAAAATTATGCCCGATGAATCTACTCTTGAATGATTTTGTTAACTCAATTATGCTATGAGAAAAGCTCTCATAGAAGACTTGTATTGAAATGAATGAATGAACCTTGTATTTTATACTTATTTATGCTTAATATCACAAAATTATATCACACCAAGCCGGCATATGAATTCATTAAATAAAGGAGGCTAAATCATTCTAGAAATTGAAATTAAATCATAAAAAATGACCCAAGGAGGACTAAGACACCCTAGGTGGTGTCTTAGTCCCAAGTCCTAAAAACTTGGGGCACAAACACCAAAAAGGGGCCCAATCCAGAGATGCCAAAATCAAGGTCTCGAGAGCCTTGGGGGACAAAGAAACCCTAGGTGGCATTTTAGTCTCAACCCAAAAATAAGGGACACATCGATGGAGTCATTAAATTATCATTTATGCATTGGAGAATGTTGGGATTAACCAGAAAAATATATAATTCATAGGGATTTTGGACACAAAATAGGACCAATTAAGCCACAAAGAAGCATAAATAAAGCAATGGGAGCCCAAACAAGTGTGAAAATGCATGGGTATCCATTTTCCTACACTAGAATGGGTTCAAACCCCTCACCTACACTTGGGGGAAGATTATTACAAGGTGTGCACCCTTGGTCTCCTTCTGTTATATACCGTAGTGCTTAGGTTCATGACATGTGTTATCCACCTCACATGGATTCATTAACTCTAGTTGTTGTATTAGGCATTAACAGGTCAATCTTTTGGTGCAACAACAACCATATGTGCAACAAACCTTCCATCCTCAGTTGATCAATTATTTCAAACTATTCATCATTATATTTTTAACTTATATTAAAGTTTGTATTACTTGAGTAGTTTCTTTGGGGTATGTGCAAGATCATCATGGAAAATGCAGGCCCTTAAGTGGCAAAAAAATTAGAAAAATCAGAGTTAGCCAACTTGACATAAAAATTTGATTAAGTTATCTATATTATTTCAAAAATATGTAAGAATAGAATTTGTAGCAAATTGAATGTAGTTTATAAAATACTAGGTTTTTTTTTTTTAAATCTATTTGGTGAAAATTTCAAATTTCAATGAGTACTTAAATTGGGAAAAATAAGAAGGAGGTGTCTTCGACCACCAACCACAATAAAATGATAATTAATTTTTTAATTTTTTCCAAGTAAATAATTAATTATGAATTTTTATTACAACTTTTAAAAATATAAAACTTGTATGTCTAACCACCTTAACTTGGTCAAAACTTCATGAATTTTTATTTTTTTAATCCTACAATGCAAGCATAGAATGTGATATTGTTTGAAAGTTATAGATGTTTTTCAATCAGCCTATCAATCAAGACTTTAGTCATAATTCAAATAGAAAATGAATAATAATTATTTATTAAATTCAAAGTAAAACATAATTTATATTGGTGGAAAGCTGAGAATCTCCTTTAAAAACCCTTTTCATTTCATCAATTTTGGGTTAAAAAAGTCGTCAGCCACATACCCTACAAATACCCATCATATCACCACTTTTTGGCCCATCTTGATCTTGCACATACCCTTTGTAGTCACTCATGTAAATTAATGTACCTTTATATCTTTGACTAAAAAATTATAGCCTTTTCCCCCTTTTTGATCAATTTTTTAGTTGTATCATCGGGGTCACTTATGTAAATTTTTATCCTTTTTATTGTGAAATTCATCTCCATTTCAAAGGAGGTTCTTTAGTTTCAATACTATAACAATAAATTTTATACAATTGTTTATATATTTTTCATGCTTTAGTGGTGTTTGTTGTAGTATGATTTGAATGGGTGTACTCTTAAGGGGGAGTAATCAGAGTTGTTGGTCTTTGCCATTGATTTCAAAGGGGGAGAAAGAGACATGTGAAAAATAGTAGAAAAGATAGAGAAGGTGTTCTCCCATAATATTGTGTAAGTGTTTAAAAGAGAATGTGGTCTTTGATGGTTTTTCACATAATGTGTTGCCATCAATGACAAAGGGGGAAATTGTTGCAAGTATGAGCATGTTTGGTGGTGTAGCCATTAATGTTATCATTGATGTCAACATAGTTTAGTATGTTGTAGATTTTCCATATATAGTTGAGACACTATTGAGATGTTGTGAGTACATGGAGCTATCCTCATGATGTTGCAAATGTGCTGAAATGATGGGTTACCAAGTGCTTTTGAGAAAATTAATAAAGAGTGAAGTCAAAGTTATGTATTTGTTCAGAATGTGCTCCAGGATGTGCTTTGTGTTTCTCATGTGTTGATAAATCCTATGCTTGTGCCGACCTAAAGGTTTGTTGTTGGTGATGTGTTGGTAATATATCCTAATTTGTTATTGTTGGTTTGATGAAAGGTGAAAGATGTGCTCATTGGTGTGTAAACTATTTTGGAAGAGTTGGCTTTCTATGGATTGGGAGAAATTTTTTTGCTCCATAGTCCTTCGTTGTTTTATTTTAGGTCTTGCAAATCTAGAATATGTCTTGTAATGGTGTTTTGTACTTTTTAGCAGAAATATCCAAGGTTTGGTGCTCTGGAGGTTGAGCTTCAAATTTGTTGGGAGAGTTTACATAGTCTGAATGGACTGTTGGAATGAGTTTTGTGTTCGAAGGTTGTTACACCTACTACGGATGTACCTGGAAATATCTAAGATGTGTTCTCATGCATGATGAAGAGTGTTACATCATCTACATGTTACCTTGGAAATCGTGTACTTCAATGTTCATTTGTGTTTTCATTAGGTTTGGTCGGCCTAGTGTTTACACTTCATATGAAGAATTAAATTTATTTAAGAAAGCGTGTTGTTAATTCGAGACATTTCTTTTGGTCTTGGTTAAGTGTTTAATTGGTCCACTCTCATTCCTTTCCACTGCAGGAATGTTGAGTTGCCAACCTAATTTGAATTTATGAAATTTAGCATATGTGGCCGACCTTGGAGAAAGTTTCTAAGGTTGAAGATGGTATAAATGCAAGTCATGATGTGAAGGTTTAGATGATACAAAAAGTGACAAAGTAAGCCACAAGTGAAGAGCAGAATTGTGTGAAAGTTAGTTGAGGCAACAACACTTCATTGTGTTAGATTCCTGAAGGCAGTGAGTTGAAGGCTTCTACAATCTTCTGATCAAGGCTATAGATGTGTGTAAATTTATGTGGTGGATCTTTTATTTTCTTTTTTATCTATAGGTAGTGAGCCTCCCTATTGGATATTGAGTCCTTTCTGTAGGCAGTAAGCCTTTGTATCTAGACATCGAGTCTTATTCTGGGTAGTGAGCCTTTTGTATTCGATTTTTCTATCACTTTATATTGTGAGTTAATCATCACCATGGTTTTTCCTTATTGGGTTTTCCACGTAAAATCTGTTGTTCATTGTGTTGATTTTTCTTTTTGTTATCTACATTCATGTTAATACTTAATAACAAAATAGTGTCGTTGTGAAATTGATAAGTGTTGAAGCTTTGAGTTTGATTTTGGTGACAACTGATTCACCCCCCCTCTTAGTTGTCATGTACCTTTTAATAGTGTTTTCTATATTCCTACTCTTTATAGGACATTGTGTTGGAGGCTCCTTATTTCTTTATATTTCTATATCACTTTTGGAGAGGAGTTTTTTCCATAAAGTTTTCCTATTATTTTTTATTTGTGAGAGATATCTTTTATTTTTACATAGGTACCTAATCATGCTTATTTATTGAGACCCATATCTATTTTTTAAAGAATTTTTCATTATAGGTTTTAGCTTGTTTCTAAGTTAAGTCTTAAGGGTTTTATTAGGAAAAATTTATTTACCTAATTAATTATTTAATTACATATGTCCCTTTTCATGTTAGCTACATAAAATTACATAGGTCATGCGATTTTTTATCTTAGGGTGTTCACCTAATTAATTTTTTAATTAAATAGGCCTCGTTTCTCACTAGCTACTTAAAATTTATTATCATTTGTTTTCTTGTCTCAAGACATAGGGATTGGGAAACATGTCACTATCTATTTTTATTTTAACCAAAAGTTTCATCTAGGGTTACTTTTTCCTTTTGTAAGGATTAATTATTTTATCAATTCAATATTTTTAGATTACACATTCATAAAGTTTTATATTTTTTTAATCAATTATCTCGTTGTCCTCCATATAAATTACATTATTATTTCTCTCTTTTTATGACAATTGTTTGATTGGAGGTGATCCTTTGAGCTATATGGTTAAGGAATGAATTCCAACAAAATATCTAATAATTGATAAAATATTATAATAGGTGTCCCTAGTTTTAAATTGAAGGGTTTTTTTTATTTTAGTGATAAGAAAATTACACATTCAAATTAACTAGTTCAAACATGATCACCTTGACATACACATTTATAGGTTCATACTTATGCAATATGAGGACACAATTCATACTTGACCACTACAATGAATTGTTAATATATGGTAGATCTAGTATTTCAATTAAAGTATAATAAAATAAAATGAATGAGTAATGCATAGTAGATTGAGCATTAGTTTTTCATGTCCAAATATTCTTTAGATCTATTCTTGTATTTGGAAGGATTAATTTTAATATCATCTAATGAGTTAGTTGTAGTGTTAAATGGTAACTTTTTAGTGATTTATTTATTTATTTTAGCAATGCATTACCTCATGTAATCATTGAAAGTTTAAAATCAATGATGCTTATATGTCTACTATCAAGGGTTAAAGTATTTTTTTTATAGTCTTTCAGTAAGAAGGTTAAGTATGCTATATGTACATGTATGAAATAATAAATTCTTAGATGTTTCATTCACATACTCTCAATAGAGTGATTATATTTAGCAATTTGTTCCTGTGTTAAATGTCAATCAACAAAATCAAGGAAAGGATAAGTATATTGTATCTTTCTTATATTGGTGCTTTCAAATAAAAGGATTAGTAAATATTAATGAATATATTACTAATTTAGTTATCTTTAATTATATAATTTAATGGATTAATATTCTTTATTTAATGTTGTCTCCTCACTACCTATAAAGGGTCTTTCACTTCTCTCTCTCATCTAGTCCATGTTAGAATAGGTTATCTTTAAGGTGATAATTTATCAATATCTTATGTGTATGTTTGTGCCAACACATTTGACATAAAAAATTCTATTAGGTAAGGTGTATCACATGAAAAGAATATCATTGACAAAACAATCTTATTTTCTTATCCTTACCATCCTAAGAACATGTTCATATATTCTAGATTCTATTAGCATTAAATTTCATTACAAATGCCAATTTCTTCCATGTGCATGTATCACATTCCAATTATAATGATGTTTGAAAATTAGAAATTTTGTTGTCCTTAATTAAAAAATTAAATGAAAGTAAAATTAAGAAGATAAACAAAAAGTGACAAAATATGAAAATATATAATAAAAGGATAGATAAGATTTTCTACATGTACATCTATGTAGTTGGCCAATTCCCCCTTAATATTTGTTATTGTTAAAGAAAATGGATCTCCTTAGTTTGATGCATGCATACTTTTTTAATGCTATTTTTTATAATATTCATTTCATAATGCATGGAGTTTGGGTTTGAAGAAAATTCCCTTTCGGAGATTATATTCCAATGTTGTCTTATTTATCTTTAATATTTCTTGTCTTTCCATTCCTAATTCACTCATTGTCTTACCTGCACAAGTGGCTTGTATAGACAATGTCAAGAGTATTGTTTATGTTCTCACAATATCACCTTGAAGACCTTTATGGAGAATAAATAAAAGTGGTATTTGTGTGGTTTGAAAATAAACTAAAATCTTATCATTATAATGGATAGAAAAGTAAATGGTTATAATTATTTGTTAAAAAAAATAAAATTAAATAAAAGTAAAATAATCAGACAATAAGATGTTAAATTTTCATATCATTTGATATAATTTAATAAAACTTTATATAAATATAAATTTCTAATAATATACAAAGTTTTTAATATTGTAATATATTTTTCGTATCTATTATAACTTTAGTAATAAATTATCTCATAATAAGACATTCTACAAATTTGTCCGTATTATAATAAGTCATCTATATATAAAAGCTTGAATGGTTCATAAGACACAACACTTGCTGAAGGTTTTGCAAATTGAGTTACAATCTAAGTAGGCTTAACCTTGGGGAAAACTCTGTGGTTAATCGCACTTGAGCTGGACTAGTACTAGGATGGGTGACCTCCCGAGAAGGCCCAATGCTTCACCTCTGTGAGCATCACCTAGATGCAATGAGTGCTAAGTGGGCCATTCATTATCATGAGAGATAGGTTCTTGTGAACTGCTACTCATGAAACACGGGTCAATTAGTTTGACTGGTAAAACTACACGACTGAGTCCTGATAGCAATATCATATCTGCGTAGAAAATATAGCATGCCAAAAGACTATACAAGACTAAACCTTAAATAACCCAAAGAAAAAGAAAAAAAAGGCAAAAGTTAAAAAGACTAAATAGGGTGAAAAATCACAATCAGTTAAATTTCTGCAGACATTCAAAAATCCTGTACCTCGTTAAGAAAAAATTTACTCCAGAGCTCACCCAATTCTTTCTTCTTCCTTTTTCCAACTGACACTTATCATAGGCCACTCTTAAAAAGATTTATTGAATTATCATATGCTACTCTTAATTGGATGTAATGAATAATAGTTTTTCCTAATACCTTTTTCTGTTCAGTTACTTTTATCAATATAGATTTCTGTTTTGTAGCAACATAGATGTGGACAGTGTTTAAAACTCATCTCACTTTTGTTGGCAGATAAGAGGGATATTTTCTTGCGTTTCTCTCTGAAAATCTCTACCGAATTGTCATATCCTGACACCCAAGTCAGCAGAGAGAACAGTTCTCGACTGGTCAAAAAGATCACTTTAAAAAGAGAGAGAAGGGTTGTTTCAGCAGGCCACCGATTTTTTATCATAGGAGAAAGAAAGAGAAACAAAATAAAAGAAAAAGGGCTTTCCAGTGTATTTTCCACTGCGGGATACAAAAATAAATATAACGTGTCACTGTGCCCTCTATTGGGGACAACCCAGTTGATATTAGTCATTCTCACATTGAATAAAACAGCTTTATCTTATTTGCAGGCAAAAGAAATTCGTTGCAGGCCATTCAACAGACCAATCCAATGAATATTAAATAATATTGCAGCCTTCCCTGCTACTTTACTTAATTACATCTGTGGTAATCCAGCACATTAAACTCATTGCTCGAGGGAGTCGATTGAAAAGACGCAGATAAAAGATGATTATTGAGAGCATTGTCAGTTGGGACCATTCCTAAAAGGTCTCTGAAACTGCTTCCTTATCTCAACGACCTTTCCTATAAACCTTTTTTATTTTGTCTTCATCCACAATTCATCCAGTACTCATCCTTTAAGGACCTGTTAGTACGCCTCAACTACTAAAATCATACAAGACTTCAACAAACTTTCCTAATAAAGCTCTGCCACAGGCTTTTCACTATTATGATGACCCAAAAAACAAAAATTATACTGTTCAATATAAAAGTTATATATTATTATCATTCTCTGTTATGACTAATTCTAACGTCTTGTTAGTACTTTCTACATGAAGCTTTTCCACATGATTTTCATTATTTCGATATAAGAAAGAAGCTTTTACAATTGAATACCAAATTTGCAAACTATTATCATTATTTGTTATGATTAATTTTAAGATGGATAATTATTTTTTACTGTTCTTAATTTAATTGATAAGTAATTTGAACATATTTTATTTTTATTGAATTATTATTACACTTGTTTATTCTTTAAGCTTTTATTAATTAATAAATGTATGTAAAATATGTTGATCAATATCTTTTTCAATATGTTTATGTTTTAGTTAACTTATCATATAAAAGTGGAATAAAATGGGTGTCTCATAATATATTTCAACATCTTTTTCATAGACACACACTTATTTTTGAGAAAAAATATATTTAATTTTTACTATATAATAAAATTTTATATGAGTGTTAAAGATAAAAATGTGAGATGGTTAAATGATATCTAAGGTTAATGGTTAACCTAAATCACACATTCCAATATCAACATTGGGGGACACAAAAGTAACCAAGAGAAACTATTAGGTGGTTTTCCTCAAAGGAAGAGCCAAACAAATGGTTAGAGTTTTGGTCCCATTTTTTATGTGAATGTGATGACTGATATTGCAAAACTCGGTAAAATGAGACTAAAAAGACAAATGTTATAGAATGTGAAAAATATAGAACACAAGTGCAAAAACATAAAGCAAAGCTAAAAAGTATACAAATGAGGGAGCCTTGCATAAACATATGATGCAAAATTGGCTAAACAAGGGCAAGGGCACCCCAGTTGAGAAATAATGACTATTAAGGTTTCAAAACTTGTATTGGTTTTGTAGGTCTTTTCCTACCAAGATCAGATTTGGAAGTTTGACGATTTGGAAATAATCAACTTGCCCTAATTTGATGAGAGAAGATGCTTCGATGTTTGTCTTAGGATTTTCAAGTCTTGGGATTTCCAATCTACTTCAATCCACTTCAGACCTATAACATGCTAGGACAAAGAAATAAGGGTTGTATAATAGCTCTAGGGGATTGCCTCAATCAATCCTCATTATGATTTTTCCATCTCCACAAAAGACTATGATGGTAATGATATAAATCATGTGCTCTATGGAGAGCAGAGGAAAATCAATAAAAATGAATGGTACATGACAATGTTATAACTTACCACTCAAATCTACCTTCTTTGTGGGACTGAAGACAATTTTCTCATCATACACAAGTAGAAATTGAAAGTTTCTTGAAGATCTTGTAAGTGTTAGTTCTCACAATAACAAACAAAGATAAGCATGAAACATCTTACAATGAATAAACATGGATTTGTTGATGTGTTGTAGACATGGCATTGGCTAAAAGGGTGTTGTAGATATTTTTTCTTATTCTACTCTTGAAATTGTTCTCATTCCCTTTTGGATTTTATTTAGAAGAAAGTTTTATTAAATTTTCAAATGGATGGAAAGACTTATATTTATATGAGTTTCAACATATTTCATATTAATCTTTATGACAAGCCAAAAAATGATCTTGGATTCTTAATCATATTAAGGCTAACAATAAATCTTGAGATTTAAGGTTTGATTGGGAAGATAGGGGTGAGGTAACCGTAGTTGAGCCATATTTTAATTTTAAGATTTTTTTTAAATAAATATATTATTTAATTTCTTATATATAATACAATTTTTTGAAAATAGAAATAAAATAGAGTATTAATAAGTATAATTAGGCACATGTACCTAGGACGGATGCAAACATAGTATGAAATTTTCAATGGAAATAATTTATGATGCTATATTTTGACCCAAATTAGCGATGGTATGAACTTACACTCATACTCTCACTAAATTATGGAGAAACCAAAAAGGTTCCTTTCACCACAACATTGAAGGGGTAAGGTGACACTAAGTTTAGAGATGCAATAGTGCTGGTGTAAATAAATGTCTTCCCTAACTAGTTCATTAGTGGGTCCTATTTACATGTTAAGTTTACTTAGGTCATATGAGGGAATCTTTCTAGAAGGTGTTAGTTTTCATTAGATATTATCTTATTATTTAAACTTTAATACTTTTAGCCTAAGTTATTTAATATTAGTTATCTCATGACATAGGATTAATACAAAAGTCATTATCCTTTCTAATCTTCTGTCTCATCTTAGCTATATAACCAAGTGGTCTCATGTGTAAATCAATTGATATAATCATAACATCACAACCTATAAATTTTATGCTTGATAAAATAGAATTATTCTCTCATACCTAATCTCTCTTGTGCTTTCATGAAGTTCCTAGATCTTGGGTGGCTATAATATTTAGCCAACTATTGCATGGTGTAGATTATTTTATACCAACTCTTGTACATAGTCCCTAGACTTAGGATCTTACTGAAAAACAATATTGAGATAAAATTAACACATGCAAACACAAGAAATAATGGAAAAAAGGCACAAATATAAAGTATACATGATGAAGACACAAATCAAAGATGAAAAAAACACAAAGCATACAAGGAATACTAAAAGGCTATGATGTCATAGATTGGCAAGATCCACAAATTCTTACTACCATCATACCTAAAGACATTCACAAGTCATGGGCTAGAAAAGTCTAATATTTTCTAGGTGGATTATGAATATGTGAAAGCACCACAAGCCATCGAAGTTTGATATTAATTAGGTGAGCTCCACAATAAACAACACAAGCTAGTGAAGTTTGATATTTAATAGGTGATTTTTAAAAGTAGTAGATAAAAAAACATAGGCCAATGAGTTTTATGTCAATCATATCATGAGTTACAAGAAAATTGTATTGTTTATTAGGTAAATTTGATAAAGTTCTACAAATGTGATCTATATTTCATGATGGCATCACAAGCTTCATAGTGTGTGAGCAAAGTGAAGCATATAGTAGAATGTATTCCCCCACTTTAAAGTAATTACTAATTCCAACTGGAAGTAGTTTCAACTAAGGTATAGATAGAGTGATATATGAAAACTGATATATGAGAGCCATATGAAACATAAAAAAATCACAATAATGTCATGCAATAGAACATAAGTGATCCTAAGATATGAGATAGTGTTGGGAACATAGAATACTGAGAGGGGGGTGAATTAGTATGCTTTAATTTCAATTTCCACCCTTAACTATTAAAGCTAAGTTATACAATTACAACATTCATCTACTTAATCAAAATAGGAAAGAAGATAAGCATTCACACAAGAACATATTTGACACTATATATACATGGAAAACCCAATAGAAGAAAAACCATGGTGATAAAAGCTTCTTGGATCTGTTGTCCAAATTTAGCCTCACAAATGAACAATTGGTACAACTTTGATTTAGGGCTACAACCCAAGGACACTACAACTACTTGATTACATTTTTAAGGTTACACCCAAGGAAGCTAGAACTTCCTTCTTAAAATAACTAGAATATGACTAACTTTATGGCTTCAACCCATTGATAGTCATCAATTATGCACATTAGCTCTGTGGGAGACCTTACTAGAGTCTTCCCATAAAATTTCATATCCTCGCACATCTTCAACACCTCTTCACATCTTTGATCTTCTATATATATAATCCATACACTTTTCAAATACAAATTAAATCCACTTATTGTGCCTTGCACACATGCCCCATCCGAAATGGGGAGACCCTCTTTTCTTGTGCCACTTTAGGTTGGTTTTTTCTTTCCCCTTAAGGGATAGGTCCACAAATTTTGATGGTGTCATTTTCTTTTGTTCATGATGTTAATCTACATGGGAAGATGTTTGGTTTTGTAGCATCCGTGGACACCAAAAAATTAACCCTTCTACTTTTTTAGTCTCGTTTGGGTCCTCCTTGTGATTTTGACTTAATTATGCCTTGATTTAGTGTTGTAATGTTGATTACATATTCACATTAGGTCTTGGGCCCTTGTGAACTACAAAGGATTCAAGTGGTACCTTACTTAAGTATTGTAAAGTGTTGTAACACACTTTCACACTTTTCTAAAGTCTTGTTAATGTATTTCACTTAAATAACCTCTTTTTATCATTTACCAAGCCTTATTTCAAAGTGTTGTAACAAACTTTCACACTTTTCTAGGTTTTTCATTAATAATTGGACCTTTCTTATGCTTTAATTGGCCCTATTATACCTCTACATGCCTTAAGTGTATTTTTGAAAATAATCATGATAAACATCATTTGAAATATCTAAATTCTGAAATCCACTTAAAATGCCTTAAGTGGGACCCATTCACCATTAGGGGCGAATGAGTCACCTTTGGCACAAAATTCAAAATAATTTCAAATTTTTGGTGGCTTTTTATTTTCTAAGATCTAAGATCGGCCTATAATGTATTTTGTGAATTATTGCATAATCAAGTATAAATATAAGGTTTTTCTACTCATTTCATCTCTCCCTAGTCTCCTAATCAATCCAACAAGCAATCAAGTGATCTAGCATTCAAGCACTTTAGAGCCATTACTTGCATGTTTGCAACATTCTACTTCAAGGGTTTAGTGATTGGTAGCATTGATTTTGTTCATTCATCATTCTCTTTTTCATATTTCATTTCATTTTCAATGGTTTAATTACCTACAAGGGGTTTGACCAAGGCAAACCCCTATTCACTAACCCCTAAAAAAAATTTCTCTCTCTCTCTTTGCATATGTTTTACAAGTTTAGGTTGTAGATTTATCAAAGAGCAAGATTGGAAAAGTTTTCATCAAGTTGTCAAAATCATTCAAAGTTGTCAAAACCCTAGGAGAAGCTTGGAGAACACCTATAGGTTGAATTTCACAGTTTCAAACCTAGATCTAAACCAGGAGAATAAATGTAGACTGAGGGATACAAATTCCACTTTTAATTTCTAAAAATCCAAAAGTGGACTGATTCACCATTGGTGGTGAATTAATCCCACTGCCCAAGCCTAAATAGAGATTCTACAGTTCTGAGTACCCTTTTGTCTGAAACTTTTTCCAATAGAGTCTTCCATAAAACAAGACTATGAGTCCCAATTGGCATCAATAGTGAATTCTTAAGGATTCCAAAGTTCCTTTCCATCTCTTCCTAGTCTCTAGGTGCACACTTTCAATTTCATAATTTTTTGTTACAATTTACTTACATTTCTAGGTCATTTTACATATCACAATGTGTTCTCAAACATCACACATTTTCTGAGCTTTGCATTTGTAGTTAATCTCTTTTATCAATATTCAGTCTTGAGGGAAATCCCCTTTGACATATTTCAATATTTTTTACATTAGAATCTCAAGGGCCTGTTCTTGAGTGTGAGCATTGTGAAATCAGATCCCTCTTACTTCATTCCCATTTTGGTCTGAACAAGGAAGTTGTGCATTCCATTTCCATTTTCCCGATTTGGGACTAAGTCATCCAAAATGGTGAATGAGTCTGAGTAGATCAAAATTTCATGATCAATAGCATTTTTAGTCTTCATTCCAACCTCTACAAGTCTCCAGGTGTACACTTTCAGTTTTATAGTTTTCTATTTTGTTTCATGATCATTTCTAGGTCATTTAGTATATATTTACATATCACATTATGTTTTCAAACATTTTGTGTTTTCCAAGTTTGTACTTTGTGGTGAACCCCTTATTTAGCCATTACCCTATCCTAAGATACCTTATTGTCAAATCTTTTCCATCCTTCTTTGAGGAAAGATCTCTAAGGTCTCCTTAAGAGTGAACATTATGAAATCCGATCCCTTTCTTTAAAGAGGAAGTGAAGCATCCATTTTTGGTGTCCACATTTTGGTGAATCTACATTTAGAAGCATCATATTTTTGATTTGGAGAACATTTACATCCTAGATTTAGCTTGCATTGCATTGTTTAAATTGCATTCTAGGGTTTCAAAATTTACATTGGTGAAAAGCTCATTTAGCTTGCATTCCATTTCCATTGTACATGACATTTAAAAACCATTTACAAAAGCATTTCATTGTGGTGCCTTATTAAAGTTATCAGGAGGATAACTTTGGTAAAGTTTGTATAATGGGAAGCCAACACACTAGCATGAATTTCTCATTATACGGTGGGAAGCTGACACACTAGCATGACTCTCTCAATAGAATATTTCTTTGGGAAAACTCACCATATGGGCAACCTAATCTTTTGTGGCCCCAGAGTGATCGCATCTTTGATCCATGTCTCATTTTTCTTTCTTTTAGTTCTTAAAATTGCTTGATTATATATTGTGTTTTGCTACATATTATACACCTTATGTGTGTCCTTTTGTGCTTATGTTGGTTGGAATTAGGATATTGGATACAAGGGGCTTGACCATTGCCTTGATCTTTTTCATCCTTTTTCATTGGTATTGGTACGATTAGACCTCTCTTGAATGTCTACTTTAGTGTGAGTTTGAAGCAAGTTCATCCTCTCACTAATGTGGGGCCTAAATATGGACACTAAAAAAGTACACCTTTTTCCTTACTTGATTTGGGAATAAATAATGAAAAATTGGACTTTATATCACCTTGATATAGTGTTGTGAGGTGTTTTACACATCCACATTAGGTCTTAGGCCCTTGTAAGCTGAATAAAATACATGTCTTGTAAAGGTGTTCAAATGTGTTGTAAACCACTTTCACACTTTTCTAGACTTTTATTAAGCATTTAAGTCTAATGGACCTATCTTACCCTTAATTCGATGTTCTAAAATCCATTTAATTGTATTCTCACTTTAATCTAGAAGGCTTGTAAATTAAACTTGGTTTTAATCTAGTATTGTAATGTGTTTTACACATTCACATTGGATCTTGTGCCTTTCTAGGCTAAGTGTACCTCATTTTTAGTGTTGTAGAGTGTATTTAACCACACTTTCACATTTAACTATGTTTCCCTAGCTTTAATCAACCTTTATATCATCATTAATAGGCCCCTATGACCCCATATTGTGCATCCTGAGGCATAATTTGATAAAAAAAACCTGACTAGATCAACATATGAACTTAATTTATGCATTCCTTGACATCCCAACTAGAAAAATAGCCCCATGTGGGACCCATTCACTAGTTTGGGTGAATGATTACCATCCAAGTGGGATCGTTTCACCTAGGATGGCGAATGAGTCCCATTTGGGCCATTTTCCACGTTTGAGCAGGAAAAATTATGTTTTAAGTTTAATTTTCTTTAATGTTGACCTTGGGGATCAAATTAATGGGTATTTGAGTGGGTTGAATATATAAATAAGCCTTCAAACCCTCATTTCATTCAAGTATTATAAGGTATTCATGTTGTTAAGTCAAGCAAACTAGGGTTAGGTCATTTAGAGAGCATTCAAGATCACTTCTAAGAAATTCAAGGGTAGATTCTTCATCCATTATTGTAGCAATTCAAGATACATCATCATGGAAAGGTTCTAATTCTATTATTTCATGTTCATGCTTCATCTTATTTCTTCATTTGGTCTAATTACCTAAACAGGGTTTGACCAAGGAAAACCCATATTCCCTAATGTTCAACATTTTCTCTTTCTTTGTGTGATTGTAGATCTAGGTAGTTTGAAGGCTTGGACATCATTGAAGAATAAGTTACAACTTGGTCAATTCATCTCCCTATTGGTAAGGTCAAAATATTCACAAAAAGTCACTTCTAGTGCCAAAAAATTGGGTTTCAGATCTGGTCACCTGGAGGAATAGAAAGAATAGATCTTGAGAGCTTTTGATTCCACTTTTGATTTTTCAGATAATTCATAGTGGATTGATTCACCATTAGTGACGAATGAGTCCCACCATACTTTTTTTGAGATTTCTGTAGATTCAGATACCCATTTGCCCAAAACAAGGTCAAGTACAGTTTTCCATATATGGACTGATTCACCCAGAATGGTGAATGAGTCCTAGTAGGTCAAAATTTCAGGATCAACAACATTTTCATTCTTCATTCCAGCCTCTACAAGTCCCAAGTGAAAAATTTCAGTTTTATAGTTTTATGTTTTGTTTCTTCATCATTTCTAGGTCGTTTAGAATATGTTTGCATATCAAATTGTGTTTTCAAAAATTTCATGTTTTCCATGTTTGCACTTGGTGGTGAACCACTTATTTACCCTTTTCTAATCTCAAACCCTAGCCTAGGATACCTTATTATCAGATCTTTTCTATCCTTCTTTGGGGAAAGATCTCTAAGGTATCCTTGAGTGTGAACATTGTGAAATCAGGTTTCTTTCTTTAACAAGGAAGTTGTGCATGCCATTTCCATTGTCCACATTTTGGTGAACCTGAATTTAGAATACCTTATTTTCTAAATTGGATTCCATAATCATCCTAGATTTAGCTTGCATTAACTTTGCATTAGTGTTAGCATTAGTTAATTTGCATTATAGGATTTCAAAATTGTGCATTAGTGAAAGTGCATTTAGGTTGCATTTTTGCATCTCAGAACATTGAAAAACATCTCAAAATTGCATTTTCACTTAGGGTGTACATATCATACAACATAAAAAGCAATAAAAATCCATTGAAAAATTCTGAAAATTTTGAAAAAAATCCCCATTGGGACTCATTCACCACCTTGGACTAATCAGTCCTTTTGCACCCTTGAAATTACCTTTTACAACACTGAAAACCTTGTTTTTAAGCTTCTATTTTCTATCATTGGTTATATGTTTCAGTGGGTTAACTTTCAGTTTCATGCATTTTACAAAATCTAGCTTAAATTAGTCCATTTCATGCATTGCTTCATTTCAAATTTGCATTCACAACATTTCATTTTTAGATCATTGCATAGTGTAATCAGTAAATTACCTTGTTTGAAATCTGAAAATTGTATTTCATCCTAAGTTTTTACATTGGATTTAAGGTTTTCATAGCTTCTATCATTATAAATAACATTATTTACATTCATGGAAATTGTAGATAGCATTAGATTTCTGCAATTTTCATTTTCATAATTAGTTCCTAGTTCATTTAGATCAGATTCATTAGAAAACTAAAAACTAAAAATATCACAAGAAACAATTCAAAATATTCTTACATTTAGAAAAAGTATATCATCCAATCCCTTTGGTAGTGTTGACTTAGACATGTCAGATGAAGCCCTTAAGGACTTTCTCTCACTAAATCCATCCACTAAAGGTTTCACACAAAAGGATGCAATCATCGATAATCATGATAATCATAATTGTTCTTCTCCCGATATCTTTCCCATTGGTGATGAAGGTATCTTGATGAAAGAAGACACAATCATTGAATATTATGAAAGTCTTGCTTGTCTTCCTCCTCCCCCCCCTTGCAAATACATTCTAACACACGAAGCTGAAATCATGGTCGCCACTTTACCTAGTCTCCATTCATCTCCCAACACCTCCCCTCCTTGTCAAAATTATTTAGTGAATAAGAATAAAATCATGAATGATCATGACAAACAAAGTTGTGTAGAGGATATACTAAGAGATCCAATACCTCCTACTTGGGAAGACATCATAGTACATGGAGATGTAAATATATATAATCATGACAATCAAACCTTTTCTTCTCCTAATATCTTCTCTAGACATGAAGAAGATAGTTTAGTGTTAGAAGATATCCTTATTGAGATTTATGAGAATCTTATTCCTCCCTTTCTTGGTGCCCCTACCATTTGTGAAGACTTATTTGAACAAAAAATTCCAATCATTGGTAACCATGAAACTCTTGGTTATCCTTCTCTTCATGCCTCTCCTATGAGTGATGAAGCTACTTTATCAAATCCAACCATGAAATGTGATGAACCTATTGTTTGTCACTTTCTTAAAATATCTCCTACTAGGAAAAATATCATGACACAAGAGAATGAGACCTTAGAGAAAAATAATGGAATTATGGACAACAATAAAATTTCCCCCTCTCCCAAGATCTCTCCTATTGGTAAAAAAGATATTATAGTGTTACAAGATCCAATTGATAAGAATCACAAGGGAAACATTATTGAAAAAAGAAACACCATCATTGCTAAGCAAGAAAATCCAACCATGGATCATTCCCTTAATTACGATGAAGTCAATATTGAAGAGCCAAACATTGAATGTCATGAACATCTAGTTTGTAGTTCTCCTAAAAACTCTCATAATAGGGAAGGTATCATGGTGAAAGCAAATATCAACACTATCATGTGCAAACCAAAACTCAACCTTACTTTGAAACATCATGAATTGCTTGACATGACTTCCCCACCATCATAGGAATGCTTTGAAAATAATGAATCCTTGATGGAAATCTTAGGATTTTATGACAAGTCACCTTATACTCCACAAAAGAAAGAGGTTACATGTGCTATGATTAGTACCAAGAAAAAGCATATAAAAATACAAAAGAAAATTGAAGAAGCTACAAAGTTATTGGAAGATGCTTAAAAAAAAATTTATTTCATTTCTACATCCATGGGGGAATACATGATCATAAAAAAAAAAATCTAAAAAGGGAATAGAAAAAGAGGTAATGTCAAAAATATCCCCTTAAACCACCTTAAAAGCAAAGAAAACATCCAAGACAAACTCTGAGGCAATTGAACAACCACCAAATCCAAAAAAAATGACAAAACTTTTTGGAAGACATTTTGAACTTATGAAAAAACTTGAGAAAGGATGTGATGCTATAGAGAAATGTATCCATGTAATGCCTAAAACACGAGAAATGAATAATGATCTTGGTTATTGTCCCTCAAAACAAAATACTTCATCTAATGTCAACACTATTGCAAAAGATTCTTCCAAGACAACTTTAACCTTGGTACATCCTAAATTGATAGATATCCCATTAAATATGTATCAAGTAGAAACTTTGTTTACTTATCACAATAAATAACATTAGTTGCTACTCCTTGCCATGTAATAGTTCTAGGATCATAGCATACTCACTATTGCAAGGAGCAGCCTATCATCATCCATTTCGAGCTTACCTCTGTCCTACACTAAGTGGGGGCAAGGGGTTAGGAATACTTATCCCCATATGTCACTTTCTCTTTTGGCTAGTTGTTAACCTTTCTTGAACATATAAGAGCAAGATTGGGATGTCAATGACATGCCTTAAGTTGACTTGCATGTGACATACTTATTCATGATGTAGCTTCATTTGGAAACATATGACTTTGAATAGGGCTTTCCAAGATGGCTCTCATGTATTCTTTCATATTAGCATTTATCATTGGGTACTTTAAAGCAATTGTTCACAATGATTACGTAGCAACCGCTTAAGGCGAGGGCATACATAAATGACATCTTTTGAAAAAAAATATTTCATGGCATTATTTTTCTTTTTTCTTGTGATATGTCCTCTTCGTGGTGGTGTCATTGGGTTTGATGTCATCCTAGAGTGTACAATTATCTGACATGGCATGATGTGAATGAGGCATCCCATGGGCAAGGATCTGACACTTTGACTTGTCTTCTCTTGGAGACATTAGGTACGATGCTCCCTAAGAAGAAGACCTTACATGAACAAAGAAACATCACCTTTAACAAAAAATTTACATGACATTCAAAAACCATTTACAAAACAATTCTCATTGTGGTGCCTTATTAAAGTTATTAGAAGGATAACTTTGGTATGGTTTGTATAATGGGAATCTAACACACTAACATGAATTTCTCGTTATATGGTGGGAAGCTGACACACTAGCATGACTTTCTCACTAAATCACTTCTTTGGGAAAGCTCACCCCATGGATGACCCGATGTTCTGTGGCCCCAGAGTGAGCACATCTTTGATCCATGTCTCATTTTTATTTCTTTTAGTTATTGACATTGCATTATTGCATATCATGCTTTGCTAAATATTATACACCTTGTGCTTGTCCTTTTTTGCTTATGTTGGTTTGACTTAAAATCTTGGATCCTAGGGGCTTGACTGGTGCCTTGATCTTTGTCATCCTTTTTCATCGCATTGGTACAATTGGACCCCTCTTGAATGTCTACTTTAGTGTGAGTTTGAAGCAAGTTCATCCTCTCACTAAAGTGGAGGCTAAATGTGGACACTAAAAAAGTACACCATTTTCGTTATTTGCTTTGGGAATAACTAATGAAAAATTGGACTTGATATCACCTTCATCTAGTCTTGTGATGTTTTTTACACATCCACATTAGGTCTTGGGCCCTTGTAAATCGAATAAAATACATGTCTTGTAAATGTGTTGGAATGTGTTGTAAATCACTTTCACACTTTTCTAGACTTTTATTAAGCATTTAAGTCTAATCAACCTATCATTCCCTTAATTCAATGTTATAAAATGTATTTAATTGTATTCTCACATTAATCTAGAAGGCTTGTAAAATAAACCTAGTTTTAATTTAGTGTTGTAATTTGTTTTACAGATTCACATTAGATCTTATGCCTTTCTAGGCTAATTGGACCTCATTTTAGTGTTGTAGAGTGTATTTAACCACACTTTCACATTGAAATCTATGTCCCTATCCCTAATCAACCTTTATATCATCATTAAAGGGCCTCTATCACCCTATATTGTGCTTACCAAGGCATAATTTCATCAAAAACCTGACTAGATCAACATATGAACTTAAATTATGTATTCCCTCACATCTCAGCTACAAAAATAGCCCCATGTAGGACCCATTTATCACTTTGGGTGAATGAGTCCCATCCAAGTGGGACCCGTTCACCTAGGATGGTGAATGAGGCCCATGTGGACCATTTTTGAGGTTTAGGTGGGAAAAATTAGGTTTTAAGTTTAATTTTCTTCAATGTCGGCCTTGGGGATCAAATTAATGGGCATTTGAGTGGGTTTCCTATATAAATAAGCCACCAAACCCTCATTTCATTGAAGTATCATAAGGTATTAATGTTGTCAAGTCAAGCAAGCTAGGGTTAGGTCATTTAGAGAGCATTCAAGGTCACTTCTATGACATTTGAAAGGGTAGATTCTTCATCCATTGTTGTAGCAATTCAAGATCCATCATCATGTCAAGGTTGTAATTCCATTATTTTATGTTCATGCTTCATCTTATTTCTTCATTTAGTTTAATCACCTGAATGGGTTTTGACCAAGGCAAACCCCTATTCCCTAATATTCAAAATTTTCAGTCTTTCTTTGTGTGATTGCAGATCTAGGTACTTTGAAGGCTTGGAAATCATTGAAGAATAAGTTGCAAACTTATTGAAGTCATTTCCCTATTGGCAAGGTCAAAATATTCACAAAAAGTCACTTCTAGTGCCAAAAATCTGGGTTTCAGATCTGGACACCTCGAAGAACAGAAAGAAGAAACCAAGAGATTTTGATTCCACTTTTGAGTTTTTAGAAAAGTCGAAGTGGACTTTTCTAGTGGAAAATGAGTCCCGCCATACCTATTTTTTAAAGATTTCTGCAAATTTGGATACCCATTTTCCTAAAATAGGCTCTGGTATATGTTTCTAGATCTAGGACTGATTCATCCAGAATGGTGAATGAGTCCTAGTAGGTCAAAATTTCATGATCAACAAAACTTTCAGTCTTCATTCTAGCCTCTACAAGTCTCCAGGTGCACACTTTCAGTTTTAGAGTTTTTTGTTTTTATTATTTATCATTTCTAGGTCACTTAGTATATGTTTGCATATCAAATTGTGTTTTCAAACATTTCATGTTTTCCAAGTTTGCACTTGGTGTTGAACCACCTATTTATAATTTTCTAATCTCAAACCCTTTCCTAGGATACCTTATTGTCAGATGTTTTCTATCCTTCTTTCAGGAAAGATCTCTAAGGTGTCCTTGAGTGTGCACATTGTGAAATCAGATCCCTTTCTTTAACAAGGAAGTTGTGCATGCCATTTCCATTTTCCACATTTTGGTGAACCTAAATTTAGAGTACCTTCTTTTCTAAATTATAGTCTAGTATCATCCTATATTTAGCTTTCACTAACTTTGCATTAGGGTAAGCATTAATTAATTTCCATTCCAGGGTTTCATGAATTTTTGTTATATTTTACTTACATTTCTACATCATTTTTCATTTCACAATGTGTTTTCAAACATCTTCCATTTTGTGAGCTTTGCATTAGTAGTTAATCTCTTTTATCAATTTCTATCCTTGAGGGAAATCGCCTTTAACAAATTTCAATATCCTTTACATTGGAATCTCAAGGGTTTGTTCTTGAGCGTGAGCATAGTGAAATTAGATCTGTCTTCCTTCATTCCCCTTTTGGTGTGAACAAGGAAGTTGTGCATTCCATTTCCATTTTTCTCGATCTGGGACTAAGTCACCCAGAATGGAAAATGAGTTTGAGTAGGTCAAAATTTCAAGATCAGAAGCATTTTCAGTCTTCATTCTAGCCTCTACAAGTCTACAGGTGCACATTTTCAGTTTTATAGTTTTATGTTTTGTTTCATGATCATTTCTAGGTGATTTAGTATATGTTTACATATCACATTATGTTTTCAAACATTTTGTGTTTTCTAAGTTTGTACTTGGTGGTGAACCCCTTATTCAACCTTTACCCTATACTAGGATACCTTATTGCTAGATCTTTTCCATCCTTGTTTGGGGAAATCTCTCCAAGGTGTCCTTGAGAGTGAACATTGTTCAATCAGATTCCTTTCTTTAACAAGGAAGTTCAGGATCCATTTTTTAGGGTCCACATTTTGGTGAACCTGCATTTAGAAGCATCATATTTCTAATTTGGAGAACACTTACATCCTAGATTTAGCTTGCATTGCATTGTCTATAATTGCATTCTAGGGTTTCAAAATTTGCATTGGTGAAAATTTCATTTAGCTTGCATTCTAATTCCATTGCACATGACATTCAGAAACCATTTACAAACGCATTTTCATTGTGGTGCCTTATTAAAGTTATCAGGAGGCTAACTTTGGTATGGTTTGTCTAATGGGAAGCCAACACACTAGCATGACTTTCTCAATAAACCACTTCTTTGGGAAAACTATCCCCATGGACAACCTGATGTTTTGTGGCCCCAGAGCAATCGCATCTTTGATCTATGTCTCATTTTTCTTTCTTTTTTTTCTTGACATTGCATGATTCCATATCATGTTTTGCTACATATTATACACCTTGTGCATGTCCTTTTGTGCTTATGTTGGTTTGACTTAGGATATTGGATCATGGGGGCTTGACTGCTATATTTATCTTTTTCATCCTTTGTCATCCACATTGGTATGATTGGACCCCTCTTGAATGTCTACTTTAGTGTGAGTTTGATGCAATTTCATCCTCTCACTAAAGTGGGGGCTAAATGTGGACACCGAAAAAGTATTCATTTTTCCTTACTTGATCTTGGAATATTACTAATGAAAAATTGGACTTGATATCACTTTGGTCTAGTGTTGTGAGGTGTTTTACACATCCATGTTAGGTCTTGGGCCCTTGTAAGCTGAATAAATTACATGTCTTGTAAAGATGTTCAAATTTGTTGTAAATCACTTTCACACTTTTTTAGACTTTTATGAAGAATTTAAGTCTAATGGATCTATCTTTCCCTTAATTTGATGTTTTAAAATTCATTTAATTGTATTCTCACATTAATCTAGAAGGCTTGTAAATTAAACCTAGTTTTAATCTAGTATTGTAATGTGTTTTACACATTCACATTGGATCTTGTGCCTTTCTAGGCTAAGTGGACCTCATTTTTAGTGTTTTAGAGTGTATTTAACCTCACTTTCACATTGAACTATATTTCCCTAGCCCTAATCAACCTTTATATCATCATTAATAGGCCCCTATGACCACATATTGTGCATCTCGAGGAATAATTTGATCAAAAACCTAGCTAGATCAACATATGAACTTAATTTATTCATTCCTCGACATCCCAACTAGAAAAGTAGCCCCATGTGGGACCCATTCACCACTTTGCATGAATGAATACTGAACACGTGGGCCCATTTCACCTAGGATGGAGAATGAGTCCCATTTGGGCCATTTTCGAGGTTTGAGAAGGAAAAAAAGGGATTTTCAAGTTAATTTTTTTCAATGTCAGCCTTGGGGATCAAATTAATGGGAATTTGAGTGGGTTAGATATATAAATAAGCCTCCAAATCCTCGTTTCATTCATGTAGATCATAAGTTATTCATGTTGTTAAGTTAAGTAAGCTAGGGTTAGGTCATTTAGAGAGCATTCAATATCACTCTTAAGGAATTCAAGGATAGATTCTTCATCCATTGTTGCAACAATTCAAGATACATCATCGTGGAAAGGTTCTAATTCCATTATTTCATTTTCATGCTTCATCTTATTTTTTTATTTGGTTTAACTAACTAAATGGGGTTTGACTAAGGAAAACCCCTATTCCCTAACATTCAAAATTTTCTCTCTTTATTTGTTTGATTGCAGATCTAGGTACTTTTAAGGCTTGGAGATCATTGAAGAATAAGTTGTAAACTTGTTGATGTCATCCAGATTTGGGACTAATTCACCCAGAATGGCGAATGAGACCTAGTAGGTAAAAGTTTGAGGATCAGTAACACTTTCAGTCTTCATTGTAGCCTCTATAAGTCTCTAGGTGCAAACTTTTATTTTTACAGATTTGTTTCTTTATCATTTCTAGGTCATTTAGTATATGTTTGCATAGCAAATTGTGTTTTCAAACATTTAATGTTTTCCAAGTTTTCTCTTGGTGCTAAACCACTTATTTATCCTTTTCTAATCTTAAACCCTATCCTAGGACACCTTATTCTCAAATATTTTCCATCCTTCTTTTGGGAAAGATCTCTAAGGTGTCCTTTAGTGTGAACATTGTGAAAACGGATCCCTTTCTTTAACAAGGAAGTTGTGCATGCCATTTCCATTGTCTACATTTTGGTGAGCCTGAATTTAGAATACCTTCTTTTCTAAATTAGAGTCCATCATCATCCTATATTTAGCTTGCATTAACTTTGCATTAGGGTTAGCAATAGTTAATTGGCATTCCAGGGTTTCATAAGTTTCTATTACAGTTTACTTACGTTTCTAGGTCATTTTGCATATCATAGCGTGTTTTCAAGTATCTTACACTTTTTGAGCTTTGCATTAGTAGTTAATCTCTTTTCTGAATTTCTAGTCTTGAGGGAAATCCCCTTTGACTAATTTCAATATCCTTTACATTGGAATCTCAAGGGTTTGTTCTTGAGTGTGAGCATTGTGAAATCAGATCCCTCTTCCTTCATTCCCCTCTTGGTTTGAACAAGGAAGTTGTGCATTCCATTTCCATTTTCCCGATCTGGGACTAAGTCACCTAGAATGGTGAATGAGTCTGAGTAGGTCAAAATTTTAAAATCAGTAACATTTTTAGTGTTTATTCTAGCCTCTATGAGTCTCCAGGTGCAAACTTTTAGTTTTATAGTTTTTTGTTTTCTTTCATGATCATTTCTAGGTGATTTAGAATTTGTTTACATATCACATTATGTTTTAAAACATATAGCGTTTTCCAAGTTTGTACTTGGTGGTGAACCCTTATTCAGCCTTTACCCTATCATAGGATACCTTATTGTTAGATCTTTTACATCCTTCTTTGGGAAAATATCTCTAAGGTGTCCTTGAGAGTGAAAATTGTGAAATTAGATCCCTTTCTTTAGCAAGGTAGTGAAGCATCCATTTTTAGTGTCCACATTTTGGTGAACCTGCATTTAGAAACATCATATTTCTAAGTTGGAGAACATTTACATCCTAGATTTAGCTTGTATTGTATTGTTTAAATTGCATTGTAGGGTTTCCAAATTTGCATTGTTGAAAAGTTCATTTAGCTTGCATTCCATTTCCATTGTACATGACATTCAAAAACTATTTACAAAATCATTTTCATTGTGGTGCCTTATTAAAGTTATCAAGAGGATAACTTTAGTATGGTTTGTATAATGGGAAGCCAACGCATTGGCATGGCTTTCTCATTATATGGCAGGAAGCCGACACAACAGCATGACTTTCTCACTAAACCACTTCTTTAGGACAACTCACCCCGCAGACATCCTGATGTTTTGTGGCCCCAGAGTGATCACATATTTGATCCATGTCTCATTTTTCTTTCTTTTATTTCTTTACATTGCATGATTCCATATCATGTTTTTCTACATATTATACACCTTGTGTGTGTCCTTTTGTGCTTATGTTGGTTTGACTTAGGATATTGGATCCTAGGGGCTTGACCGCTAGCTTTGTCTTTTTCATCCTTCGTCATCTACATTGGTACGATTGGACCCCTCTTGAATGTCTACTTTAGTGTGAGTTTGAAGCAAGTTCATCCTCCCACTAAAGTGGGGTCTAAATGTGGACACCAACAAAATATTCCTTTTTCCTTAATTGATGTGGGAATATTACTAATGGAAAATTGGACTTGATATTGCCTTCGTCTAGTGTTGTGAGGTGTTTTACCCATCCACATTAGGTCTTGGGCCCTTATAAGCTGAATAAATTACATTTTTTGTAAAGGTATTGAAATGTGTTGTAAATCACTTTCACACTTTTCTAGACTTTTATTAAGCATTTAAGTCTAATGGACGTATCTTTCCCTTAATTTAATGTTCTAAACTACATTTAATTGTATTCTCACATTAATCTAGAAGGCTTGTAAATTAAACTTGGTTTTAATCTGGTGTTGAAATGTGTTTTACACATTCACATTAGATCTTGTGCCTTTCTAGGCTAACTGGACCTCATTTTAGTGTTGTAGAGTGTATTTAACCACACTTTCACATTGAACTCTATGTCCCCAGCCCTAATTAACCTTTATATTGTCATTAATAGGCCCCTTTGACCCCATATTGTGCATCCTGAGGCATAATTTGATAAAAAACCGGACTAGATCAACATATGAACTTAATTTATGCATTCCTTGACATCCCAACTAGAAAAATATCCCCATGTGGGACCCATTTGCCACTTTGCATGAATTAGTACCATCCAGGTGGGACCCATTCACAGAAGATGGAAAATGAGTCCCATTTGGGCCATTTTGAGGTTTGAGAAGGAAAAATTAGGTTTTAAGTTTATTTTTTTCAATGTCGGCCTTGGGGATGAAATTGATGGGAATTTGAGTTGGTTGCATATATAAATAAGCCTCCAAACCCTCATTTCATTGAAGTATCATAAGGTATTCATGTTGTTAAGTCAAGCAAGCTAGGGTTAGGTCTTTTAGAGAGCATTCAAGATCACTCCTAAGGAATTCAAGGATAGATTCTTCATCCATTGTTGTAGAAATTCAAGATACATCATCATGGAAAGGTTATAATTCCATTATTTCATGTTCATGCTTCATCTTATTTCTTTATTTCGTTTAATTACCTAAATGGGGTTTAACTAAGGAAAACCCCTATTCCCTAACATTCAAAATTTTCTCTCTTTCTTTGTTTGATTGTAGATCTAGGTACTTTGAAGGCTTGGAGATCATTGAAGAATAAGTTGCAAACTTGTTGAAGTCATCTCCCTACTAGCAAGGTCAAAATATTCACAAAAATTCACTTACAATGCCAAAAATCTTGGTTTCAGATCTAGACACATGGAGGAATAGAATGAAAAGACTAAGAGCTTACAATTCCTCTTTCGAGTTGTCAAAAAAGTGAAAGTAGACTTTTCTAGTGGAAAGTGAGTCCCACTATACCTTGTTTTTAGAGATTTCTACAGATGTTGATACCCATTTTCTTGAAATAGTATCTGGTATAGTTTTCCAGATTTGGGACTGATTCACCCAGAATGGAGAATGAGTCCTAGTAGGTAAAAATTTGAGGATCAACAACACTTGCAGTCTTCATTGCAGCCTCTACAAGTCTACAGGTGCACACTTTCAGTTTTACAATTTTTGTTTCTTTATCATTTCTAGGGCATTTAGTATATGTTTGCATATCAAATTGTGTTTTCAAACATTTCATGATTTCCAAGTTTGCACTTGGTGGTGAACCACTTATTTATCCTTTTCTAATCTCAAACCCTGTCCTAGGATACCTTATTGTCAAATATTTTCCATCCTTCTTTTGGGAAAGATATCTAAGGTGTCCTTGAGTGTGAACATTGTGAAAATAGATCCCTTTCTTTAACAAGGAAGTTGTGCATGCCATTTCCATTGTCTACATTTTGGTGAACCTGAATTTAGAATACCTTCTTTTCTAAGTTAGAGTCCATCATCATCCTATATTTAGCTTGCATTAACTTTGAATTAGGGTTAGCAATAGTTAATTGGAATTCCAGGGTTTCATAAGTTTCTATTACAGTTTACTTACGTTTCTAGGTCATTTTGCATATCACAATGTGTTTTCAAACATCTTACACTTTTTGGGATTTGCATTAGTAGTTAATCTCTTTTCTCAATTTCAAGTCTTGAGGGAAATCCCCTTTGACATATTTTAGTATCCTTTACATTGGAATCTCAAGGGTTTGTTCTTGAGTGTGAGCATTGTGAAATCGCATCCCTCTTCATTCCCCTCTTGGTGTGAACAAGGAAGTTGTGCATTCCATTTCCATTTTCCCGATTTGGGACTGAGTCACCCAGAATGTCGAATGAGTCTGAGTAGATCAAAATTTTAAACTCTGTCGCATTTTTAGTGTTCATTCTAGCTCTACGAGTCTCCAGGTGCACACTTTTAGTTTTATAGTTTTTTGTTTTCTTTCATGATCATTTCTAGGTGATTTAGTATATGTTTACATATCACATTATGTTTTAAAACATATAGTGTTTGCCAAGTTTGTACTTGGTGGTGAACCCCTTATTCATCCTTTACCCTATCATAGGACACCTTATTGTTAGATCTTTTACATCCTTCTTTGGGAAAATATCTCTAAGGTGTCCTTGATAGTGAACATTGTGAAATTAGATCCCTTTCTTTAACAAGGTAGTGAAGCATGCATTTTTAGTGTCCACATTTTGGTGAACCTACATTTAGAAGCATCATATTCCTGAGTTGGAGAACATTTGCATCCTAGATTTGGCTTGTATTGTATTGTTTAAATTGCATTCTAGGGTTTCCAAATTTGCATTCCATTTCCATTGTACATGACATTCAAAAACCATTTACAAAATCATTTTCATTGTGGTGCCTTATTAAATTTATCAAGAGGATAACTTTTGTATGGTTTGTATAATAGGAAACCAACACATTGGCATGACTTTCTCATTATATGGTAGGAAGCCGACACAACAACATGACTTTCTCACTAATCCACTTCTTTGGGACAACTCACCCCATAGACGTCCTAATGTTTTGTGGCCCCAGAGTGATCGCATATTTGATCCATGTCTCATTTTTCTTTCTTTTAGTTCTTCAAATTGCCTAATTCCATATCATGTTTTTCTACATATTATACACCTTGTGCGTGTCCTTCTGTGCTTATGTTGGTTTGACTTAGGATATTGGATCCTAGGGGCTTGACCGCTACCTTGGTCTTTTTCATCCTTTGTCATCTGCATTGGTATGATTGGACCCCTCTTGAATGTCTACTTTAGTGTGAGTTTAAAGAAAGTTCATCCTCCCACTAAAGTGGGGTCTAAATGTGGACACCGAAAAAGTATTCCTTTTTCCTTGATTTGGGAATATTACTAATGGAAAATTGGACTTGATATTGCCTTTGTCTAGTGTTGTGAGGTGTTTAACACATCGACATTAGGTCTTGGGCCCTTGTAAGCTGAATAAATTACATGTTTTGTAAAGGTATTGAAATGTGTTGTAAATCATTTTCACACTTTTCTAGACTTTTTTTAAGCATTTAAGTCTAATGGTCGTATCTTTCCCTTAATTCAATGTTCTAAACTACATTTAATTATATTCTCACATTAATCTAGAAGGCTTGTAAATTAAACCTGGTTTTAATCTAGTATTGAAATGTGTTTTACACATTGACATTGGATCTTGTGCCTTTCTAGGCTAATTGGACCTTAGTTTAGTGTTGTAGAGTGTATTTAACCACACTTTCACAATGAACTATGTGTCCCTAGCCCTAATTAACCTTTATATTGTCATTCAAAGGCCCCTATGACCCCATATTGTGCATCATGAGGCATAATTTGATAAAAAACTAGACTAGATCAACATATGAACTTAATTTATGCATTCCTTGACATCCCAACTAGAAAAATAGCCATTTTCCACTGTGCATGAATTAGTACAATCCATGTTGGGCCCATTCACAGAAGATGGTGAATGAGTCCCATTTGGGCAATTTTTGAGGTTTTAGAAGGAAAAATTAGGTTTTAAGTTTATTTTTTTTCAATGTCGGCCTTAGGGATGGAATTGATGGGAATTTGAGTGGGATGAATATATAAATAAGCCTCCAAACCCTCATTTCATTGAATTATCATAAGGTATTCATGTTGTTAAGTCAAGCAAGCTAGGGTTAGGTCATTTAGAGAGCATTCAATATCACTCCTAAGGAATTTAAGGATAGATTCTTCATCCATTGTTGCAGCAATTCAAGATACATCGTCATGGAAAGGTTCTAATTCCATTATTTCATGTTCATGCTTCATCTCATTTCTTTATTTGGTTTAACTACATAAATGGGGTTTGACTAAAGCAAATCCCTATTCCCTAACATTCAACATTTTCTCTCTTTCTTTGTTTGATTGTAGATATAGGTACTTTGAAGGCTTGCAGATCATTGGAGAATAAGTTACAAAAATTTTGAAGGTCATCTCCCTATTGGCAAGGTTAAAATATTCATAAAAATTCACTTAGCGTGTTGAAAATCTTGGTTTCAAATTTAGAAACTTAGAGGAACAAATAGAATAGACCTAGAGCTTCAGGTTCTACTTTCGAGTTTTCAAAAAATTCAAAGTGGACTGATTTTCCATTAGTGGAGAATTATTCCCACTTTACCTATTTTTCATAGATTTCTACAGATTCGGATAACCATTTGCTTGAAACAAGCTCTAGTACAATTTTCCAGATCTAGGACTGATTCGCCGAGAATGGTGAATGAGTCCCAGTAGGTCAAAATTTTAGGATCAATAGCATTTTCAATATTCACTCCAGCCTCTACAAGGCTCTAGGTGCACACTTTCAGTTTTACATTTTTTTGTTGTATTTCATGATCATTTTTATGTCATTTAGTATATGTTTGCATATCACATTGTTTTTTCAAATATTTCATTTTTTCCAAGTTTGTACTTGGTGGTGAACCCCTTATTTAGCCTTTTCTAATCTCAAAC
Source organism: Sequoia sempervirens (assembly GCA_007258455.2). Lineage (NCBI taxonomy): Eukaryota > Viridiplantae > Streptophyta > Pinopsida > Cupressales > Cupressaceae > Sequoia > Sequoia sempervirens. The sequence continues at coordinate 232,510,026 of VDFB02379711.1, read as the reverse complement.
CTTGTTCTAGTATAAGTTATTGTCATATCTTTTTCATCCTTCTTTGGGGAAAGATCTCTAAGGTGTCCTTTAGTGTGAAAATTGTGAAATCGGATTCCTTTCTTGAACAAGGAAGTTGTGCATTCCATTTCCATTGTCCACATTCTATGGAAAGCATGACTTCCTTGTTCAAACGAAAAGGGAAATGAAGGAAGAGGGATCCGATTTCAGAATGCTCATAATCAAGAACAAACCCTTGAGATTCCAATGCAAAGGACATTGAAAACTATCAAAGTGGATTGTCCTCAAGGCTAGAAATTGATAAAGAACTTCAACACTAATGCAAAACTAAGATGTTTAAAACAATAATGTGATATTGAAAAGGACCTAGAAATGTAATTAAAATGTAACAAAAACTTATGAAATGTAAATTGTGTACCTAGAGACTAGAGAGAGATGTAAAGGAGCTTTGGAATCCTGAAGTATTCACTGTTGATGCCAATTGGGACTCATATGCCAAACTAGGTGACATAGTCCTACCTTTTGGGAAAACTATGGTAGAACAGGTTTCGAGAAAAAGGGTACTCAAATATGTAGAATCTCTATTTAGGCCTAGGCAGTGGGACTCATTCATTACTAATGATGAATTAGTCCACTTTTGAATATTTGGAAATTCAAAAGTGGAATTTGTAGACCTTAGTCTGCACTTCTACTCTTGTTTTAGATCTGGGTTCAAAACTGTGAAATTCAACTTGGAGGTGTTCTCCAAGCGTCTCCTAGGGTTTTCACAACTTTGAATGATTTTAAAACTTGATGAGAACTTTTCCAATCTTTCTCTTTGAAGAATCTACAACCTAAACCTGCAAAACACATGCAAAGAGAGGGAAAAATTGTTGAGGGGTTAATGAATAGGGGTTTACCTTGGTCAAACCCCTTGCTGGTAATTAAACCCTTAAAAATGAAATGAAATATGAAAAGAGAATGATGAATGAACAAAAGAAATGCTACATTGACTCACCAAACCCTTGAAGTAGAATGCTACAAACATGCAAGTAATGGTTCTAAAGTTCTTGAATGCTAGATCACTTGATTGCTTGTTGGATTGATTAGGAGATTAGGGAGGGATGAAATGAGTAGAAAATCCTTATATTTATACTTGATTATGGAATAATTACCAAAAATACAACATCATAGGCTGACCTTAGATCTTAAAAAATAAAAGCCTGCTAGAAATTTGAAATTATTTTGAATTTTGTGCCAAAGGGGACTTATTCACCCCTAATGGAGAATGGGCCCCAGTTAAGGCACTTTAAATGGGTTTTGGAATTTAGATATTTTAAATGATGTCTATCAGGATTATTTTAAAAAATACACTTAAGTAAGGCCTGTAGATATAAAATATGGCCAATTAAAGTGTAAGAAGGTCCAAATATTAATGAAAAACCTAGAAAAGTGTGAAAGTTTGTTACAACACTTTGAAATAAGGCTTGGTAAATGATAAAAAGAGGCTATTTAGGTGAAATACATTAAGAATACCCTAGAAAAGTTTGAAAGTGTGCTACAAAACTTTACAACACTTAAGTAAGGTACCACTTGAATTATTTTTTAGTTCACAAGGGCCCAAGACCTAATGTGAATGTGTTATCCACATTGAAATACTAAATCAAGGCACAATTAAGCCAAAATCACAAGGAGGAGCCAAACGAGACCAAAAAAGTAGAAGGGTTACTTTTTCAGTGTCCACAATTATCCCCCACTTTAGTGAGAGGATGAACCTACTTCAAACTCACACTAAAGTAGACAATTTCAAATCAAGAGGGGTTCCCTTGAACTAATGCTAGCAAGATCAGATAACAACGATCAAGAGGGGTGATCAAGCCCCGAAGATCACGATCTCATGACAAACCAACGTAACCACAAATGGAACACACATGATATCAAGAACAATGATAAGGTAGGAGCATACAACACCAAAGATGAAAGAGAGAAAAAAAAAAGAATCGGATCAAGCTTCGACCGTTTGTCCAACATGATGTGGATCAGATCTAGGCTATTTGTTTAGAAAATGCATACTCACTTTGAGGTGACAAAAATCA